>CM067374.1:127379728-128102228 GCA_034401795.1 Chaetoderma sp. LZ-2023a | reverse complement strand
TTAGGCGAGTGAACCCAAAACAATATTAGAATATACTAAAATCATGTGACCAGAAAAACGAGAAATGTCCTGTGACTATAGACAATATGTTTAAATTCTTTCAATCAATAAATCAAAAAGCCACAATTCCTAGAAATACACCTACAGAAAGTGATTTAATGCCAGAAAATATACTATTAAACAGTGTAATCACAGAAGAAGAAATCCGAAAAGCTATTGGAAAACTGGAAAATAGTAAGGCGGCTGGAGTTGATGCAATACTAAATGAATATATAAAATCGACGCAAGACATTATAATACCAATATACTGTTGTCTATTTAATAATATACTTAATACTGGAGAAGTACCTGAAATCTGGACAGTTGGTTTAATAAAAACCAGTTTATAAAGGAAAAGGAAATGTCGAGGAACCAAACAGAAAATTATAGACCGATGACATTAGTCAGTTGCCTAGGCAAGTTGTTTACATCCATAATAAGTTCACGAATCAACTACTACCTAGAAACCACAAACATTTTAAATGAAGTACAAGCTGGATTTAGACAGAACTACTCTACAACTGATCATATTTTTTCACTCAAAGCCCTTATCCAAATTTGTGCCAAGACTAAAAAGCAATTATTTTGTGCATTCATTGACTTAAAAAAGACTTTTAATACTATATGGAGGGAAGCCTTATGGGATAAACTAATCAAACAAAATATTAATGGCAAAGTCATGGCTGTTATTAAAAATATGTACAGCAACATAAGATCCAAAATTGTCCTTAATGATGAAATTTCTCCTGAGATCATATGCAAATGGGGAGTTCGGCAGGGCTAAAACCAGTCCCCGATTCTCTTTAGGTTATCTTTAAATGGCCTTACGGATTATCTCAAGAATCACCAATGTAATGGTATTAAAATTACGGAAAATCTAAACATATATCTGAAAGTGTTAGCTCTGCTCTATGCTGATGATACAGTTATTATGGCTGACAAAAGGATTGACCTACAAGCCATGCTGGATGAATAGTACACATACTGTACCATGTGGAATCTGAAAATAAATGTAGACCAAACTACCATAATTATTTTTGGCAGACGTAAGGTCACCTAGGAATCATTTAGCTTAGGAGCAGGGTGTGTCGAAGTAATGGAAACCTATAAATATTTAGGAATAAACTTCACTAAAAATGGTAGGTTTTTTGATACAATAAAGCATCAATATGATCAGTGTAAGTGGAGGAAGGCGTACAATACCCATGGATAAAATTTATTGAAACAATATTAAACGATACTGGATTCGGTTTTCTGTGGACCACACAACAAGTACTCGATAAAAAGACTACTGTAAACCCGATAAAGCAACGACTAATCGACCAGTTTATACAGAAATGGGAGGGTGAAATAAATAGATCATCGAAAGTAGTAGTGTATAATATATAAGGCATAATGGTGTGTAGAAAGGTATTTAACAATACTAAATGAATATAACAGGATAGCGCTTTGCAAATTCAGAACATCAAATCATCGCCTGTCAATTGAAACTGGCAGGTGGATAAATACACCAAAAATAGATCGTAAATGCACATTATGCAATACAAACGATATTGACGATACCTTTATATTATAGAAACAAACCGAATTACTTCAAAATGCAATAAATATTGGACACTAAAAAGCTAGTATTACTTCAGAAAATGTGCCTTTTTATTAGAAAAATTATGAAACATTTTTCCAAATGATAACACCTACAGCTAATTACCATGACTATGACAATGACAATATCGATAATCGGGGAAAACACACGGCCTACCCATACTATGCTACAATAACGACGACGACGACGATGACGACTACCTTTTTCTTCTTTTTTTTGGAAAATCTGACGCTGACGCAGTCGGAAAACCTCACGGAAAGCCCCTTTCAAAAGGCTTGCAAACCCCCAGAAAAAACTGGTGAACTAGTAAGCCTGATTAATATTACACCAAAATAAAAGATAAATAACATATCTAACTAATGAGCATTAATACAATCTATAAATAAATACATACAGCTTAAATGGTATAGATACAAAACAATAAGTTGATAAAGATCTGATAGCAAAACAAAACCTAACAAAGCATTACTATTCAATCCAGGTCTGGTAGTAGGCCCATTTGGCGAGTGCAACTGTCCAATAATTGAAAGGTGACTCGTCAATCAATGACAAAGAAGTCACTCATTGATGCCAGTGGCATGAATCTTTAAAGATCACCGGGCATAGTAGCATTTGGGTAGTATAGCACATATAGTCGGCAGGATAATTACCGAAACATAGATGGCGCTCTTGTTTACATTTTCGATTTACTTTATTGTACGGTTTTGTAAATTACCCCGGAAAAAATAATCCTATAAAACCTGGTGCAAGTTTTAAAAATTACCCAGGACTATCTTATAATTCAATGGCAACTTACTTTATCGATTGCTTATTAAATTATCCCAGTCTGTTTATTTGTTAACATGAAGTAACAAAGGCTACTGAAAAAGAATGGCCTGGACCACGATATCTTGAATAACTATAGACCGGTTTCGAACTTACCTTTCATGTCAAAACTTGTCGAAAAGGCGGTACTTAAAAGACTGTCAGTCCATTTACGAAAATGTGATTTATATGAGCCATTTCAGTCCGCATACCGACAATACCATAGCACCGAAACAGCCCTTCTAAGGGTTGTAAATGATATTCGCAGTGCTGTTGACAAAGGTAATGTTTCCCTGCTGCTATTGTTAGATTTGAGTGCCGCATTCGACACTATTGACCATCAGATACTTTTATCACAATTGCGTCATACATTTGGATTAGATGGCCCAGTATGGAACTGGTTTGAATCGTATCTATCCGAGAGATATCAGTCAGTCTGCGTAAACGGATCATTCTCCGAACCGATCAAGCTCACGTGTGGTGTGCCGCAAGGATCGATTTTGGGTCCAGTATTATTTACGCTATACACACGGCAACTTGGACAGAAAATCGAGAACCACAACATCCAACGCCATTTCTACGCCGATGACACGCAGCTCATCAACAGTTTTATACCATCAGTATCAGCCGCAAGTATGGCAACAGATCAACTAAATGACTGCTGTTCGGACATTAAATCCTGGATGACATTGAATATGTTGAAGCTAAATGATGACAAAACGGAGGCCATGCTAGTTGGTCCGGTGATTAGGCGCGCTAAATCAGACTTGACATGCATCACTGTTGGAACAAGCCAAATAAATCTGTCACCTGTGGTGAAAGATCTAGGGGTAATGCTTGATAATGAACTGACCATGGAAAAGCATGTTAATCATCTCTGCAAAGTGTGCTCGTACCAGCTACGTAATATTGGTTGCATCAGACGGTATATTACGAAGGAGGCTACAATCATGCTTATACTGGCGTTAATATCGTCAAGACTTGATTATTGTAACAGCTTGCTTATTGGTGCACCAAAACAACTTATTCATAAGCTACAGATTGTACAAAATACCGCTGCTAGAATCATATCACTCCGCCGAAAGTATGATCACATAACCCCTGTCTTACAGAATTTGCATTGGCTCCCGATCGAGCAGAGAATCACTTTCAAAATTGTATGCTTGACTTACCAATGTGTTTCCGGTACTGCCCCTGCATACTTAACTGAACTAGTACAACCCTATTCGCCTGGTCGATCACTCAGATCTGTCAATAAGATGCTGCTAAACGTCCCAAAAGTAAATTCTACTACATATGGCCACAAAACTTTCGCTTATGCAGCTCCCACCGAGTGGAACAATCTACCACTTAGTCTAAAAAACTCAGCATCATTAGATATTTTCAAATCACAACTGAAAACCACCCTTTTCAAACGAGCATATTCTCAGTAGATATAGCTATTACGCACTAGCGCTTAGAGCACGCATTGTCATGGATTCAGCGCTTTATAAATGTACTTATTATTATTATTATTATTATTATTAAGTATTAAACATAACAATATCAAAATGCAGACTAAAATGAATTACAAGACACAGATTAATTAAAAGACACGGATAAAACAGTTGTAGTAATTGAATGATTTGCACTAGTGCAGGCTCATTTATTTTTACAGCTCCCAACTTTATTGAAACTATGTTTGTTTTACACCATATATCTTTGAATACATTTTCTTTACCATGATGTTTTAGTCTAAAGTATTCGGAAGGAATATGATTCATTTGCAACGATCGAAATATTGCCTTTATTGCCCTATTGTGATTGCCCTTAGATGGATTTTTCGTCTGTGCACACCGATGTTTCCAAATAGCCCAAACACCTATGGTTATCATTGTTATTAAAATTGTCTCATCAGACTTTGCGATATTTACACCGCTTGATCCAAATTCTCTAAATAAGACTATATGTGTCTCTAAAACAATGGGCTTAGCTCCAAATTGTGCCAAGATTTGGCTGATATACTCCCAAAATTGTGACGATATTCAACATTCTGCAAATAAATGCTCGATTGTTTCCTCGTCTGTTTGACATAAGTAACCCCTATCAGATGCCGTTATACTGCACTTGTATGTCAAGTGTCCCACCCATAGCCCTCGATGTAGTAATCAGCACAATAAATCATGAGCCATATTTGGTATGTATGGAGAATGTAAGATTTTCCATACATTTTTCCAACTGAATGGTTTATAGCTTGAGTCATCCCATCTCTTAATTGCTATGGGAAGTGTTACTTGTTTTCGTCTCATAAAGTGGTACCATTCCTTGGATCTCATTTCGTATTTTAACATCTCATCATCAAGAACTAGAGCAGGTTGCGGAATCAAACTATTATGATTTACATTTGGCAAACGAAACCATTCAATTGGTACAGCATGTTTTATTTTATTTAGTAACCACTGAACATCTAGAAGCATCATATGTGTTTTTCTAGCTACTTCTTGCATTGAAATCCATCCACGTGTTTGGGGGTGTATCATATCAGACAAACGTTGAATGCCATATTTTGCAAAGGACGGTAGATAAAGTACTGCACTGTTACAACATATATTACTATTGCCCCACAATTGCTGTTCTAGTACTTCCTTCCAGCATGTAGGTGGAGGCATGTACCTGTCAAACATTTCTAACTCATTAACTTGATCTTTAAACACATCTCGTATCATTTGACTATTTGGAGGTGGCTTCTTTGAGGTAAAAAACACACTCCGCCAGAAAGGGTTCTACAATTCTCTCCACGAGAGCTCGTGAAACACATGCCCACATCGTATCTGATGTAATAAGGTCATTCAAAAAATTTAGCTTTATAGAAACACATTTCACTTTAATATCAATTAAATCGAGTCCTCCTTTTAACTTAGCATTATTGAGAACATGATGAGAAACTAAATGACACTTTTCTTCCCAGATGAATGACAATATTAACTGGTTAACCTCCTTTTCTACATGTTTTGGCATGTGTACAACAGATGCTGTATACCATAGGCCAGATAATATCAAGTTATTGACAACAAACGCGCTAACAAAAATTGAAAGACGATGACGCTTCCAATTTGCTAATATTCTTTTAAGCTTAGATACTCGTTCATCCCAATTTTGTGTTGCATTCGGTGTCCTGCTAAAATAGATGCCTAACATCTTGATGGTATCATTAGACCATTTGATTTCAAGTGGCTGGTCATTCCGTTCTTTCCATGGCCCCAAAAATAATCCTTTGGTTTTTCCATTATTGATTTCCAAACCAGACGCATTTTGCAACTTTTCTATTACTTGGTTTAAAATTATAAAATCATTGTTTGAACTAGCAAACACAGTTGTGTCATCAGCATATTGTGACAGCTTAAGTGGTCTTTCTATGCCACGAATACATATGCCTTGGACGTTATTATTTTGCCTCAATGCTATGCCAAGGGATTCCATCACAATAACAAATAATAATGGCGATAGGGAACACCCCTGTCTAACATCACGTTCGAAGACAATTTCTCTAGATAATTGATTGTTCACTAAATACTCTTGATATCAGTATATAAAATCTTAACCCATTTAATAAAGTTTGAGCCTAACCCAAACGATTGCAAAGAATTAAAAAGAAAATCCCATTCCACACGGTCAAATGCCTTTTCGTTGTCCAAGGCAATCACAGCTGAAGGGATGCTATCCTTCTCAACCAATTGTATACGGTCTCTTATTAACATGGTATTGGTTAAAATTGTCCTCCTGGGTACAGCACATGTCTGCTCTGTTCCAATAATTTCTCCTAAAACACTACCAAGTTTCAATGTTAGTGCTCTGGATATTATTTTGTAGTCTACACATAGTAGAGAAATTGGTCTGTAGTTCTGAATTAGACGTCTGTCATTTCCTTTATATATTAGCCTTACATATGCCCTAGCCATAGTTGGTGGTAAATGGCCTTTCTCAAAAATTTCAGTGCCCAATTCTTCCATTATTGGACCTACAAGGTGCCAAAACGTTTGGTAAAATTCAACTGGAAGGCCATCACACCCCGGTGATTTTTCTAGTTTCATACCTTTAAGGGATTTAGTTAAATCTTCTAGTGTTAAGGGTTGATCACAAAATTCACTGCCTGTGTCTGACACCTTTTTGTCTATATTTGCTAACAAATCCAATTTTGCATCTTCATCAATTCCCTCTGACTTGTACAATGACGCATAGTAACTGCATACAATAGTACTCATTTCATTGTTGGTAAAGACGGTTGAACCATCCGGCATGTTTAATGAGCACATCACCTTATCTATTGCCCGTGCTTTTTCTAATGTGCAAAAATATCGGGTTGGCTTTTCCCCGTCTGCGTGCATCTGGGCTCTTGCTCTAATTTTTGCACCCTCAAACTCATATTGTTCTATATCTCTTATTTTACTTTTAATTTTAACCAGTAATTCATAATAATTATCTTCACCATTATTTACTTTTGCATTAATTTTCATCAGTGATCGATGAAGTGTTTTCTTGCGTTTGCGTATTTCCTGTGCTTTTCTAATAGCATACTTTCGGGAAACATACTTTAAATCCAGTTTTACATCCTCCCACCATTGCAATGTGCTCTTATATGATGCTTTCCTATTAATCCAATGTTGCCAACAACTCTCTATATTATTCTTATAAAATTCTTCTCCCAACAGTGTTGTGTTTAATTTCCAAAACCCGACCCCTTTTGTTACCCAGTCAGCATTGGCAAAGGCTACACAAACCATGTTATGATCGGAGAATGCAACTGGCTTAATATTAACATCTCTCCAGTACCCTGTTAACAAACTATTCACATAAATTCTGTCGATCCTTGAACCAACTTTACCATCTACCGAAAAACATGTAAGATCTTTACCATGAGGTTTTGATATTCTATAGGTGTCAACTAAATTTTCATTATCACATATTTCTTTTAAGAGTCTATGTGATGTATCAGTATAAGTTGAAGTTGCATTCCTGTCATTTTCTTTGTCTATGACACAATTAAAGTCACCACCCATTACTAAGTTTTCAGTGATGTTATCTAGTGCTGTTTTAGACATCAACTTAAAAAAATTACGACGTAGTTGATGAGATGCAGGTGCATATATACACAGCAACGTGATACGTGTTTGTTGTATATCTAGAGTGACTCTCACCCAGCGACCATTTGCACCTGATACTGAAGAGATTATATTTACATAGGCTGAACAACGAGGGAGTATAACAATTGCTACGCCTGCACTATTATCTTGAGATAACGAATAAAATATTCTGGATCCAGAAATCTTTTCTAAATTATCGTATGATTCTGACTTCTGAATTTTTGTTTCCTGTATCAAAGCAATGTCAATCCGCTCATTTTTCAGAGTCTCTAGTAAGTGACGTTGCTTTATGTCACTATTTAAGCCTCTACAATTGAGTGTGCAAATTAGCATAAAAGGTAATAAAATGCTGTGTAAAACCGCCATTATTAAGCTAACTAGATTTTGGTTTTTTCGACCCTCTCTTAGACCATTTACCTATTTTACTCACAAACGCTGCATTACTTAGCTCAACTTTTTCCAAATGCTTATATTTTAATATATCTGAATCATGACGCAGATGCCTATATTTAACACCATTTGCCGTCACATATGGAACTAACACCTCTCCTGCCTCTGACCTGTACATGACCATTTCATCAGGTGATTTAGAACTCTGTGTTTGAATGGATATATCAGATTCAGCGACTGACATATTATCGTCTTCTATATCACTTTCCTCTATTTCTGATTCAGAACTCTCTCCATCTTTCTCTCGCTTTGTTCCACTCAATCGATCCGAGACGCCAATTACTTTCTCTATAGTATTTAAATCGTCTAGATTGAGTGTACTCAGTGGAAAATCAAAGTTAGTTTCAGTATCTTGCGACCTGAATTTTACTTGTCCTAAATTAAAACTCTCTTCCAGAGGGTATTGATCATCATCTTCAACTTGTGTGGAATTAGCCTCTCTGTCATCAAACTTGGATTGACTTGTTACTGGAGTAAGACTTAGCCCCTCATCTAGAACCTCTATTTCATCGCCTGCCACTACAGTGATTGGATTCTTAGTTTTTTCCCCATGCTTCTCATTAACATGGACTTCAGCTACAATCTCAGCAACTACTGGTTCGATGACATTTTCCGTAGTAACGTGCTTTCCATTAGTATGGATTTCAGCTACAATCTCAGCAGCTACCGGTTCTATGCCATTCTCTTTAGAGACAACTTGCTCTGCACTTTTATCAGCACCCTTTTTGACATATTTGTTCTGCGGGCATCGCCACTTAAAATGATCAGATGATCCACAAACTAGACATTTGTTTTTGTTAGGGCAATCTGTTGCAAAATGTTCTGTGCTTAAGCAGATTCTACACTCTTGGATTTGCCCCCTGTACCATAATGGCAAGATAAATCGACCATCTATGGTGACCTTGCTTGGGAGAGGTTGTTCTACCTTTTCAAACCAAATTCTTCTGATGCCATTTTCTAAGGTTCGATCAAATGGATAGGTCTCGTGTTCTACTTTGTCCACTTTGCCATACTTGATCAATTCAGTGATAACCCGTTCATCTGGGATCTCTAATGGAACCTTCATCTTGACTAATAGACGATCAGAATCTATTTCCTCCACATTACACACCTCACCCTTCACGACAAGGACCTCGTCGAGAAACTTTTCCTTCACACTTTCATTAACTACGGTGACATTCCATACAGATTTGGAAACATTAACGAGACCTTGAAGGACCCGTGGCCCTGCCCCAACTACATCCTTCAACCCATGATACACCTCAATTGCCGAAACACCCCAAGCCTTTGTCGTGATTTTAAGACTCAGGGTACGCTTATATGAGGTTGCCATGGTGTTTTATAAAAAGAGGAACCCCATACTACTACAATATATAATACAAATATATAACACCAAGACGTCGGGGAAAGAGCTAAACACTAAATAAATAGTGTCCCCTTTTGAAACCCTGACGTCTACCAACAAATATACGAATAGAGAGTACAGTCGTATATTTGTTAGTTTGAACCACTTTCTAAGTGGTTCACTAACACCTAACCGATTAAAGTGGTTTCCTAATGCATACTAACATATTACAGTCATATATTTGTTAGTCTGTTCGAGTTGACCGGGGACAGCCAACTGACTATAAGGATTTATATAGTTAAAGAACTAGGCTTGTGCTTACAAATGACAAAGGAATTAAATCCACTCACTCAAGCGATCTTGCCGAATATAATGCGCTAGCCTACGAACTATAGAAATAGCAGACTGGCGCAGCGAGAAATGTATTGCATTGACCACAGTAAGAGGAGCCCTACTAAATGGCGGAAACCGCCAGCTAAGAGGAATGCCTTTAGAAAATGGAGACACAAAATGCGCTCCAACCAAGAAAAGAATTTACAAATTAAACATAAAGTTTGAAAGGAAACACTAATACGAAATATATGTATAAAATTTATCTACAAAATCGCGCTAGAAACTAGCAAATTCGGGCAGCAATTGCAGAGCTAAATAAACGCGTGCGTTCACTTCGACTACTACTACTACTACTACTACTACTTGTATTAGGCTCATGATGATAAGCAATGTAAGATCTGGTAGCCATGGAAGATGCAGTCTGCAGGAATTCAACAACCAGACAATTGACGGGGAAAGCGTGATAGTGTGGGGGTGGGGTGGTGTTGTCATACTTTATTTATGTAAACCTGGCCCCACTCCTCGTTTCTCTTTCGTTTTTTCGCGGAACCGAGGAGAATGGACGAAATGTTACTCGTGATGTCAGGGAAGGGTGAAATGGCGGGAGGGGGAGGGGTTGTTATACTTAATTTTGTAAACCTGGCCCCACTCCTCGATCCGCTTTCGTTTTTTCGCGGAATCTAGGAGAACGGATGCAAGGTTACTCGTGACGACAAGGAAGGGTTGAGTGACCAATGGTGAATATATAGGGAATACTGCTGAACAAATGCGGATAAAGATTTTTATGTTCTTATGTCGATGGTCAACTAATTTTTTTTCAATTGCTTTTTTATGGTCGCAGGAGGAGGTAGGTTGGATGGGGTGGGGTGGGGGAGGGGGCGCTCACGTGAAATGCATTGCCACATTGTTTCCGGATGCCACCATCCATACTTATAAACAACGAGAAGCCACCCAGCATGACGCCGATGGCCGAATAGGTGACTTGCCACTGAGTGGGAATGTGGGTGGGCGCGTAGCTGACACGATGATATATAGTATACAGATATCATTATAATGAGCCGGGTATATCTGAACATTTAATGTCCGACATCAACTCCACCCCCACCCCAACCCCTAACCCCGCCTGATGACCTCAATAATAATTATTGTATAATAAAAATAATGATAATGATAATGATGATAATGATGATAATGGTAATAATGATAATGATGATAATGATGATAGTGATGATAGTGATGATAATGATGATAGTGATGATAGTGATAATAATAATAATAATAATAATAATAATAATAATTATTATTATTATTATTATTATTATTATTATTATTATTATTATTATTATTATTATTATTATTGTGATAATATAATGTAGTTGTTGTGGTACTGTATTATACTCGTATTATGTCTGTTCACATGTACCAATGTTTATATGTTCCCCCACATACTTGTAAAAGTCTGGGTGTAATAAATGAAATGAAATGAGAAAACAATAATAGTAACTGTTTAGCGTCAGTTGAGGTGCGTAATGAACCAGATGTGTCACCGGAGGAGGACAGTAATTCTATTGCCGTGTCAATCGTTCGCGATGATGAGCCAATAACAATGTCAACTCAGGACCTTGCTACTAAGATGCATGACATCATAACAATAATTGACAATAGAAATGGTTCAGGACCTTCGTCTTTCAAACCTGGATATGGCCCTTGCGGTGATGATAATATTACTATAGGTGCGGCAGAACTACCACCTGTTTCACAAGACATATGTATGCATGATGACGAGAGTTCGGACACTGACGGGTCTGTCGTATCAGATATTTCTGACTTTACAGATTTGTCAGATTCAAGGGAGCTAACCCACTTTCTTGAAGAGGTAAAATTGTTCGTAGATAGCTTAAAATATAGCTAAAAAGTTATCGAAATTTTTTTTCCAACCTGACTTAAAGCTGTTGATGCACCAGTTATTTAGAATTAAGAAGCAACATGGATTAGATGCTTCTTTTTAAATCTCGTCTTACAAAGATTATCTAATGAAGTAAATGTTCATTTTTTTCAAACTTTCATTTTCCCTAAGTCGTTTACATTCTTCATCCAGTAATTATTATCTCATTCAAAAAATTAATATTTGTACTATTTGTACTTTTTATTAGTTTCCCTCATGTCATCTCTATCTGTTATTAGTTTGAACACGAGGGGTTGCCGTGATTCATTTAAAAGATTCAACATTTTAAATCAATTGCGAGCAGAATTAAGTCCAGATATGGTCTTTTTACAGGATATTCACACAAGGGCCTGTCTGTCTGGCTATCGGTCGGTCGCTCGGTCGGTCGGTCGGACCTCGACTAGATTTACAATGGATGTACGTTTGTGCACCTTTGTGGCGTCGCCCATCTATCCATATCATCTACATGTCGCATTATCCCACATATAAGCACGTGCCCACAACATCTGATATCCTGAATAATACCAATAGAGGAATCACATATGTAACTGTATCTGACGTCATAATACAATACGCCACTAGTAAGCTGATGTCACAATCAAAACGATGTAACTTCGTCACGAAAGTCTAAATGTCTGTAACGAATGTGTGCGAATTGAATGTCTTTGATAAAATTAAATATAATAAACTTTTTAGTGAATTTTTTTAACGAATTTGAACTGTATGCAAGGATTATCAGTCAGACTATTTTCAAAACATACACCGGCTTAGCTGCACCTAGCTTAGATTCTAGGAATTCAGGTTTCAAAGTTTCAAATCCATTTCAAAACTCTTAAAAATGGGCGGAGCGTGTCTAGAAATTGGAGATGCATGGCTAAAAATGTAACCTACCAGGGAGCGAAGTTAACCGTCTTGCCAGGCTAGGTACTCTAGATGATAAGCGCCAAACCTCAACTACCCTTGTAAGATAGACTGTGGCCATTTCAGATTCAAGCGGGTATAGTTGGTCATTTATCAGGTTATTTCAAGTTGTACTATTTCAATATAGTGTCAAATAACACCGACCATATATGCTGTTATTTATGCGAAACATGGTTAACACAAACATGTGCATTTGACATTGGCATCGTCATTATGGTATTGGTATTTAATTGAGCTACCTATTCTAAAGCCATTGATTGGCGATGGATCGTACTCGAATACGAACGCTGGTCATTTGCGAGCAACGTTTGGAACTCGATACCTGCCTAACATCGTATGTAATTGTTCAATGTTTTGATAAACATCACCTTGATGAACAGTGTTCTTCCCTCGTTTCAGGTCACCACGTGACTGGCTTGAATTTCGCACTGCCCTGCGTTCCTGTGATCCACGCTGAGTTCTGTCACGCGAGTAGGACGAGATGACGTTCTGTATTTGTAAATCACATAGGATAGCATAAATAAACATAATTAAGCATTCTAAGGGAATTACTGTATTTTGATCAGTTCGATTTTGGATCCGTGACAATCCTGGATCTATGCCATACCCTGTTACAGCAGAGTACTAGGCCGGTACTGTGCCAATACCGGGACAATATGGCCCGGTATTGACCCAGTGCCGGCCCAGTAACCTGCGTGTACGGGCTATTTTTCCTAGGACCTTATATTAAAATTTCAGCCAAACAATAATCAGTGTCTGACGTCTGGAAATACAATCTAGATATAGAATAAGTTACAGGAACATTCGTATATATGGAACTCGTCAGAATTTTTTTTATTATGCTGTCTGTTATACTTAAATTCTGAAGCGCATTAATTGATGTGGTAATGGGGAATGGATAGTGAGAAAAATAGATAGTTTTCACATTGTACTAAATTAACTGTTCTCATGTTATTCATTTCGGGTAACAAAACATATTCTTTTACCAGATGGCATTATCTTGTTAGACCTACAAGCACACACCACGTAGCAGTCGCATTCGATATGCACCATAGGTACCGTATATACTGGCTTGATTGATCGTGACCCTCTCAAAAGCGGTATTTCAGAGTTCAGTATTTTGTCCCCGGATGTGTAGGCCTAGTTTCCAAAGTAATATGTTTTTGTTACTAAACTTATTACGTAGCCGAATAAAGTGTCAGATTATAATATTCAGTACAATTTTCTAACTGATAAAAATATGTTAATCTGCGTCTGTTTAGTTTCTCTTCAGATTATCCAATTTAGTCATTTTTTACGGCTGCAGCTGATCGTCGGCGTCAGTCAATCAGTGAATAGCCGGTCATGCGCAATTGCGATTTACTGAACTCACGGCATTAGCGGTCGTGACAACTAGCCCCATAGTGAGGGTATGCACATGAGCCATCTAGCCAGCAGATAGGATATCTATGGTATGGACTCTAATGGAGCTTTCCAAGTTTCCAAGTTTATCCATCGATCATATGACGTCATAATTATCTAAGTGGCGTGTATGCTGGCGTCATAATCATGGCATCATGAGTGATTACAAATACTCCGTCTTTAATGCTTAATAGGTCGACACGCTGCACGAATTGTATGTCTTTGCTATTTAATAAACATGCTATCGAATATTTTGAAACTAATAGGCAGCAACAGCACACAGTCAAATTAGTCTCAAAATATTCAACAGCTAAAATGTATATTTTTCTGGAAATTGATAGTCAGAGTGCTCAGAGATCGATCGATCCCAACACGGATGCGGTGTGGGTGGAGCTTAGATTGACATTGGGGCGGCATCGCTAAAAGTGGTACGGCCCATTAGTTACACTATATTCAACATGAGATATTCACTATATCAAAAGGAATCTGTTATTATTGGTCTGTAAGGGTTAACAGATCAAACACATTTATTTTAACCCTATCAAGCCGAGAGACCACATTCGGTAGATTCCTCCAATGGGGTGTATCTCAAAAGCTTTGATTATAGCTGCGACAACAAATCCCAGTCAAATTATATTCAACATATTCAATATGACGTTTATTAAATAGTAAATCCATGAAAGACATATAATTCGTACACTTGACGGATTATTCCAGCTTCATGAGTGAGTATTTTCTGTCAATTATGATTGTGACGTCAGCCTACATGTGACGGAATTGATTATGTCGTCATATACCAGAGTGGCAGATCGGATTAATCCATGCTCGCTGCATAACCGCAGCGTGACTACAGCGCGCTCGTAGTGGCATTGCAGTATGATCGCAGGGCAACGGAGTAATCCAGTTTTAGTTGTTCCCGCCTATCTCTAGCTAAGTGCACCCACCGATCAATCGATCCCTGAACTCCATGACTATCAATTTCCAGAAAGGTATACAGGTAAGCTGTTGAAGATTTTGAAGCGAATTTGACGGGGTGTAACGTAATTCATGACGTAATTAATTATGAGATCAATTACCAAACATTGTACCTCTGACTTCATGTGTTTTAATATTCTAATGACCGTCAACCTTTAGGGGGGGGGGGGGGGGGTTCTGCATTCGTGTGAGCGTGGGTGTGTGCGCGCGCGCCTGTGTGTGCGTGTCTAGACCGTTTACCATAATTTTCGAACAATAACGGATCTTACCGTACCAGAGGATTTCCACATTTTGGTCGTGATCCGCATAAAATAACACAGGTCTAGATCGGATCGCATTCTGAATCTATGGATATCTCTGAAACTCGAAACTTAACACAAGAACAGACATTATCGTACACTAGCATTCTGCAACTATGGTCAGGATCCGGAAAACATGGCAACACAAACATCTGTTACAACCTGACAAAAAAATGGAGGGCAATATCAGATTGCGCTTCCTTCATTTTGGGATCGGCATTGATGGCACTTGAACTTGAACTTGAACTTGTAAGTCACGGAACCAGCATTACAGTAACTATTGAAAATAGGGCGCCAGCTGATAGCGCAGGCCTGCTGTCACATGTGATCTAGAATCACCGGATATGGTAAAGAGAGCCTCGCAAGCGTGTTCTAAATTCCCAGTGATATTAACATTGAGGTCAGGAATCGAAGCGACCGTACCGTTACCACCAGGTCATGTTTATAACGGGCAGCATATGGTTGATTAAAACCTGGTCACTAATGGCAGGAGTACGTTTAGGGCAGCACATCGAAAAAGTCGCAACAGGATGTATCTCCTTTGAGGAAATTGTGGTGGTTTTTAGGACGAGTGGACCATCTGTCCTAACCACACACATTATTTGGCCTCAAAAGCTGACACATTTGACGATAAATCGAAAACTCGGTGACATTTTTCCGTGACTGTCCAATGTCGTTATCAATGTTCCAATTGGAATATCCAGCTCTGAATGATAAACCTATCATAAATACCGCCCTCATTTTCCAACCGAGTTATCAAGCTTGTCTCGCACAGGAAATTGAAGTAGGTTGACCCCTCATGTGTCAACGTGTGGTGTATAATGGTAAAACCGGTCAATGCCTCCTCTGCAGTTGTCTTGAGGACTGTCTATTGGCAGGCCAAGAGAAGATTATTTTTGAAAATTTACCACTGAAATTACTGGCTCAGTAACTGAGCTAGTCATTACAGTGGTAAACTTTCAAAAATAGTCTTCTCTTGGCCTGCAAATGGGCGCTGACTAAGTGAGAATTTTTATTTACTTGACGCTTTAATCGTCAACCCGATTTAAACAAATTCCAGTGGTTAATAAAATTTACAAAAACCGCATTCTTGTGGCGACCAAATGGTTATTCACATAACAAAAACTTGAAAAATCTTGATACATTATAAGGTTAATCGAATGGTTAAAGGGCACCTAATTTGGGTCAATTCTAGCTGCTCTATAGATAAAATGGGCCATATTAGGACGACAGATACATGGTATTTCCCGATCGGGTATACGGTGTGGGTGAACAATATTAGATTTTTAATAGTGAAACTTTAGTGCATTACGCAGTTCTATGGAAATTGCCGTTCATTAATTTCAACCAATCAGAAACATCTCCACCGCAGCACTGCGGCGAGCCTGTGATGTCACGTCATGGGCTCACTGCAGCACGCTGTGGAGATTTTTCTGATTGGTTGAAATTAATGAACGACAATTCATTCCAGGCAGTACCCGGAACGTCAGTTCCAGGCGGTTTAGTAATAAACAGATTTAAGTGAACAAAATAAGTAAATTTACGATCATTATGTTATCAATAGGCATTCAACTGCAACTTCACCGATTTACTTGGCACTCCATCACAAAGAGGATGGAATGCTATGCATCAGATTTTAGTAAAAGAGCCAAAAAGATGCAAGATAAATGTAGCAGATGCAATGAAAGAACAATAGTTAATAGGTTAAAACATAGCCTGTATGGTTACATTCCATTGTGCCCCCTCAGACTGAATGCGTCGACTGAGGGTGCAAGGACACGATAGAACAGATAACTAGTTAGATATTCTAATCTCGAACTGTTTAATAGAAAACTGGAAATTTGAGTCTGTCTTAGTTGGCACGTGGCGCGATAAATTGGCGGTCGTTAATTTTTCTGAGGCTTTGGCTGTTTGAAGCTAGTTATGATGGTAACTGAATCTCGCAAGGTGGCACATTGTGCGGCACAGTTGGAGAGGGTGCCAGCCGGTGATGGTTTCATTTTGTTTCGGCGACGTTGTTGGTACTTATGAAAAGTTATGGGCTTGTTGCCTGACCATGTTGCTAATGCGCTTTCGGCATATCAGGCCATTTGATATTGTATGTATTTGTTCGATTGCACGACTTCTAGCACTTTGTCATATAACGTGCAGTAAAACATGAGAGGGGTTTTGCCATGAGCCATTCATTCTCATTGTTAAATACTTTCTGATGTTAAATTCCATCAGCCACGTAACCTCCCAGTGTTCTACTGCTACTAATCCTTAGCACACTGAAGTCAATATTCTATCTTTTACGGTGTCAGTAACAAAGAAACTAATGTATATTTTAAACAATTTTGGTGGAAGATGTTGCTGTCTACGACAGCACCATCTCCCACCAAATTTGTTGAAAAATAAACACTCGTTCATCTGTTACTTTAATTTTGATAATTAAAATTTGACATCAGAGTGGTAAGGGTTATGTCTATTAGAAGTGATATTTGATCCATGGTGGATAATACGTCCCGGTACAAGACTCAATCATCAACAAATAGACGGAACCTGGCTGTTCTGAACAACATCTGGAAGATCATTTATTAAGGCCAGGAAGCGAATAGCCCGTAGTTCTCTTCCCCTGAGGAGTACGACTAATCACCGATCTCTCAGAACGAGCCATGCCTTTTAGTAGGACACTTTGTCATAAGGTTGGTTAGGAATTCTTGGATCGAACTGATGGTTCGACCACTGATACCATAACATCTCAGCTCGTAGATTAGTCTTTTATGAGGGACTTTATCGATAGCCTTGCTATATCAGATTGCTTTCTGTTGTTCATGTATTCCGCAAGTTCATGTATTGCCTCTATTAGCTATGTTTCGTATGATAGCTTTCTTTCATTTAGCAAAGGTAAATTAATGATCAAACATTGACGGCACTACCACGAGGTTGCATTCGCGTACAGCCACAATAGAGAAATCCAGTTTTATCTATGCCCCGTCCATCTGTAGATAAGCTCCAATCCCACTTCGCTCGTGTTAGGATCGATCGACCCCCGAACTCCTTGACTATCAGTTTCCAGAAAGCTATACAAGCAAGCTGTTGAATATTTTGAAACTAATTTGACTGGGCGCTGTTGCTGCCTATGGCACCCTCCATTTATCTTTGTGTATTAATAAATTGATATACGCTGAATATATCTTTGAATGCATACGCCATATCCAGGCCTGCCATGTCTATCTAAATATCTATCATAGGGCCGGTTCATGGTCAAAACAAACGTCTATCAAACTGAGTGAGATGCTACAAATACGATTGCAGTTTAACAGCTAAATGTGTTTAACATACACCTTCCCATCACGTATCCTCCACGTGACGCGCATGATGACGTCACAATCAATGACGTCATGAATGACGTAGATAAGCTAGTCACGGACGCTTAATTGATGCCGGACTAAGCGTTGTTGTACGAATTGTGTATGGTTACTATTTAATAAAGATGTTTTGAATATTTTGAAAGTAATTTGACTGGGCGCTGTAGCTTACATAGACATACGGGCCTAAAAACAATACAATTTAATAAATAAAGAAATAATCTGTCAACATATTAAGCAGGTTATTGGTATGGTTGCTTTGAAATTAGCACACTATTTTACAATTCGGAAAGGGCTCAATGCCTTAGACTAAGGAATAATATGTATCTATATGTTAAATAGTTGTAAATATGAAATAAAAATGGTTTTGATAAAAAGTATTCGTCTTCTGCAGTTGTTTTCTAGCTTGAACAGTCAAAAGATATTAATATAGTCAATTTTAAGCAGCCAATATTGATTTCTGAAATCATGATCGATCTGTTGTTTGGACATGCACATCAATCAGTCACCCAACAAATCGATTAATTGGAATAACACTAGTATGCCCTAGCCTACATCTTCTTGAGATATGAACTGAAAATCCGTGATTGTTAAAGTTGTATACATTTTCCAAATTTCATTTAAAAGTCTTAATTAGTCTTTACGCAACTGAACTGAATGCATTGTTCGCACACAGACCATTCTACAATGATATATGGGGGATATACATAATGATATTTATATAGAGCAGATATTTTGATAATATTGGTGTACATGTATGTTCGTAACTGCATAAGTTCTCTATGTTAGTAACTGTATACGTGCTGTATGGTCATAGCTCCATAACTATATACATACACATACACATACACATACACATATACATACACATATACAGACATATTTTCAACGTTAATTTTAGGGATAATAGTTCTGTATGCTGGCCCGGTCATATGTGAGTTGTTGTAGAGGTTGTTGTTGTTGTTGTTGTTGTTGTTGTTGTTGCTGCTGCTGCTGCTGCTGCTGCTGCTGCTGCTGCTGCTGCTGCTGCTGCTGCTGCTGCTGCTGCTGCTACTGCTACTGCTGATGCTGCTGTTGCACACGTCGGTATGGAAACTGCTTTAGGATAATTTTGATTAATTTACAGAGATTAGTTAGTAATTTGTGCTTTGTAGATGAGAAGAGGTTAACAATTTATAGTAGTTTGATGTGATACGGTAGTATCTTAGCAACAGTTCCATATGTTCTTCATTGAAAAGGTCGCACATGAAAGTGATATTCGTCACATATGTCGTAAGAGATCCGTATAGACTATTTATTCCATCTTGTATAATCTGGATAGCTAGAATTGTCCAAGAAAAAAGTGCGCGTGTGTCCCGGCGTAGGCACGAGCAGGTTACGGGCGTACATGCGCGAATACGTGCGTTCGTGTTTTCGTGCATGAATATTGATGTGCGTGCATGTGCATACTTCGGTAGCTTTACAGTAATACAGGTAAAACTGAAACTGAAACTGTGCGCGTGCGTACGTGAGCGTGTATGTGCCTGTGTACGTTTGCGCCCCACCCACCAACCCCCAAACACCCCCACCCACACCCTCACACACACACCCGCGTGTGTCTGAACGTGCGTGCGTTTTTGCGTGAGTATGTATGTATAGAAATAGGGAAATCGCGCACACCTCGCAACAATGTAATCGAATATTTTATCCATGCACAAAAGGAAACTACGAATACAATGTGGCGGGGTCAGCGGTTCGAGAATATACTCATAAATTCATTCAAAGTAGATTACCAATGAAACATAAGGTGTTGTCCCATTGATGTACCTGAGTACACCTGCTCTAGTTGATAATCAATAACCTATTTATGAAGCGGCGATAAGGTAACCTTGGGGACAAACCACTTCTTATATATTCTATGCCGGTCCTATAGATTACCAACCAGTTCTAAGCCACCAGGACGCGAATATAGCGAATAGCGGTTCCTTTAAACATCTTCAACCTCCTAATATAAGGAAAAGGAGAGTGAGAGTCGCAAAGTGTTATCATGGAGAGGCGTGTTAAAGGAGTCCTTCATATTCTGGCAATGGTATGTTTAATAGGAAGATATCATTTACAACCATTTATAATTATGCCCCGCCTATTTCTAGCTAAGCTCCGCCCACTTTTGTACGTAATTGGAATCCATCTATATACTTTTAAACTCTGAATTACCAGAATTTCAAGGTAATTATACAGGTAAGTTGTTGAATATTTTGAAACTAATTTGACTAAGGGATGTTGCTGACCATGGCAGCAACAGCTCCCAGTCAATTTAGTTTCAAACTATTCACCAAAATGCTTATTAAAATGCAAATACATAAAACATACAATTCGTACACTTGACGGATTTTTCGAGCTTCATAACGGAGTTATATCTTAATACAGCACCCAAATTAATCTCAAAATATTCAACAGCATGATAATTAACTATTAAAGGAATACAATTCGTTCAACAACGCTTAGTCCGTCATCAATTAGGCGTTCGTGACCAACTTGGCTACGTCATTGATTATGACGCCATCCTATATACGTCATGTAGTTGATAATGACAGCATATGATTGATGGATAAACTGGAATCCTCCATTGATTATGACGCCATATTGATTAAGACGTCATATATTTGAGTGACAGATCGGATGACTAGATTAATTGCAAATTATAGATAAATTTGCATAAAAGCGAGACATGCTCATAGGTGAAATCGTGCGCGCGCGCATTGCTTTCGCGATGCAATCTGTTCTACAAGAGACGCAAAAGCAATGATGGTTTTCCACGCTGTAATACCAAAGACAAAGAGATGGATCGGAATAGAACGCAATGAGCGCCTTTGTAGTATATGCAATGTTATAGAAGATGAAATCCATTTTCTCTTCCACTGTCAGAAATATGTGAGAGAAAGACACCGATATATACCTCATTATTATATAAGGGAGAATACATTTGAAAAAAACCAAAGGTCTATTCGTAATATGTAATAGACCGATACCAAGCAGGATGTGTAAATACTTACGATTTTCAAAACAAAAAGCAACAACAACAGCAACAACAACAACAACAACAACAACAACAATGACAACAACAACAACAACAACAACAACATCATCATCATCATCAACAACAACAATAAATTTGTTATCAAGGACAACAAAAAACAAAAAAAACTAAAAACAACAACTGCTACTGCTACAGCTACTGCTGCTGCTATTGCTGTTGCTGTTGCTATTGCTACTGCTGCTGCTATTGCTATTGCTATTGCTACTGCTACTGCTACTCCGTAAGCGGCGGCATCAACATCGTCATCATTATCATCATCGCAACTAAAAAAAAATAATAATAATAATAATAATAATAATAATAATAGTAATAATAATAATGATAACGATGATGATGATAATAATAATAATAATAATAATAATAATAATAATAATAATAATAATAATAATAATAATAATAATAATAATAATAATAATAATAATAATAATAATAATAATAATTGTAGTACTCTCATGTATACAGATCTCTACTGTCACTTGTTTATCGATTTATGTACCCTCATATTCCGTTTAATAACGGTCTGAGTGAAATAAAGAAAACTGAAAACTGAAACTGAACCATTCTGACGGACATTTAGACAAAGCTAATATAAGGATCAATTTCTAGTTCGGCCATTCTAGTTATACTCGCCCATTCTAGTTATACTCGGCCATTCTAGTTATACTCGGCCATTCTAGTTATACTCGCCCATTCTAGTTATACTCGGCCATTCTAGTTATACTCGGCCATTCTAACTATAATTGCCCATTCTAGTTATACTCGCCCATTCTAGTTATACTCGCCCATTCTAGTTATACTCGCCCATTCTAGTTATGCTCCGCCCACTTTTTACGTGTGTTGAAATCCGAATTTTAAACTTTGAGACCTGAATTCCCAGACTCTAAATATCAAGCTAACTATACCGGTAAGCTGTTGAATAATATCTAATATTATGGCAGCAACAGCAAAAGCGGGCAATGGAGGGATCCAGCTTTAGCTGTATAACTATAGGTTCAGTTCTTTAGGAGTTCAAGGTCGTGCAGCACGGTCAATGGTATTTTCACATCTCGGTGAGGAAATGTGTATAATTTGGAGTTAATTGATCAAATCACATCTCCAGAGTATCCATCTATCATCTGACGTCATACGACTTCATAATCGGCTAATCGGCCTGTATGATGACGTCATGATCATTACGTCATAAATTATTCTATTTGCCCTGTCTTTAACTCTTAATAGGCCGGCACGTTGTACGAATTGTATGTCACTACTATTTAATAAACATGCTGTTGGATATTTTGAAGCTAATTTGACCTGACGTTGTTGCAGTCAAATTAGTTTCAAAATATTTCACAGCTTATCTGCATAGTTTTCTAGAAATTGATAGTCAGGGAGAGCAGAGATCGATCGAACCAAACACGGACGAGGTGTGGGTGGAGCTTAGATAGAGATGGGCGGGGCATAGTTAAAACTGGAAAGGTCCATTGGACCTCAAGGTCACGAGCACAATATGCTGAACATTGGATAAAATCAATCTATAACAAGTTCCTCAAGTGGCAATTACAACAGTAGCATAATAGACTACAAAAGCAAAAACATCAAAGAAACGCAATCAGAATCTCACTTTCAAGGTCAAAACCAATGAAAATTGTGAATACGGAGAAGCAAATACAAGTAATAACGAATCGTGATACAAACAGTGCTGTGGTCAGAGAACTGCAGTGCATGCATATGTCAAGCCTCCTATCCCGTTCTGAAGTACACCTAAAGTGAGATACATATACACAGGCAGCACAGTGAATCAGATTAAATGTAGGTCGTAATATAATGTTTAAAGAGTACATTATTGAAGCATACATTTACAACGTATCGATCATGAAGCGTGTCACCATGACTACTTAGTAAGTGGTAAATCAGGAGCGCACACTCTCCAGAGAGTCCTCATTCAACTTTTTGCAACAATCATACATCATCGTCTTCATCTTCCATCATCCTCTATTCATGCAGGTTGCGGTAATCGCTATTGTGGCATTTGCCGGGCGCAGTACAAGGCGAGTGACGTGAGGGTGTTACCATTCTTGCATGAGTAGTAACCCATGAAAGATATCTGGTAACCACATTTGATCGTTCCAAGACAGGTGCTGATCTTCAGAGGCACCGGGCTGGACCTACGTTTCCCCGACAAACATCCATTCACTCTGTTCTAGGGGTTGTAGGCATGGGCGAGGTGTTATATAACGTGTGCCCCTCATAACGACAAAGATCATAAGTAAGATATGGGGCAACAGTGTGTATGGCACACGAACCTCTGGATAGGCCTCACTTCTTCGCGCAGCTCATCATCCAACAGTTCAGTGTTTGTAAGGACGATGAAGGTAGAGCCGATGGGATTACCATTGAAAAAGGCTCGGCACGAGGCGATACAAATCCTTATTGCGATGCCAACAAATTTCTCACTCAAATCTGCTCATGTTAAACTGTGGGAGCCAAGCATATATTGAGACGTCTCTTGCCAAATAGCACTCACATGCTCACGAATGTTGATCGGTCGCTACTTGTTGCCTCTCCCAAAAAGGAATAAAAGGTCGGCCAATGCACCTAGTCGTCCATGAGCCACAAAGTCCATCAGCAAGATCAGTACATCAGTGTCAGGCGACCACGCAGCTATTATCCTCTGAGTGGACATCGATCTCATGTAGAGGAATCATGGTTTCTGCCTCATGATTATGAGTGAACAAGGACTCTGACAAAGAGCGAGGTTCATTGATCTGAACGTCGGTACCTTCCACGACCACCATCTTCTTCTTTGACCATTTGCATGTCTCCTGTACAGCATCAACAAATGCGTTGAAAAGGATTGTCTTTGTCTTGTAGCAAAAAGCAGCTCTTAAAGGTTAACCTTTGAACCCTGAAATCCTAGAATCCTAATTTCAAGACAAGCAGGCAGTTAAGCGGATGGATCTTTTGAAACTAATTTGACAGGAACCGCCCAGTCAAATTAATTTCAAAATATGCAACAGAATAATTTTCAAATCGGTAATGATTTTGGTGTTTTGGCCTTTCGAGTTCAAAAGGTTAATCACAATCTCCATAAATATAGTTGTATTACCTTGTTGTGTACATCATGTATGTTCTTCTGATATCTATTTATTCATATATGCCGAAATTGAAGTAGTCACTCCTGCACATGTAAAGTGTGGTGACACATGGGGTACAAAATTCCTTCCCAGACCATGTGTCCCCCGCGTGCTAGTTTCTAACTGCCAAGCACGTAGATTGAAATAAGCAAAATGGAGAGAATTTGAATGGCAAACGGACCGATGTAGAAAAATAAATAAAATATATATGGTTTTATTCAAATTGTGTGAATAGCTCAGTCAATGGCAAGAAAGAACAGGAATCCCGTCATCAAACAATTATGATTTACTCTTGATAATAGGTGAAACGATGAAAACATCTATCTAACATAACCATCGCACGTCATCAATTATGGTACATATCATAATTGGTGAGAGGATATAGCTTCTCGTTGTGTGTCATTGTGTCTTATTGTGTGAGCTGTCCAGACGTTCTCAAAGTCAACACAGAAGAGACGCAGACTTTAGTTCGATTCTATTACCTTTGCAATTATGCTGCGCACCGCACACTTTTTCAGTTGTGTTTCTATCCTTCTTGATTGCTGTTGTCTCTATTCCCCGCTTTCTATAGACTACAACACACACGCACTTCACTATCGCACCGCGCATAGGTTTTCCTCATACTGACATCAGCGACATGCCTTGTCTGTTATTGTATTATATCAGGATCCCTTTCGTTGTTAATTTGACGATTAGACCTTTACTCCAATAATTTGCCATCTCCAGGTAATTCTTGCAACCGCTTTCACAAAAATCTGTCTGCGTCATTGCCGTGGCCTCAATTTCAGCATTGGGAATCCCAGTCGTTATTATGTCTAGACGTGTAGCTTTCCGTTTTTTATCTCCTTTCCAATAAAGTCTATTCCATTTTTGTGAATCAGGCCCACTTCAAAGTTTTCAATCTCTGTCGTTACTGCTTGGGATGGCCTGATAAATACATAAACAAAGTCCTCACCCAATCTTTCTCTTGTCCTCTTTTGCAGCGTTTTTTTCTTCCTTTCCTAACAATCTCAGTATCATCACTTACAAAATGTTGATATTTCTGGGCCAATATTGGCAGTGGGTCTAGACGTTGTATCCTCTCCAATCTGATAGTTCCGCGGCACATAACCTGGGAACATTTTGAAGAAATTATACCCGATACAAAGCCATCTCCAAAATTTAAATCGCTTAAAATATAGATTCCCTATTAAACAAAAGCTGAAATAATGCTGTACAGCTGTTTCTCCAATCCCTTAAAGGTTAACTACACTCATCTCTTGAGAGCTATCCAGGTGATCTAATATGCCACTCATAAACTATGCAGGTAGTTTTAAGCTTTTATCATGCCGCTAAAGAAAGATATTCAGGCTTTAGTATATAAATGTTGCTACATTTCTACATTTCTACTGCCTATGATGGCTGTCATGATTTATATTTCAACCAATCAGAAAAAGGCTAGCGTGCTTGCTTCGGTATATACGCTCAGCCTTGGAGGCGCCAGCTATTGTTTGGCAATGTTGTATTAAAACAAACATACAGATAAGCTGTTGACTATTTTTAGTAGATAAATGTTGCTACATTTCTACTGCCTATGATGGCTGTCATGATTTATATTTCAACCAATCAGAAAAAGGCTAGCGTGCTTGCTTCGGTATATACCCTCAGCCTTGGAGGCGCCAGCTATAGTTTGGCAATGTTGTATTAAAACAAACATACAGATAAGCTGTTGACTATTTTTTAACTAAGCTGACTGTAAGTTGTTCCTGCCATAGGCACAAACAACTTCCAGTCAAATTAGCTTCAAACTAGTCAGCGAGATGAGCAATACATAATAACGAATGTAATGCATTGGCCCTTACGTGACATCACACACTATCGTTTGAGGAGACAAAATGGTGGCGGTCACTGTTCAACATTTACGCGACATTACAAAGCAGATACTTGTGATACAGAAACAGAAATGTGAGATGATATGAATGATCTGGAATCTATAAACCATAATCTATCAATGCGGTATAACATTTGAGATGAGATTAACATCCCTTTAATTTTCTTTGGATATTTGACCATTTCACAAAAATACCCTGGATAATTATTAGAGCGCCATTCTGCACACACCGTGGATATACCATTACAATGGGTGAATCCATTTTAGCCATGCCCCGCCCATCTCTAGCTAACCTCAACCCACACTTCGCCCGTGTTGTGATCGATGTGTTGGGCTCGATCGATCGCTGAACTTTCTGACTATCAATTTCCAGAAAACTATACAGGTAAGCTGTTTGCATATTTTGAAACTAATTTGACCGGGTGTTGTTGCTGTCTACGGCAGCAACAGCGCCCAGTTAAATTAGGTTCAACATATTCAACAGAGTGTTTATAAAACAGTAAAGACATACTATTCGTACAACGACGCTTTAGTCTGTCACCAATTATACGTTCGCGACGAACTTATCCACGTCATTCATAAAGTCATTCATTATGACGTCACCATACACGTCGCATAATTGATTATGACGTCATATGATGGATTTCTGAATCGGAAAGGTCCATTTTGAAAACTGCGTGTAAAGTATTCAATAAAATGTTGCCAGCCTTGCATTCAATTTAAAACGTTTTGCCAAATCTGCAATCTATGACAATCGGCTACTTTCGGCTTTATTACTTTGTATAATATACAAACCGAATAAAGCCTATTTTGAGCGCTCTGGAAAGTGTGTTGTTTCCTCATTGAACGCATGGCAGCATTCGCTATGTGGCTGTAATTATTTGGGCTGAATTTACTTCTTTAATTAGATACGGCGTTCTACGCTATGGGTAATCCATTTCATATCGATATGTTGATTTCCGTATTTGACAGCTCGTCAAACTGAAACACGACAGATTGCAGATCAATATTCTGGCGTCGTGAAGCAATGTCCAACATTTTGATGACCATAATATGACATAAGTCTACGCTAAACAGTTGTATAAATAATATTCTTATTGAACACACGAATCAGCTGTTTGTTTTAACGGCCACACAATGCGTGACGTCATTAGCTGTATTTGACTGGAACCGTTCTGTAGAGTAAATTTACTCGCGCAGTTGCCAACATGTTCTCTACACAAACGTACCAGTCGAATGAAAAAGCCCTATCAGTGTGGAAAGTGCAGAAACCGACCAATTCGCCTAAGTTTTACTATTTTTGAAAATAAAATCCAATTTCAGCTCTAATTTTAGACATAATGAGTGCTGAATAATAGTAGAATTCAGCTCCTAAGTCCCGCATTTTCGTATTTTGCATCACGTGACACACATACTTCACAAAACATTGTCACACGTTTTGGCACCGGCTTGTTTTGTGCTCTATTTTTTTCTTGGAGAAATACCAGTCGAATAAAAAATGTACTACATGGAGCCAATATACTGTATCTTTTCGCCCAGTCGAATACGGCCATTGGCGGGCGGTTATTGAGTATTAATGGCCGCCGTACCGAGATTTGAGCCGCAGTTTCGCTATTACGTTCATTTGACGTCATACACTCGTGTTAATTTCCATACATAATCACGTTACTGTGCGGTAACGCCAGCTGTAATACTATTAATAATAAATAAACGGTATAATAAGATATTTTTGCTTTAAATTTATTTCAGGCAATTTTTTGTGGATCGCCTTGTAGTAAGTCAATGCAACGCACACACGAATACATACGTACATAGAGACCACACACGCACGCATACGCCCATGATTAACCAAACGAACACATGCACGCACGCACACAGAGATAGAAAGATTGATAGAAGCACGAAATCAATCATGCATACATAACATATGCAAGCAGATGCGTGCAAACACGTGCAGATACACACAGACACAGACGCACGCATACGAGCAGGAACGCACCGAGTACACACACACGTAGCGCGCACACATACCTCACCCAAACCTGTAGCCTACGTATGTACAAACACGGAGCTTATGAATATCATTAAACTGGTAATAAGATATCTACACCGTCTTTATGTACATTGCATGATGCACGTGTTCTTTAGAACATATGGTGTGTTTTTCAACTTTCTTTCATAAGGTGCCTGCACTGAAGGTGAGTTGCGGCTGGTGGGTGGTGTAGTTAGGGCAAAGACACACGGTCGTATCGAGATTTGTCACTTAAACCGCTGGGGTACGATTTGCGATGACTTGTTTGAGGCAATAGATGCGACTGTTGCCTGTCGTCAACTCGGATTCAGGTAAGACTCTCATAGATATGACCTCCCGTCTTTCATCCCTCCTCACTTCAAGGCTCTCGGTTTCCGCTATAATATAAAGAACCGGCGTGCAATAGATTCAGGTAAGAGAGAGATCCATTCCTAGCTATGCCCCACCCCTTCCTAGCTATGCACCGCATATGTATAGCTATGGCGCACACATGTGTAGCTATGCCCCGCCCATTCCTAGCTGTGCGCCGCACATGTATATGTATTTCCCGCCCATTCCCGGCTATGCCCCTCCCGTTGCTAGCTATGTCGCCCATTCCTAGCTATACCCCGCTCATTCCTATCTATGCCACGCCCATTCCTAGCTATACCCCGCTCATTCCTATCTATACGCCGCCCATTCCTATCTATCCCCGCTCATTTCTATCTATACCCCGCCCATTCCTATCTACACCCCGCCCATTCCTATCTATATGCCGCCCATTCCAATCTATACCCCGCCCATTCCTAGCTATATCCCGCACATTCCTATCTATACCCTGCCCATTCAAATCTATATCCCGCCCATTCCTAGCTATGCCTCGTCCGCCCCTTCCAAGCTATATCCCGGCCATTCCTAGCTATACCCCTTCCATTCTCATCTATACCCCGCCCATTCCTATTTATACCCCGGTCATTCCTATCTATACCCCGCACATTTATATCTATACCTCACCCATTCCTATCTATACCCCACCCATTCTTATCTATACCCCACTCATTCCTATCTGTACCCCATCCATTCCTATCTATACCCCGCTCATTTCTATCTATACCCCGCCAATTCCTATCTATATCCTGCCCATTCTTATCTATACCCCGCCCATTCCTATCTTTATCCCGCCTATTCCTATCTATACCCCACTCATTCCTATCTTTACCCTGCCCATTCCTATCTATATCCCGCCCATTCCTATCTTTATCCCGCCCATTCCTATCTATACCCCGCTCATTCCTATCTGTACCCCGCCCGTTCCTATCTATACCCCACTCATTTCTATCTATACCCCACCCATTCCTATCTATACCCCGCTCATTTCTATCTATACCCCATCCATTCTTATCTACACCTCGCCCATTCCTATCTATACCCCGCCCATTCTAATCTACACCCCGCCCATTCCTATCTATAAGCCGCCCATTCCTAGCTATATCCCGCCCATTCCTATCTATACCCTGCCCATTCGAACCTATATCCCACCCATTCCTAGCTATGCCTCACCCGCCCCTTCCAAGCTATACCCCGGCCATTCCTAGCTATACCCCTTCCATTCCTATCTATACCCCGCCCATTCCTATCTATACCCTGGTCATTCCTATCTATACCCCGCACATTTATATCTATACCTCGCTCATTCCTATCTATACACCTTCCATATCTAGCTATACCCCTTCCATTTCTAGCTATACCCCTCCCATTTCTAGCTATACCCCTCCCATTTCTAGCTATACCCCGTCCATTTCTAGCTATACCCCACCCATTCCTATCTATACCCCGCTCATTCCTATCTGTACCCCGCCCATTCGTAGGGATACGCCTTCCATATCTAGCTATAACCCTTCCATTTCTAGCTATACCCCTCTCATTTCTAGCTATACCCTGCCCATTTCTAGCTATACCCCGTTCATTTCTAGCTATACCCTGCCCATTCCTATCTATACGCCGCTCATTCCTATTTATATACCGCTCATTCCTATCTATACCCCACCCATTCCTAGCTATGTCCCGCCCATTCCTAGCTCAACCCCTCCCATTTCTAGCTATACCCCTTCCATATCTAGCTATACGCCTTCCATATCTAGCTATACCCCTTCCATTTCTAGCTATACCCCTACCATTTCTAGCTACAGCCCGCACATTTCTAGCTACAACACGCACATTCCTAGCTATACCCTTTCATTTCTAGCTATGCCCGCCCATTTTAGCTATGCCCCAACCATTTCTAACTATACCCCTTCCATTTCTAGCTATACCCCTTCCATTTCTAGCTATATCCTTCCATTTCTAGCTACAGCCCGCACATTTCTAGCTACAACACGCACATTCCTAGCTATACCCCTTCCATTTCTAGCTATGTCCCGCCCATTTTTACCTATGCCCCGACCATTTCTAGCTATACATCTTCCATTTTAGCTATACCACTTCCATTTCTAGCTATACTCCTTCCATTTCTATCTATACCCTTCTATTTCTAGCTATACCTGTTCCATTTCTAGCTATACCCCTCCCATTTCTAGCTATATCACGCACATTTCTAGCTATATCCCTCGCATTTCTAGCTATGGCACATTTCTAGGTATGCCCCGCCCATTTCTAGCCATGCACCATCTATTTCTAGCTAAGCTCCGCCCACAGTTGGCAGATCGTTGAAAATAAGATACGGGGAATTCAGCGATAAAAGATTAAGGCGGTCACTACATGTAGCTATGTATGAATAACTTTGCAATATTCGGTCTCCAGGAACTTCCCACAATACATTGCGCTTACTACTGTTTAACGTTTAGCTGGCCCTGTACAAAGAAAAGCGTTCCGGATAACGTTAAACTATAGTAAGCGCGATGCATTGTGGGATGTTGGCGGAAGAACGAATATTATTTCTGGAAATAACGTTGTTTTCTTTACAGTGATATGATGAAAGCCGCTGTTCTCCCGATTTATGCCAGGATGCCTGGGAATGGTAGAATCCTCTTAGATGACATCGACTGTCATGGTCATGAAACAGAGTTAATTCAGTGCAATAATAAGGGCGGATGGGGACAGGAGAACTGTGACCACAGCGAGGATGGGGGCATAGAATGTGATAGTATGTTTTCCTTCATATTATATAGTTAAATGTTGTTGTTGTTGTTGTTGTTGTTGTTGTTGTTGTTGTTGTTGATGATGATGAAGACGATGGCGATGATAATGAGGAGGAGGAGAAGCAGAGGGAGAAGGAAGAGATCAGGGAGGAGGAGGGGGTGATCAGGGAGGATATCAGGGATGAAGGGAGGTGGAGGTTGTGGAAGAGCAAAGGAGGAGTGGGATGAGGTGGAGGATGAGCAAGAGGAGGAGGAGAAGAAGGAGGATGAGGAGGCGGTGCTGGTGGTGGAGGAGGATGAGAGCATGAGGAGGAGGTGGTGGTGGAGGAGGAGAGCAGTTGGCGGAGGAGGATGAGGAAGAGGAGGAGGAGAAGAAGGAGGACGGGGAGGTGGTGGTGGTGGTGGAGGAGGAGAGCAGGAGGAGGAGGATGAACAGGAGGAGGAGGTGGATGAGATCAGGGAGGAGAACAGAAAGGAGATCATGGAGGATGAGAGGGAGGATAGGCGAGTAGGGAGGAGATCAGGGAGGAGGGGAGGAGGTGGGGATTGAGGAAGAGCAGGGGAAGAGTGGGATGAGGCGGATGATGAGGGAGAGGAGGAGGGGGGAGAAGAAGGATAATGAGGAGGCGGTGGGGTGGTGGTGGTGGTGATGGTGATGGTGGTGGTGGTGGTGGTGGAGGAGGAGGAAAGCAGGCCGCGGAGGAGGATGCGGAAGAGGAGGAGGAGGAGAAGGAGGACGGGGAGGCGGTGCTGGTGGTGGTGGAGGAGGATAGCAGGAGGAGGAGGTGGTGATGGAGGAGGAGGGGGAGTAGGAGGAGGAGGATGAACAGGAGGAGGAGGTGGATGAGATCACGGAGGAGAACAGAAAGGAGATCATGGAGGAGGGGAGGAGGTGGGGATTGAGGAAGAGCAGGGGAAGAATGGGATGAGGCGGATGATGAGGGAGAGGAGGAGAGGGGGAGAGAAGAAGGATGATGAGGAGGCGGTGGTGGTGGTGGAGGAGGAGCAGGAAAGCAGGCCGCGGAGGAGGATGCGAAAGAGGAGGAGGAGAATAAGGAGGATGAGGAGGTGGTGGTGATGGTGGTGGAGGAGGGGAGCAGGTGGCGGAGGAGGAGGAAGAGGAGAAGAAAAGGGAGCAGACGGATGAGGGTGATCACGGGAGGAGGAGCATGTGAAGATCAGGAAGGAGATCAAGGAGGAGATCAGGAAGGAGGAGGGGTGATGATGGAGGTGGAGGAGGATGAACAGGAAGAGGAGGAGTGAGAGGGGAGCATGAGGATGCGACGGAGGCGGAGCTGGATGGGGAGATGTAGGAGAAGGAGGGGAGCAGGATGAATAGGAGCAGGAGGAGGGAAGGAGGAGGTAGAAAATTATTAGTATTATTATCAACTCCATCACCATCACAATCGCCATCGTCGTCATCTTCGTATTCGCCGCGACTGCACCACCGCAACCATTATTATTATTATTATTATTATTATTATTATTATTATTATTATTATTATTATTATTATTAATCTGCGATGTCAATCGCAGATTATTATTTTTACTCAGGATCTTTCTTATTATTTTTCTTGGTAACGATTTGTCAGACGCATCTCCTCCTACAGTTTTCAAGTTAGCATCTTCAAACTTGGCCATCTCCTAGGGGCTACAGGGGTGTGTTGCTATTACTTTTATTTTGGATCCACCCAATAGTTTTCGAGCTATCCACCTTTGAGTGGGCAAAAAAGTCCCATAGGAAATGTATGGGGATTTTCAAAATTGATATTTGAAGTGCCACTACAGTCAGAGTTTCAACGGATCACTACCATATTTGCTGAGGATGTTACCACTGGTCATCTGTTTCCGAAAATTATTTTTCTTCAAAATGGCCGCTAGACCGTTAACCCCAGAATGCATGGAATAAAGTCCCATAGGAAATATATGGGGATTTCAAATGAATGTTTGAAGTGCTACTACACCTAGTTTCCACTCGATCAACTCCAAACTTGGCCAACTTGTAGTACCCATTGAGACTTAGCATGCACTTACCTTTCTTTTGCATTGGCCCAATGGTTGTTGAGCTACCCACCTTTGAATGGGGAAAAAGTCCCATAGGAAATGTATGGGGATTTTCAGTATTGATATTTAAATGTCTACTTCACTTAGAGTTTTGATCGGAGCACTACGATGCTAGGTGAGAATGTTACCACCAAGGATGCCGAATCGAATGGTGATGGTTTGAAAGTGACCCGACTAAGGTCAAGTTCAATCAGGGGTCAAACTGGCAAACTTTTGTTTTTGGAATAAATTACCTCCCTTTACCTGTTGAAGTTGAGTGAGTCAATTAAATCTGATGACTTTCAATTCTCTCTGACTACCTGGGCCAAACCAATTTCTGGGTTATTTGACATTTCAGGGCTTTTTCCTTGATTTTCATGAAAACTTTACTATGGGTATATCGCGCATGCCGGATCCATTGGTGATGGTTTGAAAGTGACCCAACCAAGGTCAAGTTCAATCAGGGGTCAAATTGACTAATTTTTTTTATTGGAATAAATTACTTCCCTTTACCTGTTGAAGTTGAGTGACTCAATTAAATCTGATGAATTTCAATTCTCTCTGCCAAACTAAATTCATTAACTCCTCGGTTATTTGACACTTCGGGGCTTTTCCTTGATTTTCATGAAAACGCTAACAAAGTTATATCACACATGCCGAATCCAATGGTGATGGTTTTAAAGTGACAAGATCAAGGTCAAGGTCAATGAGGGGTCAAATTGACAAATTTTTGTTTTCGGCATGAATTACCTACCTTTACCTGTTGAAGTTGATTGAGTCAATTAAATCTGAAAATTAATTTTTCAAAATGGCAGTCATATAAGAAGAGACCGTACAATAATCCGTAATGCTCTGTCGTCGCAGATTTACAGTTACTTCAGTAAATGTACTCTAGTTATTATTATTATTATTATTATTATTATTATTATTATTATTATTATCAGGTCTACAATTTTTTGATGATATGCGCCTTGTCGGAACAGCAGACTGGAATGGACGTATCGAACTCAGATATGCAAACCGTTGGGGTACTATTTGTGCAAATGGATTTGGAAAAGCGGAAGCGATGGTGGCGTGCAGACACTTCGGATTCGAGTACGTTGTTGAATAATTTGCAAATATTGTTATCTATGGTGGTGTGCACACTAGAAGGCTAATCCGAAGTAAGTCCTAAGTAAGTTCGATCGATCGCAAAGATTCGTTTACTTGTCATAACTTGTGTAATTTCGAACGCTTACTTGAGTAAAATAAAATTTTGTGATCGATTGGACGTCAGTTTTAGCTTTGCCCTGCCCATCTATAGCTAAGCTCCACTCACGCTTTTCCCGTGTTGGAATCAGTCGATCTACGCACTCTTTGAATATGGATTTCCAGAAAACAATACATGTAAGCTGTTGAATATTTTGAAGCTAATTTAACTGGGGGCTGCTGCTGTTTATTAATTTCAAAATATTCAACAGAATGTTGATAAAATTGCAAAGACATGCAATTCGTACAACTTGACGAACCATTAAGCGTTTGTAATGGGCTAAATTATTTCATTCAAGACGTAATTGATTATGACACCAGACTATGTGTGACGTGGTTTGATTATGACGTCAAATGATTGACTGAGAAACTTGATTTCTCCATTAGTTTTCTAGTGTGAAAACCGCCTTAATATATATGATCCGCTACTGAATTCATTGTTGTCTAGTTTCTTTCTTATCCCGATTTTAAGGAGAGGATTTAATCGTATTAAATGTGTGCTAGTAGGAACACAACACTTTTACTTCTAAGTTTTGTGCCGAGCCAGACTAAGCCGATTTGAGGCCCAGAGCTAATTACTTGTGTGGCCGCTTAATGGTTGGCTTAAGGGTGCAATGGCGGTGGCCGGGCGGCCGCCATTGTGCCCCTGACCAACCACACACACACCCAGCGACACACCCCTCGCCTCCCCACCCCACGCCCGTTGTCACTGCGGTGGTGCTTCTTCTCTTGAGTGATGATGGATGGTGGGCGCTTCTCAGGCTGTTGAAGTTTTCTCCCAGGTTGGCAGGAATAGTCGGGTTATCCGCCGGGAATGGAAGGGGTGTGTGAGAGGAGGTGCATGTGAGTGTGTAGTGGAACATGCTCGTTGTCTGGCACAGTCGGGAGGCGGGAACTGCCGCTTGTGGTTTTCAACCTCTCTTACCTGCATTCCATTTTAAGCGATTCTCTCTTGGGATGCTAGTGCTGTGGTGGAGGAGAAGAGAAAGAGAGGTCATGGGGATGGGTGGCTCCTGGCCAAGTTCTTTTTAGCAGCATCGTGCGCGGTATAATTTCTGTTGGGCAAAAGGTGCGCCGGCGGGGCGGCGAGAGGAGTAATTTGTGTTCTCCTCGTCAGGTGGAGAGTTGCCCTAACTTAGTTCGTCACTGAGGAGGAGGAAGGGCATGTGCAAGCAGCTGTCTCTTGTTCGCTATCCCAGACCAGGGCGTCCGGGACTGGGTTTATGAGAGGGGGAGAGACATCAGAAATTCTCCCAGCAGTCTCTACGTCGCTAGTGGTCGCTAATCGTTCGGTCGGTCTATAAGGTGCTAATTTGTCATTATGATGTCATTGGTACCAGTTGATTTTGCTTAAGTTGGCTATGTTCCGTACTCTTCCGTTGCGAAAGCTATCCTCATCTTAGTAGTGCTCGAGCTCTGAGTCATCGGTGGGGCGCTGATCCGGCATGGCCTGGTCAGTCTTTCTTGATGTCTTAGCGGCCACAGAAGGGTATGATCGGTTAGATTATGTGAGAACCTCCACCCTTACAAAGTCAAGAAAGACTTTACGAGGTCCAAGAACGATCTGCCGAGTTTCACACATGGCAACCGAGTCCTATAACTAAAAGAGGAACGAGTTTAGGGAATCTCTGTCGAGTCTAGGCGCCACTTCAGGCTAATGCGATGGCAGATGGCAGATGGAGAATGGCGCAATCGATGTGAAAAAGATTTTAGGAGACGTGGTGGTTATCTGTTTCAGTTGCCAAATTGAAGTACGATAACTGCAGAGCCAAGTAACTAAACAAATTTTAGCGTGACTGCCAACCAAGCAGTCGCAAAGAAAGGAGGATTCGCTAATTGACAGAGAAGATCATACTGTGGTGAGATTTCTTCAAGGGTGCACCTAATGCATTCTAGTAGCTGTAGTGCAGCACTTTTTATGCAGCAAGGTCTTATCAAAGAGACGGGACAATGATTGCTAGACCAGTAGGAATAGGCTACGAGTGTGCAGAAGCAGTTTATACCTTAAGAGAGGATATTACTGCTGAGAGCTGTCATAAGCAGTGCGAACGTAGTCACGACATTAAGGTCATTTGCACTAGGTGTGGGAAGGCACCAATGTTGTAAGGTGCAAAGAAGGCGAGCTGCACAAGAGATTCAGCTTTCCTTGTCCTACGATTGTTCGCGGCTCAAGAAGGCTCAGATGCCGACCAGGACAACTTATGGTGACTGTGACATGCGGCATTAATTGCTGTTATGGACGGGAGCAACAAGAGAGGCAGAACACATACTATACTCAGGCGACTATCGTTTTAAGGGAGAGTTTCAAGTGTAGTGTGTTGGGCCTAAGGTTTCCAAATGAAGGAAGGCTTTTTGGTGGAAAGAGTAGCATCTTCCATCGAAGCACTATTATATGTTTTCATGCTGTGAGATGTGGCAAAGATGCCACCCGCAAATTTGGTGTCTACGGGAGACATCCTGCTAAATATCGAAAAAGCGACAGCGCTAACGACGCTAATGCATGACCTCAAATCGAGCAAGGTGCGAAATCTCTGTCCGAATATGGCAGCAAAGACAGGCCCTCTCCTTTAGTAGTCCCTGAGTGGGAATAGGCTGACGTAATAGTGGGAAAAGAATGCTTAAGCCGGTAAAAATGTGTAAAAGTTTAGAAAGTTGAAGTAGTTAGTGCATTTAAGGTTTAAGTTCTTTCAAAGTCCTAGTAGAGCTGGTAAAAATAGTTCGTCACAGTTTTCCTACTAACACGGCGTCTAGTTTTTGCTATTGCAGATGCCGCTGGCATTGAATCAGCCTTGGCAGCTATATTCCAAGGCACAACGTGAGGTGGTGACTTAGTCCTCGATGGCCGGAGATCATAATCCTGTGAAGACGAATGTGGAACTTCTTCAGGCAGGACAATTTTGCGCGGATCCTCGCCAGAGAAAAGACGTGAGTGAATCATAGGTGGTCGTTCACCAGGAGTTGCAGAGGAGGAGGGAATGTTAGACAAATTGCTAAAAGAAGAAACGGGTGTTAAGAGTGCAGTTCCATGTGATATTGCATCACAAAGTTCTTTGTACGGCGGAGATGCGGAGCGACACAAGGGCAGAACTCTGTCGGAGGATGGTACCGGATGCAGACTTCGATGTTTTTCCACGGGCCGCAGATGACAAAATGGTATCCATGAGCAGTCACAAGTAATCGCAGAAGGTGGGCGTACACTGGCTTGTACTCGAAGATTACACAGGTTTAGTTCTTTCTTCTGCGTCAGGAGGAAATGCGAAGTTTCATGCACAGGATGTCCAAAATAGCATAAGGAGAGGCGGCGAGTCCTCGGGGATTGCGGAATAATGTAGGATGTAAATTTTACCACTGGCCGATTAGCGGTCGCCACAAACTGTTGTGTAGTTGTTTATCACACCGAGCGATCAACAAGGAAAAGGTTCCATAGTGAGATCACACTGGCGGTACCACAGTGGAACAGGAACCAGGACAGACATTCATTGCCAAACCGTCAGTGCTAGATCTGACAGAAGATCGGTCTTGTTCATTGCAGAATCGACTCCATTTATACTAGTCGGCTCTGCATCCCATTATCTTTTGACGAATGGTCAGTGCCTTAGAAGTGCCCTCACCTAATCAGGTGTCGTCGACACGATTGTGTGAGCTCCAACAGCATCTGACAGAGAGAGAGAGAGCCAGCCAGTTAAAGGCATGGTTAAGTTTGTGGTTCTTAGAAAGGGTAGGTCATGTTCAGTGCCAGTCCCTCAGCTGCCTGTTTTCAAAATACTCTCGCGAATGTTGTCTTGAGAAAAAGGAAATCTACGGCTTTCCAATGGTACCGAACATCCCCGGTGGCATTGTGATCATAGGCCATTGTTTGATGAAGAATTCATGCAAAGATAGTATGGACATCCTAAGAAGTGTGTACCCAGTCAGTGGCATCGCGCGTACGTGGCCATGTCCTGCCCTGTGAGAAATCTCTTTATTACAGGGTTACTCCCAGTGGACTGGCGCATGCGCAGAAGAAGTAAATCGTGTCTTAGACGTTTCCCTGCGCCTGCGCGTTCATATTGCCATCTGTTGTGTTAACCGTAGCATAGCGCAATAGGCGGCATTTACTGGTCCCAGATTGGCCAGTCCGTCCCGTTACCCGACCATACTACTACTACTACTACTACTACTACTACTACTACTACTACTACTACTACTACTACTACTACTACTACTACTACTACTACTACTACTATTACTACTACTACTACTACTACTACTACTATTACCACTACTACTACTACTACTACTACTACTACTACTACTACTACTACTACTACTACTACTACTACTACTACTACTACTTGTTTTCTAGAGCGAATGCGGCAATGGTCACCAATATCTTTGGAGAGGCCACTGAAGAGACGGCGCTATTTAATGTGAATTGCAGAGGGAACGAAACATCATTACGTGAATGCGACTTTCAATCTACGTACTTTTATCCTACAGATCACTGCAATCCACTGCGTCACGCCGGCGTCATCTGCATGGGTAATATCCATTGGACCTTTCCTGTTTATCCATCCATCATATGACCTTAAATAAGTTAACATGTTTGCAAAACAAAAACGGACACAACAAAAACGGAAACGGAACCCGATGTAAGAAATGTTCTGTTGAATATTTTGAATATAATAGGATTGGAAGCAATGTTGACCGATCCCCGAACGACCTGACTATGAATTTCCAGAAAACAATACATGTAAGCTGTTGAATACTATGGCAGCAACAGCGCTCAGTCAACTTAGTTTCAAAATAGTCAACAGAATGTTTATTAAATAATAAAGCCACACAATTCGCACAACACCACTTAGTCCGTCTTCAATTAAGCGTTCGTGACGTGCGTGTCTACGTCATACATGACGTCATGGATTGTGACGTCATTCTACACGTCACGTAGTTGATTATGACGCCATATGATGGATGGATAAATTGGAAAAGTTCGTTTGTGAGAAGAAATGGTCTTATCTTAGCCATGTAATATCATTATTATCAACCTCCTCAAGAAGTATCACTTTGCCAAAAACCAAGTGCAAAATCATTGTGAAAAATTATTATTTCCAACTCTGTTGATAATAGTGATATTAAATGGCACCTCATTGCAGATCCTCCTTGTATTTTGTCTACATCAGTGTTTGGTCCGCCCATTGTACACCCTCCATACCAATCTCCCGAAATTACTATCAGTGGATGGTGTCGCTATCAGAGAGGCATAGCGCAAAAGCGGAGAGACGAGGTAAACACACACAAGTTGATATGAAAATCACGATCTTGAACGAAAGGTTTTGAATGATAATTTGCAATCAAGAATTAAATTATTCTATATCTTAAATGATAATGTGTTATATCGACGCAAAAACTGTGATTGTGAACGTTATTTTCGGATCTAGGGATATGAAATTATTTGTTTTGAATCATTTCCCCTTTGACATTCCATACAGTTCCAAATGCAACCATATCGCCAGACATTTGGTTATTCTGAAGGAAATTGCACATGAAGATTCCAGGCACATTTTTCAAGGGAAATTCTGTTGTACGTTAAATAATTTCTCGAATCTGGTGTGTAGCGTTGAAGAGTTACCCCTTCTTGTGTCAACAGCGCCTCAAAGCGCTCAAAATGCTACTTGATATAGCAATTAAACATTTTGATGGTCAATATCTTTCATGATATTTTATTTTAGAAGACTATTTTTGTAAATTTACCACTGAATTTCTTTTCGCCGGCTTGACCATTTAAGGGGTAATGGTAAAGAAAATTTAAGTTTTTGCTTAGCCAGTGTCCATTTGAAGGCCAAGAGAAGAGTATTTTTTTAATTTAACACTGGAATGACTGGCTCGGTTACCGAGCCAGTCATTCCAGTGGTAAATAGTCAAAAATACTCTTCTCTTGGCCTGCAAATAGACATGCCTGAAGACCACTACATAGCTGATTTTGGTTGGTTTGAAATAGAAAGTTTGAGGGGTTATGTTGACACAAGAGGGGTAATAGTTGTGTTAAAACCTGCACTTCCATGATCAGAAGGTGCTAGTATTGCAAATATAATTTGAAATGTTGTAGATTAACATCAATTTAGCATTAACGTCTTGAGAACAGGTCGTAATAACCGGGTAAAATACGTCAGTAATACAAATCTAACCGAATGGATGACTATGAATATATGCGGGGCATTCAAAGACTTCCTCTGACTATGACTGTATCTAGATATCTATGTATCTCGGCATAGATACATGTATCTAGTGTGATAATTTGGAAGAGTGCCTACCAATGTCGATGAGGGCCAAAAGGATCATTGGCTAGTCATGAATGAATATAGCTATACATTAATTAAACTTGGTTAAACTGGGATGCTTCGGTAATATCTTTAGCAAGTTTCATCGATGGAGTGTTATCTCTGCAGAGTTGGGTAGAATGTTTTGTATTACCCCATATCTATGTTTTTCCTTCGCCGACAACAACCCACCCATCACACGCACGCACGCACTCACGCACGCACGCACGCACGCACGCACGCACGCACGCACGCACGCACGCACGCACGCACGCACGCACGCACGCACGCACGCACGCACACACACCACACCCCACCACCCCAGGAGCAAACTGTTTACCATTCTAGTTGTTGGCAAGGAAATGTGACACTTATTGTTATGTACTATTCTATATCTTCGAAATTATAATTTACTCCACCGTCAACGATATCATTGTAAGTAAGATAGTCGTATCGTACTCCGCCGTAGGTTGTATTATAAATTTCACAATACTATCGTTAAGACTACTGCATCTATAGAAATACATATGTAAGGTTAATTATATGACAGACATTAGAAATATGTCACCACGTATGCCCAAGTCAAATTATTTGTTTAAATAGATTTATTACGGATATAATTATTCAATAAAAGAAATTGAGCTTTGAAAAATGGGCCTACATGTTAAATAGTCTAGTCCTCTTCTATCTGGACATTAAAGTATTTTATTGAGTGCAATAATAAAGTATATTTTAACAAAAATTAATAACATGTTTTACCAAGGCTCACGTTACTCCCTCTCCGATAGTGACACCCTCCTCTGATAATAATTTCGGGTGATTAGAATTTAAATTCGTGCAGATATAGAATTGGATATTGGTCCTACGCCATTGGACACCGGCGCAAATTTCATATTGGCACGTTACATCATTACGATTCTTACCCACAGATATTCAGAATAGTACCCTTAGTAACGTGACCGCGAGGCTGACTGGTGGCTCAGTTGCATCAGGGCGTCTGGAGTTATCTCTAAATGGGCTATGGGGCACAGTGTGCAGTACCGGATTTACTGACGCAGCCGCCAGGGTAGCATGTAAAATGCTCGGCATTCCGTATGTATAATAATGGAGTGATGCATTTCTAACTATCCCACGCCCATTTCTAGCTACGCTCCACCCACATTTTGTACGTGTTGGAATTGGTTTGAAACTTTAAATAACATCTCCCAGTCAAATTAGTTTCAAAATATTTAACAAAATTTTAATTAGTAAATTGTAAATTTATAAAAGCCATACAATTCGTACACTTGTGATGGAGTTCCCAATTTTCATACCATAACTGTACGTCATTATGCCTGTGACGTCAGCTAATTCATTATGACATCACACACTAAAGCGACAGATCGGATCTCTCCATTAGCTTCTTTTCTCGTGCTTAGTGCAAGAGGACTAAATAGGATAACGTCATTCACAGTTCGTACCTTTCCCAAATAACTGTGTAAATCTTGACATGCTCTCGCAGATCCTAGATATACATGTGCTTAGTACAATCCTAAGGATGTATATTTATGTGCGAAAGCTTAAGATAACGGGAGCAACGGCGGGATCAGATATGTTACTAAGTTATCTGGCATCAAAATCTAATAAGTTAAAATATGCAGGGATAGTTGGTGATAAAACCCCACCGATGGAGCTTAATAACCCATGTTATCTATGATTACTTTTGGTTTAAACATAATTTATTTTTGGTAAAATGGGAGCAGGATAAGACATTTGTTTTATAACCGTCTCTACCATACGCATAAAGATGCAATGCAATAAATACATCAAGGTGGCGGATTGTAACAGTAACAAATACTATTTTAACCATTCAATACTCAAGCCAACCAAAAACGGGTTCAGCAATGGTCTCGAAAACGTCCATTCATAGACTAAGACAAGCCCATTCATGGAAACTCACCACTGGAATGACTGACTCAATAACAGAGAGAGAGAGAGAGAGAGAGAGAGAGAGAGAGAGAGAGAGAGAGAGAGAGAGAGAGAGAGAGAGAGGCTAAAACGTCATCATCTCTTATTTCAAATATTTATGACGATTTATCTTATTTATGTCCTACCTGTACAGGCCTGCCAACGCAATTGTGTACGATTACGCGGTGTTAAATATAATACCGACTCCGCGAGAGATGTGGCTCGCGAACGTCACGTGCACTGGCGCTGAGAACTCGCTGCTTGACTGTGATCATAGTGATTGGATCGTGGATAACTGTCCGGCTGGTGAAGCCAGTATATTTTGCAGAGGTAGGTATTAGTAGGCAGAGTATACAAAGGGGCCGCCATATGTAATGACTACGTTTTGAGGCAAAATGGGACCTTTCTTTAGTCACGTGTGAGCTTGTGAATGATTTGAAATGAGTAAATTAGCTTCATGACATCGCTCTAATTACGTGTACCAGGGCGACCAGCTTGTCATGGATTTTTGTCCTGAATATTGCGTTCGGATGCCCGCGAGAGCGAGTGGTTTTCCCCTTTCGGACATAGCGCGCGATTTGTCTCTTCCAATGTTAGCAAAAATCCGGATGTTCGGAAATCCGGAGACCTATTAAAAAATACACACTTTTCGGAAAAATCCGGAGAAATGATCGCCCTGATTTGTACTGATCGCTTGATATATCTGCGGTTCCTCGACACGAAACCCTTTAACACGCAAAATGTCTAATTTGAAAATACCCATACAGGAGGCTGTTGAATATTTTGAATCTAATCTGATATGGAGCTGTTATTGGATGCGCAAATGACGAATTCGTGCACCCAGTGCAGGAAATATAAGATGATATTATACCCGCGAGAAATGCTTGATTTGGCTATGCTGTGTATATCGCCATTGCCATAACACGCGACTTGCCAATAAAAACGGCTGCGCAACATCGCTTCGAAAATTCAAATATAAATTATCCAACAAGACATCAGCGTTATACTGACGGGATATTGGCGACAATATTGGCATGTTGCATTTCCAAATGCAAATCTAGCTTTTTACGGAGAGCTCAATGACCTCGACCTCGAAAGTCTGAACGTCTCGGCTGCTCCTCCTGGCTGCTCCTCCTGGCTGCTCCTCCTGGCGGGGTAACCATAGTACGCTGCTTTGCTCAAATAATTTGCCCAATATCTGAAATAGAAGCCAAACGAGCCAAGCAGAAACAAACTGTTAAAGTCTGCATTTTATACAAATATTACAATGACCTTGACCTCTGACCTCAATATCATTGGAGAGAGAGAGAGAGAGAGAGAGAGAGAGAGAGAGAGAGAGAGAGATAAACATGTGTCCAAGTTCAATTCAAGTAGGGTTTACTAATCCTGAGATATAATACAATATGTTGAGCTAAAAAATGTAACCGCAAAGAATAGAGATCACACAGTTAACTTAACATTTGATTTAAGGAGCAATATGTCGAAGTTCACTCCGAATAGGGTGAAGCAATGCCGAGATATTAGCTCAACCAAGATTGGACGCCGACAAACAGACAGACAGATAAACCAATAAACAGACAACCAAAGAGACAGATGGGGGTGTAAAGGCAGGGTCAGACATACACGACCCAACACGACGCTACACGGCACACCGAGCGACGCGACACGACACTATTTTTAGGTTGGTGTCCGACATACGCGAGACAACACGCGCTACGTGGCAAACTTACAGAATTTATTAGTTAAATCATTTCCCTGATTTATCCACGCAATCTAGCCGTGCTATTATACGTGAAATGGCGTTGTGGAACACAGGCAATCAAGATAGGCCCGACCTCTGATTCCGAAGATGAAGGTCTTCTCCTTCTCTTAATATCTTTGAATGATCGTCGTCCACGTAAAAGGATGTTCTGGGTGCACCCAATTCTTGAAAAAAGGAATGAATTAGGAGAGTTCAGCAATCTCATCCCAGAGTTGAAACTAGACTCTGACCAGTTCAAAAGCTATTTTAGACTGCCACCAGCTCAATATGATGAAATCTATGAGCTGGTACAAACGGATATTACTAAGCAGCACACGAAATGGCGAGAGCCAATAACGGCTCGGGAGAGACTAGCATTATGTTTGAGGTCAGAATATTTTTTGGGGGCATATATTTCATTTCATTCAAAATTTACATATTATAATAGTACGAAGTGTCTTGCTTGTCATCAGTTGCCCCACCAACTGCGCCGCTGAATGTCTGTGTTTCAATTTGCCGAGGAAAGACAAATGGTGACTGATTAGAAATTGGTTGTTGTGATTGTGGTTCCTGATACGCAAATGTTTTGTGTGATCTGAGATGATTTATGAAGCGACATCTCTGCATCCGCAATCGTCTGGCAGACCTTCAGTTTAACTTGACATTGGACATGCAATGGGAACTTGCTGGTAGTCTCGACCATCGAATAAAAAATGCCTCCATTTCATCACTTTTGGCATTTGGCCAGAGTCCTCTTCTCGCAATCTCTTGCCATCAGGTATTCCACCATCTGTGACGTTTCGTTTGAAGTCCGCTTTTCTGGTGGTCGTTTCTGGCTGCTAGTCTCGTTTTTTGAATCAATGGATACACGGGAAATATTTGAACACGGGATGCTGCATGACGATGTTGATGGTGAAGAAAATTCTGCTACCATTTCAAAGGTGACAGTTGATCGCCATCATCAATATGACTCCTTCATTTTCTTCTTCTCTTCCGTTTCCGCCTGATTTTTTGACTCGACGAGATTGCTGTCAGTTCTGTAAATCAAATATCGATTGATTTTAAAGATCTGTCTGTCTGTCTGTCTGTCTGTCTGTCTGTCTGTCTGTCTGTCTGTCTGTCTGTCTGTCTGTCTGTCTGTCTGCTTGCCTGCCTGCCTGCCTGCCTGCTTGGCTGTCTGCTTGTATGTCTGGTCATTATTGTAAACTCTTTGATAAATTAGTAGCCCCTGAACTCTCATATGGCTGCGAGGTTTGCGGATGTCATCAAGCATACGATATAGAAAAATGTCACCTTAGATTTTGCAAAAAAAAACCGTTACATGTAAAACAGTCCACGCCAAATGACTTTATCTACGGGGGGGGGGGGCGTGGGGGGGGGTATGGGCGGGGTTAGGAAGACTTCCACTTCGTGTTTCAAGAGAGATAAGAATGATAAAATATTGGTTTAAGATTTTAGATGTTGGGAATAATAGGATAGCGAAATGTGTATATATGGCACTGTACAATGACATGTTCCTCCAAGAGTGGTCGAGTACTACAGAATGGGACCCTTCAAATTCCCGAGAAATGCCCACTTCCAGGTTCAGATGAGGTTGTACCCCACGTGATCGTGGCAGATGAAGCGTTTCCCCTAAAACATATATGATGCGACAATATTCTGGAAAAGCTTCTCGGGATTCAAGGGAAAACGAGTATTTAATTATCGCCTGGCACGTGCCCGCCGTATCGGGGAAAACGCATTTGGTATTTTATCCGCAGGATAGAGAATATATCAAAGGTGAATTCAGGTGCATCCACAGTACATAAATGCATTGGTCTAGGCTACATGCGTGCTACACAATTTCCTAATGATTTCAAATACAAGCACAAACAACAGTGACTTTTATGACACAGATATGGATGATGTGGGACATATGGGAATATGCACGACATTAAATGGGCCAGGATCCCATGCATCACAATCAGCTTCAGATGTTCGAGATACCTTGGCCAGGCGCCAGAGGGAGCTGTTCCATAGCAAGATCAGGTCGCGCAACGTGGATGCCAAAGATAGGAGGACATATGCATCATTGTGCCACTTATTTCCGCAACTTGGAGTTGAAAATATCATTCTGTTATTCTGTTTGGGATCTAGGTCAAAATGTATAATTTAATAGAGTACCTGTAGATTTTAACTCTTCTTGCTATTTCCTTCCATATATTATCCCTCATCCCTGTATCGATATAGCTTGATCTAGAAGCATCATACAGCTCAGGATACGTTTGAACGAGCGCGATGAGTTTTTCTTCCATTGCGAAGAACACATGCAATTCATACCTATCGCCTTGAATTTGTTTTTCTGACATGAAACAAGCTGTGTTTGTGATTGGTTCGCAGGTAAGCCCGTCGTGGCGACAAGCGGTTACATCGCTCGAGATTTGATTTCATTGCATGCCGTTGAAGTCGCTGCGACATATTTTACTCGTATCGAGTCGCATCGCATATTTTGCAGCGCATCGCAGTGACGTGTCGTGTCGTGTCATGTAGCGTATGTCTGACCAGGCCTTTACAGAACACATCGATATATTAGCGAAACTTCAAATTTTCGCCAATAATAAAGCATTGTCAGTAACTATGATTGCCCGCTGAACGTATTCTTCTCAAATATAGACAAATATTTCTGGCCTATGCAATGAGTAACCCATTTTTCAAATCTGCAATGATGATTGTCGTGTTTAAAGGCTTGTCACGCGGAAAGCCGTACTGTTGTTTGTCAATTAGTATTATTGCGGTGGGATGACATATACATCCCGTTGATCGGTAAGGAAGTGGTTGGACCTGTCGCTCAAGTATATGGCGTCCCACTCAATTACGTCAAATGTAGGCTGATATCACAATGCATAGTGGCGTATCTAGCTGCGTCATGATCATTAAACGACCCGTCAAGTGTACGAATGTCTTTGATGGATTTATTTAATAAACAGTATGTTGAATTTGTTTATATTTTGAAACTAATTTGACAGGGTGCTGTTGCTGCCATAGGTAGCAACAGCGCCCGGTCAGATTAGTATCAACTATTTAACAGTTTACGTAAATAATCATCGTCCAATTGCACGATCCTCGCCCTCCCACTACGTTCCCGTATCAAATAAAATGCGTGCACGCCTTTGGTGTTTGTGCTCAGTTCACGAAGCTTCATACATATTAATGAACTGGGATCAGTCAACTTGCGCCAATGAGATTGCTCGATAAGAACTCAGGAAGTAGACAAATTTACACATGTGCGTAAACCAAACTAGCGGGTTTTGTTACCGAAAACCAATCTACACATTTTCTGTTCCTCAGATAACTTGTTTAGAGCAAAACTATTGCAAACATTTGCAAATGTCTCTTTCCAGATCAATAGCCTCGCGATCGCCGTTGTTTTTGTGATTGCAAATTTGGTCACCAGACGAACTCTAGCCTATCACCTGAAGTAGGCAGAAATCTGAAATCCCCAACCCACTAGCGTAATGTTACTTCGCATAGCGAGAATTCGCAGGTCTGCAAGTACGGCCTCGAACAGCGTAGCGTAGTACGATGGTAAATAATATGAAGTTTTATTTTCAAGCAATTTGGTGCGAATATGCACCTTTAAAGGTAGTAGATATTTATGACTGACTGCGTTTATTTTGGCCAGCTTTCGCACATAAGTGTGCTTCATCAGGTCCATCAAAATAAACTAAGTTAGTCTGTAAATTAACTGCATTTAACCCATCTTGAGTCAACTAAACCCTTTAATGGCCAACTGGTCCAAAAACAACTTTGCAGTGGTCTTCAGACATATGCTATTTGAAAGGTCTAGAGAAGAGTATTTTTCTACGCCCGCGTAAGCGGGGTCGTGTTTTGTGGTGCCGCTCGCCGTCCGTCCGTACGTCCGTCCGTCTGATTTCTTGTCCGGCCCAGATCTCGAAGAGTTTTGAACCTACTATGGTACAGAGGACGGGAGAGTTTCAGCACACGCACAAAGACACGCACAAGAACGCACAACTGACCACAGGAATCATAATCAGACATATACCACATGCGCACCAGGATACGGAATATACACAGCACAATCCAGGACAGAACTGGATATAGGGGAGGGTGGGGCTAAAAGTCACAAATTTTGAAGATGTACTCATATTCTTTGCCATGATGATATAAGAACAGATTTGGTAATGGCAAATTACGGCTTTATATGGTGGCTATCTTGCGTAAATACGAAACAACACAATCTCAAACACATCAGGTGAAAAACTGATTTTTTTAATGCAAAACGTGTTGTGACTTTTTACCCCACAGTGGGGTTAAATGTCACAGCACTGGGGTCAAATGTCACAAAGTCTTATATATAACATTTACTAGCAAATACCAAGGAAATGTGTTTATAATACAGCCATGATCCTGTTCAAACAATCATGTTTCAAAGAAATACTAATTACTGTCGACAAATGCAATGTCTAGGGCCAGTTTTATGTCATTTGAAGTAAATCTACTCTACTCTACAGCATAACCCTTTAGAAATTCATTACAAAATGTGTACTGCTTTTCAGTACGTTTAGTGTTTCCTTTGATTGGTTCTGTTAATACAAGTACAATATCATCAGTATCATGGACAAACAGGTCTTCTTTCTCAGGAAAACTAAAAACTAAATTACATGGCCTTGAACCTTTGACCCTTCTCGTGAACAAAGTTTCAACTTCGTTCATGCCTGAATTGATACCTTGAACTTTTCCAATAAAATATTTATATTGTTTTTTCCCGTCAAATTCAACCAGAACAAATTTGCCAATTTCCAATGGCTTATTGGGCAAACTAGTGGCCGCACTGAGGTTATCCTCATCATCTGATAAACAATCAATTGATAAGTCACAGGAACCATCACTCAACTGCAGATCTGCAGAGTCCTCATCAGTGCTTTCATCTGATTGGGGTGATGCAATTTTTTTCTTTGGTTTCTTTATGAGTCTTTTCTTAGCATATCTGGCCAGTGGTAAGTCGTCATCCTCACTATCTGCAGTGTTTTTTGGACAAGGCACAGGGATGATGTTCCTTTTGACATTTTTATTTAGTTTTTTCATTGCCTACAACTCGATGGCAGCTTTTACGGGAGTGTCAGTGTATATAAGGCTTTTGCCTTTCTTGCGCCTTGTGGCTGCGTCTGCTTTAGGTGCACGCCTGCCAAATGGTCTTACATCCACAGGAGATACAATCGTGGATACTCCTGGTTCACACAAAACTGATTGTTGCAGTTCACCCGACACCGAGACCGATGGTTGCGGTTCACCCAACACAGAGACCGATGGTTGCGGGTCACCCGACAACGAGACCGATGGTTGCAGTTCACCCGACACAGAGACCGATGGTTGTGGTTCACCCGACACCGAGACCGATGGTTGCGGTTCACCTGACACAGAGACCGATGGTTGCGGTTCACCCGACAACGAGACCGATGGTTGCAGTTCACCCGACACAGAGACTGATGGTGGTGGTTCACCCGACACCGAGACCGATGGTTGTGGTTCACCTGACACAGAGACCGATGGTTGCGGTTCACCCGACACAGAGACCGATGGTTGCAGTTCACCTGAGATGGATGGCTGTGGTTCAAGTGAAGATGTTGGTGCAGCAGAACATGGCAAAGGTCTGTCACTGGTTGTGGCAGGAAGAAACTTTTCTTGAGTGAAGATATGTCGGTCGAAGGGGTATATCCCGGTGGACCTAAATCCAGCTGTTATGTTACTAGTGGTAAATGCTTTAGGGAAAGCATAACTGACAAATGATGGTATTACATGGATAGACATGGACTTTCCTGCATTTTCACCAGCTCTCATCCAATTATCACATGCCTGATTAACATAAGATTTAAATGGCCCATAGACAGTGTTATCCAATGGCTGAAGCTGGTGCGAGCAATGTGGTGGGAAAGATAATAGTGTTATGTTATTTTCTTTGGCGAAAGTAATTATTTCAAGACTGATATGTGTATGATGGTTATCGAGCAACAATAATACAGGATGTTCGTTGGATGGTCTGGCATGCTTAACAAAATGGACCATGTAGTCTGCAAAATTTTCTGTTGTCATCCAGCCAGAAGCTTTTGAATGGCCTGCCACAGCACTTCCTGGTGGAGCATTTAAACGCCAATGGTCTTGTGCATTTACTCTAGGAAAAATGAAATAAGGAGGCATGTGATTCCCCATGGCATTGACTGCACAGCACACAGTAACCAAAGTTCCTCTCTCTTGAGATACTGTTGAACCAACTTGTTTCGCTCCCTTCTCTGCTAGTACTTTCTTAGGTCTTTGGACTGTTGTTATCCCGGTTTCATCGATGTTCCAAATATGTTCAGGAGTGAACCCTCGCTGAAGTACAGTTTCTAAGTTGTCAAAAAACATGCTAACATTATGTTCATTAAAGTTCGCCATGCGTTGTATGGATATAGGCTCAGGAGTACGAATCGATATGTCAGCATGTCTTTTAATAAAACCGTTGGCCCACTCTGTACCAGCCGTGAGATTGTCATGCCAAGTCTGTGGGATGTCGGACAACTTATTAACAATGGCTAATGAATACGCAAGGTTACGCAATTCCAACACAGTAATCCCATGATAAATGCGTGCTGCATGTTTCACATATTCGACAAGTTCCATTTCGAGTTTATCAGAAAACACCTGCCTCACTTTAACATATCCAAAGCTCGCTCCATCAGTTGTCCCTTTTGCTTTATATATTGCCACGTATCGAGAAAGGGTCTTATAATTGACACTGTGCACGGATGCAGCCTTTCTCAAGGACATGCCACTGATGACTGATTGAACGGCATCACGCATAGACTCTCTGGCAAATGTGCCTCGGTCAGTTTTCCGCTTGTAATGTCTCTTGATGCTGTGAAAATACAATGATATACATTAGTATATGTAATATTACACTGTCTTGACATTATGATTTTAAAATTGAAAAAATGGGGCTAAAAGTCACATATTGGGGTAAGAAGTCACAGCTGTGACATTTAGCCCCAGTGGTCGCATTCCATTCTATATGGAATTTTCCAGAAGACCACATGTTTTGCATAAAATTAAACATTTGCATTTGTTGACACATTAGTAAGGTATAAATCAAACACTAAACCGTTCCAGATTTTGAAGTTCAGCGAATAAACAAAACTGTTTTTCTGTTAAATCAAATCCCGTTTTTCTTGGCCTAAAAACAACAAATTCATACCTACCTTGTGTGTGCTGGCTTAGCAAGGATATTGCATCAGCCATAGATTTAGACCAAGTGTGCGCACAAACTGATGACATCATAGAAAGGGAGATAACCACAGTTACCCAGATATAGCCGTGTGACTTTTTACCCCTGTGACTTTTAGCCCCACCCTCCCCTACACACACGACCATAAGGGAGCACACAGAGGACCCACGCACGCGGGCACAGGACAGTCACACCACGTGCATTAATAAATGAACAAGCCACGCCCACAGAAAAGCACACACGTGAACTAGCATACATCGACAGTGACACACACCGCCATTGATTTACATACACTACTACGGATTATATACACACCAGGCGTATACGAAAGAGGATTGTTGAATATATTGTGTCTATACTTTATTGTTGTAGTTAATCTAGTAATACGTACTGTATATAGTGAACGTGTTGTCACGGATCAGGTGCAACTGTTTGTCACCAAGGTGTGTGACTATGGACTGACGTCACATGGTTCGAATAGAACATGGGATGGCAGTCAGTTGGAGTTTGGCGTTGGGCAAGATCACTTGTTGTTTTGGATAGTTGGTCCCAATCCACGACTTGAATACACTGTGGATAGTGGCTAACTGTGCAAACGAGACAGTGACAATGTCGCAGCGTAAGTTGTATATTAATAAAGCATTACCATAACTATAGAGACGTGTATGTGTTATCTCACCAGCCAGATGAAAGATCCTGGTGTATAGGCAAATGAACGGTATTAGACTACACTAAAAAAAGATTTTCAGCAGATGTGTTAGGGATAGACGAAGTGCAATGATTTCGTTTCGGCAATATCCACCCATATTTTCCAGAGTTATATCCCTCGAAAAGCTCAAATTCGTCACAATTTTCTTGGCCGGTTCAGATCTCGAAGAGTTTTGAACCTACACTCACAATTGTTGTTCAACCGATGTCTTAGGGACAGACTAAGTGTCATAATTTCATTTTGGCAAAATCCGACTATATTCGCCAGAGTTATCTCCCTTGAAATATTACAATTCATCAGAATTGTGTTGTTGTAATTGTAATGATCAATGCAGCTGTGAAGACTTTTAAGATTTTTAGTGATGTCTTTGCCATGAATTCCAAATGTGTACTTAATAGAAGTCGCATCTCCCCACCCAGGCCCCCACACCCCCCCCCCCCCCTCCCCTCGGCCCTTCTCAGAGAATTATCAAAAACAAACTGTTCACATTTAGCATTCATCAAACAAGTATGCCTGCGGGGTGGTGGAGTGGGGGAGGGGGGAGGGGGGGGGGGGGGGCAGTATGTTGAGTTTCACTAAAACTCTTGTTAATATTTATCACTAGAATGACTGGCTCGGTAACGGAGCCAGTCATTCTAATGGTAAATTTTCAAAGATATTCTTCTCCCGGCCTGCAGATAAACACTGGCTAAGTAAAAACTTTAATTTTCTTTACCATTACCCATTTAATTGTGAAGCCGGCGAAAAGAAATTCTGTAGTAAATTTACAAAAATAGTCTTCTAAAATTAAAATATCTTGAAAAATATTGATCATCAAAATGTTTAATTTATATATCAGGTAATATTTTGAGCCCTTTGAGGCGCTGTTGACACAAACGGTTTAAATAATGTTTTAGCGCCATGTAGCAAGTTAATATTAAATTGTCATAGTCTTTAGTTTTTTTAGATAATTAGTCATTTAGTCAGCCAACTACAAAAGCTGCTTATTCCTGACTGTATCTTTAAAAAAACTACTGAACCGATTTGGCTCAAATTTTAACACAACAAAAGAATCTATATCTAAAAGACCACTGGGTCCGATTTGCCTCAGATTTTACACAGGAAGAGCTGTGACCATATTCTGAGATTCCACAACTTTGCTTGTGAAAAGCCGGAAAAAATCTGGAACTCGTAGCTACTGAGATTCTATCAACGGTTTTATTGTAATATTTCAGCTGCCGATCACGGCCACGGGCCACATCACTATCATAATTTAAGACTGGCTGGCACGGCATCCAATACCAGTAACCATGGCCGCGTGGAGGTGGAGTACCTCGGTATCTGGGGTACTGTTTGTGATGATGGGTGGACGCAGGCCAACAGTAGAGTGGCATGCCATGCAGTCGGTCTCCCGTAAGTATGCGCATGTATAGATAGACCTATATTACGTCTCCCGCCTCATCAACCTTCCAGAACGTACCTTTCCAGTTTAGCCAAGCTCCACCCATGCTTCACCGGTGTTGGGGTCGATCGATCACTGAACTCCCTAACTATCATTTTCCAGAAACATTTTTTGCAATGTGTCGGACTATTTAGTGTTAAAGACAATGGACTAAATCGAGTCATCCATGCTGTAATTAATTATGACGTCATCCTACATGCCACTTAGTTGATTATGATGTCGTATGACGCCAGATGATGGAGGAATAAACTTGAAAGGTCCATTAAATTGATACCCGTAAAACTGCATAGTTATGGGGGTATTGAGGTAAAATCAAATGACTGCTAAGAGATTACATCTAACATTGATACAAGCAAGGGTATAAATGAGTGCATATGATATAAATCAGTATTTAAGATTATCCCACCGTGCACCATTAGGGGAGGAGATCCGTGGAATTTTGAATAGTGTGTAATATGAACTTCACCCAATTCTCTCCCTTGCGTAGTAGGCGCACGGTTAAGTTACTTCCTCGATGACACAATGTTTATTACAGATATACTAAATATCTCCAAACTGTGGTGTTCTATTAATGCTGTTGCGCATCGTGAGTGATACAAAACATGCAATATTGTAGGAAACGTCGCGCGTCGTCGTGGGCGATAAAAAACATGCAATAATCTTTTTCGCCCTCGACGCGCGATGCACGATGGCATTTTTGGAACACCATGTCGATATTGTGTAATGTCGCCGTCAATATTATGCAATATCGTCAGCAATATTTTGTAATATCGCCGTCGACGTTACAAAATAACGGCATCGATATTTTGTAACATTGCCATCTATATTACAAAATATCGATAACGATATTGTGTAATATCGATGGCGATATTTTGTAATATCGACGGCGATATGTTGTAATATCGACAGCGATATTTTATAATATCGCCGCCGATATTGTGACTTTATTAAAACACACATTTTAAAAACAAAGCATTTTTTTATTGCCCACGACGCGCGATGCATGACGTTTACAATAACATCGCATGTTTTTTTATCATCCACAAGGATGAGGTTCATATTACACACGTGGTCCATAATACACAACTCTCCTATATATGCTATTGCGGTAATGTATCGAAAATTACCTGTTTGTTATAGTGCTCTATTAATGCCATCACGCGTTGTGGGCGATAAAAAGGCGATGTTATTGTAAACGTCGTGCGTCGTGCACGACGTTTACAATAACATCGCCTTTTTATCGCCCACAACGCGTGATGGCATTAATAGAGCACTATAACAAACAGGTAATTTTCGATACATTACCGCAATAGCATATATAGGAGAGTTGTGTATTATGGACCACGTGTGTAATATGAACCTCAGCCCATTCTCGCCCTTGTACATTAACTACCGGGTCGAGTAACCTCCCTTTTGACACTATGTTTATTACAGATCGTGTTTCTTTTGACAACAATACCGGAGGTATATTATGTACATCATTGTTGAATGAATATATTATAACAATCTCAGTTTACAATTTACACAATTGAGTGGGCCATATTACACAAACATTGTGTAATATTGACCACATTTTACTAAAATCTAAGTGCACGATATGTCGTTATCATTTGGTATGTATATGTACTCAGCTCTTTATGTCTCTCCTAACCTATAGGCTAATGCACAAATGACAAAATAACAGTTTTGCTTTGCTTAGTCAGCCGCCGTAGTTTAATATTTTCAATTGAAAATACAGTTACGAATGAAACTACATTAACCTTCATAGGTGTGCTAGACGCCCAGGAAAAACCGGATGGCTGTTTCCAGAAAATTGTGTCCGTAGCTCTCATTGGCATAGCACACCTCAGGTAGGAAGACGGACTCCATCCTGAAAAATATAAGCAAACTATTTTCTGTGCAGAAATTATTTCAAACCACATGATACCTCACCAAAACAAATCTTTGCTCTTAAAATTCTCAAAACAGCATATACAATAGAATGTTACTAATAAAACTTGTTTACACTCCGGTGACTGACCGTACAATGACTAAACTTGTTAGCAAAGCATCTGTGTATACACAGTGACCAACACCGGTGTCCACAGGACACATTCACTCAGGCCCCAAGCCGAAGCATAGAGACAGTAGTTATAGACTATGCTGTCGAAACGTCAATAATTATATGTTTCTCCTAACCTATAGGGCTATGCACAAATGGCAAAACAACAGTTTTGCTTTACTTAGTCAGCCACCGTAGAAAAATTACAAAGAAAGGGAAATCGTCTTCTAAAAAACTCCTCAGGTCTATTCAGATTCAAACAGAAAGCTCATGACGTTTATCGTCAAATAACTAAAATTATGACGTTTATTTTTTAAATAACCCAATCGCTAAGATACGGAAAATCTCCATGGACATGTACGAAAAACCGCACGCACAATACACACTCACAGACACACAAAAGACACAGATGTAAGGTTACATCAGGTATTTGACCGACTAATAGTTCTATTAGAAAGAGCGTGATCACGAGACATTATCTCCAAAATCCGTAAATATGAGCGCACGGTAAGACAAATAAAATGTGAAACACATTTGATTCATAAGCCAGGTTCTGGCTCACCGCTATTCTGCTTTCTAGCGAATCACAACATAGCTAACTTTGGCAGTTTAGCCGCACCACCTACTATGGCGTTTCTAACAACAATCAGCGACTTTCCCATTTGCCACCACTCGTTCCACACCCCACCAGCTGCACCCCAGCTCGCAACGCAGACAGCCAAATTGGTAGTCCTTTTAACGTCCTTAAGACTTCATAAAATAACCTCTCTGGCATTTGTATAAGTTAGTGGTCTGTTAACCAATGGCAATATACATACTGATTCTGACCTAATAATGGTAATACAATAACCTCTCTGGCGTTTGTGTAACTTAGTGGTATGTTAATCAATGACAATCTACATATGGATTCTGACCTAATAATGACCATACAATAACCTCTCTGGCGTGTGTGTAACTTAGTGGGCTGTTTAACCAATGGCAATCTACATAAGGTTTCTGAACTATAATTAGAGACACATCGCTCGCCAAATCAATACTAGCTAGCTTCGCGAAACGTGCCAGCGTACTATAACGGCAAGTTACCCAATTTAATTTTGAAATGATAATCCGACTAATGTGTTGTACTGGTCCATCTTACTAGTATCTGTATTGAAATATGCTTTTCACTAAAAGAAAAACGAGAGCACTTATTAATGAATTCATTGCAACTAATGGATCCACAAAAAACCCACAAAAGCATCATGGTACCATCTCTGAAAATCAATAAATTTCTAGAATCCATTACACTTTTGGCACATCTTGATTAACGCTGACCACACATCGTCTTAACAACTGACTTGCTATAACTACATTTAGCGTTATCTAAAACGTTCATTCAAAAGATGAATAGAGGTATCTGGGTCGCTATCCAAATTTCGAGGCCATTTAATAGCATAAAATAAAGCTGGTATGATGCCAAGTGAAGAGTCACCGTCAATTGTCCTGGTCAAATACAATGTCACATATATTGCATTACCTGGCATTGGCGACAATGGACCTCTGTCCTTCGAAAACTGCTTAATTTTTCACAAAATGTACCCAATCTTTCTTGGTGGTAAGATGCCTGCGATGCGATGTAGTTCAGTGTCAATCGCACCAATGGTGGCTTTTATCTGACCATTTAGGTACAATCATGCAAAAAGAATTATAATAACGTTAACAAACATTTAAGCAAACGTATACTTGGTACTCTGAAAGGAAAAGGGGAATGAAATGTGTTACTTCTACCATTAGTAATTGTACCATTAGCATCTCTAAACGATGCATCCTTTCACGACCTTGTGAAATTAAATGCGAGGACTAAATAACATTGCCAAATCTTGCGCCTAGATCCATTCTGGTGCCACCAGATTCTTTCGACACATACGCTGATTCAGCTTCGAGTTTTTGAAATACAAAATGGGCAAATGTGGTGGAGGAACAACCCCATAATGATCCTTCACCCAGGACTGCACAAATGTGCAAGTACTTACAGTTCCTCAATGGACATTTACAGAATTAAAACACATACACTTGCAATTAAAGTCGTTTGCAAAATTGTCAGTAGTATGGGGATCAAATACAAAGTCCATAACAGCAAATGCTTCATCTGAAATTTTCAATTAAATACTTCATCTGAAATTTTCTAGTCGTCACAAGCTCCACATTTGCTCAACATAATCCGCTAGATTATTCAACCCTCTAGGTATCCATACGGGCAAAGGTCCAATGCCGGATCTTTGACAACTGTCATAATTCTCTAGCACCTTCCCGTGCAAATGCGACACTTTGCTACTGGCCTGAAGAATCGTTACAACATTGTGGTTACCTGTAACCACTAAACCAACCGGCTATACAAACATGTCTTGTTGGCATTCAGAACTCTTGCAACTGCCTCGAGTTATCTCCAAATGGAGCTCATACTCTGTTCGTCAACTGACCAGAGACTCATAAGATCAAATCGATCATTCTCAACAACAACAAACCACCTTGACCTGACTCAACAGCATCGCTGTAGCATGAAAAATCAACATCTTTTGATTTAAGTATTCTCGAACCAGAACACGTGTTTCGTTTAAATTATCGCTGTCCATCTTTAGCAGACTTTCCCAATTTGACATTGATTGAAGGCAATTGGGGAACAGGTGGTATCATTGGCTTGACCGTGAAAGGTTCTGCTCTTGCCCGCTGGTTTTTAGCTCGGCCAATAACAGCTGAATATTCAGAAAGTTTTCAGACACATTTCTCCAGAGTCCAAAGATTCGTTGCTGATTGTGATCTTCCACACAATATTTCCGATGTAGAAATAAAGCGTTGGGGTAACAATGTACAGAAGATGACACAAATGTTTGGAGAAATATATTTGGACCCATTCTGCCTTCACGATCCACCATCACAACTTGTAAATTTTGCGACTGGAGTCGTGGCAACTGCAGATGTTTAGGAAAGCCCGGCTGGTGCTTTGGGAAAAGGGTGATGCTTTGGCTGGTAAATTCGTCAATGAGCGGCTTGTCCTACCTGCAGATCAGTCAGCACCACTTAAGAGTTTCTATGACACAATGCCACGTCCCGGTGTAAAACGATGAGTAAAATGACAAAGCGAATTAAGATTGACAAATGCAGTGTTAAGATGAACGCTGAAGTTATGTATCTTAGACTATTGGCAATAAACGTAGAGATGCATGTCCCACTGGAGAGGGTGATGGCTTACGAAAATTCACCTGTACCATTAAGCATGTTCACCGAAGATGGGACAATGTACTCTGGAACAAAAGCAGAATTTATGCATAAGCTGGAAGAATTACTCCCTGAAGAAATGTTTACTACTGTATCGAATGCAGACACACTTATCATAGATGGTCATCCGCTTATTCAAATGTTGTCAATCCAAAAATCAGAGAGTATTTGTGCTAAAGAGAGGGCTATGGCATTCATGGGATGGGTCCTCTGTATAGGCAGGCAAGCGACTCAAATTCATGTTGTGTTTGACCGCTGCCTAGAGAATAGCATTAAAGCCCACATTAGACAGCAGAGGAGTGGAGGAAAACAAGGAAATTTTGTCCATCATATACTTCCAGGTGTTACTGCTCCCAGAAACTGTAAGTTATTTCTTAGCAGAAATGAGAAGAAATCAACATTGGCAAACTTCTATGCAGAATTCTTAAAGCAGAATGTGGCTCAAGCAGTGTATGACAACCGGGCAATCGTAGTCAGTGGTGGCTTGGGAGAGGTTGCTGTTACCATAACGAAATCCACTGTAGTGGATGGTGTCACAGCACTTCGCTCAAATCACGAAGAGGCGGATACTCGCATAATCCTTGATGCTGCCTATGCTGCTGATCAATGAGCCAGGACAATAATTGTATGTAAACCGGACACTGAGGTTCTAGTCATGTTGATTCATCATCGACCATCCATTCGGGCCAAGGTTAGGTTTTTTCATACTGGTCACGAGAGCAAACACAGTTCCTTTAGACGTACACTCCAGTTCATTCGTTGTATGACAAACTGACACAGGAACAAGTGCACATTATGCTTTGCGTCTATTGCATCAAAGGATGCGATACTGTCAGTGCATTCTATGGCCATGGGAAGAGAACAGCATTTAACCAGATGATACGGCACCCACAGAAGTATTAAGATATAGGTAGTCTAGGAACATCATGCCATGTATCGGAGCCAGAATGCGTAGCTTGTACAGGTTTAATAGCCAAAAAGTATGGAAAAGATTTCCAACGGTTGCGTGACTTGGGTAGTGAGAAGGCCAAAAGTAACATCATAGGCAAGAAATTGCCACCAACCGATGATAGTTTCATGCTCCACATATTACGCAGTTGTTATCAGCTTATGGTATGGAGATAGGCTTGTTATGCGATGCAACCTCTATCCAAGCCTACAGAGTATGGGTAATAAAATCGGTGCAGACAATAGACTATATCCAGGAGTAATGAACCAGACAGTGCCGGCTCAAGAACTATTGAACAATTTAGTGTGTAACTGCACTGATTACTGTTCGACTAAATGCACATGCTCACAACATGGCCAAGCATGCACCAGAGCATACCCGTGCAAACCCATTCACCATAGATGTCGGGTTGTATACAGATGACAGTGATGATGATGATGATAACATATGAAACAATCAGAATATACTTGTTATAAGCATTCTGCACCACCTTCATATTAAGTAGCTTAACATACTAGAACATGATTAATGATGAGCCCACACCCATCCTTCCAACTACACATGTCTGGCCGTTTCAATGCTTAATAGCAGATAGTTTATCACAAATACATCGATTGCCACCTATATACATAATTGGTAAGCTCTCTTGATACCTCAAATTACAGTAAGCTTGAAAAGAGACGGCAGTATTTTATTTGAGGACAGGAGATGCGGATTTTATTTATCAACATGGATGGCATACAACCCTACAGTCGGATGCTCTTAACTCCATTTGTAATTTTTTTTAAAGTCAACTTGTCAAGGAACACAATGATATACGATAGCATGTATTAATATTTTGGTATGGCTGGGTGGTTCCGACAGCGAGCATTGCTGTAGCACTACTTGGTCTTGTCTACAGAATACTAGTTTTAAACTAGTGAATGGTGCTAGAATTACCGTCAGAGCATAACTCACACTCCCCAGAATTACAGAGAGAGAACACCACCTTTCTCTCTTACCCCCACTCTTCCTGACGACGCACACACATCACTATGGGCGATATATCACGATACAGCCAATGACATTTACCGTTCACATTAGTATGGGTTCACACAAAATAAATGTAAAGTGATGCGCTCCATGCTATGTCTGATCATTTAAATCCGCCATAAGTACGTGAACTCTCTCCCTCCGTCCCTCCCAACCTCCCCCCCCCTCCATTCACTCCCTGCCTCACGCAACCCCTCCCTCCCCCCCCCCCCTTCCCATCCCTCTCTCCTGCTCTCTCTCTCTCTCTCTCTCTCTCTCTCCCTCCCTCCCTCCCTCCCTCTCTCTCTCTCTCTCTCTCTCTCTTCCTCTGACTACCTCCATCCATATCCTCACCACCCACACTTCCCAGTCTCCTTCTCTCGCCCTCACCACCCACACTTCCAGTCTCCTTCTCTCGCCCTCTCTCCCCATCCTCCCTATCTGTCTGTCTCTCCCTCCGTCACCGCCCCCCCCCCCTCCCCGCCTCTCTCCATCTTTCTCATTCCCTACCTCCCTCTTTCCCTCTTTCCCTCTCTCCATCTCTCCCTCCTGTAATTATTTTATATGGAAATAGCTTTACAAATTAACCACATAGTTCTGCTTTCTGTATGATACAGCTTTGAACATGGCAGAAAGATTCCACTGTCAGAGTTCGGTCGAGGGAGTGGCCCTATATGGTTAGATGACGTGGTTTGCACCGGATCCGAGCTGTCCTTGCTTGACTGTAGTCACAATGTAATAGGGCAAGAAGACTGTGGTCACAACGAGGACGTTGCCGTGATTTGTGAATGGTAATAGAATGTGGATAAGTCACCTCTTCACTCATTAACCATTTGAGGACGAAAAACCAAAGCACCAAAATCATACACGGTTTAATAAATATTATTGTTACGTATTTTGAAACTATTTGACTGGAAGCTGTTACTGTCTATAATTAGTTTCAAAGTATTCAACATAATGTTTATTAAATAGTAAAGACATACAATTCGTACAACAGAATATTACGCGATGAAGGACTTAATTACGTCACCCATGGCGTAATTGATTATGACGTCAGTCTGCATGCGACGTAGTTGATTATGACGTCATATGATTGATTGATAGATTGGATTCATCAACAAGCACAGGTGTTTTCTTGTATCTCATCAAAAGGTAGGTGTCTGAATGAGCGCGATAGCTTGACTCCGTGATTCTCATATGAATTGAGGGCAGTTTACTGGGCCGATGCTGAACCGATACCGGGCCGATACTGACAGTAGGGCCGATACTGACGGTATCGGCACGGTATCGGCCCAGCATCGGCTCAGCAATCTACGATATCAGGGCATGTTCTTTGTTATTATCTTCATTATTATTGTATTATTTTTATTTCAGATTACAACTTTGAATAACCGAATATATACATCTGAGTTGACAGGAAAGCACAATAATAATAATAATAATAATAATAATAATAATAATAAATAATAATAATTACAAATACAATATGTTCCAAGGAACTACGTTCTTGGAACATCATAACTCATTGTAAAACGCGTTGTTTTGTTACCGATTATTTCTGTTTATATAAAGGGGAGCAACTCGTGTTATCTGGAAGCTAATTGTTTTAGTAACACCACGGAATTATCCCCCATGAGGCGTCATTATATATTCGGTGTGATGATATTTACGAATACTGGTAACTCGATATACTTTTTCACACTATCAATCGCAATATCTATTGATTTTTTGCTTCTTATTTGTCCGCTTCTTTTTGTCAGGATGAAGTATGTTATATTTCTTAACATCTCAGCCGTACCATAGAGCTTGTCCTCTGTGCTGGGATGTGTGGGCCAAGTATGTCGCCTATAGTCCAGGAGCTAAAGCTAGGTCAGAATCGTGACGTAGCACACCCAGTATTCGGAAGGTCTGACACTTGCTGTGGCTTGGGGGACATGTCCCACACATTTTAAGCCATGTTGTACAAACAAATTGTGGTAGCACTAATTAGTTATCCTGATTTCTTTGCATAGGGGGTCTAGGCTTTGGCTGTATCCACAGTGCACAACGATTTAAGCATGATCGTGTCATAACTCAAAGTAATATCGTATTAGATTCACCATATATGATATTTAGACGGATATCGACCTAACATATATCCACCATACATTTTGCATGCATATACCAAAGGCGAGGGTGAAATGTGAAGGTTATATTTTATGTATGTATACTAACTCCATCATAGAATCTGTATATCCAGCTGTACCACTGTTGACAAAGCACCCAGGTAATGGTGGTTGGAATGAGACAGATGGATGTGGTGGTAATCGGTGCGGAAAAACAAATTAAAATGAACTTAGACGCACTGCAGGAAAATTTCAAAGAGGTGTGTATGTACGTGAATAAATTGCAACAGCTGTTCAAATCCTTTAAAGTTGAGTCAAGCTCGAAATCACACCCGTTCGCATTTTGGAACTCATATATTCATATGGTAGAGCTGCTGCTTGGATTCATAAGAGCTGAGAGAACTGGAGATTGGCAGGCACACCTATCTGCTACTGCTGCTATGGCGCCATATTTCTACAGCATGGACAGAACCAATTATGCAAGATGGCTGCCAATATATCTTGCGGACATGAAGATGCTTCCAAGTACACATCCCCATGTACATGAACAATTCTTGAATGGAAATCATTCCGTAAGTCGCTCAGACCATCCATTCAATCAAGTGTGGACAGATATGGCCTTAGAGCAATCGATTAATTTGGATTCCAAAAAGCGAGGTGGTATTATTGGAATAACACAAAAGCCAGGAGCTCTGGAGAGGTGGTTTTTAACTAGCCACGAGAGGGCAGCCATAACAACGGTCACAAAGCAAATGTGTGGGTTACAAGATAGTCACATGTTTGGAGTACATAAGGAAATGGGGACTAATCGAATGAACAGGGATGAAACCGATGTGCAGAACATACTTTCGATGTTCTCATCAGATATAATGACCAATCCCTTTAATATTGCGGAAAACGACGACAGCGAGTGTCTTCCGCTTGTAAACATTGCAACTGGCGTGGTATTGCCTAGTGAGATCGCCAAGAGACTTGTTTCCGCCTGTGACATTGGTAAGGAGATTATGGAAAATTTTGTTCAGGAGCGGCTGGACACTAACACGAGAAGGTTTTGGGACACGTTGCCACACTTAAAACTTAAAACATTTGCCAGCCTAGCACAGAAGAAAGAACTCAAAACAAATGATGACAAAATTCACAATGTGAGATCTGACCGCGAACTATTTGGTCGATTAATTATTGCCGCAAGGTCCAGACATGTTGATTTAAAACTAGTGATGACGTATGAACTGTCTGCTGTTCCACTATCATTGTCACATACGGATGGGACTCTAAGAAAGAATGTGAAAAGTGTTTTGTTAAGTGAACTAGAAAAGGAAGTAAATGTTGATGGACGGCTTCCACCTGTTCACAAGACAGGCGCAACAGCTTATGTAGTAGATGGCATGGCAATTGTGCAAATGGTTAAAACTGGAGGTACGTCTACATTTGGAGAATTGGCTGATAAATACTGGCACATCTTTACAGTTCCACTGAATCAAGAAGACTGCAACAGAGTAGATATAGTTTTTGACAGATATGATAGACTGGAATCTCTCAAAGCGGAAGAGCGGCTAAAACGTGGGTCATCAACAGCATTGGAAGTAAAGATTGCCGGAGAAAATACTCCCGTTCCAAAGCAATGGGCCAAGTACATCAGCAATCCAAGCAACAAAAGTAACCTGGTTGCATTTCTCAGCAAGCGGTGGCGTGATACCGGTCCAAATATGCTATCTGCCGACAATTGCGTCATTCTTGCTGGTGGCTTTAACGATGGAATTGATGTTGTTGTCATTTCAGCGAACAATTCGTCGTATTTGGAAGAACTTCGATCAGATCACGAGGAAGCAGATACGCGTATGATGTTGCACGCGCTACACGCTTCAAAAGACCACATGCGTGTTGTTATACAGTCTCCTGATACAGACGTGGCAGTACTTAGTATATATACGTATCGTTCGCTTCACTGTTCTGAACTATGGTTCCGTACGGGCACAAAGGACAAATTGCGATACATACCAATACATACAGTTGCGCAAGTACTGGACCCAGCTATCTGTCTGTCTTTGCCTGGGTTTCATTCTCTTACAGGTTGTGATAGCACTAGTGCATTATTTGGAGTCGCTAAGAGAAAAGCATTCAATCTCTTAAAGTCATCTGAATGTCATCAGCTTAGCTTAGCCCAACTCGGCGAACATGTTGACTTATCACCGAATACTGCAATTCTATGTGAGAAATTTGTCTGTGAGTTGTATACCACCAGGGATGTGGGAAAGACAGCTGATGAAACCCGTTATTGGCTCTTTTGTCAAAAGAGACAAAGAAATGAAAATCTTCCACCTACATCGAATAGTCTAAAGCATCACACCGAAAGACCCAATTTTCAAGCTCTTGTTTGGAGACGTTCATTGCAAGCTGTTCAGAATCTTCCATCTCCAAATGGACATGGCTGGAGTATAATGGATGGTCTACTCAAGCCTGTTCTAATGTCAAAGGATCCTGCTCCATTTGGATTAATTGAACTCACATCATGTAGATGTCAAAAGTCTGCCTGCAAAAGAACAGATCTCTGTCAATGCAAGGCTAACAATCTACTCTGCACTGAAGCATGCCTTTGTATGGGAGGTGAAATGTGGGACAATGTTCAGCATACAATTGTCGAAGATGACTCTGACACGGATGAGTAACATTCTCTCATTTGCTCACGTGATAAATATGTCCTGCCAGCTTGTGTAGACATGCACTGCATGTCAGTTAAAAGTTTAATTATGAAAAATTTAGAAAACATGGGCATTGTTGTAGCTAAGGTATTGCTAGTCACAAGAAGACCTAAGTGCCCCCAATATGTACAAAGCAACATACGGATGTCTTAAACGAGGTTGATTATGTATAAATCTGCGATATACGATCACTCCTTTCCATTTTGGTTAAGATTGTATTGATATAACATGCGCTTAAGTTTGTGAAAAATTTACCATTGTGAAAATTGTTTGAGAGCTGCATTCAACACCTATTGTAAATGGGCTTCTCACGGGTTAGTGATACCACAATTTTCTTGTACAACACGGCTCAGAATATACCCAAGACATCGGTCTAGCATAATATAGAGACAAACCTTCTGAATACTGGGTGTGCTACGAAACCATTCTTCTAGACCCCTTTTGAAAATTGGCTCCCGGACTACTAAGATCCCATAGCAAATGACAATCTTGCCAGATATGTTCCGTCCTCTTAGGGCTGGATCCACATGGACAAAGGTCTGAATCCCCAATTTTGAACATGTGATACAAGTGGGAGTTTACTTTGCTATGGCCAGTTCTCAGGCGAGGAAGCCTGACTTGCTCTGCTCTGGAAAGAGAGTAGTAACCTTCAGCTGATTTCTTTCAAAGGTCGAAGCGCCAAATTTCAGTGATTAATATTATGAAAGTTCCACGTTATGTCGTCACGTGTAGACTGGTTACGGGTGCGATGCAGTCTAGATATCCAGATAACGCGCACTTGCGTTTTACTAAACTGACGGCACCTATTAGCGGTCGATAGCTTAACTTTAGCCTTCATAATCAGCCAAAAACGGCTTCAGCAGTGGTCTTGAGAAATGTTCATTTGCAGATCAAATCAAGACTATTTTAGAGAATTTACCACTGGAATGACTGGCTCGACACCTGACCAAGTCATTCCAGTGGTAAATTTTCAAAAACAGTCTTCTCTTGGTCTGCAAATAGACATTTTCTATGACAAAATTTTAATTTTCTCGAATAAATTCGAGGGTTAAAGGGTTAATGTCTACGATCGCGACGGTTTCATCAGAGCTGTCTCGTAACATTGTCGGGGCACACACGCTCATGTTTGCAGACTATGCTTTGTTTCAAAATTTAGTTTCAGTCCTGTTTTTATCACGCGCTATGACGCGGCATTAGGTGACTAATTGCTCATAAATTATCCGGTATCCCGCTAATTGGCACAGCAGATGCGGCTACGGGATATGCCTATAGAGGGCTACTTGGAAAACCGATCCACATGTCATTTGAAATCACGTCACTAAGTCTGTAACCCGTAAACCCTAACAGATCCGAAACAACGAATTCTTTCTATGTAAACAATATCGTGTTGAATATTTTGAAACTAATTTGACTGAGCAGCAACAGCTCCCAGTCGAATTAGTTTCAAAATATTCAACAGTTTTCCTGTATAGTTGCCTTGAAATTTAGGCACTGGCATTTCATGGGAGAACGAACAAAATCAATAAAGTTTACAGACGCATTATTAAGTAGGCCTAATTAATATTCTCATATATATTTTGATTGAGAAAACGTCTAAGACCATCATATTTTACCCCCGAATGACCATAGAGTGATCGATCCATTTCTAGCTTTGCCCCGCCTATTTCTAGCTAGGTTACGCCGTCGTGTAACGCGTGTTTGGATCGATCGAACCATGAAATCCCAATATCAATGTATATACACACGCACGCCTTACAGATAAGCCACGGCAGCAACAGCGCCCGGACAAAATAGTTTCAAAATATTCAACAGAATGTTTATTAAATCCATCAAATACATACAATTCGTACACTTGACGGACTATTCCACCCTCGTGACGGAGTATTTCTGTCAATTATGATAGTGACGTCATCCTACATGTCACGTAATCGATTATGACGTCATATACTTGAGTAACAAATCGGATTCACCCATTACTCGTTAGAGGAAAGTTTAGTTGTAGCTTGTACGCCCGCATTTCTAACGAGATATCGGGCATTTGTTTCAACGTGTAAACAAATGGCAGTTGATCTTTAATTATTTTCCAGCAATTACGAAAACTGATACTGAATACGCCCGAGTCCGTCACTAAATGTTAACGTTCAATTACACGCGTTGCAAACGGAAGTTCAATAACATAAAAGAACATTTACAAAACCCTTCTGGAAGGTAGCCCCAGCACTAACACATACACACTCAACCCCCACTCCACCCACAGCACCCCACCACACCACACATGTACAGCTCATAAATGTAGCAACTTGTGTCCAAAAACAACAACAGAAACGTATTAGTTAGTGAGAAATGTTCTGTTGAATATGTTGAATGTAATTGGATTGGAAGACAGTGTTGCAAATGTCTTCCAATCGAATGGGCCTTTCCACTGTATCCTTCCATCATATGACGCCATAATCAACTACGTGACGTATAGAATGACATCACAATCAATGACGTCATGAAGGCTCGCTAAACCGTTAATCTCCTCAAACTTTTCGTTCCAAGTTATGAGGAGGTTAAAAGTTCGGATTTACCTAAATACACAGGAGTGGAGCCATTTTGAATGTGTGGGGTGGGCGGGGTTGGAGGTGGCTGGGTCTCATTTACCGTTTCTGTTTCGTTTTTCGTGTAAGAAACGAGAAGAGAAGACCTGGTGAAAGCATGGTGGGAGTTGAGAGGAAGGGTTGGGGTGGGTAAACGGGGGTAAATGACGACAGTCTGGAATAACCATGAATATGGTCTGTTAAATCAATTATTCGTATTGTTTAATCTATTATATTAATGGCTAACTGCTATCCGACAATGACAGTGTTTGAAGGAGCTGTTCTTTTCTTTCCTATTCTTTTTTAATCTGTTTACATCGTTTTTCTCCCCTACATCTCTCTCTCTCTCTCTCTCTCTCTCTCTCTCTCCCTCCCTCTCTCTCTCTCTCTCTCTCTCTCTCTCTCTCTCTCTCTCTCTCTCTCTCACCTCTTAATTTATTGTTTCTCTCTCACCTCGGTTTAGTGTTCTCAATCATTGGCTGCTTATGATAATTCTGCAGGGAGAGGGCAAATCTAAGTTGTAAGAACTTGTGCCCGATCCCATTGTGCAATTGTTACAATAAAATATGTTTAAATCAAAAATCAAAAAGTCATGAATGATGTAGATAAGTACGTCACGAACGCATAATTGAAACGGAATATGCGTTGTTGTACGAAATTGTATGACTTTACTATTTAATAAATATCATGTTTGAATATTTTGAAACTAATTTGATTGGACGTTGCTGTTGCCATAGGCAGCAACAGCACCCAATCAAATTAGTTACAAAATATTCAACAGCTTACCTGTATAGTTTTCAGGAAATTGATAGTTAGGGAATTCGGGTATCGATCAATCCTAACACGGCGAAGTGTGGGTGGAGCTTAGCTAGTGATGGGCGGGACAAAGCTAAAACTGGTTCATTATGTTCAAAATATTCAACAGTAGGCCTACGTTTTATTATTGTTGTGTGTGTGTGTGTGTGTGTGTGTGTGTGTGTGTGTGTGTGTGTGTGTGTGTGTGTGTGTGTGTGGGTGGGTGGGTGGGTGGGTGGGTGGGTGGGTGGGTGGGTGCGTTGGTGGGTGTGTGGGTTGGGGGCGGTTAGGGGTGGGGTGAGGGGTTGGGATCCCTTATCACGCCCAAAGTTGTGGAATCACAGTGGAGAGTCACACCATTTCATGTGTTAACATTTGTGCCGGACCGGACAAGCAGTTTCCGAGATATTCTCAGATCCATAAATTGATTCGATCAGGACCCGGGTTCTTTTAGCCGCTTGACAGCCACAGTCTGAAAATCGTATTGCTCGGTGTGTTCCTTCGCTGTGTTTAAGTTTGAGACAAATCGAATCAGCAGTTTTCGAGATACAGCTACGGACACGCATACAGGCAGGCAGGCAGGCAGGCACGCGCGCACACGCGGACGCACGCACGCGCGCACACGCGGACGCACGCACGCGCGCACACGCAAGCACGCGCGCGCGCTCACAGACACGCGGACAGACACACAGACGGACCCGATCGCAATTATCGAAGGTTCGTTAGTCCGAAGGTTCGGTAGTCCGAATTTTGATAGATTCGTGTACTTTTACAACAGTTGGGTTGGCTGGCTGGCTCACAGACAGACCAACTGACTAATGCTGCGATTTATGGGGTAATTAATTGTGTAGGTGATTGAGGGTTGTTTTCCTGATTGCTTTAAACAAACAACAAGAATAAATTCAAACCAACTGACACCTTATTTATAATGTATTATACTCTGTACATTGATAGCGTTTTAATAAACACTACCAGACAAGTAGAAAGGCCAAGAAATGGGCGGCTGCTCTGATTGGTCGAACGTTTATGATGTCATCAGTGACGTCATCAATATTTGAATTACGCCACACACCCTTTTTCCCGCCAAAATATTAGAATCTGATTGGTCAAGGAGGCATTTCTGCTGTTCCCTGATGTAGATCTTTAGTTGATTGAAGATGCAATGATGTGGTGAAAGTGGGCATAACCAAATGTACCGTGACCGCTCACGACAAATCAGAGCAGCCACCTCAGTGGTCGTTTTTGTTTGAGGTGTTGCGATATTGACACTCGGTAATGCTGATTAATGGGCAGCCTAATGGGCCATGAAAGTGTTAGCGTGAGTGTCCAAATTAAAAAAATTTTGATGATGACGTCAAAACTCTTGACCAGCGCAACTACCTCAGCAGTCGCCAATATCTGGTCTGTATATCTATTGGCAGGTGTCCGGAGGTGTGGACTGTCTAGAGTGGGTGGGTGGGTGCAGCCTCCTCAAGAGTTGTCATTGTTTGGCCTCTAAAGCTATTAACATGGGTAGCTAGCTGTGAAAATCCTAGGGAGTGTTGGGCTCAAACCGAGGTCATGTGACTCCGCGAGGTCAAACAAAGCATCCCCTCAATGGTCGCCATTATTCGAAGTGTAGGTGTCAATCGAGGTCATCTTAGACTCTATATGCTTGCTATAACATAGTTCACTTTTATATCATCTATGCCAATTCTCGCAGAAGCGATTAGCATTTTGCTTACAGGGAGTATCTGAATTGCATAAACGACACCATTGCTTGTAAGAGTGATGGTCGCAATGATCGTGATAATCGTAACCTATATCGCAATGTTTGCAGTGATAACCATGCACTAGTTAATGGTACGAATGTACCCATAATGCTCACTATGTGAATAAAAGGGTCGAATCTCTGCACAACCATCCGCTCCACAATATATGCATTTTTATTATCGACATTACTGTAAGCGCTGAGTGAAACCCAGGGTTTCACGGTGTCCTGAAAAGCGTTCAGAGCAGCTATGCCACAGGGTTTATTGATAGATGTATGCGCCCTAGCGTGAAGCTCAGAAGATGTTACAGCAAGTTCAACATAGCTCAATCCTATGTTGATAGAATGAGCCATACATAAATCGTCTTCATCATAATGCATAATGCAACTTCGTTTCACTAAAGTTTCGAGGTCAAATCATCGAAATATAATTTGTCGAGATTCCCATTCCACCCTTACCTAGTGCTTGTATAGCGCGGATCGGCCGAATGGGTATGAACCATCCCAGCTAGGCTGGGTATGGGACGACTGATCCGGGTACGTTCCAGGCACATCCCCCTGTGTAGGATAGTATGCGTGTATAAAGCCATATGAGAGAGGTTTTTCTAAAAATGGCTACGTCTGTAAGAATGTGTAGCTCACATGCGCATGCATCAGAGCTTCCCTGGCAACACGTGTCAGTATTGGGAGAGAGTGTATGCTTATAGTTTACCGAGTTGGTACTTGTGATTTCTTTAAACCATTCCATTCCCGTCGTTCTTGGTACAGATCAGGACCAGAATGAATCAAGTATTTCAAAACTGTTTACCTTTTTAAAGTCTGACTATAAATAACCGAGTTATCCATAAATGTCTCGCTACAATTATTTTCAAAATATTGTTTGCACATCGTAATCGTGTGTATGTATTAGGTGAATAGGCAATGCGCTGATCACGTGATCGCCACGTCACCCTTTTTATCTGCACGCTGATTGGCTACTGCTCGCCCGCTGATTGGCTGGGGCATCCTACCTCTGACGTCACGAGTAGTATAAATGTAGCCAAAAATCAAGAATCGAGAGCACTTCGGCAAGGAACAGCTGACTGCGAGGTTGCTGGACCAGCGCAATGCCAGACATGGGCTAACTACTTACTGACTGTGGCATCCTGCACCACAGGAGTGCCCTTCAGAATTCAGATCTCGTGCACTGGTGAGCAATCTTGGGTCTGCACTCACAAGGTTTTGTAAGCTCTCTGATGGCTATCCGAGGGCAACCAAATAGATAAGAAGGATTCCCTATCTGGAACAACTCACAGAGGCCCCTCACGCTACTCATCTGTAGCGCATCAACTACACTGATTTATGAACTCTTATCGTACCAATGACCAAGAAGTACTCAAGTAACTATACTAGTGTGCTAGTCATTAATTCTGTAATAGGTACTGATAACTAGTAGGTACCTTCCCATTCATGAGACCGCATTTTTATATTTTCTGTTTCATACTGTATATATTATCTTTATCCCCATGTGCTTATAACTAACGAGCACTGCAAGGTCCTATGACCTGATTTATTATTAGCACTGTACTAGTTAGTTATGTATATGGCAAGTAGCCATCCTAGTTATTTTGTTTTGTTTATATAGAAACTCTAGGACGGAGTATGCTAGGCTATACTATACTGCGACATTATATCCACATCACTATTTCCCTCAGCATCAATTTTACACTGAATCACTGATCATGCTCACATTGCTCGAGTCTGACCTGTGACCGACTAAACCTGGCTATTCTAGCTCGATAGGATAGGTTTAAAGTAGTTAGGGACAATCTCTCCGTAAGAGACATATTGTGTACGCCTCTTTTCCTGCTGTAGCGGATATGTAACACCGCACACCGGCTACATTGTATAAATTGGTCAAATACCTTAGGGCCTCTTATTAATATTGAGGGATTGTCTCTTTCTACGCTCCTCCAGCCGCATGGCTTAATAATTGTCTGGACTCCCAATCAACACGTTGGCAGGCTCTGACTCTCGGAGACTATTGGGGTTTCAGAGCGGTGAAAACGAAAGTGTCGATTTCGCATACACTCCCCCTGGATCTTCGGATATCAGTTAGTTTAGATACTCCCACCAAGGTAGGAAGAACTGCGAAAAGAAATTATATGATGTTACCTCGGCCTGCAGTGCATCTCTGGCCATTCTGGAACTTAACCCTAATGACAGGTAAAATGTTATTTCCATAACACACAGGTGATGGATAAGACACAGATCTCCATCCAACTCGGGATGGTGACTGGGTGCGGTCTTAGAACCCAACACGCCCTCATGAGAATGTCACTAGCGATGGATATCTGCCTCTTACTCCCCACCATAAACATACTATTGCACTTTCTAAATTACTTGTGTGAACTGTAAATCGTCCTAGTGATGCCATATGTGGATGCGGGGCAATATGTGCCCAGATTGTCATTTGACTCGGGAGCATTCGCTCCATAACAAGTCTGCATGCAGTCTTTCTAAGGAAGATGCTATGCGAGGCGACCTTCGGGAAACCAGGCATCTTCGCCAGTTAGACTTATGTGTCAAAAGATAACTAGGAATCCCTGTCTATGGCGGCCAAAGGTTGGAAGCATATCTAACAACTAAATGGTAGGTTAGAATTTAGCAGAATGCCCACATAAATAAAAGCGGCCACCACAAATGCAGTATCTTTGGACCTACATGAGACGGTGACCGGTGAGTTCTTCAGAAATCATCCGACCCATCTTCACGTAAACCAGCGTGCATCACATTAATTATAATCTCACTAGGATTGACCCACTGCACATACCTTTTTGTTTGAACAAACGAGTGGCCCTTTTTGCCAGCTCTTTTCCTCCGTTTCGGCGTTGAAGGCATTTTCCTGTGATGGAGGCCCGCACGAGGCACTTTCCTCTCGCAACAATATTATTTGGTATAATTGGTTTATATTAAACTATTTAAGTAGCCTCGTTAGGATGCTCCCTTATGGGGATATCCCGCTGGATTTACGAATCTGTGACATACCTCCAGCCAGCCCGCGGAGAAAGGACACCGGTTTGATTCTATGTACTGTATTATTTTGCTCATTTACTAGCAAACGAGTACCATTGTTTGTGTAGTTATTTACTTTTAATTATTACTATGTCCAGACTTTTGAATTAGGTTATGGAGCGACATACCGGTGACACTAACAGTTGGGATGAGACCGTGAGGTTCAATCTTGGCGGCAATGGTCGCACGACCCGACTGGAACATTATCGTTCCACCGGCTCTAGAAGCCGGTCTTTGTACCTTCCGGAGAATCATGATACAAGATCCATAACCCCGAGAACTGTAGCTAACCAGCCCTCCCACACATCCTGTACATGTGGTGCAACAGAGCGGAGCAATATAATGGACCAGTGTGAACCCCGTGAGCTACACTTGCTAGGCCTTAACCATGCCTTACATAAGCCTTGACCAAGCTTAACTAGTCCTTACATAAGCCTTAGTCAGGCTTGACTAGGCCTTAACGAGGCCTTAGCAAGACTTGAACAGGCCTTATTTCGTCCTTAGCTATGATTTGGTAGGCCTTACCGATGCCTTACCTAAGCCCTGGCTAGGCTTAGCTAGGCTTTCCCTAGGCCTTAGTCTGGCTTTGCTTGGCCGTAGCTAGGCCTTAGCCAGGCTTGACTAGGCTTACCTAGGCCTTAGCCAGGCTTTTTTAGGTTGTAGATAGACCTTAGCCAGGCTTTAAAAGGCCTTAGTTAGGCCTTAATTACACCATAGCAAGGCTTTCCTTGGCCTTAGCGATGCCTTACATAAGACTTAGGCAGGCTGGAATTGGCATTACATAGGCCTTAGCCAGGTATAACTAGGACTTAGCCAGACTTGATAAGGCTCTACCTGGACGTTATCCAGGCTTTGCGGGGCCTTAACCAGGCCTTATCCTTAGTCAGGCTTGACTGGCCTTTACTTAGGCCATAACTAAGCCATAGCTGCGCTTGGATATGCCTTGGATAAGCCTTAGATAAGCTTTACTGCGGCCTTGCATAAACCTTACCTGTGCCTTAAGGCGTAGATAATATATAGGTAAGGCCTAGACAACCTTGAATAATGCCTAACCAAGGTCATGCAAAGCCTGGGTAAGGCATGACTACGCCATAGCTAACGCTTAGATAATGCTTAGCTAATGCCTATAAAAGCCTGGCTAAGGCCTAGGTAATGCCTCCGCATACTTGGCCAAGGCGTAGCAAAGGCCTAGGCAAGGCCTAAGCAAAGTCCAATGCTAAGACAAAGTCTCTAGAATCTTGGTCAAAGCATATGCAAGCCCTATTCATGGCCTAGCTATGTCCTAGGTAATGCTAGCCTAGGCCTAGCAAAGCAATGATAAGACCTGGCAAAGGCCTAGCCAAGCCTGGATAAAGCCTAGCTAAGGGCAAGCAAACCCTGGTTAAGGCCTTGGTAAGGTCTATGTAAGGCATCGGTAGGGCACATCTAAAGCTTATGTAAGGCCTAGCCAAACTCAGCTATGACTTAGCTATGCCCTATGTAAAGCCTAGCTAAGCCTGGCTAAGGCCTATCTAAAGCAGAGCAAGACCTGGATAAGGCATGGCTAAGGCATAGGTAACGCCTATGTAATACTTAGATAATGCCAATAAAAGTCTGGCTAAGACCTAGGCAATGCCTCGGCATGCCTGGCCAATGTTAGGTAAGGCCTAACCAAGACGGCCTAAGGCCTAGCTAAACTCTAGCGAAGACTGGCGAAAGCCTAGGCAACTCCCATCCATGGCATAGATTAAGCCTAGCTAAGTCCTAGGTAAGGCCTAGTCAAGCCTGATTAATGCTTAGGTAAGGCCTCGGTAAGGTCTAATCAAGCCTAGCTAAGGCCTGGCTAAGGCCAAGCAAAGCGTGGATAAGGTCTAGGTAAGGCCTAGATAATACCTAATCAAGTCTGGCTAAGGCCTAGTTAAGCCTGGCTAAGGCCTATGAAATGCCTAGTCAAGCCCGGATAACGCTTAGGTACGGCATCCGCAAAGCCTAGGAAAGTCTGGATATGGAGTAATTAAGGCCTAGTTAAGGCCTAGCCAAGCTTGGATAAGCCTAACTAAGGCCTACGTACGGCTAGCCTAGGCCTAGCAAAGCACGTATAAAGCCGAACAAAAGCCCAGCCATGCCTGGCTATGGCCCAGGCAAGGCCTAATAAAGTCGGGCTAAGGCTTGGTAAGGTCTAGTTAAGCCTGACTAAAGCCTAGGTAAAGTCAAGGAACGCCTGGTTAATGCCTATTTAAGGCCTATACACAGCCTAGCTAAGGGAAAGGTAATCATATCTAAGGAAAACCAAGCTACGACATGTGCAAGGTCTAGACAAGCTCAGCTAAGGCTTAGATAACATCTAAATAAAACCTAGCCAAGCCTGACTAAGGCCTAGCTAATGGCAAGCAAAGCTTCGTTAGGTACTGTCTATGTAAGGCCTCCGCATGGCCCATCTAAGGCATATGCTATGCCTATCCAACCTCAGCTATGGCTTAGCTATGGCCTTAGTAAAGCCAATCTGGACCAAGCCCTAGCTAAGTCTAAGCAAAACCTGGATATGGCCTGCTAAGTCATCGATAACGGCCAGGTAATGCTTAGCTAAGCCTGGCTACGGCTTAGATAAGGCCTCAGTAAGACCTATTCACGCCGGGAGTACGGTGTAGCTAAGGTAGAGCAAAAATCGATTATTTATTTTAATCAGCCAAAATTTAGAGTTTAGTCTTGCAATACAGCTAATGCATCGATGGTTTGAACGTTCTAGCAAGGTGGCTGTATAAGCATCTCTTCCTGACGTTCAATCCCGCACCTCCCGAGTCATACTCCATGCACGCTAATGTTTATATAAGTGATTGCTGGTTACGCCATTGATCGGAAACATTTGCTTGCTACTGTTTAATACACGCCACCCCCCCCCTCCCCCCCCCCCCCACCATCACACCCCACCTCTGAAAGGCTAAATGCTCACGTGTTGGTGGCCATTTAGCGAGAACATGTAAACAATTTATTGCTGTTCTTCATAATAAATTAAAATTTTCGATGCGAATTTTCACAAATTCTGACGATTGTTTTGGAACTAATTTGACTTAAAACTGTTGCTGCCTAAGGCAACAACAACTTGCATTCAAATTATGTTCAAAATATCCGACTTTTCTACGACAGCGAAATATGAATACGTCGTAGATAGGCACATCTACATCATAATAAAAATAAAAATAATATGGCCATTTCACGAAAATGCACAAAATTTACTTCATAAATTCTGCCGAGTGTTTTGTAACTAATTTGACTTAAAGCTGTTGCTCTACCCGAAATCAAATAATCGTCAAAATATTCAGATTTTCCAATGCTAGAATATATTGAAACATTGTAGATAGGCGCTACGGGCGCGCTCTATATAAGTAAAAGTTAATCTCCGTAATGTTAAAATTAAATTGGCGGCTTTTTACTGACTTGAAAATCTGTGAATACTCGACGGTTTCTTCAAACCATTACCCAATGGGAACGAGTGAACAATGGATTCCAAATTGCCTTCATTATACTTGGCGGGGTTGATCCTCACGTTCAGCCAATCAGAGGACTAGTTGATATATGCCTCTCTTATTGAGCGTCTTGCGGTCTTTTCATAGGCCTACTTAGTTGACGTAATCTAAACATAACTAGGAACCAATTTACGAAATTGCGTATTCTGCTATTTTTAATAGAAAATCGGGCATTTTTATTTATTTATTTTATTTATTTTATTGCATTCATTCATTCATTCATTTACATCTGCCTAAGGTTTGGTAAGGCATCGGTAAGGTATAGCAAATCCTGATTATAGACTAGGTAATGTCTAGTCAAGCCTGGCTTAGGCCTAGGTAAGGCCTAGTCAAGCTTGCCTGTGGTTTAGGTACGGCATATTCAAGTCTGACTAAAGCCAAGCTTAATTCTAGAGATACAACCTAGGTATGGCATATACAAGTCCCAGCTATGGCTTAGTTAAGGCCTCGACAAGCCTGGCTAAGGCCCACTTAAGGCCACGTCAAACTTTGCTAAGGCCTAGTGAAGGCCTCGTCAAGGCGTCACTAACTGGCTGAGAGAGAAACACGCATTCTCTAGACATAGACATGCGCACAATGCTTTCAGACACCACGTACCCGAAATCATTTTAAAGGGTGACATTAATGGGGACAAATCGAATACATGTACACGTACACATATTGATGCAAGGCATCAATGGCAAATAGCGTTGCCGGAGATTATTATAATTCAAGTTGAGTTGCAAATTCATTTTTATATATAATATACAATTTGCAGTAGCACAACAGGTTGTCCACCAAAGACAGTGGCTATATCTAGACCTTGGGCACCTACATAGAACAAAAAATAAATTATACATGTAAAAATTACACTGGCACTATATAATATAGGAAGACGTGAGCTTCAAGTTAAGTTCAATGTACTATAAAGATATAGCCATTAGATATGTGATAAATTGACAATATAATTTGCAGGACAGAGAGAAATGTGTTTATCTTGTTATATTAACATTCAATATTACATGGGTTCTGACTATCATTTACAGTTTCATAGCTTTCCCATGTAGTGCTGATGGTCATTGCGATTGTAATAATGATAGTTTCTTGGTAGTGTCATAACTTTAAGATGGTTGTAATGGCATCGGCCTTGGATAGGATTAGATATGGGTTATAGGAAGAAGCAGATTATATTTTGGGGCAGTCCATCCATCATTTCATCCATCTTGTTGACCATTTGCGTAAATTCTCGGGGGTTTTGTGTGATACTTCAGATTTTATCAGGAGCTAAATTATAGGATATATAGAAAGATTTTCACATTATTGCAAGAAATATTTGATGATAGAATCATGCAATATTAAGTGAGTTCTAGATGGTATTATGTTCGAAAGCCTGGTTACAAATCGAGTACAGAGATTCTGATAATGAATATATAGTGAATTATTAGCATTTGAAAGCTGCAAGTGGCAACTAAATTGCGTAGTTCGAAATTACTTCATAGTAGAATTTTTTTAAACTCTACTTTATTAGCTCATTCATATATATCTATGTAAATATATCAGTGAAATTCTGGAGCCGAAGCTATTACAAGCGATATGCCAGGACCTATCGACATCTATCCGATTGTGGCTAATGTAAACCAACTATCTTTCAATGGGGACATATTGCGAATAAGTAACAACATGGACATACTTGGTAATTATGATATTATTTGATGGTATAATCGTGCAATATTTCGTACAGCACTAGTACATAATAATAAATATTGAGTTCTGCATGGCTAGATGTTCAAAAACTGGTTACAAACAGAGTACATAGACATCAGTACGTAGATCATTGGCATCTGACACCCTTTACCGAAAACCATGGATCTGCCAAAACGTGTGCAAATACTTGCCATGGAATTGTGTACTACAAAATTACTTCATGGTAGACATTTTTAAGCTTGATACTTTATTAGCGTATTCATATATGCATATGTATGAATTTCGAACCCAATATGGGCCAAACTTATTGCAGACAGTATGGTACTGAAAATCACTGATCTGCCAAGATTTAAGCCAATTTACGGTATGGAATTGCAGACTATGGAATTATTTCATTGTAGAATTTGTTTTAATTATGACTATAGGTAGCAATGATATGATATCATATTGTTTACAGCTGAAAGTAATTAAGGCTAAATTATAGGTTTTAAGCTCAAGTTTATGTGGGTGAAAATCTGGGACCGAACATAACCTACAGACAATAGGGCAGTGAAGACTATGAATTGGGTAAAATCTCAGCGAATGCTCGGTATGAAATCGTGTACAACAAATTAAATTACTTCATGTCCCCTCATGGCATGTAATTTGGCATTGCTCAAGATCTTTGTAGGGGCCGGTTTGACCAGTTATGCCATGAGGCAGTTAAAATACAATAAGAGATGATGATATGCCTATATTCATAGCTGTCATGTGATTTACATACGTTCAACCATGACTTCCCACAATCCCATTTTCAAGGTAACTATAGAGGTGAGCTGTTGAATATTTTAAAACTAATTTGATTAGATGCTATCGGTGCGTATAGCAGCAGCACAGTTAAATTAGTTTCAAAATATTCAACAGAATGTTTATTAAATAGGAAAGACATACAATATGCACAGCTTACAGACTTTTCAACGTTCCTGATAGCCATAGCTACGTCATTCATTACGTATTTTGACTATGACGTCAGCCTACATGTGACATAATTGATTATGACGTCAACACTTGAGTGACAGGTTGGATAACTTATACCTTCCTCCATAAGAGAATCAGTCCATTGTGATTGGGTCTACATGCGTCTGGAAGGGCAAAGCTAACACTTATTACAAGTGGGTGGACCACACATTACTAAGTGGTATTGGCCGTTTAATGATCAAATTTGTTCATGACAATTTCAATGGTGGGGTCCATTTCTAGCTTAGCTCTGTCTGTTCTTTCACGTGTTGGAATCAACTTATATACTTTGATTCACGACTTCCCAGAATCCCAAGTTCAAGGTAACTATACAGGTAAGGTGCTGAATATCCTGAAACTAATTTGACTGGGTGCTTTTGTTGCCTATGGCCGTAACAGTGCCCGGTCAAAGTGCATGGTCAAATTAATTTCAAAATATTCAACAGAATGTTGATTAAAAAGTAAAGACATAAAATGTGTACACTTAACAGACTATTCTATATTCACGACGGAGCTAGAGACGTCATTCACTAAGCATGTTGACTATGACACTGGTGAAGCTTTTATAGGACTCAATTGATAACAGCAAATAAACATACAACGCCCAGGAAAATTAGTTTCAAATTTTCAACAGAATGTTGATTAAATAGTAAAGCCATACAATTCGTACAATGCCCGACCTACATAAGGCCAAATACCTAGCTAAGACCTGGACAACCTACACAACAAATGGATACTGCCTAGCTAAGGCCTACCTAATGAATGCCTAGCTAATGTCTAGCCAAGTCTATTCAAGTCCTGGGAAACGCCACCAGAATTTACGTATGGTATAGCTAATGCCAAGGCAAGGCCTAGTTATGGCATAGGTCTACCCAAAGACTAGCGACGCCAGCCTAGCCAATGACCAGAAAAGACTACTAGAGACTGTCTATCTGAGACATAGTTAAAGACTAGGGAAACCTACCAAGGACTACAAAGGCCTCCAAAAGGCCTAGCCACGCCTGTCCCATGCATAGATAAGATCTCACCAAGACAAGGCTAAGGCAGAGAAGAGACTACTCAGCGCCTATTAAAGGCTTTCACAATGTATAATCAAGGCTTAGAGGACCTTCCAATGCCCTAAAATACCTAACTAAGACAGAACGACGGCAGAGAAAATGGCTAGGAAGCCTACCTAAGACATATCTAATGCCTAAACAAGGTCTACACGAGAGCTATGTAAGGACTAGCGAACCTACCCAAGGACAAGCTAATGCCTAAATAAGTGCTACCGAAGGCCTAGCTAAGGTCTAGCCAAGCCTACCCATGGCCTATGAAAGGCATTGAGGACATACCTAAGACGTGGCTAATGCCTAGACAAGACCAAACTATGGCCTAGTCAAGACCTACACAAGCCACAGCTATGTCCTACCCAATGCCTAGCTAATGCCTAACAAATGACTATCCACGCCTACTCATGGCATAGGAAAGGCCTGTAAATCTACCCAAGGACTAGCTGCTGTCAAGGCAAGGTCTACTAAGGTCTAGCTAACACATACACAAGCACTAACTAAGGACTAACCAATCCAACATAAGTCCTATATGTAGCCTACCCATGCCTTTCCAAGGCGCCGCTAATGCCTACACTAGTCCTACCCTTGGCCTAGAGGAGACTAGCCATGACCTAACTACGGTCTAGGCAATGACTATCTAAGGCCCGGGGAGACTACCAAAGTCCTAGCTAAGGCTTACCCAATGCCTAACTAATGGCTACCTAAAGCCTACGAAAGGCCTACGTAAGTCCTAGCTAAAACATGGCGATGCCTACCAAATGTCTACCTAAGGCCTAGCCAAGCCTACACAGAACCTTCGTAAGGACTAGATAGCCTATATAAGGCCTAGATAATGCCTACATACGGCAAAACCAACGCCTAGTTGAGATCCAACCAAAGACAAGCTAATGTCTAGGCAAGGTCTACTCAAGCCTACTTAAGACCTACACACGCCATAACCAATGACTAACCAAGCCTAGCCAAGCATATCCAAGGCATAGCTAATGCGTAGCCAAGGTCTAGCTACAAAATATCGAAGCCTACCAAGACCTAGCTAAGCCCTACCAAAGGCATTACCAAGGCATAGGCAAGACTACAAAGTCTAGATATGCCTAGTGAAGCCTAGCCAGTACCTAGCTATGACCTAGTGAAGCCTACGCAAAGCCTAGCTAAGTACCAGAAGAGACTACCCAATGTCTATCTAAGACTTACCCGAGGATTATCGAAAACCTAGCCAAACCCCACACAATGCCCATGTATGGCCTAGAGAACATACCCCGGGTCTAGCTAATTCCTATCTATGGCCTAACCAAGGCCTAGCTAAGCGCCTAGCCAAGCCTACCCAATGTCCTTGAATGGTAGCGAGAGCCTATCCAATGCCTAACAAATCCTTAGTCAAGGCCTATCCAAGGTTTAGCTAAGCCGTACACAAGCTGTAGATAAGTCCTAGCCAAGCCTATTGGGGCAACAACAACAACAACCGCAGCAGCTACAACAACAACAACAACCGCAGCAGCTACAACAACAACAGCAATATCGAAACATCTATATGTGTATATTGTATTCGACAAGAAAATTGTAGATATAGTGTATACTGGCTACTACTCCATGTAACTATTATGTATATATCCCCCATATACCATGGAACGTGGTCTGGGGTGTAAATAAATCATTTCATTTCATTTCAAAATTAACTTTAAATGCGAGAAGCGGTTAATGAGTAGTGTTTTGGCAATTCCCATTAAACTTCTCATAAAATCTAAGATTTTCACCAAAATAATTTAAAATTCTGAATGTATGTTCTGGAGCATACCCAGATAGGGTCCTTTCAGCCCACTAGGGTTGACATCCGTCAGGCGGTTAGTGATGAGTAGTGTTTCGACAACTTCCAGTAAATTCTTCATAAAATCTAAGATTCTCACCAAAAAACTTGGCCAATCAAAATTCTGTTGACAACATCTGAAGCCTATAGCCATAAGGTCATTCCAGCCAAATTAGGCTGAACTCCGCCAAGCAGTTAATGAGCAGTAATAGCATTTTGACAATTACTGGTAAATTTTTCATATAATCTAAGATTTTCAACCACAAATATTAGCCAATCAAAATGCTGGAAAAAACCCTGTAGGGTGAACTCCGCCAAGTGGTTAATGAGGAGTAGCATTTTGACAATTTCCGGTAAATTTTTCATAAAATCTAAGATTTTCACCCACAAAAATTCTGGGGAAAACCTTGGATGGTACCAGCTTATGATCATTCCAGCCAAATCTAGGAGGAATCAATCAAACCATTAAGGAGAAGGAATTTGACGGATGGACGGACGACCGCCATGGCATAAGCTCACCAGGTGAGCTAATTATGACATTTTGGTGACATGGTCATGTTTGACATTTAGTAAAGCATCCCTCTGAGGTGAGAACCCTCATCTGAAAAAATATATATCGAATTAATAAAACCAGTGGAAACAATATTCTGTTATGACAAAACCATTTCATTCTGTATAACAGTGTACACCATAGATGATATTTCAATATGCAAACTATCTTTAAAACAATTTAACTGAAAGCCGCTGTTCCATAGGGAGGGGAAAACAGCTGTCAATGAAGTTATTTTCAAGATATTTTACAATCTTCATATCATCTCAAATTTTTTGGTAATCAGAATGAGCAAGACAAAAACATTCCTTGTTTCTTTATTAATTCAGTAAGATTATTTGATTTAAGGGTACATCTCAAACCTCAAGATCTAAATGACTTTCAAACAAATAATTTTCAAAATATTTAGTTTTCTCCATATCTCAGTTTTAGCCCACCTGGTCTGAAAAGCCTGAGAGACCAAGTGAGCTTAATGTCATGCCAATATATATGGTCTCAATAGCTCAAAATAAATAAAACACTAGGCAATGTTTGTTTGCATGTCGTAAATTTTGTGAAAAACATTAACCTTTAGCTAATTCTGAGGTTGGAAGGCAGGTATCTGACCATTTGGATCACAAAGTCACACCATCCTCCACTTCATGCAGAGCTTATTGGATGAATGTGCTATTATTGGTGACCATTCAAATTTAATTTAGAAAATTTACCGTTGACATATATTCATAAGAAATTAGGCCAGATTGATCTAGGTGTTTTTCTCAGATATACAGGTGTAAAAAATCAGCTGTTCTAAAGCAAACTGACCATCATCGACCAAAGACAGTTGACGGTCTTGACAGTGAAAACAGTGATACTGGTATATAGATTTTGATCCTTGAGCCAGTGGCCATCATCAATTCTTCTATTTTGCATGGAAATTGTCAATTTGGATACAAATTCTTTCATTTCTGACCTAAATGGTCATGTGTTTTATCAGAATTGTCACATTTGAGACATAGATATCCATCATTTGTACAGAAATGTTTGTATTTTCAGCCAAAATGGTAATATTTCTGCATTTGTACCAAGGTTTTCATGTTTTTTTAATAAAACGGATGCACTCCAGTCCAAAATCTTTATGTTTCCAGTCAAAATGGTTGCCTTTAAAACAATGTCCTTATTTCAGCAGAACTTTTCATATATCTGACTTAGATTTTCATAATACTGGCCTTGATTTTGTAAAATGTTCATATTTCTATTTAAATCTTTGATATTTATTTTTATATTTCGGGATAAAATGTGTGTCTGAAACCTATTTTCAATTTTCTAATTCAAATATTGATGTTCCAGGTGAGTGATACATGCTCCTTGTCTCTCTTGTTTCTTTTGCCCCTCTTTTGTCATGTCAATCCCATGAGATTAGGATGACATTTTAGTTATTCTGGGCACATCCTCCTCTTTGCACTGTAAGGGAGGTAGGTATATATGTATAATATTCTAAGACAGATTCATAAGATTTTTATAACTCAAGCCTCAACACAAATTATAGGAATAATCAGGGTTAGAAATGAGCATATTAAATCAATGCTGATCCAATCAGATTATTTTGTACTGATCCATGCTGCACAGCATATAAAAGTTATCACTCAGTCCAGTTGTACCTTTTCAAAGACTGTTCTCTTGTCCTGAAAACTTTATATTTATCAAGACCATTCTAGAAGTTGGTTTCTGTCAGATTCATAATTAATTCAAAGGGTTACAAGTTACAACAACTTTACAATAACTTTTTCACAGATTGCCACAGCTACGGGGGTTTGATAAAGTAAGCAGTAAATAAAAATCAGTTTTTTTGGATTGGCTACTTGTGAGACACAAGTGATCCAGATGGATCAATCTGGATCATGCATTACCATTATTAAATGAATTATCTGTTACTTATCCAAAGGCTCACATGATCACAGGATCAGTAGTGTAGCCCTATCATATATAGTTATTTACCTGGAGAGAGTTTGCATCAATAATGGTTTTGATGGTTGGTCAATGGTGAAAATCAGATATATCACTATGTATTATGGAAATAAAGGTGTTTTTTGGGGGGTTTTAAATTACCATCCATCATTCCACGGTGCCTATTTTGGTGGCTGGTTGGGTAGGGTAGCTGCTTTTTACAAATTATGTTATATTAACCTTATAGCGCAAAAATGTGACCAGTTGAGCCAGATATGTTGATACAAATAATAGTTTAAGATGCTGTGCCAGCTTCTACGGTTCCAGTAATTATTTTATAGTTATTATTTCCTAGAGACGGAATCTACAGAAGACAAGACAAGAATTATGACATTTTAATATTTCTTTGAATGTATGTTTGTTAATAATCTAGTCATTGTACTATATTATATATTTGGCAATTTACAATCTCCCTATTGATCTATACTACCTAATTGACTTTCCTTTTTCTATCCTCCAATTAGCATCTTCCGACACCAGTTTTCGAACAAATAGTAAAATGCATTAGGGGCGATATCAGCAAAACTCACTCAAATAAACTCAAAGATTATTTATTTAACAATAACATAATTGAGTAGGCCGAATGCACAACCTATAGTTCTGTTGAATAGAATAACATTGCGGTGGAAAAAGGATGTGTGTAAGCTGACCTTAGATGTAGGCGGCATACCGCAGCTCATGCCGGGTCAATGATAACATAACATAACAAGTATACAGCTTACCAGGACTTTTACGTCCTATTATCAGCTGGTGTATAAACTATAATTATTAATTATTAATGTATGGTGATTTTCGGGTGATTTGGCTTATCTAATGCTCTATAGTTGTAGTACACTGGGTGCGTTACATAGATTTTGTCTAGTCTAGCTTTGAATGTGTTTATGGTAGGTGCGTCAACGACCGTTTCCGGTAATGCATTCCACCAGTCTATGATTCTCTTGGAGAAAAAATTCAGTCTATTGTTAGTATTCGCTCTAGTTTTTCTAAGTTTGAATTTGTGGCCACGTGTTCTGTCATCTTGATTTAATGTGAATAGTTTACTGGGATTTACTGAGTAGATATTATTAAGATACTTAAAAACATTTATGAGATCTCCTCGTATTCTTCTATACATTAAGGTTGGTAAGTTGAGATTCCGAAGACGATTTTCATAGGTCATGTTCCGCAAAGCTGATACCATTTTAGTCGCTCGTTTCTGGACTTTTTCTAATTGTTCGGCAAATTTCCATGTGTGTGGGGACCAAACGGGACCAGCATACTCCAGATGAGGGCGTATTAAACTTTGGTACAGCATCTTAAATATGTCTGTAGTAATGGAATGAAACGTTCTCCATATAAGCCCTGTCATTCTGTTGGCTTTTGATGTGATGTTATTTATATGGGTTTCAAATGTTAAGTTTGAATCGATTATTATACCCAGATCATTGATCTCGCTCTCCTCCTTTAGGGCTACTGTTATATCATTATCAAGGAGTTTGTACTTACAATTACTGGCACTTGGCTTGTGGCCAATGTGCATAACTGAGCTTTTGTTTGTGTTGAACATTAATTGCCAATTTTGGGCCCAGTTTTGAATGGCCTCTAGATCATTTTGCAGGATTTCACAATCACTCACATCAGTTATTGAGTTGAACAGTTTAGTATCGTCTGCGAAAAGATAGAGTCTGGATTTTATGTTTCTTGGCATGTCATTTACGTATATTACAAACAGTAGTGGGCCAAGTACACTGCCCTGTGGGACACCGCTTATGACCCTGGCCCAATCTGAGGCTGCCCCATTAACCACGACTCTCTGCTTTCTTCCTATTAGAAATGACTTAATCCATTCTAGGAGTTTCCCCGAAATACCATATGCGTTTAACTTGATAAACAATCACTCGTGTGGTACAGAGTCAAAAGCCTTCTTAAAATCAAGATAAATTACATCAATCGATTTCTTATTATCCAAAGCATTTGTCCATTCGTCTATTACTTCTAGCATTTGAGTTACCGTTGATCTCCCCCATAGGAACCCATGTTGGTATTCGGTAATTATTTCACTTTTCTTCATATACTCTATCAGCTTGTCCCTTACTATGCTTTCAAGTATTTTGGATGGAACTGAGGTTAGACTGATGGGCCTGTAATTGTTCAGATCCCTCTTTGCTCCTTTTTTATGCACAGGTATAACATTAGCACATTTCCAGTCAGAAGGTATAGTCCCTTCTGATAATGACTTGTTATAAATTATGCTAAGTGGTTCAGATAATACATCTTTTAGTTCATGTAAAATTCTTGGATGCAGGTCATCAGGACCAGCTGATTTATTTGTTTTTAAATCTGCAAGTTTTTTTCTGACGTCTTCAACAGAGACAGTAATATTGTTTATTGTTGTTGTAGTCTCTGTTGTAAATGTTGGGATACTATCTAGGTTCTCATTGGTGAAGGTACTAGAGAAAAAGCGATTTAGTTCTTGACTTTTTCTTTCGTTTGTGGTTATTAAATTGCCATCAAGATCTTCTAAGTCTCCCACAGTATCTTTGGACTTGAGCTGGCTATTTACATAAGCCCAGAATGACTTTGGATTAGATTTGCTATTTTTAGCTACAGTTTCCTCATATTTTTTAACTGCCCGTTTACAGAATTGGTTCACCTGATTTCGTATACTAGCATATTTGTTGTAATCTGTTGATGCTCTTGTTTGCAGATACCTTTTCCACTTCCTTTCTTTTTTTCGCACTAACTTGAGGGCCTTTCTGTCTAACCAGGGTGGCCTATATCTTTTATTGTTTTTAACTTGTTTGGTTGGAATATAGTCTTTCGTGAATTTATTTACAAGATTTTTGAAATTTATCCAACATTCTTCGGGGGATTTGTTGTGGAAAAGTGCTTCCCAGTTAATACTTAGAGCTGATTGTAGTGCGGAATAGTCATAAGCCAATTTATTGGTCATATTCTGCTGTGGTTCAGCGTAGCATTTTAGTTCATAATAAATGCATATATGGTCACTTTTACCAAGGGCTGGTAGAGGGATTATGTTGTCAATCATTTCTTCCTCATTGGTGAATACTAAATCTAGACACTAGGCTCACAATTTATTCTATATCTTGTGGGAAATGAGATATGTTGGTGAAGGAAAGCATCGCCTACAGCATCCAGAAAGTAATCAGCGTGCTGTGATTGTTTTGCGAGAATACCACCTGCTTTCCAGTCAATTTCTGGAAAATTAAAATCGCCAGTAATTAGTAGGTGGGAATGCTTTTTGGCAGACACATTCTTAATAAATGTATTTAATTTTGTATTGTTTTCTTCATTTGAGTTTGGACTGCGATAAACTGCCAGGATTAGCAATGTATCTGACCCCTTTAACTTAACCTCTACTCCAACTACTTCCTCAGGTAGATTACGGAGAGTTGATTTTGCTTCTGTGGGATTTAGGGATGATGCAACTTGTACACTTATTCCACGGACGTTTTGTTTGTCTATATTGGTGAAAATATCATAGCCATTGATTTGCAGCTCTTCTTTTTGAACAGTATATCTTAGATGTTTTGGGTTTGTTTCTGTGATTATAATTATATGGGGGGATAGCTGCGATATCTTTATTTGTAGCTCCTGCCTCTTATTTAAAACTGAGTCTGCATTGGTGTAAAATACTTTAAGTTTGTTGGAATTATTCATTTCACTTCAAGAGTATACTTACCTCCCTAATACTTTTGATATTGCTAAATATTGGCTTTCACTCAATAAACACTCAGATTTAAAACAGTTAGGTGCCCCTACTGGGCAGGGAGTCAGAGCGTAGTCTGGCGGATGCCAGCCCCACCACCGCGCATGCGCAGACTAGCACTACCTCTTTGCTAGATTATTGGCAGAGAGATCACACATGTCTTTTTGTGCAAAAGCTTTTTCTTATTCTTAAACTGTTTAAGTGGTGTTATTTTGGAGTGATAGTCACTTTTTTGGATGGCAGGAAGGAACACTTCGCCAAAGGAGGACTTAGGACCTTTAAATCAGGTGACTTCTAGTAAAATTAGCGAGTTTTCTTCCCGGTGTATTGTGTTTCCGGGACTCGCGTTTACCGTGATAAGCGCCTTGGTTAGTTGGTTTATGTCAACTCGGTGCTACCTAAGGCTAATTTCTCTTTCTGTTTATGTCCACAGGTCTGTATGACGCTAGGTGGTGACATCACAGCAGCAGAGAGTTAGTTTTCTCTCCACCATGGTTCCATTTCCTACTAATACTGTTAGGTTATCTAACCAAATGAAAAATTATGTCCAGTGAGTTGGAGGCCTAGTATAAAGGTCTTCTCACTTTGCCCTCTTGATCCAATTCCTTCCCCATGAGGTGGAGAGAGTTAAGAGGCGTGCAGATGGTGGAGTTCTCCGGTTCGTCACGTTGGATGGTTTGTCTATACAAAGTGTCAGGTATCTAGTTATTGATAATGTGGTGATGTTAATTATAGTAAACAAGCAAAGGGAGATAATTAACATTTTTGCCAGAAAAGAGTTATCTATATGTATCTGATGGTTGTGTAGTCGACGTATCCATTCAGCATACAATTCGTCCTTGCACTTGGATGTTTTGTTGGGATCGAATTTTTCCTGTCACGGGATTAATGACGTCATAATCAGCCTGGCTATGTATTTATCAGCAATTCAAGTCGCTATGCTGGTTTCTGATGTATATTGATCTTTATGATCGTTTTCCTTCTCTTTGAGTTGGTTTGAGTGTTTAAGCTTAACTAGTTTGCTCATACTCCTTGTCCTTTGCCCTGTTTCAGGGACCGGGTTGCGCGTCCTGTGGACGTTTTCTACATGAAAAGTTCTGGCCTCATCTGTGCTATCAATGTAGCCCTTGTGGTCCCTTGGTTAATTGTGACATATGTAAGCACTGGGGGGGCGAGTTAATGTCCGAATTCTTGTGCTGCTTACAGGCGACGGACAAGGTGGTAGAGGAGGAGAAGAAGAAGAAGCGGAAACGAGAGGTTGTAAGTAGGAAGGGTAAGGGGAAGGTCTCGTCCGCGGTGGATATGGAGGCCTTCCGGACCGAGATGTTGGGAGAGATGAAGAGGACAATAAAGGATTTGGTTCCAGGGTTGCTTCGTGGCATGCTTCCTGGACCAAATCCTTTACTGTCCTCATCATCGGCTTCGGAGCAGGTAATCCCCGCCTCTGGATCGGTTTTCCTTAGACCGCTTCCGTTGTTCGACGATTCAGAGGTGGCCCCATTAGAGGGGGCGTTCCACGACCCTGGCAGCAGGCTTATTGCCGCGCCGAGAGGGGACCGTGGACGGTTGTCGCTGGAACCCGCGGGCTGCTTATCAGTCCAGGGGTATCCGCACGCCGCGGTGGCCAGTACCTCCTATGGCACCGTTCCTGGTCAGCCCGGGTTAGCTCTCTTTGCTGACCCGGGGTCTAATCTTTCTGACCAGGGTGATGAGGATTACCTGCTAGGGTCGCCGTCTGACGACGTGGACATGGATGAAGACGTTTGTGCACCCCTCGCGGGGAATACAGGCGGCTTCTTCCACGGTTTTACTCACCCTGGAGTAAAGTCCGCGGCTCAGGTGGTGGCCCAGGGCGCTGCTGATGGCCAGCGGTACCGCATACCTCGGCTTGCCGAGGGTGTTGCTGGTGCTGGCCGGGCCCGTGGTGGGGCGGTATATACCCCGCGCTCTGCCACGGTGCCTGCTCCTGGTCAAACCAGTGATATTGTCATGCCGGTGCTATCAGGCCCGCATGTTTTCCCTGGCTTGCCAGGTGTATCAGCGTACCCGCCGTCAAGCTCTGCTGCTTGCGCTCAGGAGGAAGACGAAGGACCCCGTCTTGTAGAGCGCTCGCAGTTAGCCACGGAGGAGGATTGGTCTGACGCTTGCCAGTGGTTGGTGAGCGTTAGGCCTGATCTGCCCGTGGAGCAGTCGCCTAGCCAGCGTGACCACAGGCCGTGGTTAGCTGGGAAACCGACTGCTAACGCTATGCCTTCTCTGCCGCTGGCGGAGCATGTCGTTGACATGTTCAAGGCGGCGGAGTCGTCCATTAACTCGAGTGGACGTCTCGCGAAGGCCCCTCGCGAGGTGGCCAGGCGTTGTCGCATCGTGCCCCTGGATTACCAGCGGTACGGTGTGGTACCCAAGCCCAGCGTGGATGACCGCGCGGCTTTGGGTGAGGATGCGCGGCCAGGCTCCCGTTCTGACACGGGGGTCTTGTGTTCGAACGCGTTGCGTTCGGCGAATACCGCGTTGCGTGATGCGGAGGAGAGTGGGAGGGCTTCGATTGCCGCTCTGTCCCACGTCTCCCAGCTGTTACAGGGGGTAGTAACGGCATCCGCATCGCGCCAGCCAAGCCCGGTCACGGTCCAGCGAGCCATCCAGGATGGTATTAACCTGGCGCTGGACTGTATGACTCGGGCGGTGACCAGGAGTGTCCGGGCAAGACGCACGTTTGCCCTGGACAATCTGTGCCCGTCTCAGGACCTGTACAATAGGCTACTCCGTACGCCTATGACGGGTCCTGGTCTTTTTGGAGGTGAGGGATGTCGCCACCTCCAGGAGACGGTCACCCTGGTGAATAACCAGAGGGCGCTGCGCGAGCAGTTTGAGGTGCTGCGTCGTGCTAACGTTCGCGCCGCGGCCCCTGCGTATCGTCCCCTGCAGGCTCGAGGTGGTGCTGGCCAAGTCAGAGGCCAGCCACCGTCGCAGCGTCGGCCTCGGCCGCGTGCGATTCGGCCAGCAGCGAGGGGGGCGCAGGTTCCTCAGGCGCCGTCAGCCAGGCAGCCGCCCGCGCACCAAGGTGCGCGCGGGGCGGGGCGGGGCGCGCGAGGATCTGGGCGTGGTTATCGGTCCTGACAGGACGCTTACCGCGGTAAGAACCACTCCGGTGTGTATGGCGACGGAGACAGTGCCGCTCTTGCATGCCTTGTGTCCACCGCGGTCCCTAGGTGGACCGGTGGGAGGCCGGCTAGCCGACCACATGCAAGAGTGGGAACGGTTAACTCAGGACCGTTTAGTCTTGCGATGGCTTTCCGTCGGGTATCATCCAGAGTGGATGACAGGCCCGCCGTCGCGACTGTCTCTAGTGCCAGTCTGGACTCCCATTCCGAGAGATCCAGAGCAAAGGTTGTGTATCGAGGAGGAGATAAATTCCCTCGTACAAAAAGGAGCTATTCAGCCGGCACAAAGGTGTCCGGGCTTCTATTCAACCCTGTTCTTAGTAACAAAACGCACCGGAGGGTGGAGACCGATTCTCAACCTCAAGCCATTGAACAAGTTCATCGAGACGCCCAGTTTCAAGATGGAAACGGTGCGCTCGGTGTTGGCGGGGTTGGAGAGGGGGATGTGGACGGCGTCGATAGATTTGAAGGACGCTTATTTCCACATCCCCATCCACGGGAGTTTCTGTCGCTTCCTGAGATTTGCATTCCAGGGCAGACAGTGGGAATTCAGGGTGTTGCCCTTCGGAATTTCCACGGCTCCTCGGGTTTTCACCCGTGTGGTTCTTGCGATCACAGCATACCTCCGCAGGAGAAGCATAGCAGTCCACACGTACATAGACGACTGGCTGTTGAAAGCGCACACCCGGGAAAGTTTGTCGGCCAATCTGGAGATTGTTTTGAAAACTCTCACAGACTTAGGCTGGATGATCAATTTCCCAAAATCAGAGCTGACTCCATCCCAGAAGTTTGTTTACCTGGGGATGTTCTTCGATCTAGAGACAGGATATGTTTATCCTACTCAGGAGAGAGTTCAGAAACTCATCTCATTAATTCAGTCAGTGTGCGACAGTCGTCATGTCCTGGCACGGGTTTACTTGAGAATGCTGGGGTTGATGGTTTCATTGGAACCAGTCATTCCTCAGGCCGCCTTACGCAGGCGGCCGATCCAGTTATTTCTCATGACACAATGGACCCAGAGTACAGGTTCGCTGGACTCGAATGTGTCAGTGTTGGCGCCTCTCATTCACCACCTGCAATGGTGGTTGAATACAGAGAATCTCTTGCCGGGGGTTTTGCTAACCCCTCCCCACCCTCAGGTGACTGTGTATACAGATGCATCGATGGAGGGCTGGGGAGCTTGCCTGGAAGAGTCCACGATATCAGGGCTTTGGAATCTGGAACAGTCAAAGGAACATATAAATCTACTGGAGCTAAAAGCAGTAGTCCTGGGCCTGGAACATTTCTTACAGAAAGTTCAGGGCAAGATTGTTCTTATTCGTTCAGACAACTCAACAGTTGTGACTTACATAAACCGCCAGGGCGGAACGAAGTCGCCCAGTCTCTGTATGATGACATGGAAACTGCTTTGTTGGTGTCTGGATCACCAGATTACCTTGAAAGCAGTTCATATTCCGGGAAGGTTAAACCTGCTAGCAGACTCATTGAGCCGAAGGATGAGTGTTTTACCCACGGAATGGCAACTAAATCAATGTGTGGCGGATCGTCTGTTCGACCATTGGGGGAAACCCAACATCGATTTGTTCGCAACGAAGAAGAATGCGAAGATGACGACGTACGTCTCTCCGATTCCGGATCCAAGCGCTTTCGCAACAGATGCGTTAGCTATCAGCTGGGGGAGAATGTATGCATACGCATTCCCTCCAGCAATCCTGATTCCAAAAATTCTTCAGAAAATCAGACAAGAGGAATGCCAAGTGCTTCTGATCGCCCCGGATTGGCCAAGCCGATCATGGTATACGGATCTGCTGGACCTTCTGGTCTGCAATCCGGTTCCTCTGCCTCTGATGGACGATATTATCTTCCAGGGCAAGGCCCTTCACAACAATCCGTCAATGTTCAGATTGACTGCGTGGATGTTGTCAAGGAATCTAGAATTAAGGAGGGCTTTTCTGAGCAAGCAGCCATGTTTATGGCCAAAGCCAGGAGGGGGTCAACCTCCAGAGCATATAATTATAAAATCAACAGATTTGCAGAATGGTGCTCAAAAAGATGTATTGATCCAATGGATTCATCTATTCAAGTAGTAGCTGATTTCCTCTGTCACCTCTATGATGCCTATAGCCTCAAGCCTAACTCTATTGCTGGTTATAAGTCAGCATTAATGTCTGTTATTCCTTGCTTGGCTAAGAGGGGAAGTGATGAAGTAAATACATTAAATGTATTAATTAAAGGCATGGGCAATCTAAGACCAAGGAATCCACCTGTGATTCCGTCTTGGAGTTTATCGCTAGTGCTTCAAGTACTAGGTGATAAGCCTTTTGAACCACTTAGTTCCATTTCTATGAAACTATTAACACTGAAGACTGTGTTTTTAATTGCTGCGGCCTCGGCTAGGCGTAGGAGTGAAATTCATGCCTTATCAGCCGAGGATGACCGTTTTGTGGTTTCAGGGGAAGGCCTTAAGCTGCTACCTAGGATTAATTTCTTGGCTAAAAATCAGTCGTTGAAATATCCAGGTCAACCTATTATTTTGCCTGCTTTAACTAGATATGATCCTAATTCTAAAGCATGGTGTCCCGTCCGGGCGCTGCGCCGGTACAAACAACGTACGGCGGAGTGGCGCACCGACCAGTCAGCGTTATGGTTGTCATATATTGAACCCCATGGCAGGGCTTCTAAGGACACCATTTCCAGGTGGATTGTGGAATGCATTCAGTTTTGCCATAAATCCGCCACCGGGAAGCAGGTTGACGTGGCCAAGGCTCACAGTGTCCGCGGCGTAGTGACATCCACGGCCCTATTTAATGGGGTCCCTGTGGATGATATTATGTCGGTGGCTCAGTGGCACTGTGAGTCAAGTTTTACAGACCATTATCTCCGTGACACCTCTAATCCTCTCGCCTTGTCGATTTTGAAAAAATAACTCGGTTTATATTTTTTGAGGAGGTTTTTTCCTCATTACTTATATATTTCACAATTAATTTATGGAAACACCCACTTTTTTGGGCCTGCATCAGTCTTTACCAATGGGAAGATGATGTCAGCAGCCATTTTCAACAAGGTCAGTCTTGTTCATGTGTTGTCCGTTGTTGATTGTATTGTCACGATTACCCGTTATTAATATGGTGATGGTTTGTGTATTTGTGTGGTTCATTGTTGAGAGTTACGAAAATGGAGCTTTTTCGTCTCTGTCCTGTAGTACATGGCACTTGTACGTAGAGAGCGTATAGGACATTGAGGTCAGGCGACTCTTCCTCCCAGGAAGGAGGGGGGGGGGAGCGCATATGACATTCGGTCATCTCTCATACATCGGTAGTGTTATCCGATGGTTAGTCAAATCCTGACTGTTTTTTCTTACAGTTTCAGAAGTTTAAGTGCCTTAAACGCAGAAAAGCGTATAGGGATGAGCTGGTCTTTTGACCTCGCCTCCCTCCCGCCAGATTCACTTTCGAATTCTGGCAATATCAAAAGTATTAGGGAGGTAAGTATACTCTTGAAGTGAAATAAACGAAATCTAGGATTTCTTTTTTCACGAGAGAGTTGATACTTACCTCCCTAGATACGGACCCGGCCTCTCCACCCCACAGAGGCTCGGTCTTCAGGCTCTTAATAGTTGCATGTGTGTCAGCCAATAATCTAGTCAGAGGAAGTGCTAGTCTGCGCATGCGCGGTGGTGGGGCTGGCATCCGCCAGACTACGCTCTGACTCCCTGCCCAGTAGGGGCACCTAACTGTTTTAAATCTGAGTGTTTATTGAGTGAAAGCCAATATTTAGCAATATCAAAAGTATTAGGGAGGTAAGTATCAACTCTCTCGTGAAAAAAGAAATCCTAGATTTCGTTTATATTACATTGAGACTTCTGTGTAGCACTAGTTGTTTTATTTGGTCCTTTGTGTAGTAGACCCCGTTTCTTGTCTATCACCTTATTTAGTATTAACTGTGATTTTGTTGGCATGTTTCCAAATGGGTGTTTGAGATATGCACATGTGTTAACACGTTTACAAGTTCCTTCATGTATAATGGTTTTATTTTGTTTGGTTGGGTTTATTGTATGGTGATAATTCTTCAGAATGCTGTTTGGTTGTGTAATTATTTGTTCATGTGGATTTGGCTGGTTGTCTGCTTTATCGATACATGTTGTATTGTTATGTGTGGATACGTCGGTTAGCAGGTGATATCGGTTCGCTAATGCAATTGGTTCGGGCTGTGTTCTGCTTGGCATATGTTTAATAAGGCTACAGTTGTTCTCCCCCCTATCCCCCTCCCTTATAAAAAATCCTGAGAGAGTGAATCTCTCATGTTTGTTCGCATTTGTAGTGAATGAGAAGTTGCAACATAATTGGTTATGTTCTCGGATAGTAGACAAAGACCATTGTGGTTGGGATGTATGTTGTCCCTAAATAGTAGTAGATTGGCTTCCCCATCGGGGTGGGTGAACAGTTCAGAGTTGTCTACATATGTTACACCATGCCATGTAGCTAGAGACCTTAGCATTTCATTAAATTGGAAAACCAAGTTGTTCTCGTATCTATTGTTAGGTCGAGGCAGCAGTGAAGAAACCAATATTTGGATATTTGGTGCTAGTGTCTTGGCTTGTTCAATCATCGAATCGTAGTCATTGATCATTCCATTTACTCTACGCTTGGCAATATCATTGCTTCCAACATGGATTACAAGTGTGGTGTAGTGGTTAGTTGATAAGAATTGTTCAAGTTTATCCGCAATTTCACCGATTCGTGCCCCACCATAAGAACGGACAGTTACATTTGTTGTTTCAGATGACATGTACATTCCGCTGAGCTTTCTCAGAGTTGAACTTCCAATAATTAGAACATTTTGTGATGTTTTGTTCTTTTGATAAGTATTTGCATGGCGAGCTTGACCCTGATCAATGTTGTTGTTATTGGTGTGGTCAGAAAGTATGGTGTATAACTTGCCAGCAGATTGCTTCATATTGTGGTTGTTACCATTTGTTTGTCTAGAGAAGGATGGAGAGTATGGAGTTTCTACGATATTGTTGTTAGCAACGACATGGCTGTAACTTCTGGTCTCAGGCTTAATAGTGTTGCTACTTATGTGGTGGTTCATTTGTGAACAACTCTGGTTGGGTATTTGCCTAGGTCCTCTGGTTGGGTGTATTGCATTTGTTAATTGCACTTTGGTGGTTACCTGTCCCAACTGGGGTGCATCTCGCCTATTCATTGTCTGTATATTATGTGTACGACCACTCTGGGTTCTAGAGATATCCCTGGAGGTCGGAACAGAAACATGTTCAACGACTGTCTGTTTGTGCTGTTCTAGTAGCTCTTTGGGTCTTGTAAGATCAATATGGTTAGACATATGAGTATGGCCACTAGTTATCTCATTTTGTTTACTCATCTGCAATTCTTGCACTTGTATATTTAGAGCAGCATACTCATTTCGGATCTGTCTGATCTCTTCCAGGACATCACTAAGGATCTCACTACAAGAGTCATCTGAGGGTTTTAATTGAGTATAACCACCCATGTTTGTTTCAGTGTATGCATCACACACATGTGTAGCTACATGGTTAGCCGTATTAACAGTAGGTTTTAGATGAACCTTTGATTGGGTAGACGAGTCATAGACTTCTTCTGAGGTTGCACAATCTTCCTCTGTATGCTGTGTGCTATTTGTGCCCTCATTTGTTGACTTGGGTGGGCTTTCTTTTATTACTTCTACTGAGTCTTCATTTGTTATCTCTATAAGAGGTATGTTGGTCGACTCACTATTATCCGTTTGACTTGACACTTTGTTATTCGTTGTGTTGACTAGTGATGTTTTGAGCAGAATTTCGTTTGCATTTCCCATATATTTCTTATCAAATGTTAGTTCATACCATGACAGAAACTCTAGTATGTGGCTAGAGATGGGTGTGCAGAAACTACATGAGTATTTGTGCTTTGATGTTGTGAGAGCAGCTAGCATGTATGGGGGTAGATTTGAGCAGTTGTAATGTAGCCATGCTTTGCAAACCTGACACCTTATCATATATGGGTTATTTGGCTCACCGCACTGGCATGCACCTTCCTTTAAGTCATTGACACGGTCATGCTTACTTGGGGTTTTATTGGTAGGTGTAAGCTTGGTAGGGGTCACCATTTTAGATGTGGCTAGAGCATTTGCACTGTCCTCTAGGTTAGTTGCTGTTGTAGTGTTTATAGGTGTTGCTGTGGCAGTAACTTGATTTGTAGTTTCTGCCGAAAAATATTTCCTGCGGACCTCTTCCTCCCTTGTACTATCGCATTCTTTACAGAGCCAATAACCAGATGACACATATTGAGTCTGCTTTGCAGGATCTTTACAATCCTCGCACACCATGGTTCTATACTCCACAAATCAACAGGTTAGATGTTTGCTTGACTGTAATAAGTACAAATGTTGTTTGATTGCAAATCAGTAGATTAGCTATGGTTTAAGTAGTATCCCTAGTTGCAAGCTTATGTAGCTTCAATGTGCAAAGGACACCACACACACGATAGAATAATTACAAATATATTAGTAAGAAAAAGAGTGCTAGGTTCTCTGCCTCGCAGCCACTCGGGGAAAGAATATGACACAGGGGCAGCTGGAGGATTGAGAGAATATACACACAGAGGTTAGTTAGGATGGGCAGCCAAGAGAGGCAACACAAGTGCATAATAAATTGAATACATTATTTTGCAAAAATTATAGGCCTATATTGTTATTTATTACTATATTTATTATTAAATGTGTGTGTATGTGTATTTGCAAACGATTTTGATTTGTTGAATTAACTATATCTATTCAGGCATACTATTTTAATGATGCAATGTCGCTTGACGATCAATGCAGCAGACCTAACAACGGTAAACAATTCATAAAAGTTTAAGGTGTGTGTTCAGCTTTAGGTATATGCCAACACACTATAACTATAACCAATTATTGCTATAGTTTGTATGGAAATCATTATCGCATTTTAAACTGTTTCAAATAAATGTGGTTAATATTTTATCCTAAAGTCAAATGCACAGAACATGCTTTTTTATTTTTTATTTTATTTTTTTATAAATAATTTATATGGACAATAATCTCATATTTTAAATTGTTTTATGCACATTTTGATTCTATCAAGTTTACAATACAATTGAAAATTGATTATTTTGGCAGGAATGTGCCAGGTAGAACTGACTATCTACCGTTGCTACGGTAAACAAATCACGGAAACGGATGACACTAAGAAAAACGCCCTATTTAACCCGTCCATTAAACGATTTTCGCAGTTTACACAAAATAATCAAAGTAATGATGCTAAATACTATCTAAAACAAGTATGGATTATTGTCTTAGGCTATATAAATGTATTTTTGATCAGATTATGCTTGACAGAGTTTTTAACGTTGATCTTCATCATCATCATCTAATACAATTGTTGATCTTCTACTTCCTTGTCCTTTGGATGTTTCACCATAACTCCAAGATCTGCTTCTTGCGGTTGCATGTGTTACACACATTCTCAAACACAGCAAAGAAGATTATGCTTGGTAATAACACAGCTAGGCTGGGATGGAAACTGCACAAATTTTCCTAATTTTTGTACATAACATGCAAACAGCACAGAGACTACTTGAATAGGTGTGGAATCACCAGTGGGGTCACATCTCAAATTGATCACTTCTTTGAATTAGGCTGTCAATCGAAACTCATCTCTGAGATCAGGAGAGACTCCCGCAATCCAGTCAATAGCAGTCTGCATGATACTGTTACAGCCACCATCGCAGTTAGGATAGCTAAGCCGAAACATAACGCTGTAACAAGTAAAGCACCGAATAAACTGGCACACGGTTGATACTGTGAAGTACAGACAGCTAACTTCAACTCGTCAGTAGGATATGTTAGAACTTCCTAATATAAGACGGCACCCAGAACTGATGCTACAGATGACAAACAGTATACTGTACATCTCTGCCATGGAGGCCAGCCCTATTAAAAGGAAGGTGATGGCTAAATCTCGCTATAGGTAGAACAGTCACTTCAAGCTTCTGGCGTCTAAGGCAAAGGCTGCACACTGGAGGTGGAATAGCGAAGCAGGCCTGCCATCCCCTACGGATTGTCCGTAGTTTGTACGGAAATAGCATCCAAACTGCATGAAAATACGGAAATAAAGAATTGTGCAATTACTGTAATACCGTTTGTGGGCCTATAAAAACGGTGACCGCTCATCAAAACAGTTTGGCTTTTAGTGATGTTATTTTTCCGGAAAAATATTTTTGCGAAAAATTTTCCGATGTTTTTCCAGAAAATTTTCTTAAAATTGGAAAAATATGTGTATATTTTGAACCATAAAATATATATATATATATATATATATTGTGTGTGTGTATGTGTGTGTGTATATGTGTGTGTGTGTGTGTGTGTGTGTGTGTGTGCGTGCGTGCGTGCGTGCGTACACAACACTAGTGATAATTGCTCAATCCACAGGGTCTTATAAAGTTGGCTAGATATACTTTTCTAACTGTCCTACTATCATGCTATAATATATAATAATAGTAGAAGTATATGGTGTGATAGTAGGATGGTCAGAAAAGACCATCCCGCCAACTTTACAAGCCCCTGTGGCTCAATCTAGCCGACATTTGAGAACAGCCCATAGAGTTAAAAGTAGTAGAGTGCTTATGCGCATACTTTATTTCAGCATATTATGTACATGTAGCCACCAAAAGGGACTCAATTCTCTTTTGATAATTGGAAGAGAGTTTGAATACAGGCAAATTTATATATTTTTATGAGAAATGAAATTGTATTAGCTATATTAATCTGACACTTTATTCAACTACGTAATAGAATTAGCATACATGCTCTACGGCTATTCTATATCTATGAAACAGCCTGCCAAGATTCTCTAATCTCGTTAATTGGCATTTTGTGCCTTATTACAGCTTTGGATTAATAAAATGCGAATGTTAGCACTATGCGAGAATCCCGGAAGTTTGTTTGTTTATGATGGATACAGATATGCAATTCAACTATGTAAATATACTGATGTAAATCGGAAATCATCCGTTCAAGGCATGAGAAAATCAAAATAATATTTTTATATTTTAATATAATAAGTCTTTACCGAAATATTGTAACATGAATTTCGTGGTAATATATATTTCTGTGATCGCAGTATGAGATTTTGTGCACAGTCTGGTTTCTGATTTTGGTGTGTAAATATGGAAAATAATCACCAAACTTCGTGGAAGCCCTCAGCGCAATCTTATAATGCTGCAATATCAATAACAGTTCAAAAGACATGTGTATAAGCAAGAATATATAGAAAGATGACCGGTTTTAAAGAACACAAAAAAAGGTGATACATACATGTACATGCACAACGCAAATGAAAAAAAAAATTCTACCAAAAATGTAATGGTAAATTAACTCACACAATACTAGATGACTATATTTACATTTTACCACCGGAATGACAGGCTTGATAACAGTCTAGTAAACTTCATAGATATTCTTCTCTCGCCTTGTTTAAAATCACATGTTTTACTGCTTTTTTAATCACTACTGAACTGAAATGTTCCTCAAACTACTGAAAATCCACTACTGAAAGAGTGTGAGAAACTACTGAAAATCATGTTTTTTCACCTGAAACTACTGATTGCTTGATTGGCAGCTCTGGCGAAGGATCTCCAAGGGTGGAGAGACTATGCAGAATTGGAAAACTACAAAAAGGAACCTAAGAAGGGCTCAGCATCAAGCAGTGGCAGATAAACGAAATAGTCCTCATCAAGAAATAATGCCTTCTGGCTCAAAGAACCAAAGCAAGATGTTTCAGGCTATACGGCACCTCGGAAAGAAGAAGCCATCTGAGGAAGTCTGTATCACATTTGGGAGTACAGACCAAAATGCACTAGAATCTGAACTGTGGTCATCGTACTTTGAAAATCTAGCAACACCAAATGATAACCCAACCTATGACAATGATATGAAGGAGTCCTTGGAGTTCAGGCGCCTTCTAATTAGCCAAATAGCATCCTGTGCACGACCTCAAACACATGCCAGGATAGGGGATAAAGCCAAGCATATTTCCAAGCTGAAACATGGTAAAGTCGCAGATATATATGGCATATCTGCAGAGCATGTTCAGTATGCCTCATCTGAGGTTCTCCAAATCCTGAATATGGTAACAAATCATGTACTTGGTCGCATGTCATAAATAGGTCCTAAAACTGTTTCATTGTCAAAATGGACAATTATTAAATAATCGTTGGGCTGCATATAGACACAATTCCCTTCCAAAAACTGCAAACTAAATGCATTTATCTATTATAGTTTTGAAGATATGTAGATGTGAACATGTGCCACTACATTGGGAATGCATTGATAAGCTTTAACAGTTTTGTCGTTTTCTCAATAACACCCCTTGTGTGATAAAGAATCTATAACTTTTTTGTTTTCTATCCAAAATGAATCTAGTTTTTGCAAGATATTCATCAGATTGTATTTTTTGTTATAGCTACAAAATAAGGGAAATGTCAGAAATAACATATATATATAGTATTAAGTCTTACCACTCTGATGTCAAAATTCTCTATTTTTACTAAGACACAAGCGAACATACTGGCATGTACATTTTGGAAACAGTTTTGGTGGAAGGTGTTGCAGCAACATCTTCCACCATAATTATTTCCAAAATTTGAATCAATTTGTCTTTGAAAACAGTTTAAAAAAATTAAATCTTTGATGTCAGAGTGCTAGGAGTTACTTTATTTCGCTTAATTGAAGCATATGCTCTAATAGAAACTCTGTATTGGAAGCCCACCCACCCCCTAACTCAGCAGATTGTATAGGAAAAATTATTTTAAGAGAAAATATAAGAATAGCGTATATAATAATAACAATCGTGTCACAGGGTGTGTCTGCTTCACACCGATCTCTGCCCTGATACATTTCCAGACCCTCTAGAAGTCAATACAGACCTCGGATTTGTAAATCTCAACCACCTATTAAATTAATACTAATAGTAGGCCACGTATGTTCAAGATATAATAGGGTTTATTCCACACTTTTGTAGTAAAAATGCGAATAAAACAGTCTTGGTGTGATTAAATACCTGCCTTATAAATATATTTTAAGACCAAATTTATGTACCAAACAAGCAGTAATGCGCATCAGTTTTGTAACGCCGATCAACAATAAATGATCGGAAATGAATTATTACCAACGACAATATAGCCGGCATCTTAAGATGGCGAGCCAGCGTCTCTTTTGTGATGGGAGGCGGCATGTTCTCGCGAGATATACGCTAACGTGAGTTTATCAAACGGGTACCTGTTATTCAGATCAGTATGATACTCAGTTCCTATCACGCAATGATAATATATAGAAATTCCTGAGTTCCGAGTCCCCGATTCCAGAATATTTATATCCGAGTACTCGCTCTAAAATAAACTCTTCAATTGGAGGCAAATCATGTGATTTGTATTTTTTTGCAACTCCATTTTATATCAAATTGTGGATTGATTTTGATGTAATAAATGACCTTTATTAAAGGATACGCAATAGTTAGGTGCTCAAATCAAATAATTTCACTTCCCCGGTGATGTTTTGAGGTATACATTAAACATAGGCGTAGGCGGTGGGAATTTGTATGGGAGAAAATGCTTTGAATTTCCGTGGTATCAGTTTTAGAACTTTTTTGGGAAAACTCTCTAATATAAGCCAACTCCCTTTCTCAGAGATGTTGGGTTAGAAATTGAATGCCTCTTGTCCTAATAGAAGCCTAGGCTTCAGTTAAGCGAAATACGGTAACACTATTTGTCAAAAGTAGAGACCCTTAATGCAAAATACTCAAATTATGTAACTCTGTCATATCTAAATGAAGACATCCAAAAAGAGAAGTTTTTCAATAATATCAAACACTTTGCAGTACAAAAAATGCTTCAGAAGAGGAGCTATAGAGCACATGATATCTTCATCCATGATCATGAACCCTGAGCACAGGGGTGTCATTGTCCTCAATTAAATCTGTCACAACATAAATAATGCAGGTAACTGGAATAACCACATCTTCCTTTCTCATCTGTTTATAGATATGACCGTTCTTGTTTGATTTAATGAGATTATAGTAATAACCATGAACAACTTTGGTTCTTACAAGTGTCCTGAACTACAAATGTCATGAATGTTGTAACGTTCGTGAAGACAACCAACACCATCAGATGTAACGTGAAACAGAAAATAGTCACTCATCGATTCAACATTTGGTCTTACAGCCGCTGCACTGACCTTGCAAATTACCAGTATATCATATATTGAGTTGTATACGGCCTCGGTTTGTGTTTGTTTCTAATGTCTTTGTGTCACGAGAATTATTACCACCATCAACAGTATGGTCCAAGAACGAAACTAGACTAAAAGGTTCAACATAATTGGTGTTCTCACACTCAGAAAAAAATGTCCCTTTATGCAATGGAAACAAAGCAGGAAAGTAATCTAATGCCCGAGCGGTACTTGCCCCAGAATGTATGTTTTGTGTTCATCTTTTTGTGAAAAATTGTGCATGTTCCAGATCTGAAGTGATATCTGATTTGTCTAAGTGATACATGTAAGTAAAATATTATGGACTCGTTGCCCTTTATATAAATTTATCTTGGGTTCAAATTTGATTATCTTTTGAAGTGTTGCACCTGGAAAAGAACGCAAGGTATAATTACGCTGGTTAGTATCTTCCCCTTCAGATAATACCATTCCCATGTCATTTGAATTGATAATAAGAGAGTTGTGCTCCAATGTTCACCTAAGTTTAAATAATTACTCCGCCACCGTCTCCTCCGCCACCTAGTCCACCTCTTACATAGGTGGACGTATTGGAGCACAACTCTTATTATCAAGTCAAATGACATCGGAATGGTCTTATCTGAAGGGGAAGATATTTTGAACCCAAGAAAAATTTATAAAGCGTAACAAGTCCACCATTTTGGGGGTACCAACTTCTGACTTGTGACCACTTGCAACTGGGACAATTCCTGATGCTATGAAGGTCGGGCTGGCCACACCTGTACTTAAAAAGGGCAAATCCACGCGAAACCCTGACAGCTATAGACGAATCACTGTCGGGTCTCTTCTTGGCAAGGTACTTGAAGAGGAAATTATCCAAAGAATCAGGCCAGTCCTCAACCAGTCAAAGTGTAGGCTCCAGTTCGGGTTCACAGAGAAGTGCTCCTCGACCAATGCAGTCTTTGTACTCACTGAAACCATTGTTGAGGCCATGGATAATAAGACCAAGCAATACATCACATATATGGACGTGAGCAAGGCCTTTGATATTATAAATCATCCGAGCCTCATGAATGCCATCTACAAACATGGAATCACGGGCAAGATGTGGTCCATCATTGACAGCATGTACACTGGTATTGGTGCAGCTGTCAAATGGAAGGGCGTGTATCAAGTACATTTTCTGAGAATCAAGGAATCTGCCAAGGTGGCGAGTCGTCAACAGACATATTTAATAGCAGAAGAAATGGTCTTCTTCTCAGGTGTGAAAGCCATCCAGCTACATTTAAGATTGGTACAACTCCGACAGGTGTTATTATGTGTGACGATCTGGCACTAGTCGCAAGAAATCCCCAAGGTATGCAGCAGCTGATCAACGAGGCACAGCTAGATGCAGCAAATGAAAGGTACCTGTTTAGTAGCACCAAGACAACTACTATGGTGATTAAAGGTACACAACCAGCTAGCTTCAGCCTTAATGAAGAGCCTATGCAATCCTCCAAGAAGGAAACATATCTTGGTGTCGTAAGAAATGTCGCCTGTACTAATCAACAAACCATCGAGAGCAGAATAAACTCGGGAAAACGTGCCACATATTCCTTAATGGGTGCAGGCCTCCACGGCCTTAATGGATTAAATCCTGTTGCTTCGAAGCATATCTGAGACACCTATATTATGCCAATACTCATGTATGGCCTAGAAGGTCTGAACCTCAAACAATCAGAAATTGAGAAAATTGAAGAGTTCTATAGAGCGAAATTAAAGCGCATTCAACACCTTCCATCTACATGTGCCAATGCAGCCAGCTACCTATTACTTGGAGCCCTGCCTTCAGAAGGCCAACTACACAAGCGGATCATTGGCTTTCTTGTCAATATTCTCCATAGACAGAATTCCATTGAAAGGGAGATTATCGCTGTAAAATCACAAACATCTCACAGCTGGGTAGTAAAGGCCACACATATTCTCCAAAAGTATGAGCTGCCTTCTGCCTACAGTCTCATAAATGACCTCCCAAGCAAAAGCCAGTGGAAGAAAACTGTGTTATTGCATGTTAATGGACACTGGGAAAGGAAATTGAAGGCGGAAGCTGCAGAGAAGACCAAAGGCGGTCATATCACATATCATTTTCAAGCCAATGACGAGTAGACTACAGTACAAGGAATTATTTTGATCTTGGGTCAAACTGAGGGTAGGGGGCGGGGTCAAAAGTGGCCACCAATCGATCGTAACACAACTCCTCCTAGACCATTTCACATACAAATATGTATTATGCTGATTGTTTTTAAAAATGTTTCTTCTCTTTTCAGACTATGAACTTTGCTTATGTTTGGACCATTTGCCTTTCTGTTAGCCCCAGGGTGCCAGTTGTCATTACAATGACTTCATGTTACTCCTGGGTAGGCTTGCACGATATTGTCCTAGGAGTTATCGCGATATATCGTGGTGAGAAAATCGCGATATTTCGATATATATCGTATAGCCTATTTTATGGTATATGAATTCACGGGGTGAATTGGTCTTGGGTTGAGTTGGACCGCATGGTTGGCTTATGTAGACATATCGGCTTCGCTGAGATTTCATATCATATTTAACCAAATTATGACTTTGGTAATCAGTAAATTTCAACAAAAACTTTAAATCCAGTCGCCAAGATGCACAATGATCGTTATTAACACGAAAATAGGACACAATTTCCCGGTATAAATTTTTGACGCCTTACACCTTGGCTTAATGCGGGAGTGAAATTATTACATTGGACAACCTAAATATTGCGTACTCTGTTATAATCATCGCTTATTATATCAAAATTAATCCAAAAATTTGTCATTTCCTGTCGTCTTTGTGAAAATGTACAAATCACGTGATATTTGGAATGCGCTTTAGATACATAGATATCTAATGTTTAGATCTGATTCGTATTTACCGAGTACCCATTTACTAATAATAGTTAGCCTTCAGAAACATCTCGGATAGTTCACCTTGCAGGCTAAAGCGTGTATACCGTCTCAGTTAGCTATCACATTTGTGAACGCACCACCTCTCGCCTCCAGAAACAGGAGAGCAAGCAATATCACGTGATTTATATATTTTCGCGACGCAATTTATTGTCAAATTTAGGATTAATTTTGATTTTATAAACCATGCTTACTAAGAAATATATGATATTTATACCGTCCCAGGTAATAATTTCACTCACGCGATCATGGTTTTGAGGTATACAGTACGGCGCCAAGAAATTGCAGCAGTAAATTGCGTTCAATTTTCATATTATTGTCCATCTTTTAAAACAATTTTAAAGAATGACCTTCAATCTTTTCTTGACCTATTCCTAATATAAACCCACCCCTCTCACAAAGATGTTGGTTTGGAAATAAATTGAACAGCTTGCCGTAATAGAAGGCTGTGCTACAAACACATGACAATTAGGCAGAATACGGCGTGAAAGTAAAATTGTCGCAATATTTCGATTTTTTCAAAACCATTTCATAAAAAATCGTGGCTGGAGAAAAAATCACGATTTTCGATAATATCGGATAATCGTGCAAGCCTACTCCCGGGGGGGGGGGGGGCGACATCAGAAGTGGGCACCAATCGATTGTAATGCAACTCCTAGCCCAATTCACATAGAAACTTGAAACTTTCGGTATGATTACACATATGGCCAGGGATGTGCATGACACATTGGAATTTTGATATCGCCCCTAGGGACAGGGGTGGGGAAAATGGTGGGCTGAAAATAAATTTTATCAAATGTTGTAATGTCACATATCATTTTGAAGCTTGTAGTTAGTAGACTACAGTACCACAAATTATTTTGTTCTTGAGTCAATCTGAAGGCAGTTGCCAAGGTCAAATGGGCAATCTAATTCTATATATGTCCATGGCTTGGCAGACCTTAGCAGACCGGGTCCTGCAGCAGCTGGATCCTGCGGCAGCCGGATCCTGCGGTAACTTAAAAATGTGATATATTGTATCTTCAGATACCTCTTGTTTCACAGTTTTGGACTTTGAACTTCTTTCATGGGGTTTTTTGGATAGTTTTTTATGGATCGCTGATTTCCAACAATGGCTCACCAGATATCAACACAATTTTACAGCAGAATTATATACTATGCCGGGGTACTATCTGCATCATTACTAGTTTCAAGATCAGACTATCAACAGTTTGGGAAAATTGTCCATGTTTGATTCGTTACACTGGTTTGTTGGTGCCTTGCTGAATATGCGTATTCTCCTTTGATAAATACTCACCATTCTGTTACTCCCAAACTGCCGAGTACCCGTCTACCATAGAGCTCATTCTTGTTTGCATAGCGACAAGAGCTGTCCACATTTTTTTGCAGGAGAAAGATTAAAGTTTTTGAAAAGAAATCTAAGTCTTTTATACTGTGATTTGATAGTTTGTGCGTTCTTGAAAGGATCTAACTGGATAAAATGGAGAATACCGCCAATGATGACCAGGTTGTATTATTCCTTATTATCCATAGTTAAAAGACTTAGGTCTCTAAATTTCGTTGTGTCGCATGTCCCAATTTCTGACCCCATAGAATCTGGGACGTGTGCTAACAACGGGATATGCCAGACGATCGCCTTCTTTAAATCCCAACAGGCGATCAGCAGATATGAACATAGGTGTTTGCTACGGTATTTCTAACACGAATATCGGCTGACGTCATTCTCTGTAGGGTCCGAGCGGGTGACGTCACACCCGTGATGCTCAGATGTTTATGTGAAGAAAACTTTTTCATTAATTCGCGCATCTTGTTCTGGGTGCTGCGTACTAAAAATGGTACCAGAAAACTTTGGAATGGTCAAGTTTACGTGTGATCACGATCGGTTTGCAATGATCGGTGGTGTCAAAATTCTTGAGTGATGCGTGGTCTTCGGTTTTACCGTGTGCTACAGCAGTTTGTTTACATTTTGTTGTTTCTTCACATATCGTCTCGGCTTTCGTTAGGAGTATAATTTATATTGATTGGTAAATATACCCCGAATGCTATGCGATATGATTCCTGGTTCCGTTATACATCCTGGAGGATCAATTTATGGGTGTATTTATGCCCGCTTCGTTCTTGTCGTCATAATCAATGCGATCTGTGCTGTAACGTTGCGGGGTGGGGTGTGAGAGGGTTTGCAGTTAATTTATGGTCAAATTATTTGAAAATTAATTGTCTGCCTTCCACTTTTGTTTCGTTCCGCTGGCTTATTGTAGGTTTGGTTTATAGGCCAAGCCATCCCCGCCATCATGTGTCGAGTGCCACATATCGTACGGGTTCTATACAAGGACCATGTCTGTTTCCACTGTACTAAGTGTAGTCTTGACAGTAGGTGTAATGTTTGCATGGTGTGGTCGGTCGATATGATGCTTAAGTTCCTTGCCAGAAGGACTTGGCAGTGTCTGACGCGGGATCAGGCGGTCCGAAAGTAAATCGTGGAGCGTCCGTTTCGGCCCGTGGGGGCGTTCCACATCTGCAACCGGAGGTGGCGGAGATGGCACCGCCGGCGTGGTTTGGTCCGGCTAGGCAAGGTGTCTTGCATAGCGTTCTGCCCACGCTGGTGTCGTCCCTGCTGCCAAAAGTTATAGGGCAGTCTCTCACCATGTTTGATTCGGACCCTGTCCTTGGACAGGGTTCTGGACTGGACACCGAGGGAGCCGTTTCGTACGGCCCCCTGGCAGTCCCGTCGGGCTCCGGCCTGATGGGTTCTGTCTCTCTACGGCCACCTCCGGGTGGTCCAGTAGCGGTGGCCGGTTTTCCTTGTCTAGTGACGACTCTTAGGGGTCTGAAAATGAGGAGGCCGAGGAGGAGGGTGTGCTGCGGCCTGTGAGGCCGCGGGTGGAGAGGATGGAGGTCGATTCCGTCCTGATGGAACCCGACCTCCATCTGTCTGGCCTGGCGCAAGCCAGGGCAGCGGCTCCGCCCGTGGTTGAGGCCACTCCGGTACTGGGCACCGGTCCCGTGATGGTTGGTTTGCTGCCAACCGCCACGGTGACGGGTGTGGCCGGCCAGGCATGGTACTCACCTATCTCGCCTGGTCCAGCGGTCAGACATGGGGTACCGTTGGCGCCCGTGTTTGGCCACGGTTCCTTAAACGCTACGGGTCCGCACGGTTTCCGTGCAGGCCTACTCCATGGACTGGTGTGTTCCATGGGGTGGCGGCGGAACCGTACGATACCGGAGTTCCTGGCATATCAGCAATGGCTCCTAGCCGGGAGGCCGTTGCTGGTAGCGCCGTGAACATGTCAACGGGTGACGTGTTCACGGGAGTGTCCTCCTCGGAGACGGATTGGTCTGAGGCTCTGGCTTGGCTAGCCAGGGTGGACCCATCTGTGGTTTCGACCACGGCCGAGGAGGATGTACCCCGTCCATCGGTGCATCGATTAGGACGGGGATCTTGCCCGCAGCCCTGATCCAGTCTGTTGGACTGGATCCATGGTTTATGGTGTTGCTTGATACTATGTATAGCAAACAACGCATGAACAAGGGCCAGCTTCTTGCGGCCTCCATGGAGGTGCGGGCGAGGGGTCGTATTCCACGGGGGGAATACGACAGGTATGGTGTTGTCCCGTCGGTCACCGAGAATGACCGCTGGGTACTGGGTGTTCAGAGTGCTGGAGCGGGTGGCCCGGGTCCGGCACTTGTGGACAAGTCCCAGGCACACCAGGATGAAGTCCTGTCCCTATGTGGGTGTGAGGGCAGCTATGAGTGCTGTCAACCAATCGTATCGCCTTCTTCAGTCGGTGTGGGCTGAAGTGGGGGCAGGCCACCCTGTGGCGCTTTCGTGCGTCAATGACGGCTTGGTGCTGTCTATGGACGCACTGGCAAGGGTGCAGGTGCGTGTGACAAAGTCCAGGAGGCAAATGGTTCTTGACCATATGCATCTGGCTACGGCAGTCAGAGAGCGTCTTCTTGGGACACCCCTGACAGGGCCTAGCATCTTCGGTGGCCAGGCGCGGGCCATCCTAGAGGACACTGCCAGCATTGCGCAGAATCGGTTGGCGGTAGGCCTACAGCTGGAGCGAGTGCGGCAAGCGCATGCACTAGGGGCTGTAGGGAAACCGTTAGCTGTCCAACTTTCGAAGACGCAGAAGAAGCAGAAAGGCAAGGTGAAAGCTAAGCCTACTGCGACTTCTGCTTCGTCTGGATTTTCTCAGCCGCCGCCGGCTAAGAAAGCCAAGAAGGTAGTGGAGGCCCCTACCCTCCCCACTGTTGCTCATGATTGCCCTAGAGGCGGGAGGGGTAGGGGTAAGGGTAAGTCCTCCAAGGGCGGAAAGAAGGGAGCGGATCGTACCTGAGGGTACGAGGGCTCCCTTCATATCCGCCTGGACCGCACCTGTGCGACAGGAACAGCGGTGCCGGTTATACCTGCCGAGCCAAGACGGAAATGGTTCTCTCTCTCTCTCGTTAAGAAAGGGGGGGGGGGGGGAGCGGACCGTGAGCCGGACAACCCCGTTAGACGTCGAGGCGTCTATGGTGGGTGGAAGGCTCATGCGTTTCGTCGAGGCCTGGCGAGGTGTGACGTCAGACAGTCTGGTCCCGGGATGGTTATCCCAGGGGTACATGCCGGAGTGGTGGGACTTTCCACCACAGAATCTGTCTTTGGCACCTGTCTGGACACCCGTACCACGGGACCCAGACATGTTAGAAGCCGTTCAAAACGAAGTGTCGGGTTTGCTTCTGAAGGGAGCAATAAACCCAGCGAACCAGAACACTCCGGGCTTCTATTCAATTATGTTCCTTGTCCCCAAGAGCACGGGGGGATGGAGACCCATGCTCAATCTCAGGCCATTGAATTGGTTTATCCATATGCCTCGGTTCCAGATGGAAAAACCGAGGTCGGTAATGGCAGGATTGAGGAAGGGAATGTGGTGTGTGTCGATCGATCTGAAAGATGCATATTTCCACATTCCTATGAACCGGAGTTGGCACAGGTTTCTGAGATTTGCGTTTCAGAATCTAGTATGGGAGGTTACTGTTCTCCCGTTTGGCCTGTCGACAGCTCCGTGGGTTTTCACAAGAGTGGTCCTTGCGGTGACAGCGTTTCTCAGAGAAGAGAACGTGGCACTACACACCTACATAGACGACTGGCTGCTCAAAGCAGACTCTGCAGCCAGGTTGAACGTGGATACTGCTCTGACTCTGAAGTTACTTTCAGATCTAGGCTGGATAGTCAACAAGGAGAAATCCGAGTTGACACCCACTCAACATTTCATTTATTTGGGGATGCGATTCGATCTCGAGGAGGACAGGGTTTACCCTTCAGAGCCCAGAGTGGTGTCTCTGTTAGCCATCCTCAAGAGTTTTTGAGTGGGAAACCACATTCAGGCGAGGCGGTTTCTTCAGATGCTGGGCATGATGGTCTCCATGGAGCAAGTGATCCCGTACGCTGCTCTAATGCGAAGACCTATCCAGTTGTATCTGATGTCTCTGTGGAAACAGAGAACAGAACCCCTGTCAAAACTGGTGCCAGTTTTGGAGCCGATAATATCGCATCTTGTATGGTGGAAACAGCGTCAGAATCTCCTAGTAGGGGTTTCACTGCACTACCCCACCCCTGGCTGTCCGTGTACATGGATGCATAGCTGGAGGGGTGGGGGGCCTGCCTGGGAGAACACCAGGTCTCGGGCACATGGACTCTCCTGGAGAGTCAGCTGCATATCAATCTGTTGGAAATGATGGCAGTGGAACTGGCATTGGAAGAGTTTCTTCCGATGATCAGGGGCAAGGTGATATTGATATGGTCGGACAATTCGACGGTAGTATCATACATAAATCTCCAAGAGGGACCAGGTCACCCACACTGTGTATCAAAGTGTGGCACTTGATTCAATGGTGCAGGAATTACTCGGTTGTTTTGAAAGCAGCTCACATTCCTGGCCGATTGAACATTCTGGCGGATGCTTTGTCTCACAGACAGAGAATTCTGCCAACAGGATGGTCCCTCAACCCTCCAGTTCTACGAAGGATCTTCGAGCATTGGGGCAAACCCAACGTGGACTTGTTCGCCACAAGGGGAAATGCTCAAGTCATGACTTATGTCTCGCCGATTCTAGATCCAAATGCCGTGTACCCACCCACCATCCTTCTGCCGAAGGTATTGGTGAAGATCAGGGAGGAACCGTGTCTGGTCCTGCTAATAGCGCCGTATTGGCCAAGCAGGGCGTGGTTCACGGATCTGCTAGATCTGCTGGTGGTAAATCCAGTGCAGTTGCCCGAGATTCCGAACATAATCTCCCAGGCCAAGGGACGCTTCCTACACGAGCGTCCCGAAATGTTATTGACTGCATGGTTGTTGTCAAACAACGTTCCACGTCGGGAGGCTTTTCTCGACAGGCTGCTGATTTCATCGCGGCTGCGAGAAGGAGGCCAACCTTCAAGTCATATAACAACAAGGTTAACGGATTTGCAGACTGGTGTGAGGAAAGGGGATTGTACCTTTCATTCCACTATTCAGCAAATAGCAGACTTTCTCTGTGAGCTGTTCTTTTCAGGACTAGCTCCTATCACGATTGCTGGATACAAGTCAGCTTTGGCATCAGTTATCCCTTGTCTAGCCAACAGGGATAGTCCAGAGGTGGCCCAGTTGAGTGTGATGGTGAAGGGAATGAGCAATCTCCGACCGAGACAACCGGTAGTCATTCCAGCCTGGAGTCTATCTTTAGTGCTTAATGTACTGGCCAAGCACCCTTTCGAACCGTTGCATTCGGCTAGTCTAAAGCATTTGACTCTAAAGGCTGTCTTTCTATTGGCAGCTTCCTCAGCTAGAAGGCGCAGTGTGATCCATGCACTTTCAGCAGAGAGGGACCGATTATTGTCTCCAGAGAGGGTCTGCGTCTACTGCCAAGAGCAGAGTTTATGTCAAAGATCTCGGTCTTTGAGATATCCCGGCAAACCGATCGTTATACCGAAACTGAGTAGGTTAGATCGTGATGCCAGTGTCTGGTGCCCAGTCCATGCTTTGACTAAGTACAAAACGGACAAACTCGTTACGGTCGAATGGTAGACATCTGTGGATCTGCCATATGGAGCCATATGGCGCCGCATCCATGGATTCTATCTCTCGTTGGGTATTCGAATGCATTCAGATTACCCGTGAGATTACGACTGGGCACCAAGTGCAAGGCGCAAGGGCACGTTGTTAGAGGAATAGCCGCCTCTTCCGCCCTTGACAATGGTGTTCCGTTTACGGACATCAGGGCTGTCGCACAAGGGCACTGTGAGTCCTCTTTCACGGATTACTATATGAGGGATGTGTCAGACTTCGCCATTCCACTCGCTTTAGCTGTTTTGAGACAATAGCTATATGACCGCACTGCTCTTCTTCCTTTTTTTGGCATTTGTAAGAGAGAATTTAGAAGCAGGCTTGGTCGAGCGAGAGGATATCAACCAGTTGTGTCACTGAGGCCGGACAAGTGAATGGTTGGAGGCTCCAGGTCTGAATTCCAAATATCATGAGGTAATTCACGATTGAGAGTGTTTTGTATTATGTCTATATATCATGATCATTCATCTTATATATTCATGCTCATTCCCAGGCTAATATATGCAAAGAGCAGTTAACCCTCTTGGCATATTTGTGTTTCAGGCGAGATACATGTTCGTGAGTTTTCTCCCTTTTCTTAGAAAAAAAAGGGGGTGGGGCCAGTGATGCGAATGTGATTCGGTTCCGATAACTTGACGGTCCTTTTAGGTCTCCGTTAGTCAAGTTGTTACGTCTAAATCTTTCTCCAAGGGGCAAAAGTAGCATTTATGGCTTGCCCCTTCCCACCAGGTTACTGACCAAATCTGGTGTATATCAGAAGTAATAGAATGGTGAGTATTGATCGAAGGAGAATGAAGGAAATTTAAATCTCCCTTTCTCCGAGATCTAAGAATACTCATCATTCTATTACGGACCCAGCCTCCCAGCCCCACGGAGGCAAGCCATGGGTTTCTCTTGTTTGGTGGCTATGCAAATAATATGAGCTTTTTGGTAGACGGGTACTCAGCAGTTGGGAGCCGAGTACCCGGTTCCAAAGAGTCGGTAAAGCTTTCTAAGTCTATAGTCCTAGAGCCAGCTGTCAGGACCAGCTGTGTATCAGAAAGTAACAGAATGGTGAGTATTGTTAGATCTCGGAGAAGGGGAAATTGAAATTTCCTGCATTCCAAACCAAGCCAAGTTTGCTTTGGCAATCCATACTGTCCATACCTTTACAAGTGAGACATTGTACACTACAGCGTTCTTGTATTAGTAAACAATGTTACGCGGCCTTGGTTGATGTTACTCAAAGCTATGAAAATTGCAATTTTACGTCATCGTTACCGTTAAAGTTGGCCGAACTGACAATTCTAACATGTCATTAGAAGGCAAAATACTAAAAGAAAGTACCTTTTCGATTTGTGTGATATCTCCTCTGAAAGGAGAACTCCATATTGAGTTGGCATATGCTAGCAGCGGTCTTACCCATGATTTCAAGAGCAGGGGGAATGTGTCCTTGTTACGGTACTTGAAAGTGCATCTAATGAGACCGACCTGTTGGTTTTCCCTGCTAACAGCCTTGCCAATGTTTTTCTGGAGCTTCAAGACTTTGTCGACATACATACATGTACCTAAGTCCTTCTCGAGGAGTATTTCCTCCAGCTGCCAGCGGGATCTCTAGTCCGTTGGCGTCTGCTATCACATAGGTAAATGGAGTATGGCCAGTGCCTAGCCTCATGATCTTGCATTTATGGGGATTATTTTTGGAGACTGAATTTTTGATAATTTATTTTTGTGCATGTTATCCTAAACTGCATTGCAGTTTGTGAGATGTTGAAGGATCAAGGTGCTGTACAATGTGTCATACATGTATATGGTTTTAGTCTTTGGATGACACACATGTCTCTTGCTAGTTTTGCAGTTACTGTGTATCAATTTCTCAGGTTTTTATCTATAAATACTCCTATAACTTAGCGAAAGGGGCTGCTTCAATTTCCCTTTTGTTAGCAAAAATCTTTGGAATATCTTTATTTGTTAGTTAGTGGATTTTGAAAATAGCATATAGTTGGTGTTATCTTCATTTAGTGAAAGCTTATTAGTCCCCTACCGGTAAAACCGGGGGGGGGGGGGGGGGGAGGGGGACTATAGGTTTGCACTCCGTCTGTCCATCTGTCTCTCTGTCACAGTTGGTTTCCCGCACTTTTTTTCGCAGTCCTTCAAGGTATTCAACTGAGAATTGGTTTATGGCTTTGTTATGAGAAGTTACAGACCAAGTTCGAGTTTCAGGCGTATACATCAAATTTTGATGGAGTTATGCCCCCCCCTTTCGAGTTAAGAAATACGAAAAATATCAGCTTTCCGCACTTTTTTTCGCACTCCTTCAAGATATTTAAGCCAAAATCAGTGCATCGCTTTAGTATAAGGAGTTACAGAGCAAGTTCGAGTTTCAGACATTTCCCCCCCCCCCCCTTTCGACTTATGAAATACAAAATATATTATTTTTCCGCACTTTTTTCTCAGTCTTTCAAGATATTGTACTGAGAGCTACTACATTGCTTTGTTATGAGAAGTTACAGACCAAGTTGGAGTTTCAGGCATATGCGTAAATTTTGTATGGAGTTATGCCCCCTTTCGACCTATGAAATACGAAAAATATTAGTTTTCCGCCCTTTTTCTCGCAGTCTCACGATATTCAGCTGAGAATTGGTAGATTACTTTATTATGAGAAACTACAGACCAAGTTCGGGTTTCAGGCATTTGCGTCATTTTTTGATGGAGTTATGTCCCCTTTCGACTTATGAATTACAAACATATCAGCTTTCAAGACTTTTTCCTTGCCCTTCACCATATATAACCGAGACTTGGTTTATTACTATGTTATGAGAAGTTACAGATCAAGTTCGAGCTTCAGCTGCTTTTGACAATTTTTAATGAAATTTTTGACTCACTCTCTAAAGATTTATATCACCAGGTATGGGACTTGTATTGCAAAGCAATACATGTACTTAAAGAATGCTTGTTTAATGAAAACCAGTTAGTAATTTGCTCCATTTCCTTATTTGCCTTTTCATATGATGTAAGTATATCCTCGTCACAACTCACAACAGAAAGCATTGGTGTCATCATGGTGTTAGTGACATTTGTTTGCAGGTAATGGGTAGGTCATTCATGCACAAGAGAAATAGCAGAGGATCAAGAATGGATCTCTGAGGAACACAGCAAGTTAGTCTCCTGTTTTCAGAGCAAGTTGCCTTAAATTGTACACATTGCATTCTGTCAATTAATCTGGAAGCTATGGATTCGTAGATCAAAGATGCCATTGGTAAAAAGACTACGTTTATACAATGCAACCTGCGTATCATTGATGATGTATACCTGTAACAGCTGGGCAGCTCCAAAGGCAGCTCTAGACAAACTTGACGCCTGCCACCGCAAACACCTACGCACCATCACTGGACACCGATGGCCAGAGAGCATAATTTCCAACAATGCACTGTACAAGATGTGTAATATATGCCGCCGCTGTCTGTAAAGGTCGCCCAGCAAAGATGGTCCATGTTTGGCCATGTGCTGAGGATGCCAGAAGACACACCAGCACAGAGAGCCTTGGAATTCGCCCTACTTGGAGCCAGCAAATACAGAGCCAGGAAGGACGTCATTGCATAAATCTGCTAAGCATGCTACAAGGTGACTTCAAGAAAGCAGGACTCTGTACACTCAAATCAAGAATGTACCTGAGGAAGCTAAGGATTTCGGCTGAGGACAAGACACAGTGGGCAAAAGTGAAGGACTGATTGCAGCTGTAGGATGTTTCTACTACTACAGCCGCAGAATACAGTAATCATACATACAATTAGGAATTTTGTCAGACTTTCGAAAGGTCCAAAAAATGCCTGTTATATTTTTTTTCTGTTCAATTGTGTCAATAATTTTTTCTGTCATTTCTATTAATGCTAAAATGCGAAAAAAGTGGAAGTATTGTGACAGGTCTGTAATATGTGAAATCAGACGAATCTTTTGCTTTGTATATATACGTGTTATTCATGCAGGTTTTAGTTTTGATGGAAAGATGGTTTGTGTTAGAGATAAGTTGCATATGTGATTTAGTGGTGTTGGTACCTCCATTTAACCCTTTAACACTAATATCAGTCAAAAGCGACCTCTTGAGAAATGTACATTTGCAGACCAAGAGAAGACTATTTTTGAAGATTTACCACTGGAATGACTGTCTCGATAACTTTGAATTAGGTTATGTATAGAAGTGCTGTCACCTATCCAAAACATTAAAAAAACATCCGATCTCTAAATTGATCTCCCAATTGAGAAAACAAAAATTTCCGAATTTTGAAACTTATATTTAGTGTCCGAATTCAACAATGTTGCATTTTACCCTTTAACACTTGAATTTGTACAAACAAATTTCAGTTTTCTCATAGAAAATGTCCACTTGCAGACCAAGAGAAGAGTATTTTTGAAAATTTACCACATGAATGACTTATCGAGCCAGTCATTTCAGTGGTAAATTTTCAAAAATACTCATCTCTTGGTCTGCAAATGGACATTTCTCAAGACCACTGCAGAGGCGGTTTTAGGCGGATATGAGTGTTAAAGGGTTAATGTGACTACTGAGTGATACAGGCTCCTCGGGTTAGGGTTATTTATTATGCCAGTGGTCTTCATCATCAGGTCTCTAGCATGGCTGAAGATCGAGAGATTCTGCGTGAGGTGTGGGAGGGACGTATCCCTGTTTGCTTCAGCTTGGCGCCGGAGGAGTTATTCACCATGGAGCAGCCAGATCCATTCTATGTAAGTTTTCAAAATATTTGCGATCTGTCTTCTTCAAACACTGTATTGGACAGACAGCCTAGATACCCAGATAATATCTGGTGTTAGTTATAGATTCTCAACAGTGCCTTAAACGTTTTGCTGCAAATCTGTAGGTTGAACATGTTTTCATATCAAAAACAGAAACATGTTAGTCATTAGGGCTGAGGTTCGTTAGGATTTTCAAGAACCGAACCAGTTCACGATACAGATATTCGAACCACAAACTTGTTCACGAACCTTTTTAGTATGTTATTGTATGTGCGAAATTACTGCTAACAGAAAATAACATTTAACGGCAGGTGGCTTTACTGGCTAAAGGGTAGAAAAACACAAATAACATTTCTGACAGCAAATGTTATAATATAAGATTCATAGCCAGCTAAGTTCCATTCATGGTCATATTCGTAAATCACCATTCAGCGATTGCTTGTCTCTTAGCCCTTTCACCACCAAATCCCTGAAAAAGTAAATTCTTTAAGACATAAAACTTACTCTGGTAAATATTCTAGTCTTCTAGTCAAATTAATTTCAAAATATTCAACAGAGTAATTTTAATATCTTAAAGAATTTACTTCAACAGTTTTCCTGTATGGTTTTTCCTAAAATTACATATGGGAATTCATCGGTGAGAAGGTTAGTTTATGTATGGTTTACGACCCACACGAATCCCAAAGAAGCGAACCGAACCATGGTTCGTCTTCCCTTGGTTTGCGATTTTCAGAACCAACAAATGTTCTTTGCAGCCCTAATAGTCACTTAATACAGTTTTTAACAATGTAAGAAATGTTCCGCTGAATATTTTGAACATAATAAGATTGGACAAATCCAATTATGTTCAAAACATTCAACAGTACATCTTATTTTCTTTTGGGAACATTCTAATTCTTTTCGGACCTGTTAGACTGTATCGTCTGAACACCTACCTTAGTATAAAATGTGGTAAGCATACCTTCAACATCGTATTAAGCCCCTATAAAATAGCACGATAAAACCATTACACTTTAGCTGGCCAAAAATGTCTTTTGTAGCACTGGTCTTCATAAATGTACATTTGCAGATGAAGAGAAGACTATTATTTTTGAAAATGAATTGATCACTAGAATGACTGTCTTGATAAACGAGCCAGCCAGTCCAATGATAAATTTTCAAATATGATCTTGGTTTGCCAATTTATATTTTTTATCAGACAATTTAAATTTTCTTAAACAAATTTGAGGGTTAAAAGGTTAAGTTGGCGTGACTGGGATCCAGCTAAGCTTCAGTCATGCTCAGAAATAGCTTAACCTGTTTCCAAAACGGCAAAACGAAATAAAACATATGTATTGTTGACTATTTTGGATTTAATTTGACTGAAAGTCCGGAAACCTTTGCTGTCTAAGGCAGCAATTGGTTCCGGTGAAATGCTGCAAGGCACCCAACAATAATTTCAATAAGCAAAAACATTTGACTTGCTAAATATTTTTAAAACTATTTGACTGAAAGTTGTTGGTGGCCTAGCCACCAACAAGTTTCAGTCAAATTGTTTTCAAGATATTAAGCGGGCAAGAAATATAACCCCTGGATTATGTCATTTGCAAAAACTCAGCAGACAGACGGTTTGGTCAAAAATATTCAACAGAACGTTTCTTACGTCATCTTCAAAATTGTACTACGTATTAAGTAACATACATATGTTTGTTTTTTTGGAAATACGTTTATTTATTTATGAGCTGTACTAACTATATGTAACAGAGTCTATCCATGAAATGGCTTAAGTACTGAATCTAGTGTGTTCATTATACAGTTGCTTGTTCCGAGACAGAGTTACTTCCCCTTAGTGACAGACAAGGTTCAGCGACACTTTGTGAAATACATTGACGCCGAGCACCAGGGTGACATGTGGCTGGAGTATGAAGGACAACCGCTCAGATGGTATGTAGAGATGATTGATTGAGTTATCCTCGTATAACCACAGATGTGGTTACATTATACAGCTTGATTTATTAACAAAGTCTATGTCGTTCGAATTTTTAATTCGCAATTTCATTACATGTAGCTAAATATATTATCCAGATATAGTTCAATAACAACAACAACAACAACAACAACAACAAGAAAAACCATGTTCAGCGCTGAAGTGCATGAATAATTACATGTATATATAAATATAGTTCTAATTCAGGATATCAGTTAAAGTGACTTGGACTACATTTGTAAATGTTTCTGCCCACAAATTTGAACCCTTAACCCTTTAATTGTCAATGTTTTTCTGTAGAAAATTAATATTTTATTTTGCTCTGTGAATGTCCATTTGCGGACCAAGATAAAACATTTGGTTGAAAATTTAATACTGAAATGGCTGGCTCGATAATCGAGCCAGTCATTTCAGTGGTAAATTTTCAAAGATAATCTTGACTTGGCATGCAGATGGCCATTTCTCAAGATAACGGGAGAGGTTTGTTTTGTCTTGTTTGTCCTTTAGAGTGTTAAATCATGGAAATTTATAATAACAACAACTTTCAGCAACATTTTGTCAAGCTCTGTGAAGAGGGGGATGTTATTAACAATCCTATAGCGGCAAAGACTTCTCATCAAATTAAATCCTAAATATTCAACCAACTATTCTTACATCAAATTCAAAATTGTTCGAATTAACATGATTTTGTTTTAGTTCTGGAATCATGTTAACTTGTTTATGAGCTCTACCAGGAAAGGACAAGCGAGTCTCATAACAAGGGTGCTTTTGAGCGTATATACCCCCAAAATGCAGTTTGGTACCCCCAAAACTTGTAGCAGTGGGTCCCGTGAGACCCCTGAAAATCTTGTACATGTATGATTGTGTAATATTAATAGTCTTATAGGTTTTTGTACAATTTTAATATACCAGCAAAATCTAGCATGGGACCACTGTAACTTTACTTTGCAAGACCATAAATACCCTCTTTTTGAGAAATAATGCTTGGAACACTAGATTTCAGTTTGAGACCCCTAGATTTCGGGTGGGGACTTCCATGTTGCGTGGTATGGGGTCCCTGATACCTCTAAAATTTAGGTGCCATGAGAAACACTGACCCGGACTTGTCTGTCAGTTTACCTGTCTGTTTATTGCTGCAGGCATTATCCGGTTGGCGTGTTATTTGATCAGTACGGGACAGAAGAGGTGCTGCCATGGATCATTACAGTACATTTCCAGGTGAGAGATATATAACGTCAAAGCTGCATGCAAAATGACACCTACATCTTAGGTTCGGGTTGGTGTGGGTGTATTTCAAGACAGGTTGCTGAATGTCGGGACAAGCATTATTAGAAACAAATGCAACATTCTACAGTTGTGACTTATGCAGCTTTGTCAGAAATGTAAAACATTTTACTAGTTGCTGGTCACAACAAAAACATCAATCATACCTGAACTGGTTTCCTCCATTGATCGATTAGGTTGTTGAAGTGAAACTGTTTGGTTGATTTGATTTCTAGCCATCTTGGATTTTGTGCTATTTTTGGTAACATGTTGAATATCTCCAAAACCTCTTAGCAGTTTACTGTAAAAAAGCTGAACTAGATTCGGTTGATTTTTTTGAGTGAAAATCTTAGATTTTGTGAAAAATTTGGAACAATTGTCAAAGCACAATTTCACCGTAACAGCTTGATGGATTTCAACCAAATTTGACTGAAAGCATTTTATGGTGCTAGGATCCAGAACTGCAATTCAGAATTCTGATAGGTCAATTTGTTGGCTGAAAATTTTAGATACAATGTATGAAAAAACTGCAGGAAATTGTTAAAATTCATCTCCTTAGCTGCTTGCTGGATTACAACTGAAGTTTGCCCTATGATGATACACTCCACAACTTCTATTAAGAATTTTAATTGTTGGAATTTTTGGTGAAAGTCTTAGATTCTAATTTGCCAGAAATTCCTTAAAACGCTACTCATCCTTATTCAATGGCTGATTTTAACCAGATTTAGCCAGGCATACCACATGGTGATAATCTTTGGAATGCATGTACCATTCAGAATTTTGATTGGTCGATTTTTCCGGCATGCTTTAATATGCTTTGCTATATCGTTGAACATTTCTCATTTCAATTTTGATCAGAACTTCCCATCCGAGGACTTGCTGCAATGCTCAAGTAAGGAGGCGGTTGAGTCACACTTCATGTCTACGGTGAAGGAAGCTGATGCATTGAAACATCGGGGTCAGATGATTAATGCTATGCAGAAGAAGGACCATAAACAACTCTGGCTGGGATTACAGAATGGTGAGATGAATAGGGCTGTAATGATATACTTTGGGATGATAGAATAGGTATCACAATTTACAATTGGCAATACGATATGCATGTTAAGTTCAGTAGTCATGGACCTTTCCAGTTTTTGTTATGCCCCACCCATCCCTAGTTAAGCTCCACCCATGCTTCGCCTGTGTTGGGATAGGCAGCAACAGCACCCAGGCAAAATAGTTTCAAAATATTCAACAGAGTGTTTATTAAATATTTCACTTCAAGAGTATACTTACCTCCCTAATACTTTTTGATATTGCTAAATATCGGCTTTCACTCAATAAACACTCAGATTAAAACAGTTAGGTGCCCCTACTGGGCAGGGAGTCAGAGTGTAGTCTGGCGGATGCCAGCCCCACCACCGCGCATGCGCAGACTAGCACTTCCTCTTTGCTAATTTATTGGCAGAGAGTAAACACATGTTTTTGTGCTTTGCGCTTTTCTACTCATTTTTAAGTCGATTTAGCCTGTTTAGTAGAAGTTTCAAGCCTGTTTGGAATGTCTGAGAGAGTTGCTTCACCGGAGGACGGCCCAGGACCTATCCATCAGGTGACTTCTATTAAAATTTAGCGAGTTTTACCCGGTGTAATGTGTTTCCGGGACTCGCGTTTACCGTGATAAGCGCCTTGTTTAGTTGGTTTATTTCAACTAGGTGCTATATAATACTAATCTCTCTTTGTGTTTATGTCCACAGGTCTTTGTGAGGATATGTAATGGACATCACAGCATCAGAGGGTTTGTTTCTCTCCACCATGGTTCCATTTCCTACTAATACTGTTAGGTTATCTAACCAAAATTTTTTGTGTTCAGTGAGTCGGAGGCCTAGTATAAAGGTCTTCTCACTTTGCCCTCTTTATCCAACTCCTTCCCCTAAGGTGGAGAGTGTTAGGAGGCGTAGTCTTGGTGGAGTGCTCCAGGTCATCACGTTGAATGGTTTGTCTATACAAGGTGTCAGGTATCTAATTATTGATATGAGGTGATGTTAATTATTTAAGAAAAAATTAACTGTATTTGCCATTGTTATCAGTATGTATCTGATGGTTGTGTAGTCGGAATGTCCATTCTGTAGATGTTCTGGTTATGGATACAATTCGTCCTTGCACTTGGATGTTTGTTATGGATCGATTTTTTTCCTGTCATGGGATTAATGACGTCATAATCAGCCTTGCTCTTTATTAACAATTAAAGTTTTGTCCAACGCTGGTTTCAGATGATTAGTGATCTTTATGATCATTTTCCCTCTCTTTGAGTTGGTTTGAGTTTCTAAGCTTAAACTATTTTGCTCATTGTCCTCGTCCTTTGGCCTGTTTCAGAGACCTGGTTGCTCGTCCTGTGGACGTTTCTTGAAGGAAAAGTTTGTTCCGCATCTCTGCTATCAGTGTAGCCCCTGTGGTCCCTTGATTAATTGCGAGATATGTAAGCACTGGGGGGGGCGAACTAATGTCCGAATTCTTGTGCTTACAGGCGAAGGACAAGGTGGTGGAGGAGGAGAAGAAGAAGCAGAAAAGAGAGGGTGTGAGTAAGAAGGGTAAGAGGAAGGCCTCGTCCGCGGTGGACATGGAGGCCTTCCGTAGTGAGATGTTGGGAGAGATGAAGAGGACAATAAAGGATTTGGTTCCAGAGTTGCTTCGTGGCATGCTTCCTGGACCAAATCCTTTGTTGGCCTCATCATCTGCTTCGGAGCAGGTAATCCCCACCTCTGAATCACCTTTCCGTAGGCCGTTTCCGTTGTTCGAAGATTCAGAGGTGGCCCCATTAGAGGGGGCGTTCCACGACCCTGGCAGCAGGCTTGGTGCCGCGCCGAGGGGTCGTGGACGGCTGTCGCTGGAACCCGCGGGCTGCTTATCAGTCCAGGGGTATCCGCACGCCGCGGGTGCCAGTACCTCCTATGGCACCTTTCCTGGCCAGTCCGGGTTAGCTCTCTTTGCTGACCTGGAGTCTAATCTTTCTGGCCAGGAGGAAGAGGATTGCCTGTTAGGGTCGCCGTCTGAGGACGTGACCATGGATTATGACGTCTGTGCACCCCTCGCGGGGAATACAGGCGACATATTCCAGGGCTCTACTCACGCAGGAGTAGAGTTCACGGTTCAGAAGGTGGCCCTGGGCGCTGCTGATGGCCAGCGTTACCGCATACCTCGGCTTGCCGAGAGTGTCGCTGGTGCTGGCCAGGGCCGTGGTGGGGCGGTATCTGCCCCGCGCTCTACCACGGCGCCTGCTCCTGGTCAGGCCAGTGAGATTAGCATGCCTGTTCTTTCGGGCCCGCATGCTTTCCCTGGCTTGCCAGGGGTATCAGCATATCCGCCGTCAAGCTCTGCTGCTTGCGCTCAGGAGGAAGACGAAGGCCCCCGTCTTGTAGAGCGCTCGCAGCTAGCCACGGAAGAGGATTGGTCTGACGCTTGCCAGTGGCTGGTAAGTGTTAGGCCAGATCTGCCCGTGGAGCAGTCGGCTAGCCAGCGTGACCACAGGCCGTGGTTAGCTGGTAAGGCTACTGCTAACGCGATGCCATCTCTGCCGCTGGCAGAGCATGTCGTTGACATGTTCGAGGCGGCGGAGACGTCCATTAAGGCGAATGGGCGTCTCGCGAAGGCCCCTCGCGAGGTGGCCAGGCGTTGCCGCATCGTGCCCCTGGATTACCAGAGGTACGGTGTGGTACCCAAGCCGAGCGTGGATGACCGCGCGGCTTTGGGTGAGGATGCGCGGCCAGGCTCCCGTTCTGACACGGGAGTCTTGTGTTCGAACGCGTTGCGTTCGGCAAATGCCGCGTTGCGTGATGCGGAGGAGAGTGGGAGAGCTTCGATTGCCGCTCTGTCCCACGTCTCCCAGCTGTTACAGGGGGTAGTAACGGCATCCGCATCGCGCCAGCCGAGCCCGGTCACAGTCCAGAGAGCCATCCAGGATGGTATCAACCTGGCTCTGGACTGCATGACTCGGGCGGTGACTAGGAGTGTCCGGGCAAGGCGCATGTTTGCCTTGGACAATCTGTGCCCGTCCCAGGACCTGTACAATAGGCTACTGCGTACGCCTATGACAGGTCCTGGTCTCTTTGGAGGTGAGGGATGTAGACACCTCCAGGAGACGGTTACTCTGGTCAATAACCAGAGGGCGCTGCGCGAGCAGTTTGAAGTGCTCCGTCGGGAGCGCGTTCGCGCCGCACCCCCTGCGTATCGTCCCCTGCAGGCTCGAGGTGGAGGTGGCCAGGTCAGAGGCCAACCACCATCGCAGCGTCGGCCTCGGCCGCGTGCGATTCGGCCTGCAGTGAGGGGGGGCGCAGGCTCCTCAGGCGCAGTCAGCCAGGCAGCCACCCGCGCACCGAGGTGCGCGCGGTGCTGGGCGTGGCGCGCGAGGATCTGGTCGTGGTAATCGTGCCTGATGGGCCGGTTACCGCGGTGAGAACCACTCCGGTGTTTCTGGCAAAGGAGACAGTGCCACTCTTGCACTCCTTATGTCCACCTCTCTCCCTAGGTGGACCGGTGGGAGGCCGGCTAGCCGACCACAAGCAAGAGTGGGAACGGTTGACTCAGGACCGTTTAGTCTTGCGATGGCTTTCAGTCGGGTATCATCCCGATTGGATGACAGGCCCGCCATCGCGACTGTCTCTAGTGCCAATCTGGACTCCAAATCCGAGAGATCCAGAGCAAAGGTTGTGTATCGAGGAGGAGATAAATTCCCTCATACTAAAAGGAGCTATTCAGCCGGCACAAAAGTGTCCGGGCTTCTATTCAACCGTGTTCTTGGTAACAAAAAACACCGGAGGGTGGAGACCAATTCTCAACCTCAAGCCGTTGAACAAGTTCATAGAGACGCCCAGTTTCAAGATGGAGACTGTGCGCTCGGTGTTGGCGGGGTTAGAGAAGGGAATGTGGACAGCTTCAATAGATTTGAAGGATGCTTATTTCCACATTCCCATAGCGAGGAGTTTCCGTCGCTTCCTGAGATTTGCATTCCAGGGCAGACAGTGGGAATTCAGGGTGTTACCCTTCGGAATTTCCACCGCTCCTCGGGTTTTCACCCGTGTGGTTCTTGCGATCACAGCATACCTCCGCAGGAGAAGCATAGCAGTCCACACGTACATAGACGACTGGCTGTTAAAAGCACACACCCAGGAAAGTTTATCGACCAATCTGGAGATTGTTTTGAAAACGCTCACGGATTTAGGCTGGATGATAAATTTTCAAAAATCAGAGCTGACTCCATCCCAGAAGTTTGTTTACCTGGGGATGTTCTTCGATCTAGAGACAGGATATGTTTATCCTACTCAGGAGAGAGTTCAGAAACTCATCTCAGTAATTCAGTCAGTGTGCGACAGTCGTCATGTCCTGGCACGGGTTTACTTGAGAATGCTGGGGTTGATGGTTTCGTTGGAACCAGTCATTCCTCAGGCCGCCTTACGCAGGCGGCCGATCCAGCTTTTTCTCATGACACAATGGACCCAGAGTACAGGTTCACTGGACTCGAATGTGTCAGTGTTGGCGCCTCTAATTCACCACCTGCAATGGTGGTTGAAGACAGAGAATCTCCTGTTGGGGGTTTTGCTAACCCCTCCCCACCCTCAGGTGACTGTGTATACAGATGCATCGATGGAGGGTTGGGGAGCTTGCCTGGAAGAGTCCACAATATCAGGGCTGTGGGATCTGGATCAGTCAAAGGAACATATCAATCTACTGGAACTAAGAGCAGTAGTCCTGGGCCTGGAACATTTCTTACGGAAAGTTCAGGGCAAGATTGTTCTTATTCGTTCAGACAACTCAACTGTAGTGACTTACATAAACCGCCAGGGCGGAACGAAGTCGCCCAGTCTCTGTATGATGACATGGAGACTGCTTTGTTGGTGCCTGGATCACAGGATTACCTTGAAAGCAGTTCATATTCCGGGAAGGTTAAATCTGCTAGCAGACTCATTGAGCCGAAGGATGAGTGTTTTACCCACGGAATGGCAACTAAATCAATGTGTGGCGGATCGTCTGTTCGACCATTGGGGGAAGCCCAACATCGATTTGTTCGCAACGAAGAGGAATGCGAAGATGACGACGTACGTCTCTCCGATTCCAGATCCAAGCGCTTTCGCAACAGATGCGTTAGCTATCAGCTGGGCGGGAATGTATGCATACGCATTCCCTCCAGCAATCCTGATTCCAAAAGTTCTTCAGAAAATCCGGCAGGAGGAGTGCCAAGCTTTTCTGAGCAAGCAGCCATGTTTATGGCCAAAGCCAGGAGGGGGTCAACCTCCAGAGCATATAATTATAAAATCAACAGATTTGCAGAGTGGTGCTCAAAAAGATGTATTGATCCAATGGATTCATCTATTCAGGAAGTAGCTGATTTCCTCTGTCACCTGTATGATGCCTATAGCCTCAAGCCTAACTCTATTGCTGGTTATAAGTCAGCTTTAATGTCTGTTATTCCTTGCTTGGCTAAGAGGGGAAGTGATGAAGTAAGTACATTAAATGTATTAATTAAAGGCATGGGCAATCTAAGACCAAGGAATCCCCCGGTGATTCCGTCTTGGAGTTTATCGCTAGTGCTTCAAGTACTAGGTGATAAGCCTTTTGAACCACTTAGTTCCATTTCTATGAAACTATTAACTCTTAAAACTGTATTTTTAATTGCTGCGGCCTCGGCTAGGCGTAGGAGTGAAATTCATGCCTTATCAGCCGAGGATGACCGTTTTGTGGTTACAGGGGAAGGCCTTAAGCTGCTACCTAGGATTAATTTCTTGGCTAAGAATCAGTCTTTGAAATATCCAGGTCAACCTATTGTTTTGCCAGCTTTAACTAGATATGATCCTAATTCTAAAGCATGGTGTCCCGTCCGGGCGCTGCTCCGGTACAAACATCGTACATCGGAGTGGCGCACCGACCAGTCAGCGTTATGGTTGTCATATATTGAACCCCATGGCAGGGCGTCGAAGGACACCATTTCCAGGTGGATTGTAGAATGTATTCAGTTTTGTCATAAATCCGCCACCGGGAAGCAGGTTGACGTGGCCAAGGCTCACAGTGTCCGCGGCGTAGTGACATCCACTGCCCTATTTAATGGGGTCCCTGTGGATGACATTATGTCGGTTGCTCAGTGGCACTGTGAGTCAAGTTTTACAGACCATTATCTCCGTGACACCTCTAATCCTCTCGCCTTGTCGATTTTGAAAAAATAACTAGGTGTACATTATTTGATGAGGTTTCCTCATTGCTTATATATTTCACAATTAATTATTGGAAACAACCACTTTTTTGGCACTGCATCAGTCTTCACCACTGGGAAGATGATGTCAGCACCCAAGTTCAACAAGGTCAGTCTTGTTCATGTGTTGTCCATTGTTGATTGTATTGTCACGTTACCCGTTGTTATTAGCATGATGATGGTTTGTGTGTTTAGTGGTTCATTATTGAGAGTATACGAAAATGGAGCTTTTTCGTCTCTGTCCTGTAGTACATGGCACTTGTACGTAGAGAGCGTATGGGACATTGAGGTCATTCGAGTCTTCCTCCCAGGAAGGGGGGGGGGGGGGGGAGCGCATATGACATTCGGTCATCTCTCTTACATCGGTTGTGTTATCCGATGGTTGGTCAAATCCTGACTGTGTTTTCACACAGTTTCAGAAGTTTAAGTGCCTTAAACGCAGAAAAGCGTATAGGGATGAGCTGGTCTTTTGACCTCGCCTCCCTCCCGCCGAATTCCCTGTCGAATTCTGGCAATATCAAAAAGTATTAGGGAGGTAAGTATACTCTTGAAGTGAAATAAACGAAATCTAGGATTTCTTTTTTCACGAGAGAGTTGATACTTACCTCCCTAGATACGGACCCGGCCTCTCCACCCCACAGAGGCTCGGTCTTCAGGCTCTTAATAGTTGCATGTGTGTCAGCCAATAAATTAGTCAGAGGAAGTGCTAGTCTGCGCATGCGCGGTGGTGGGGCTGGCATCCGCCAGACTACACTCTGACTCCCTGCCCAGTAGGGGCACCTAACTGTTTTAATCTGAGTGTTTATTGAGTGAAAGCCGATATTTAGCAATATCAAAAAGTATTAGGGAGGTAAGTATCAACTCTCTCGTGAAAAAAGAAATCCTAGATTTCGTTTAGTAAAGACATACAATTCGTACAACAAACTCTAGTCCATCTTCAGTTATGCATTACTTATCTATGCCATTCATGATGTCATTGATTATGATGTCATCCTACACGTCACAATGTTGATTATGACATCCATCATATGATGAATGGATAAACTGGAAACGTCCATTAAGCCTATAATGATCAAATATTCTGAAAATGGGTTCGGCAGTGATCTTGATCAACGTCTATTTGCAGGCCTGGAGAGGAATATTTTAGAAAACTTCAAACTCTAGTGACTGGCTCGGTTACTACCCTAGAGATGAGGGGCCAGCATATACTTATTTCACCACAATCCCTACCTTTCCTATATTTTGGACAATGTCCCTACTTTTCCACCATTTTAGACATTGTCCCTACTTGTCCTACTTTTTACTGTTCATTCTTACTTCTTTCTTATCAGTGAAGAAAAATGTATTTCTTTTGTTTTTGAGTATAACAATTTCATGGTACTCAAGGAGAAGCGATTCTGAATATTGTGAAAATAATGCCGCCAAAAGCAGAAAAAATCCTTGAAAAAAAAAAATTGCCTTTTCAAGGCCTTGAAAGCACTAGAATTTAGCCAGAATTGAAAATTTTCTTCAAAAGCCCTTGAATTTGTCATTATCTAACTACCACAGCCCTGGCAGACCGAGCAAAGCAATCATGCTATAAAGAAAACTTTTTAAATATTAATTATTTATGGCGGGTTTTCTATAATATTTATAGGTAAATAAAAATAAATACCCTTCAAAATATTTGTTAGCCTTAAAAATCCTTGAAAAGACCTTGAATTCAAATTTCAAAAAACTGTGGGAACCCTGTAACATGGCCACCACGTCTTTGAGTTGTATAATGTTTTGTTTTCAGATAAGTTTGAGCAGTTCTGGTCTGTGAATCGACGTTTAATGGACTCGACGGCTGATAATACATTCAAATACATTCCATTTAGAATATACCAAGTAAGTCTAATTCTAACAATTTCTATATTATACATATAGTATTGGTGATTGTAACAAGGCTCGTATCAGCCAAAAACGCAGTGATCTTGATAAATGTTCATTTGCAGAACACGTAAAGACTAAAATAGAAAATTTACCAGTTACTGCTGAATTTAACGTGTTATGCCAATGGTTCAAATGCTAATAACTAGTTCAAATGTTAATGGTCCATTGAGCATTAAGACCCTTGTTCTTTTTATATTTAAGAGGGGACTCCTGTACAATATGTGTAGCTCAACTTTGCCTGTGTGTGTGTGTGTGTGTGTGTGTGTGTGTGTGTGTGTGTGCATGCACGTGTGTGTATGTGTGCAATAGTACTCGTTCCTAGCTGCAGAATAGACGCCATCATTGTTAGTTTAACCCTTTAATGGTCAAGTCGGCCAAAACCGGCCTCATGGTCTTGTGGAATGTCCATTTACAGGCCAAGAGAATACAATTTGTGAAAATTTACCACTGGAATGACTGGCTCGATAACCGAGCCAGTCATTCCAGTGATAAATTTTCACAAATTGTATTCTCTTGGCCTGTAAATGTACATTCAATAAGAAACTATTTAGATTTTCTTGACCAAATTTGACCATTAAAAGTTTAATGAATTTGTTATATTTGCTAATTTCAGCCTGATACTCTGCTCGTACAGAGACTATACAAACCAATGTCTGACGATGGGTCATCTCATACACTCCGCAGTCTTCTAGAGGACACAATGCCAGAACTAGTGCTCAATGGTAAATTAGGTTAACTATTATTAGACCCTACCTCTAGTCTCTCATTTATAACATATGCATGCACGTGTGTGTGCAGGTGCGGATGTGCATGTGTGCATTCATGAGACATAGATTGCTTACAGGCAAGATCTGTGACATTGGGTCTTACAGTTTTGTTAGTGTTTGTGAGAGATATTTTGTATGTGTTCATGTGCAGGTTTAGATTTGAACAATATTGAGGTATCCACTTTCTCAGTCAATCATATGATGTCATAATCAACGATGTTACCAGGGATTCTCATAGGGTTCCTTTTGAGGGTAGATAGCCACAAAATGCAGCTTGGGACCCCCAAAGGTTGTGGCAGTGGGTCCCGTGGGACCCCTGAAAATCTTGTAAGATTGTTAAATATAAAGTAGTTTTATAGGCTTTTGCACAAAAATACCCACAAAATCTAACATGGGAACTCAATAATTCAGAGTCCATGGTAGCCTCTGATCTTAGCATTGATAAGAAATACAGCTTGGAACCACCAGATTTCAGTAATTTGGGACCCGCAGATTTCAGCTTGGTACTCACAAATTTTATGGTGTGGGTCCCTGGTACCTCAAAAATTTAGATGCCATGAGAAACACTGGATGTCACATGTAGGCTGACATAATTAATTACATCATGAATGATGCCATATAGTCCGTCACAAATGCTTAATAGACCGAAATGTACGAATTGTATGTCTTTACTATTTATTAAACATTCTGGTGAATATTTTGAAACTAATTTGACTGGATGCTGTTGTTGCCATAGAGTGAATCAGAGTGCAGGGATCGATTGATCCCAATGTGGATGAAGTGTGGGTGCAGCTTATCTAGAGATGGGCGGGGCAGCCAAAACTAGTCTCTGCAGTGGTTTTGAGAAATGTTCAATTTACATGCGAAGAAAATTTGTGATATTTTGCCACTGGACTGACTGGCAGTCTGGCATGATAAACAAGCCAGTAATTTCAGAAAATTGTCACCCGCGTCTTCTCTTGGGCTGCAAATTGACATGCCTCATGACCACTGCAGAGGCTGCCTTTGACCGACTTGACCATTCATGGGTTAAGTTAGTATGATAGGGCCACCGAACAGTACCTAACTGTCTGACTGTTGCAAGCCACCAGACAATAATTTCAATGGGCAATAACAGTGGACCTGATGAATCTTTAGAAAACAATTTGACACCAACAACTTTCAGTCAAGTTGTTTTCAAAATTTTCAGCATATTTTGAGTTAAGACGTATGGACAATGTAATCTGCTGAAATTCAGCAAGCACACAGTTAAAGCCTTTCTTTTGATCGTCTGTCGTAAAGAACCATGATATTTTGTCTCGATGACAGAATTTGTTCATTATATTGTTAAACATACACATATGTACTGTAAACATCTTAATAATTTGAACCGGACATCAAATGAGGATGTCGCTGGACGTGTTTTAATTTCTTTGTGAAATGAATATATGTTATATGAAATAAGTTTACAGCACTGCCTGTAACCAAATGCGCTGAAATTTGCCACGATCCTAAAACAATTTTGCAAGGACGAGTGTAGTTTCTGCTCGAGCCAAAACGGGTCCGTGTGCAAGTCTTAAAACAAGCTTGTATGTAAACCGTACATTTTAAAAGCGAGCCAGTAAATGTGGTTCATGCGTTACGATTTTAGTAATACACGCTATGTTTTGGCGAACCATAATGCGCCAGTTTGATTATATACATATGTGCATACCATAGTAAATTTACATGTACCGATATAACAAATGTAAAGCCTAAAGCTGACACATATTTGATAAAGCACCATTCTTCTATGTCCACAGCATTGTGCTCGGAACGAAAAACATTTCGAAAATGACAGTTTTACAACCATAGATATTGATATATTGGCTACATTGCTCATGCACATACCCTCACTACGGGGCTAGTTGTCGTGACCGCCGGTGCCGTGAGTTCAGTAAATCACAACTACATCATAGGTGTCGTAACAAAAACATAGTTTGGAGACTACGCCTCCGGTGAGAAAATACTGAACTCTGAAATGCCACTTTTGAGAGGGTCATGAGCGATCTAGCCCATATATATGATATCTATGTTTACAAATGCTATTCTATAGTGATCTAAAAGCCGTCATTTCATATTATTCTAAACAGAACGGTCGTGATAAGAGGTTAGATTTTTCGATACATTACAATAGTAATTGTATGAGTCTTATGTTGCATGGTCGTTATTCGGAATAAATTCTTCATTCCTCTGGAAGAACTCAATAGCTGATTTACACCTGATGCTGATCTTAGTGTAGATTGAGTCCAAAATGCTAGGCCTATCAGGTCTTATGCCTTATACAGTGGTTATATAGTGGCTTGAGGTGGGGCCAGTGTCTGCAACATGTACACTGTTGCTATGAAACTGGTGTCTGCAATAGAATCAATTGCATCATCAGTGGCTGTCCGCGGTTGGCCACAGTTTGCCGCTTTGAAACTCATTGCATCATTATGATGTTATTATGCGAATTATTATGGTTTTTGTTTCACTAAGCACCATGGGGTGTACTGAACAAAATGTTTTAATGATATTGGTGCCCCCATTGTTCAGCTCCACTCCATCACACCACTTCCACACAATGTTTACCATAGAGCCAGCCACCACCGCCAGTGGTAACACATATTCCTGGGCTATGACAGGGCTATCGTAGTGACGCTACACAATCCAGTGGCACCGCCAACATATCGGCCACTCATAGGAACGTGAATCTCATTGTATCCATTCCAATGGACCAAATAGGCATCATACATGCTGACTGTCTTATGTGGCGTGGTCGTCGTATATCATATTATTCTAAAAGAATATTCAAGATAAAAAGTCCATTTTCATGGCACTTCACAGTATAAATTTGGCACTTCTTATGCAACATGGGCGCATGCATTACATGTATAATCTAGAATAACTACAGAGATCAGAAGCTTTCTTCAATTTGTTTATTATACATGTATGATGTATTTCACATCAAGAGTACTTACCAACCTGATACTCTTATGATTTTTTCCAAATATCGACCTAGCTTCAATAAGACTTAGAATTAAAAAGAAACCACCCCCACTGGGCAGGTTACTCAACTGACAGTCCAGCGGATGTGCAGCCCAAACTCGAGCGTGCACGGGGCTGTCTCATTCTCTTCTCAAATTATTGACCTGCCATTGCAACACGCTTTCTAGTTTTGCTTTTGCTTTTGAATTTTTTTTAAGCTTTACGTTGTTCTGCAACTTGATTTTGACTTGCTATAATATGTCTGACGCTGCCAAGTCGCTGGACGATGCTCCCAGTCCTAGGCATCAGGTGTACTTTAGTAAATTTATTGATAATAAAATATGCGTGTTGGCTCGGATGGTACATCCGGGATTCGCGCTAACTTGTGGCTACCTCTATATTAGGCTAGCTCTTTGGGGGAGCTAACACATGTTGTGCTTTGTATTTTCAGACACATTTAGCGGATTTCTGACAGTATCCTTTATTTGAACAATAATTTATACTTGGTTTTCTGGGTCCATATAATTTATTATGAGTTTGCAGAGGGAATTATTGCCATAAGAAGTAATTTTTCCACATTCTCTCCCCCCCCCCCCCCCACCACAGGGTTTGGATTCAGGATCCGGTATTCCTGTTGTTGTTCATCAGACTTCACTCGTTCTTCAGGAGTTGTCTTCTGAGGTTCAAGTATGTAAAGAGAAAAGATTTTCAGTCATTTTATTTCAGAAATATTTGGAAATTTTTTGACTGAGTGTTGTGTCATTTCATTAGCGTTGTGCATAATGCTCTGGTTAACCCCTCCAAATGTCTGGATTTCCACCCAGTGGGTTACACCCCTGTGCCACGATGAGGCCGAGCATATAGTCTTAAACAGGGAACTGAGTGTTGTGTTATTTATCTCTCTTGGTGGTTTGCATAGGTTCATTGTGTTTATAAAGTTCAACTACTAATGAATCTTTGTTTGAGTGTGGAGTCTAGCATTCGCCTCTCAAGTATTCAAGTTCAAATTTTAATTGTTCCTATGTATTCATGTAGGAGAATAAGAAGTTTTTAGGATTTGTTTACTTTTAGTCAGGCCCATAGTGGTTTTCTATGGTCCTGTCCTGACTTATAGTTTCACCTAGTGGTCTAATTTTTCCTTAAGAAATTTATTAGCCTTCTGCAATTGGTTTTTTTGTACGTCATAACTAAAAACTAGTTTCCGTTTGTGTCGTTTCAGAGGGTCATTGAAAACAAATGCCCTTCCTGCCACCGTTTCGTGAAGGCCCGATACTTCCCTCATGACTGCACTAGGTGCAGTACGTGCGGGCCCTTGCTAAATTGCCATGTGTGTGAGTCATGGCCGTTGGAGGTTTTCACTAATTTTATAAATCAGCAGGTAAAGGACCGGGCGGCGGATGAGAAAAGGCGACTTAACAAAGAGTTGTGGTAAGTGGAGGAAGGCAGACATGGAGGCCTTCCATCTTGAGATGATGGGAGAAATAAAGAAGACAATCACGGATCTTTCTCGAGCTTGCTTCGTAGCTTGCTTCCCGGTTCAAGTTCCTCATTGTCTTCCTCATTTGCTCCAGGACAGAGGGTTCCCATCTCTGGGTCTGGTTCTCTTAGGAAGCCAGTTTCCGTTATAGACCCAAAGACGGCTCCTGCTGGTCCGGCATTGAGGCTTGCCTCGCCCGTGGACCCGCGAGCGAAAGCCATGGCCTCGGTCATTTGCTTATCGAATGTTCTAGAGCAGCCTAATGCTAAGGGTGTCAGCACCTCACGCGATGCCCTTCCTGCCCAGGCCGAGTTTGATCCCTTTTCAAGCTTGGCGTCTAATCTTTCTGGGCAGGAAGGACACTGTTATGGCCTACCGATGGCCATGGAAATCCATCCGCCGCCCATGGGTGATCTTTTCCATGAAACTATTTCTTCGGGAGTAGGTTTCACGACTCAACGGCTAGGCCGGCTAGGAGCCGATGGCTGTCCATACCATATCCCTTGGATTGCCAAGAGTTACCGTGAGGAAGGCCTGGACTATGACATCATGCATTTAGCCCCACATGACGCCGTAGATCCGGCTTTTGGAATAGCCATGGCGCAAGCCATGCTGGCCCTTACGGGTCCGTGTGGCTTCCCTAGCTGTCCAGGAGTATCTCCAGCTCCAGCTGTTAGCCCACCAGTGAATGTGGTTGAGGATGAAGAAGGCCCTAGGCTCGTCGAACATTCACAGCTGGCCACCGAGGAGGACTGGCTGGATGCTTGCCAATGGCTGGTGAACATCAAGCCAGAACTCCAGGTGGATCCACCGGCTTCCCAGCGGGACCAGCGCTCGTGGTTGGGAGGGAAACCGGCGAAGGCCCCTCGCGAGGTGGCACGGCGCTGCGTATCAGTTCTGATCTGTATCAGAAGTACGGCATCATCCCAACACCTTGCACAGATGACGTGCAGCTTTGGACAAAGACACACAGCCTGGGTCCCGGTCTGACATGGAACCCTTGTGTGCTAGCGCCCTGCGCAATGCAAATTCTGCGCTGCGGGACACAGAGGAAAGTACGAGAGGAGCCAGCTCAGCCCTCTCGCATATTTCCCAGCTTCTACAGGGGGTAGTAGCAGCATCCGTGGCCCGTCAAGCTTCTCCTCTTAGAGTCCAGAGAGCCATCCAGGATGGCATTAACCTGTCTGTTGACTGCATGATGAGATCCGTAACTAGGAGTTTACGGGCGAGGCGCACATTTGCTCTTGACTATTTGTACCCCTCGTAGGACCTGTACACTCGGCTTTTTGGGACGCCGATAGCAGGTCCAGGTTTGTTTGGAGGTGAAGGATGCCTGCAACTCCAACAAACCGTAAACCTGGTGAATAATCAGAGGGCGCTGTGAGAGCAGTTTGAAGTGCTCCGCAGGGAGTGTGTTCGAGCAGCGCCCCCTGCCTTCCACCCTTAGCAGGCTAGAGGTGGTGGTGGCCCTGTCAGAGGTAAACCACCTATGGAGCATCAGCCACAGCAATGCCAGCGTATGCCAGCTAGGGGTGAGCGCAGGCGCCTCCAGTGCAACCCGCTAAGCAGCCCGCGTACTGAGGTGCGCGTGGCGCTGGCAGAGGAGCGTGGGGTTCTGGTCATGGGAACCGAGCCTGATGGTCCGGCACCCACAAGGGTCACACCAGTGCTGCTAGGACAGCCACCAGAGACAGGGCAACTCTTGCACTATTCTGGTCCACCTCAATCCTTAGGTGCACCCGTGGGAGGCCGTCTGGTCTGCCACATACAAGAGTTAGAGCGGATTACTCAGGACCGCTCAGTCTTGCGATGGCTTTCAATCGTTTACCATCCTGACTGGATATCAAGCCAGCGATCACACCTGTCTCTGCTTCTGATCTGGACTCAAAATCCACGAGATCCAAATCAGCGGTTGTGTATAGAGGAAGAAATTCAATCCCTCATACAAAAACATGCAATTCAATCGGCACAGAAATGTCCGGGTTATTATTCAACCGTGTTCCTAATGACAAAAAGCACTGGGGTGTGGAGACCAATTCTCAACCTCAAACCTCACATCAAGTTTCAAAATGGAAACTGTAAGAACGGTGTTAGCAGGATTGAGGAAGGGAATGTGGACAGCGTCAATAGATCTAAAAGATGCTTATTTTGACATTCCCATAGCGAGGAGCCTTCGTCGGTTCCTGAGATTTGCATTTCATGGCTGCCAATGGGAATTCAGAGTTCTCCCATTTGGTATATCGACGGCTCTTCGGGTCTTCACTCGAGTGGGCCAAGCTATGACGTCATACCTCCGCAGGAGACACATAGCAGTACACACGTATATAGACGATTGGCTGTTAAAAGTTTCGCATATAGGTCTATTTGCATTCCATCTAATCCTAGACATGGTGGTATGATCGTCGGACAGATGTATATAAGTGTCTATGGCTTCGGGGGATGAAGCTACTGATCGAGCTGACGATGGAATGATTGACTGACGGATGAATATAATTGTCTATTACCGGTGATAAGTGACAGATTGACTGCCAGACTTGAATATTCCAGGATAGTCAGTTCACTAATTAACAGACTGGCCGAGGTATTGACGGACTGACTGACGGGCCGACTGACTAAATTATTGACTTCCACTGACTGACTGACTGCACAATTGTCTTCATGGACTAACATGCAGCTTCTCAGATTAGGCTATGCTTTAACTTTTAACATCATAACAAGTTGACAACACTAAGTTTTTATATCATATATCTTTCTTCTTCATGTAAATTTAACAACAGCATACAGACAGTATTCTCGTGGGCATCACCCACCAACGATCTCCTCCATCAATATAAAACCTTCATTTTTATACAAATTTCCAAATGGTCACAAGAATAATTAAATATAGATTATGTACGTGGCAGGTGGCATTTGACAACAGTTTTTCCAAATTTACTTTCATACAATCTGTCAATGTACACTTACATGCCTATTATCAATTTAAACCCGAACATTTAAAATTAGATGTCTTTTGTTATACTATTTCGGCATGCATCAACTGGCTCAGACCATTGAAGACTTGCTGACTGTTGTGGTCATTCATGCGTAACTTGATTGTGACACAGTGTTTTATCTAGGATTTAGACTTCCTGGCTGCCTGTGACACCAGGATTAGATGGGCGTGGCTTACAGATTCCCTCCTAAATGTTTTTATTTTCCATGCATATTAAAATCTCTCCTGCCATAAAAGCACACAATCAGGAAAGTTTATCAGCAAATCTGGAGTTTGAAAACTCTTACAGATCTAGGCTGGATAATAAATTTTCAAAAATCAGTGCTGACACCATCCCAGAAGTTTGTTTACCTGAGCATGTTCTTCGATCTAGAGATAGGATATGTTTACCCATCTCGGGAGAGAGTAGAAGTACACATCTCAGTCATACAGTCAGTGTGCAACAGTCGTCATGTCCTGGCACGGGTCTACTTGAGAATGCTGGGGTTGATGGTTTCTTTGGAACCAGTCATTCCACAGGCAGCCTTATGCCGGCGGCCTATCCAGTTATTTCTCATGACGCAGTGGGCCCAGTGTATGGGATTCCTGGACTCAAAGGTGTCAGTGTTGGAACCTCTTATTCACCACCTTCATTGGTGGCTGAAGAGAGAATCTCCTGGTGGGGGGTGAAATTGTCACCTCCCCACCCTCAGTTAACGATGTACACAGATGCATCAATGGAGGGATGGGGAGCTTGCCTGGAAGAAGACAAAGTATCAGGGCTTTGAAATCTGGATCAGTCAAAAGATCATATCAATCTGCTGGAAATGTGAGCAGTAGTCTTAGCCATGGAGCACTACCTAGAGAAGATGAAGGGCAAGAGTGTTCTGGTTCGATCAGACAATACAACACTAGTGACTTACATAAACCGCCAGCATGGAACGAAGTCGTCCAGTCTCTGTATGATGACGTGGAAACTGCTTTGCTGGTGCCTAGATTATGGGATTTCCCTGAAAGCAGTTCATATTCCGGGATGGCTAAATCTATTAGCAGACTCATTGAGCCGAAGAATGAGCATTCTTCCCACGGAATGGCAACTAAATCAATGTGTGGTGGACCATCTGTTCAACCACTGGGGCAAGCCCAACATAGATTTATTCGCAGCGAACAAGAATGCGAAGATGACGACGTACGTCTCTCCGATTCCAGATCCGAGCGCTATCGCAATAGATGCGTTAGCTATCAGCTGGGAGGGAATGTATGCATACACATTCCCGCCAGCAATCCTGATTCCAAGAGTTCTCCAGAAAATCAGGCAGCAGGAATGCCAAGTGCTTCTGATCGCCCCAAATTGACTAAGCCGATCATGGTCTGCAATCCTGTTCCTCTGCCTCTGATGGACAACATAATCTTCCAGGGCAAGGCCTTGCACAACAACCCGTCAATGTTCCAATTGACTGCGTGGATGTTGTTAAGGAATCAGCAGTTAAGGAGGGCTTTTTTGAGTAAGCAGCCATGTTTATGGCAAAAGCCAGAAGGGCGGTGGGGGGGGGGGGGGTCAACCTCCAGAGCATAATTATAAAGTCAACAGATTTGCTGAATGGTGCTCAAAAAGATGTATTAATCCAATGGATGCATCTATTCAGGTAGTAGCCAATTTCCTTTGTCACCTTTTTGATGCCTATAGCCTCAAGCCTCACTCTATTGCTGGCTACAAGTCAGCTTTAATGTCGGTTATCCCTTGCTTGGCTAATAGGGGAAGTGATGAAGTATGTAATCTAAATACTTTAATCAAAGGCATGAGTAATCCAAGACCAAGGAATTCTCCAGTGATTCCATCTTGGAGTTTATCGTTACTACTTCAAGTATTAGCAGATAAACCCTTTGAACTACTAAGCTCCATTTCCATGAAAATGTTGAGGCTTAAAACAGTTTTTCTGATTGCTGCAGCTTCAGCGAGACGAAGAAGTGAAATACATGCTTTGTCAGCAGAGCCAGAATGTTTTGTGGTTACAGTGGAAGGCCTTAGGCTTCTACCTAGAGTTAACTTTATGGCGAAAAAACAGTCTAAAATATCCTGGTCAGCCTATAGTTTTACCTGCTTTGACTAGGTTTGATCCTAATTCAAAGGCTTGGTGTCCTGTCTACATTAACACGTTATAAATACCATACACAAGAATGGCGGACGGACTCTAGTGCTTTATGGCTATCTTACATTGAACCACATGGGAGAGCTTCTAAAGATACCATTTCTAGGTGGATTGTGGAATGCATCCAGCATTGCCACAAAGCCGCCATGGGAAAACAAGTTGACGTGGTCAAGGCTCACTGTGTCTGTGGCATAGTGACATCCATGGCTCTGTTTAAAGAAGTGCCAGTGGATGACAATATGTCGGTAGCACATTGGCACTGTGAGTCTAGTTTTACAAATCATTACCTCCGTGACACGGCAAATCCGCTTGCCTTATCGATTCTACATAAACGTTAAATCTGTATATATTTGTAAATATTGTATATAAGACCGTTGACTCACACACAGTGCAATTTAGTGGGGGAATCCCCGCCTTTCCATACTGTACCTATCATCACCAGCGGTGATTAAAGGGAATCTCATCAAAATAGCTTAGTCCCATATTTGGTGATGATTATTTTTTGTCACGATTTTTATTACTTACTAAAATGGTGATGATTTGTGTTCTTTGTGGTTCCATCAGAGAGTATACGAAATGAAGCTTTCATCCGATGTCTTATAGTACTTTAGCATGTGTACATAGAGAGCATATAGAATATTGAGGTCATCGCTCCCTCTTTAAAAGAGGCGGGGGGAGCAAATGTTAAATGGTCATTACTCTCAACATCGGTCATATTATCCGATGTCCAAGTCATTTCCTGATTGTGTTTACATGCGCAATTTCAGATGTTTTTTGTGCTCCAGAAACAAACGAGCTTGCTCTTCCAGGGATGAGCCGGTCTTCTGACCTTCGCCTCCCTCCCGCCGAATTCTCTTACGAATTCTGGCTATATCATAGAGTATCAGGGTGGTAAGTAGACTCTTGATGCGAAATAAACGAAATCGCAGATTTCTTTTTTCATGAGAGAGTTGATACTTACCACCCTGATATGATCCCGGCCTCTCCGCCGCACAAAGGCTCGGTCTATCGGCATTTTATGTTGCAATTATGTCAGCCAATAATTTGCGAGTTTGGGCCGCACATCCGCTGGACTGTCAGTTGAGCATTCTGCCCAGTGGGGGTGGTTTCTTTTTAATTCTGAGTCTTATTGAAGCTAAGTCGATATTTGCGAAATATCATATAGTATCAGGGTGGTAAGTATCAACTCTCTCATGAAAAAAGAAATCCGAAACCTGATTTTGTTATCATAGCGAGATATGAATGGCACGAAAAGTTAATTCTGGGAAATATTTCAGGTTTTTATGGTGTTCACTGATGGTCCAATTTAACGATGCGTGGAAACATTCAAGTAGCAGAATATTTTGCTTTCATTCCGCGTCCGTGTCAGTTTCATTGACACATATTTACTTAATTACACGCGAAATGTTTTTCTCTAGTTCGACCAAAATAAAAATGTGCCAATCCACGAGTTTGTGATCAAATGTTTGGCTCGCTTATGATTTTGTTCCAGCGTTCTTAATGTAAAGTTGGTTTCTGTACGACTGTTTATGTTTACCATTTAAATTGTCTCGTAGAAATTGTCCATTTGCAGACCAAGAGATTATTTTTGAAAATTTATCACTGGAATGACTGGTGGAGGATGGCTCAACTTAGTGATCCGAATGGTTTCCGAGAATTACGTAGAATATTAAAAGTTTTTCAAAATGCCCAGAATATTTGTCGACATACACATGTCTAGGCCTCTAGTTTGAATGCCATTTGCAGGCCAAGAGAAGGCAATTTAACAAAATTTACCACTGAAATGAAGGACTCGGTCAATTGGAAATTTTCAATAATATTCTCTCAGTCTGCAAATAGACATTCCGCAAGACATCGTTAATTTATATGATTAAAAATGTAATAATCGAATAATCGTGAATAGTTTCTACTGCATATAATAGTTCAAAGCCTACTTTATAATACAGTACTCTTAACGTGAATGAGATCACGAAAAAGTGAGTTTGCTCAGTGAATTTATGTCCATTTCCAGGCCAAGAGATGACTGTTTTTCAAAATTCATCATTGGAATGGCTGGCATGAGCATCGGGCCAGGCATTCCAGTGATACATTGTCAAAAATAGACTTGGCCTACCAATGGATATTTCTAAACACCACTGCAGGTTTCCTTCATCGATATGCATTTGATGGTATACGTGCATCTAGGTAAATTGAACCCAAGCTGATTCACACCAGAATGCTCTCAAATAAAATTATTTAAATTGTATACAATTAGAAGCTTAAATTATATTCCTCAGTGTAATGAAACGAAACGAATCTTAGCAAATGATGATTTAATTCCGAATAAATTAATATAAATTTTTAATAGTGAAGTTGAAATAAGGGCACGTGTTTCTAATTTAGTTTCACGAATTAAAAAATTTATATTAATTTATACAGAATATGAGCATTGGCATGAGTGCAAAAATAGCTTTAATACTCTAACAGTCGGCATCCAAAGAAAAATAGTTTCTTGGGTCTTCCTGAGAAATATCCATTTGCAGACCAAAAAATGAATATTTTTGAAAATTTACCACTGGAATGACTGGCTCGATTATTCGAGCCAGTCATTCTAGTGGTAAATTTTCAAACATAATCTTCTCTTGGTCTACAAATCGACATTTTCTATAGAAAATTTAAATTATTTTGAAAAAAAATGTCAGTGTTAAAGGTTTTAAGAACCAGCATCGTTTGGTTGCAATGTTAGCCGTCCTCTCGAGCAGGTTTGATCCTGTTATGTTTTATTTGTTCGCAGAAGACTCCAGAAAACACGTTGTGATCCAGGGCATTGAGCCGCCTCTAGACACGCCCATTATTTGGCTCAGTGAACATTTTAGCCATCCAGATAACTTCCTACATATATGTATCGTGACCCGCTCAGGGATTGATTAGTTGATTTTATACCATCAGAAATCAGAGCTACAGGACAAATCAGAAATAACTTGGAATGTTTCCAATATAAAAATAAACTGTACCATTGAATATTATGGACTTAATTTCATTGGAAGCCATTGCTGCCTATGTTTAAAATATTCAACAGAACATTTCTTACATCCTGTTAAAAATTGTCCTAGCTAATATGTTTCTGGGTTTTTTTTTGGAAATATCAGAAGTCATTTCTGAACTGTACTGTAAATATACGGGAGCTAGCGCAGTTACCTAGCTGGATAGTTTAGTACTAAGTTACGACGAAAATGGGAGAAAAGTGCTATTTATACAGAGCTCAATTTTAACACTAACCGGTTAAACCGAGAATAGTAGAATTTCATACTGGTTAGTAAAACTAGACTTGTACTAACCCTTATAGGTTAGTAAAACTAGACCTGTACTAACCCTTATAGGTTAGTAAAACTAGACCTGTACTAACCCTTATAGGTTAGTAAAACTACACCCAAAAGAGGAAATACACAAAAAAACACTGTTATAGTGTCATTATGTTCAGTACCCACCAAAAACTGACAAAACAACATATTTTCTGCTACCTTCAATGCATTATTGAATATTTTGAAATTAAGTTGTCCGGAAAGCCATTGCTGCCTTAGTTAATTTCAAAATATTCAACAGCTTTTCTGTATGGTTGCCTTGGAAATGAGTTTTATAGGGATCCATCAGTGAATGGATTAAAGAAGTGATCAGCTTTGAGCTTACAAATATTGGGTTAGTGGAATTTTCTGCGAGATAGTAAAATCAATGATGCCCTATCCAGTCTGGGTTGGTGGAAAAAATCCCCCTGTTTATGGTATAACATCATCTTTATAAGCTAAAATAACTCCTCAGCTTCAAGGCTCCATAGCTCGATAAAGCAGTTTTTGTATAGCGGACATAACAGTCCTTATCCTGAGGTGGTCCTTTAAGCAAGCACATCCATAAGCTATGATTTGGTGTGGGGTGTAGCCAGTTACAAATTTTGCAATGTGTTATGTAGGTACACGTAGCGAAAAAATATAAAAATCTTATCACTAATTTGCATTGTCTAGTGAAGAAAGACTTACCCAAATTATTTGTTATCTGAGGATGGGTTTGGTGTTGGGGTTGGGTAGGAGAGTGTGGGTTGGGGATGGGTAGCGGCATTAGAAAGAGTTATCACAAACAAATAATAGAGTACAGCTCATAACATGTTCCCATAACAGAAATGTGTTTAACCCTTTAACACTCATATCAGCCAAAAACAGCTGCAGTTGTCTTCAGAAATGTCCATTAGCAGACCAAGAGAAGACCATTTTGAAAATTTATCACTGGAATGACTGGCTTGATAACCGAGCAAGTCATTCCAGTGATTAAATTTTCAAAAATAATCTCTTGGTCTGCAAATGGACATTTTATATGAGAAAATTTTAATTTTCTTGAACAAATTTAAGGGTCAAAGGGTTAATTAGTACAATTTTGAAAGACGTGATTCAAGAAATGTTCTGTTGAATATTTTGGACATAATTAGATTGGAAAACATTACTGTCTTTGGCAGCAATGTCCCCCATTCTAATTATGCACAAAATATTCAAGAGTTGTATTGTAATTTGAGGATGCTATAAATAGACGAACACGATTACGTGAGTTAAATCGAAAATCAGGATTAATTTTTAAATAGTGAATTTATTTGATTACAAATTATACAATCGAATAATCGTGAATACTTTCTACTGCATAAAGTATTTCAATTCCAACCTTTTAATTACTTTTAAATGAGATCAGTCACGAAAATTGATATTTTGCTTAGTGAATGTTATGTCCATTTGCAGGCCAAAAAAAGACTATTTTTTAAAATATATCACTGGTATTCCAGTGATATATTTTCAAAAATAATGTTCTCCGAGTCTTGATCTACAAATGGACTTTTCTAAACACCATTGCATCTTTCGTCATTGATATCCTTTTGTTGTTATGTCTAGGTAATTTGTAGGTTTGTACCCGAACTGATTAATCGAGTAATCGCGATTATTCTTAAATAATCGATCGTGATCACTCTATGCGACAATCGCACATGCCTAGGTATAAACACATTTACACCAGTACTTCAAGACCCAGAGATTTTGATTTAGTGAGACATTGAGTAGTATTGTACATGATGGTTTGATATGTTAAAACCAGATGGAGATTTACTATGCTCTAAGTGTCAACAACAACACCATCAACAGAGATGCTTCCACATGCCTTCAAGTACATTCCCATCATTATTCATTCATTTTAAGCTGCCGCCTGCCAGCAACTACAGGAGAGTGCCGTTCTGGAATGCGTCTCGGCAGAAAAACCATCAGGTGATGCAGGAGATAGAATTTGCCACCCATAATCCATCCCTGATATTTTAGCTTTTTATCATATCGACAACGAAAGGTATTCAGACTTCAGTGGCTAAATGTTTGATACGTTTCTACAGCCTATGATGGCTGTCATGATTTACTTTTCAACCAATCAGAAAAAATGTAGCGTGTGTATATATATATATGCTCATATGCAATGTGGTATAAAAGCGATCATGCGGTTAAGCTGTTGAATATTTTGAAACTAATTTGACTGGAATGGCAGCAACAACTTCCAGTCAAATTAGTTTTAAAATATTCAACGAGATGAGTATTATATAATCAGAATATAAATACATTGGCACTTACATGACATCACACACTATAGCTTGAGGAGACAAAATGGCGGCGATCACTGTTCAACATTTACACGATATTATAAATCAGGTAATTATGATACAGAGTTAGGTAATGTGAGAGGCTATGAATGGTATGGAATCTATAAACCATAATATATCTATCGTGAAATACAACATTTGAGATAAAATTAGCATCCCTTTAACATGAAGTCCCGGAATTTTGATTCCATGAAAAACATATTTACACCTAATCTGTGGGATATTTATCAAATAATTTGACGAGAACCTTCCAGTCATATTAGCTTCAAAATATTAAACAGAAAAGTTGTTGCATTGTAACTGACTTGATATTTGGACTTTCACGTTAAACGGGTTTATGGAACATTGCCTTAGAATGAATTCAGGACCGAATCTGCTATCCATTGATTCCCTCAAACTTAACCCTTTAACACTCATATCAGCCAAAAACAGCTTCTGCACTGGTCTTGAGAAATGTCTATTTGCAGACCAAGAGAAGATTATTTTTTTTAATTTACCACAGTAATGACTGGCTCGGTTATCGAGCCAGTCATTCCAATGGTAAATTTTCAAAAATAGTCTTCTCTTGGTCCGCAAATGGACATTTCTTTGAGAAAATTTCAAATTTTCTTGAATAAATTCGAGGTTTAAAGGGTTAAATATGGTGTCTATGATTTAGAATATTTTTTTTACTTTGATAGTTAACATAATGTAGAAATTATACTGTAAAAACAGACACAAGTTTTCTATATCAGATACTTTATTGATGATTTGAAAGTGCACAAACAGGTGCATCCATGTTATCCAGTACCACTCTGTAATAACTTAACATGTTGCCAAAACAATCGATCTCAGCACACTATGAATCTTAATTTCCAGAAAGCTGTACAGGTAAGCTGTTGAAATCTTTTGAAACTAATTTGACTGGGTGCTGTTGCTGGCTGCAACAGCGCCCAAGCAAATTTGTTTCAAAATATTCATCAGCATGTTTATTAGATAGTAAAGACATACAATTTGTACAACAAGGTTTAGTCCATCATCAATTATGCTTTCTTGACAAACTTATCTACATCATTCATGACGTAATAGATTATGAGGTGACGTGAGCCTACACGTTACAGTTGATTATGACATCATGTGATTGATACATACAGTGGAACCCTCCATTACAGACAGATTTATCTTACAAGAATGTTTTAATAAGTTAACAATAATACAAAAAAACAATTATTTAATATTAACCTTTCCATCATGTTCAGAGTCCAGCTGGCCAAAATCTGCCTCTACAGTGGTCTTGAAGAATATTTGTTTACATGCTAGAAAAGAGTAATTTTGAAAATTTACCGCTGGAATACCTGGCCCTGATAAGCGATCAAGTCGTTCAAGTGGTAAATTTTTCCAAAATTGTCATCCTCATAACCTGTAAATGGGCATTCAATAGGCAGATATTTAGATTTTTTTGACTAAATTTAATTAACCATTAAAAGGTTGGCATGGATATTTGTCTTCCAAATGAAAAATTTAAAAAGTTCCGTCAATATTTTTTGGGGGAAAATTGTCCAATTCTAATATTTATGATTATCTGAGACTACAGTATGCCGCTCACAAATAAGGTTGTTTCCAAAATAAAAATAAAAATGTTTTAATAAAATTTTGAACACGATCTAATAAATGTTTTGTTGACTATTTTGAACATAAGCAGTAATGTCTTCCAATCCAATTATGTTCAAAATATTCAACAGTATTTGTTTTGTTTTTGTTTTGGAAACGTGAAGTTATTTATGAGTGGTACTGTAGCTTGCTATAAAAGCATTTTTCTGAATATCGTATTTATACACTTGTCATGACCCGGATCACAGTGGATGTAAAGATGTGAAATTTGCACAGAAAAACATAAATTTGCATCATAGTAAACCTATTATCTATGACCATTGACCGATTGACCATCGAACTTGTTCAAGAAAATTTCAATTTTCTCATAGAAAATATCCATTCGCAGACCAGGAGAAGACTTTTTGATAATGTTTCCCTGGAATGATTGGCTCCGTTATCGAGCCAGTCATTCCCGTGGTAAATTAAAAAAAAAAGTATCTGTTGGTCTGCAAATGGACATTTCTTAAGACGGCTGCAGAAGCGGTTTGTGACTGATATGAGTGTTAAAGTATGTATGTCCACAGTCATATATGTACAAGTTGTAGTAATTAATATGAGAAAATAATATATAAATTGTATATTATATAAAAATCTATTATGTAAATTTGTAACGAGTGTTATTTTTTTTCCTACTGGCATAACTTATTACACATCCGAGGTATTTAAGGGAGGTATAATTCCAATATATTTATAATCACTGTCAGTCTGTCCATCTGTACTTTTGACATAGCAGAACTGATCACAAAACATTAATAATTAACATTTTAACACTCTTAGCTAGCGAAAATGGCTTCTGCAACTGTTTTTTAAAATGTGCATTTGTAAACCAAGACTATTAACACTCATCTCAGCCTAAAAAATGGTTTGTGCAGACATTTTGAGAAATGCCGATATGCAAATCAAGAAGACTATTTTTTTTAATTTACCACTAGAATGACAAGTTTTCTTGAGCAAATTTGAGCATTAAAATGTTAAACCTTTATTTTGAGATTTATTCTATCAGAAGACATTGTTGTGCAGTTAGCAATGGTTTCCAATCAAGTTAATTGCCTGTATCCCCACATGTTCTGAAAAAGACGGAAGAGATATTGCAATCCCCTCTGTCCATTCACCTGTTCATCTGTCTGTCTGTTCATCCGGCTATCTCTTCTGAAACCATTTGGCGGAATTCAATCAAATTTGTGTGAGTTACCCATGTGATTGCGATTTAGGTTACACCCCCAGCGTTGGGGTGAGGGAAGGGTTGGGTGTGTGAATGTGGGTGTGGGCAGAAAGTCATAGTTGCCGAAATTCAACCAAATCTGCTATGTTAGCTACCAATATGATTGCAGACCACGAGACAAAGTTTACATGTGGGGTGTTGGGGATGGGGGGATGTTGTGTGTGTGTTGGGGGAATGGCACTATCGGCTGTATTCAACCAAATTTGTTATATGAGTTACTCATATCCTTGCAGATTATGTAGCAATATTTACAATAGGCTCCACCCACAGAGTGGCTATTGGTGTTCCAGAATGTAAAAGTTCCTCTTATATAATAATAATAATAATAATAATAATAATAAGTACATTTGTATAGCGCAAAACTCCATGCAATAGCACGCTCTAAGCGCTTGAATATCTATGGAATAGAAATGTTTTGAGACTTGATTTGAAAGACTAGAGTATGACATGTTTTGATATCTAAAGGGAGATTGTTCCATTCTGTCCATATGTTACCAGTTTTGCTTTTGGAACTTTAAGATTCCTGTTGTTTTGTGATAGGAGAACGTGACCTGGAGCGTAGGGCTGTATGAGATCTGACAGGTAAGTCGGCGCTGTGTTGTTTACACATTGATAGGTCAAGCAAAGAATCTTGTAACGGATTCTCTGCTCTATTGGCAGCCAATGCAAGTCACGAAGCACTGGAGAGATGTGTTCGTATTTACCGGAGAGTGAGATAATTCTAGCCACGGTATTGTGTACAGACTGGAGCTTATGAATGAGCACCTTTGGAGTGCCAGCGAGCAAACTATTACAGTAGTCCAGCCTTGATAGCACCAATGAACAAACGAGTGTAGTAGTTGCTTCTTTTGTCAAGTATTTTCTGATATTGCTGATGTTCCTCAACTGAAAGAAACAAATACTGCAAAGATATCTAGCTTTTTCTCAAGGCTTATCTCACTATCCAACACAATACCGAGCTCCTGTAAGCTGCTCGACAGTTTAATGGGGCTAGAACCTATTGTGATAGTATGATAACATAAAAAAACTTTCTCATGTTATACTTTGAGACAGATCAGATTGGGTGTTTCCAAGATATCCATAGATACAGAATTTGATTCAATCCATACCTCAGCTTTTTAGCTCAGCTCAGTCAGCTGAGCTATAGCGATCACACCACATCAGGCCTCAGATTGGCGGCTGTTCGTACATACACCGATCTGCCTGCCTGCCTGCCTTCATGGCATGGATATCATTATGCCCCAATATAAATATATGGGGGTATATAGCATTTGCTCCAGCTGTCCATCCGTTTGTGTTTCATTTCTGGATGATAACTTGAGTTCTATTAAAGGGATCATTACCAATCTGGCGTGGGAGCTTGTCCTTGGTGGTCCGAAGAACCCTATCGATTTTAGTGTCAAATGGTCAAAGGTCGTCACAGTGACATAATTAATTAATTACGTAATCTTGCGTTTCCAGATAGTAACTCGAGTTGTATTGAAGAGATTATTACCAATCTGGCGTGGAAGGTTGTCCTTGATGGTCCGAAGAGCCCTATCGATTTTGCCATCAAAGGTCAAGCCGTCAAGGTCAAGGTGACAATTATTTACATAATATTGCATTTCCGAATGATAACTATTGAAGGGATCATTATCAATCTATGGTGGCTGCTTGTCCTTGGTGGTCCGAAGAACCTTAACAGTTTTTGCACTAACCCATCAAGGTCACGGTGACCTAATTAATTATGTAATATTGCGTTTCTGGATGATAACTCAAGTTGTATTGAAGGGATCATTGCGAATCTGATGTGGGAGCTTCTGCTTGGTGGTCCGAAGAACCCATTTGATTTTTCTGCTAAGCTGTCAAAGGTCAAGGTCACCATGATGTAATTAATTAGATAATATTGTGTTTTCGGATGATAACTCGAGTTCTATTGAAGAGATCATTACCAATCTGGAGTTGGAGCTTGTCCTTGGTGGTCCGAAGAGCCAAATCGATTTTTGCGCTAATCGCTCAAGGTCACTGCGACCTAGTTAATTAAGTAATAATGTTTCCGGATGACAACTCTAGTCTGATTGAAGGGATCATTACTAATCTTGGGTGGGAGCTTGTACTTGGTGTTTCGAAGAACCCTATCAATCTTGGTGTCAAATGTCAAGGTTACGGTGATCAATTTTGTGAGAAATTGTGCTTGGCCGAATTGGAGGGGCCATACTTTAGCAATCTCTGATTGTCATTCTTGTTATTATTTGTCGAGATAGGTCGATCTGTATCAGTATCATTTAGTTCTATTTCTGTCTGAGCTTCAGCTTCACCAGTTGTCTTCTCAGGCGAATTGTTAACTTCTGAGTGAATAGCCAGTGAATCACCAGTGCTATGGGGCAGTGAGGTTAGACTGTTGGCCTTTCCTACTCTAGCTGGATGTCTGTTCTGTTGACTATCTGTTTCTAGTTTTGCAAGTCTATGTTCAAGATTGGGCATGGAATATGACCATGATGGCTCAGAAGCGATGGCAGTGGCATCATCAGTGCACTTGTTGCACTGCTTTAGATTCGGTCCTGAGAACGAGATGGGAATTAGGCTGAGTCGAAAAGGGAAAGATTGTTCGAAACCAAGAAAATAAGATCTTGCAAAAGTTGAAAGTTTGAAGGTAAATATTACATGCTGTGTAGGTGATAACATTTCCCATCTTGTCATACCAAAACCTGTATGCTTTCTTTATTATTCTTAGGAAAATATCTTTCGACGCCAATATGACCCAGAACCAGGAATTCTGCCATCGTCATAGATCTATCTTCACTTTTCCTATGCTAGGTTATTTTGAATACGATGAATTCGTGCCTGACCATACATGTTACGGCTGCAGAAGAGCTTCAGGAATGTCAATTGCAATTCTCGTGTTTTCCACGTATACAACATTGGGGTGATTAGACTATTGGCCATGCTCAGGAAAGCGCAACTGTTGAAATAATAATAATAATAATAAGTCTGATGATGCTGCTGTCAGTGATGATGATGAGGATGATGATGATGATATTAAATAAATAATAATAATGTGGCTGCTAATAATAATAATAATAATAATTATTATTATTATTATTATTAGCTCAGCTGGCCAAGTGAGCTTATGCGATGGAGACTGTCCGTCGTCTGTATGTCGTCTCATCCGTCGTCTGTCGTCCATCAACTTTTTCTTTAGACGACTTCTTCCCAAGAACCACTGGGCCGATTTCAATTATATATGGCAGGACGCATCCCTATGGCATAGAGATTCATGTTTTGTTCAAACGAAGCCAATCAGACAAAATCCAAGATGGCCACCGGCCAAAATGACTTCTCAAGAACCACTGGGCCGATTTCAATTATATTTGACAGGAACAACCCTTAGGGCATAGATATTCAAGTTTGTTCAAATGAAGCCGGTTGGACAATTTGGGTGGCGGACATCTTGGAAAACTCATTAAATATGATCTAGGGCAACAGCTGAAACAAGTTTGTTCAAGAGAACTTGATTGGCCAAATAGTTCGGTGGCCATCTTGAATGACCTAGTTTTTTAGAAAACGACTGCTGGAAGGATCAGGCTGAAATTTGGGAGGTTTGATTAGGGCCTGAGGGCCATTAAAATTTGTTCACGGGAAGTTGATCCATCAAAAAATATGGCTGCCATGGCCCAATCAAAATGTAGCATGTTTGGTGGCCATATTGATTTTTTTTTTTTTTGATAAATCTTGAAGCCGAAATTGATTTTATATATGTCTTTGGGCATTCTGATTTCCGATTTGCCATTTTCGAAACTATCGGATAAATTTTTTAGCGGCCATCATGGATCATTTTACAACTAGAAGCTCCCATGTACTAAAGCAATAGAAAATTTCAAGTGTATTTGGCAGAAAACATACTTAGGGCATAGAGATACACGTTTGTTCAAATGAAGCTGGTCTGTAATTTGCCTGGCGGCCATCCTGGATTTTTTAAATGCCTTTAAAAATCTCCCGAATCTGCATGGGGGATTGATTCAAAACTCATGACAGGTTATTTACGGAAACAGCTGAATCCAGTTTGTTCAATGGAACTTGATTGCCTAATGCTTTAGCAGTCATCTTGGATGACCTGGTTTTCATGAAAACAACTTCGTATCCAGAATTGCTGAATGGATTGGGCCGAAATTTGGGAGATATGATAAGGGACTAAGGGCTGTTAAGTTTTGTTCAAAAGTAGTTGTTACATAAAGAAACATGGCTTCTGTTTTCTTGTTATAATTCTGCTCAACTCTGTAGGGTTCTACTTATTGTTGATGGCCTTTCTGGTTGAAATGCCTATGATGCAGGTGAGCGATACAGGTGCCTTGGACCGCTTGTTATTGTTGGAATATGGACCATTGTAGTAGTGTAGATTCCCACTCAGTGATGTCAGATGGCCTCGTGCTTTTCTTTGATTGGCGTGAATGTACAGATAAAGTTATGTGTACCCATAGCTTCCCTGAGAACCAAGCGGGCTGGCTAAGTGTATCCCAACCTGCTGGATGTCTTGAAAACAAGATGGACAAGATTGTGTGGCACACAGCGCATAGGTACAACTCACCTCCAACAGTAGGATTTAAACAGCCATGAAACCTGAAATAAATGAAAATTTAGGCTGGGATTCAGACTTGTGCGAAGCATGGTCATCTCAGCTACACTCGATTGTTACAGGAAACATGGTGATTTCGGTCAGAAATCAACGAATTTGAGTACAAAATGCAAAAATATATGCCCGAAACAAGCAAATGGCCACTGATCTGATTGACCAATCAAGTTGAAATGTTAATTTCACCATTTTTTCTGCCAGGATCCATTAACTGACGAAGGCCAAATATTGATTGGTTGATGATGGCTGTTTTTCACATACCAGCTTCCCATTAGCAAATTTGAATGCCCCTTAGTCTCTAATAATATTATGTAAATTCGATGTCCAAGAATTTTGCTTGTTACAGAGTGGAAGTTTTTATGAGAGAAAAAGTTCATCCACGGTTTCTGAAAAACAAATCGACCAATCAGATCCTCTTGAACTAACAAGATACATGTCTTGATATAGATGAAGTTTATTGACTAATACAATGACATCAATCGACCAAATGGTTTCATTGAAGATGTTTAAAGTGTTTCTAAAATGAGTTCGGAATCCAAGATGGGTGCCAGCCAAATCGATCTATCAACCTCGATTGTATAATCATGAATCATGGTACCTCTAGATATGCCCTGCGAAATGTGTGTACAATCGGCTGAGTGGTTCATAAGAAGTCGTTTAAATGAAGAAGTTGACAACATATGATGAACAGATAGGTGGAAGGAGGCAAAGAGAAGATAGTAGAAGAGCCACAATATAGACATCAATCTGATTGGTCGAGAGCTGGTCACATGAGCTGTGATGTCATCTCATTTGGCCCACATTACCGTATGTGGGCATGGGGTGTGACCTAGATTTATCTATTTTTTAAATGGGTCGCACCCCATTCACATATATGGTCATACATACATAGCCTAATATGCAAATGACATGACATCACAGGTCAGGTGACCAGTTCTCTTCAGATCGATGTCTATATCTTCGCTGTTTTTGGTGATGGATATGTGCAGGAATGTGATGATGGTTGACAGGTGTAATGAGGTTCGAAGGTGTTAGAGTCATGTCGAAGGTCGTAAGGCCAATCAGATCGACATCTATATCATCGCCCTGGTACCAGATTACGTGGCACCTGTAGGACAATCAGATCGAGGTCTATATCATCGCACTGGTAAGGCCATTTATATCCTCCCCCTGGGTAGGTCGACTATTGACGACAGCTGGCTCATTTCCAGGCCTAATGACCCATAAAAGAGGCATTGTCTAAGATCTGGGGGCCTGGCCTAATTGCATTTATATCATCGCCCTGGTAAAGCCATCTATATCGCCACCCAGAGGATAGGTCGGCTCTATTGACTTCAGCTGGCTCGTCGCCAGACCTAAGGAAAAGGGATGTGGTCTACGGTCTGGGTGTGTGGCATAATTGCCTTTATATCATTGCACTTGAAAGGACGTTTATATCGTCACCCTGGGGTTGGTCAACTGTATTGATGGTAGCTGGCTCGTTGACAGGCCTAATGACCCATGAAAGGGGTGTGGTATAAAGTCGGGGTGTGTGACCTAATTGCATTGGTAAAGACATTTATATCCTCACCCTGGGGTAAGTCGGTTCTATTGAAGACAGTTGGCTCATTGTTAGGCCTAATGACCCGTGAACGGAGCATGATCTGATGACTTGGGGCGTGACCTAATGATATTTATATTACCGACTGCAAAGCCGTTTATATCGTCCCCAAGTCATAGGTCAGATCTATGATAGCCTCAGATGGGTTTATCATGTGTAATGACCCGTGAAAAGGGCGTGGCCTAATGCACTATTCATATCGTCAAGAAAGCATAGGTCAGCAGCAAAGCTGGGCATATCGACAAGGCATATGTCAGATATATTGATAACAGCAGAGGGTTTTATCAGGTGTAATAGCCTCATGAACTGCTAGAGCCCTGCAGGTATTGGTCATTCTACAAAATTATAATACATGTGCTCCATGGCAGTAGCTGTCTGAAGAACCAATCAACGGTAGTGCAGATCAAGAGTATGAGCTATAGCTCTTAAGAGTTTAGAGGTTGAACTCGAGCATGTCCAATCTATTGCAATGAAGGGGGTGAGGTGTGAACCTGTTAGAGTGCCTGTGTACTGGGTATTCTACAAAAGCTAGAACACAATTGCCCATGGGCGCACCTGAATGATCCCGAGGATATTAAAAATCCCTTAAACATGTCTAAGTGGACTTTGACTCTTGAGTTTGGCCTATCTTGGAACCTAGTTCTTAACATAAATGACAAGTGGCCTACAGCAAAAAATCCCTCAATCCTGATATAAATGCACTTAGTCAATGCCCCCAGACCTTAGACCACGCCCCTTTCACGGGTCATTAGGCCTAGCAATGAGCCAGCTGCCATCAATAGAGCTGACATACCCCCCCCCCCCCAGAGTGGCAATATAGACAGCTTTACCAGGGTGACGATAAAAACAATTGTCACCACCCCCCCCCCCCCAAGATCTCCCACCACGCCCCTTTCACAGGTCATTAGGCCTGGCAATGAGCCAGCTGTTGTCCAGAGAGTCGACCTACCCAGGGTGATGATATAAATAGCTTTACCACTGTGACAATATAGACCGATCTGATTGGCCTAGAGATGTCATATGATCTTGTACCAGGGTGATAATATAGACGTCAATCTGATTGTCCTAGAGGTGCCGTATGAAATTGGATATGCCTCTACCACCTTAAAAACTCATTACACCTGTCAATTATCAGCACGTGACCGCACATATACATCACCAAAAACAATGAGGCTATAGACGACGATCTGATTGGTCGAGAGCTGGTCATGTGACCTGAGACGTCATCTCATTTGCGTAATAGGCTACGTCCACATGACCATATATAAGCATGGGGTGCAACCCATTTCAGAAATCGATAAATCTATGCCACACTCCATGCCCATATATGGTCCTGTGGTCGTGGCCTAATAGGCAAATGCGATTACGCCACAAGTCACGTGACCAGATCCCAACCAATCAGGTCAACGGCGTTAACGTCGCTCTTCTACTGACGATGACGGTCTCGATATTTCGTGACAAGGTCTGGTAATGCTAATACAACACTGACTTAAAAGCACTGGGGCATTTGATGTACAAGCGCAAGCCAGACCCCATTAGTGACGTCAATGAAGTAATTCAAGTAAATAATATAATTATAGGACATTTCATATAACACGTGCTTAGCAGATTGATTCAAAGGTTGTACCATTTAAGTCTAGCTTTATTTAATCTGTCGATCTTTCGCACTTTATGTACGTCATCAAGTCACTTGATGAAGCACATTTATGTGCGAAAGCTCGTCAAAATAATGGAGAAATCCAATATTAGTTATGCCCCGCCCATCTTTATCTAAGCTCCAGCCCTACTTCGCCGGTGTTGGACCAATCGATCCCTGAACCCCATGACTATCAATTTCCAGAAAACTATGCAAGTAAGCTGTTGAGTATTTTGAATCGAACTTGATTGGGTGATGCTGCTGCCAATGGCATCCAGTCAACTGCCAATGGCAGCAACAGCACCCAGTCAAATTAGTTTCAAAATATACAATAGCACGTTTATTAAATAGTAAAGACATACAATTCGTACAACACCGCTTAATCCGCCATCAATTACGCGTTCCTGACGAAGTTAACTACGTCATGCATGACGTAATCTATTAGAACGTCATCCTACACGTCACACGGTTGATTATGACGTCATATGACTGATGGAGGAACTGAAATTCTCCATTAACATTAGCTTTAAAGGTACGACGGTTGAATCGTGTTGTTATTATTAATAGTAGGACATAGGTTCCGTTGGGTCCAATAGGAATGAGGAGGTAAATTGATCTACTCTTGGGTTTTTTACCTATTTTTTTGTATTTATACCCAATATATAAAGGTCAGCGGGTTCCCAATGACATTTATTTCTGGTGTTTATACACACTATATGAGACTAGGGGAAGAATGGACGCTATTTCTATTGTAATATTTATAATTTAAATAATTAATGACGTCACCGCCCCCTCCCAGTAAGGACCCCCCCCCCTCCCCAATGACCTAATTTCGGTGTTTGTTCACTAAATATGATGTCAAGAGAAGTAATGATCACCACTTGAATCCACATACAGGTTGGACACGACGTAACTCAGACAGCGTACATAACGAACATTATCTAGACGCCAAATACTCAACACTTTACCTGGACTTTGTGAATGAATTCAATCATTAATGCCTTACCTGCAAATAATTTATTTATATAACTTTATTATCAAAATGTACATGACCGTGAATCTATATGTACTTTCCTGTATTTATTAATGATCCGCTTATTTCGTAACTAGCTGGTTATTTAAGACTTGTATTAATTTGAGTGTGCGTAGGCCAATACACGCATGATCTTACATGACTTGACCATAGAGGTATCTATACTAGCCAATTTAACTACCTCTATGGACTTGACGGACGAGGTGACGTCACTATATTATAATTAAGTGGCACGGAATGAATGCGGATCAAGGATTGCGGGCTGACATCCGCATACAGAGGCAACTCTGATTGTGTCTACCCTTCTTCAAACAAGAAACTGTGCTCGACATCCTCGGACGGCGCAATCTTCCCAGGAGCTTACCATAGCTACGTGAAATGTACGTGGTCTGAGTGCAACATCAAAGAGGCAAACCTTAGGTGCAGATTGTGAACACTATAACATCGATATTGTATGCATTCAAGAGACTAAAGTAGCTAAACACTCAGAGCAGCAACTACAGACAGGTCATAAGCTAGTGCTCATGGAGCAAAAACAAGCCACATACTGGGGACTTAGGCTTCGTAATTGGACCAAGGGTCTTGGATCATGTCATTAGTTTTGGATACGTCAGTGATCGCGTTGTATTCATCGACGTGGCTATCTATACATACGTGAAAACACACCACCACTAAGTGTCGAATTGTCAACGCCTACGGCCCTATGTGGGCACACGCAACAGCAATGGGGACACACTGGTGGCATTCCTTAGTTCCAATGAGCTATTTGTCACAAATATGGCTTTCAAACACCCATGCCGTCACCGGACAACATGGGCTGGACACATTACTGATCGCAAAGCCCCAAAAGGTTCTAAGGTTACAACAGCTGTCTTCAACCAAATAGACTTCGTACTATGCAAGACTGTAGCAAAACCCTTGCTCCGGAATGCTCGTTCATATGGAGGCACAGACCTCAATTTTGACCATAAGCTAGTCATCACACGCCTTCAGATGAATGATCTCTACCTAATATATAAACACCATACCAGGCAAGAGGGTAGAGTCACCTACACCCTACCCAAGCTCATCCACGACACTGACACTCAAATGTCATACAAAAAAGCCCTCGGGGAACAGATAGCTAACATCGATGTCAGCTCCGATCCAAACCAAGCCATAACCAAAATATTGAAATCTGTTGAATCATCCGCTACCAGCACCATAGGTCTTCTTAAAAACAACCAAACTAGGTATACTCACGACCCTCTAGTAGTAAAACTGTCAGCAGAGCAGAAAGCGTTACGACTGCACATCTATCAAAGTGGCCAAAGTGAAGACCGCACCAAACTACGCTGGGAGCGCAATACTATTCTGCGCCACATTAGCGAACACTTAAAAGATCTTGCTATTCAACAGGCAGACTCCCTAGCAGATGGAATCACTGCCACGGATGACTGTCACAAAATGTTTCAGGCAGCCCGAGCCCTGAGAGTTACTGACTACACACCACCACTCACTGTACACAACTCTGAAGGACACTATCGGGACTGACCAGGGAAAAGCTGAGGCGATCCGAGAATGGTTCAAGGAACAGTTCACTGACAACGATGATGAGCCCATGCACCCGTTCTCAGAAGACCCCAGGCCATTACTAACACCAATTAAAACAGCAGAAGTTGAGAAGGCACATAAAGCCCTGAAAAAAGGACGTGCATCTGGACTTGATGGCATGAGCCATGAACTATTCAAATATGCAAGTGACATTATCTCAAAACCGATCACGCACCTAATCAATTCACCTTCCCATCGACTCTGTAGGCCAATGCACCGTTATCACACTACCCAAGCCCAGGAAGCCACCTGGGCCCCCAGCCAATCTGCGGCCCATTGTGGTCCTCAACAGCATACGGAAAATCCTGTCCAATGTTACTCTATGCCACAGCTAAGACAAGATCGATTACTTCACCAGATCATGTCATGGTGGCTTCAAATGTGGATGCAGCTGTGCAGACATTGTATGGGTTCAACGCATGCTTGTGTCGGTAGTCATGTCCAAACACTGGGACTTCCACAAAATGGGCACTGACATGTCACGAGCCTTCGACACAATTAAACGTTCAAAGATCCTAGATGTACTACGCCAGGCCAGTTGCAATGAGGATTAGCTACGACTAGAGAGACTACTGCTTGCAGACACCAAGCTGAGAGCACGAGTCAAGTCAGTGAAGTCTGTAGAGTTTGAGACATCAATCGGATCCCGCTTTTTACCTGCTACCATGCTGCTGCATTGAAATCTGTGTGGGAAAGTTCTACAAGACCAATCGTCGCCCCCCCCCCCCCCAGTGTCAATACTGGGCATGCCACTAGAGATAGAATATGCGGAGGATGTGGACTTCATAGACGAGGAAAAGAAACCCCTTGACGAACTTCTTCCAATAGCTGCAAGCAAGCTAAAAAATGAGAATCTCTATGAATGAATCCAAAACAGAGTTTACCCACATATACCTATCGACAAAGCGTGAAACTATAGAAAATGACGACCCACTTCGTGTTGGTAAACCATGGAGGAAAAGTAAAATCCTGTGCTCAAAGCTTTGCAGTGCTACTGACATTGCCGCACGCTGCGTCATGGAGAACATAGCTTTCCAGTCCTTCTAGACGCTATGGATTCGTAGATCAAAGATGCCCTTGATTAAAAGGCTAGGTTTATAAAATGCAACCTGCGTATCCTTGATGCTGTATAACTGTAACAGCTGGGCAGCTCCAAAGGCAGCTCTAGACAAACTCGATGCCTGCCACCGCAAACACCTACGCACCATCACTGGGCACTGTTGGCCAGACGGCATAATTTCCAGCGATGCACTATACAATATGTGTAATACGTCGCCACTGTCTGTAAAGGTCGCCCAGCAAAGATGGTCCATGTGTGGTCATGTGCTAAGGATGCCAGAAGAGACACCAGCGCACAGAGCCTTGGAATTCGCCTTACTCGGAGCCAGCAAATACAAAGCCAGGAGAGGACGTCATTGCATAAATCTGCTAAGCGTGCTACGAGGTGACCTCAAGAAAGTAGGACTCGGTACACTCAAGTCAAGAATGGACCTGAGGAAGCTAAGAATTTCGGCTGAGGACAAGACACAGTGGGCAAAAGCGAAGAAGGACTGATTGCAGGTGTAGGATGTGTCTACTACTACAGCCGCAGAATACAGTAAACATACATACGGAATGAATGGAGGGAAGTCGTTCGTGGTTCGTCGGTAAGTTGGTGGGTTACTCAGCTAGGTAATAGTTAGGCTATTATCAATAATCCGATATGGTTTAATAATAATCCTTATAGTTAGGCCAGGCGGCTGTGTTTGGCTATCAAGTTATCAGTCGTCGGGTGTTCATCATTTAGGAATATAGGTTAGGATTATAATTGTTAATAATATATGCGTAAGTTCAATCAGTATTAACGTGTTACCTTGTTTGTCTTAAAAGCTAGATTGTCCATCGTTTGTATGTACGTTTTTTGCAATTTTACTAAATTTTTTCTAAATATGTTTAGCGTACTTTATGCTATAAATAAAGATGCCTATGCAAATGTCTAATATCGTCTATTATTAATATTTGGTTTTGAATTATATTTTGATAGATTTATGGATTTCTGAAGGAAAAAAATAATTTTTATTGAAAAATTGACAAACGCGCCAAATCACGACTGGTCACGAAGATTAATCCCATTCATATAAATTACTAAACTTGCGGCGCCTCGGCGAGTAATTATCAGCTGAATAGATCACTACTTTTACTTGAGGTTATGAACAAACCTTGTACCATAGATATTAATCAGCAACAATTGTGAAAAGTGCGTTGTGAAAAGTGCAATGAGTAGGCATAATGATTGATGAAGACATGTTTTCCTGAAAATATCTATATTGTTTAGGCCATTTCCGCTGATCATTCCATTCCTTTTCCTCATTAGCTGCTAGTACGACAAAAATTCTACAATCACTGTGGAAGGAGGTGTCAAGTGGCGTACCACAAGGCAGTGTGCTAGGACATGTACTTTTCCTAATTTTTATTAATAACCTACCGGACACACTCGAGTGCATATGCAAGATATTTCCTGATGACACAAAGCTGATGGACAACCCATTCAATAACAGCCTGCAACTCAACATCAACAAAACCTGAAAATGCATGTCAACACACTTGCAATTACACTTTAACTCTACAAAAATACACGTACTCCACTTGGGCAGAAACAACCCAAAGAAACAATGCTTCATGACAGACACAAACACCCAACCACCTATAGTACCAACTGAAAATGAAAAAGACCTAGGTGTGCATATTGACGATAATCTTTCTTTTGATGTTCATATCAATACTGTAGTAAATAAAGCAAACAGGATACTGGGAGTGATCAGAAGGGCATTTACATACATGGACAGATTTCTGATTACTACTCTTTTCAAAACCATGGTAAGACCGATCCTCGAGTATAGTAATACCATATGGGCACCCCCCACCTAAAGTGGCAGTCAAAGAAAATTGAGAGTGTGCAATGCAGGGCAACAACATTGGTTCCTCAACTGAAAGACTTCAGCTACAGAGAAAAACTAGAGTCACTCAACATGATATCACTAAAGTACCGTCAGTTTCGTGGAGTGCTTATCGAAGTGTATTAAATCTGTCATGGCTACTATTGCATTACAGTAGAAAACTTAGTAAGAAAGTCTGATGGGGAAACAACCGGAGGTCATAATTACAAACTGAAAATGGAGCAGTTCAACATGGACATTCGAAAATACTTCTTTTCAAACAAAGTGATTCAAAGTTGGAATTCCTTACCCGACGACACTGAAAATACAAACACTTTAAATTTACAATACAGCTTAGGCAAATGATGTACAGCTGATTCTTAAGTGTAGGCGGCACACCGCAGCTAACGCTTGGATCAGTTGTCCGAAACTGTAGGCGGCACACCACAGCTAATGGTTCCAAGACCACGTACATCCTCAAACACTTATGCAAAGAATCTAACAGGAAGAAAATTTTCTAAATTGCAAGAAGAAACAAAACAGTAACTTTAAAACAAATGCAGAAACATTTACATCGAAACAACCAGAAGCCTTATTGTATATATCTTGTAAATAATGTAAATAATTGTAGAAAGCGAAATTTTAAACCTCGACCGCCACAACCACGACGAAGGCTGAAAATTAACAAGTTAATAATACAAGACTGCACAAGCCTTAGGCTTATGTCCCGAGACCAAGATGATGATGATGATGATGAAGAATATTTTTTCTTCCTACGAATGAACATTATTTATCAAATCACTTCGTGGTTGATGCTTTATGATCTTTACCGAAATTAATTGTTATACACACATGGCAGTAAATATCTAACACGCGTTTGGTCGACGGTTGAGAGCGGGAATATCATGTGTGTGCCCCATTGCGTCCAAAATAAACTATTCGACTAGCATGTGAATGCTAATAACTATGGCGCAGTATTAGGGCCAAAATTAATATTACCGCTTAAGCGAAATTCGAACGAAATTAGATTTTCGCTTTTAAACGTGAATCATCATTTTGGCCCTAATACCGCGCCATAAATAACAACCTAGTCATGCGGTCGATATATTAATAAAAGAATTCTGACATATTGGTTGAACAATTTACGGAAGAATATGCTTGTAGACGCACATTCATACTCTCGCGATATCTGGTACGCCAGCGCGAGAGAGCGAGATAACTGATCGATCCAGACTTGGGTGGGCGGTGACTGCAATATCAATTATATAAATAAAAAATATTGACAATAGGAATACCCTCATTTCTTTCTCTTCTATGTCCATATATTGTGTATAAACACCCAAAAATAGCTCATTGGGAAAACCTCTGACGTCATATATTGGGTATAAACAGCAAAAATAAATCTTTGAGATCCGTAACCCCCCCCCCAACCCCCACCCCCACCCCCACGCCCTCCACCCATGAGCAAGTCAATTTACGTCCTCATTCCTCATCATCGCGTAAGTACAGGCTGCATTGGGGCTAACAGACCCAATGCGCTACTATAATTTAGTAACAGACTAACGTCTACTCGTGTCATCAGTTAAATTAAAAATCATTCCGCAGAGATAAATGCAGAGTTGGCGATGCGTGTGCACCGTTTTATTCCACAGACGGGCAGATTTTGATATCTGCCAGTCTGTCTTGCATGAGGACCACGCTTGTCAACAACTTTCTGCTAGTCTCCTCCCATATTTGGAAATGGTATTTTAAAATAAAATGGTTTTAATAGACAAGTTATTTCATTGCTGTCAAAATTTGTTGTTGTTATTATTATTGTTCATTTTATTCATGTCATTGTTTTTATCTCTATGTCTCTCAATCACAAGGCAAAGCATAGGTATTGTAAAAAGGGCAAAACATCTGACTGGGCATGTCTCTCTCTCTCTCTCTCTCTCTCTCTCTCTCTCTCTCTCTCTCTCTCTCTCTCTCTCTCTCTCTCTCTCTCTCTCGCTTTTTTCTACTCATTCTCTCTCACAGTATGTGTTACATGTATATATTATATGATTTTTTTGTTGCTGCCAATTAATAATTCTGTATAGCGTCTAAGTTGACAGAACGTGTGCCCAATGCCATTGTACATATATGTTACAATAGAATACGTTTAAAAAAATGTACACCCTTACCAGCTGAGTACGATAGGACTACTGGTAATGGGAGGGTTGTGAAGTAAATAACTGAACCATGACACCACAGGCAGGTAGCAGATAAGGAAACAAGCAATCACTGATGTCACAGTTATAAGAGGCCGTGTGCGGAGCTTCGGTCGTCGAAGTCGTGTAGATAATATGTTCCTTTGATTGTATTCTGTAGCTGGATTCATCTCGTCGGTGGTCCTACGTATGTGTACCATTGGCATCTCTGTGGCTATCTTCTTGAGATGAACCTTCACGTGATAAATGATGATCGTGTAGCTGACGATGACTAGTAGCAGAAAAATGTAGAAGCCTGAAACGGGCACGGTCAGGAATTCATTGTAGGCTGCCAAAGTTGCAAAATGGCACTCAGTGAAGTTCTGAATCGACCTTCTTATTGCCAGGAAAGCAAAAACAACACTAGATGCCCAAAGAATGGCAGAAACAATAATGGCGGAGCGTTTTGCTACCCGATTTACATATTTGTACGGAAAACTCAGAGTCAGGCATCGATCTAAAGCCATGAGTCCAGCATTGCCACACGACGTATGCATAGCACTGTACATTACTCCATACCGAGTGGCACATGCACCCACTACCACGAAGTTCCGAAGTAGCTTAAAGAAAGTACCAACTAAGCATAGCACGCCCACTGTGAGATCACTCAGCGCCATACTCGTATACAGAATTCGGAGACCTTCCTGCTTTAGTTCCGTTTTCCATAAAACAATCAGTGTCATTGTATTTGGTATGATAATTACTAGACCGATTGGTACATTCAAGAGGTACGGCGCGTACACTAGCTCAGTTAGTTCAATGTTGGACGAGTTTCTCGTATCGTTGCTAAGAGTACTGTCTACTTCCATCATTTAGCTGCTTACAAACACACAGTTGCTGCTTTAAACCTTGTTGATGAGGTCTGGATCAAGACTGAGCTAAATTATGATGATTCGGACTCGAGTAATCAACATTAACAGAGTCGGATTAAGACAAGGGCTAACGGGCTGCAGTTCAGGGCCCCGAAAAATAAGGGGCCCCAAATCAAAAATATGTATCGCATTTTACCCATTTCAATCTTTAAATCGCGGTATCTTGCTTTTACAGTCATGATACACGTAACCTGTTGAATATTTTGAAACCAATTGATTAACACCGGCATTTTTAAAACATACATAACGGATTCATTATATTTGCGATAACTTCGGTACGTAGTAGTAGTCAATATTGTCAACGCACTGGCTCAGAAACTTCAATAATTGAAAAATTTCAAAAATTTAAGATATTTTGGTTTATCTTACTGCCTGAGATTTGTCATTTTGTTTGAGGAAAGCCATATGGCATTAATGTTAACCCTTTACTGGTTACATTTTTTCAATAAAGTCCAAATATGCGCGTACATTTGCAGGCACAGACGAGGTCATTCCCAGGAATATGCCACTGGAATGACTGTCTCGGTTCCCGAGGCAGTCATTACAGCGGTAAATTTTCAAAAATACTCCAATCCCCGCCGGCAATTGGACATTGCCCAAGATCACTAAAAGGACCGCTTTTGGCTGACCATCAGGGAAGGGTTAATGTTGAATGATTGAGATGGATATTCTGGACAGCTATTTGAGTTTTGCTTTTACCAAGATGTCACGTAGATTCGGGTTTTTCTTAAACGCAATTACTGGACGCTTGTTAAATAAAGGGTTGTTTCAGTTTCTCCTGTAGGTTTTGATACTCATCTTTCAAGATTTTGGAAATTTCAACGTTTTTCCGATTATAGGTCAGAATGAATGGAATTTTGTCACGTTGATCAGCTAAGCCTGGGTCCGAGTTTATTCTCCTTGGCCAATGTGTTTCGAGTTCTGTAATCCAAAACGATTCTCGAAGTTTTCTTTGTTTATCAGTTTCTTCTGCCGTATCTGAAAGGGGTGGCTGTTCAATTGGCATAATTTCAAAGTCACGAAGGACTAAATGCTCGGGAAGATTAAAATGTTCGGAAACATGTGTGTCTTCCTCTAGCCTAATATCTGAGAGGTGTCGAGTTGCCTGCCATCTTAATGGACATTTGGTTTCGCCGACATACTGTTTTTGGCACAATTTGCATGAAATTAGATAAATAAAATTTTCAGAGTCACAATCTAGATTAGACTGAAGTTGGAACTTGCTTTTGTTCTGAAAGCTCGTGAAAGTATTCTGGTTTGGGAGAAATTCATCTAACTGGCATCTTATCTTTCCGCATTTGCGAGATTCGCCTACACCTATAATCGGACGATTGTGAGAAATTTTGGTATGCCGATGATTTGAGGCATTATCTGGAATAGTTTCCAAGCCGTCCAATGTTTCAGATTTGATTTTGCCCAAGAATCGAGAGGAGTAACCTCGTGGTTTGAGGGCTTTGAATAGGGTAGATAGAGCACGCTTCTTCAAAGTTTTTCCTATCACTCGAATTCCTGTGAAAACGGATTATTTGTGATTTTACAATTCCTTTAAAAGTATGCGGCGGATGGAAAGATTTTTTTGTGTAATAGCTGATGCGAATCGGTTGGTTTGAAATACACTTTGTAGTCTAAGTAGCCAGTTGTCTCATACTTTAGACCTTTATATACAGTTAAATCCAGGAAATCTACAGACATCGTCAATGGTTGCTATTAATTTGATATTCGGATCATGATTGTTCAGAATTTCGAAAAATTAATCAAACCTTGCCTTTGTATGTTGCCAAATCATGAAAATGTCATCAAGGTACCTGCGATAAATGAGGGGTTGTTTTGGACACTTTTCTAACCCTTCCTCCTCCCACTCTGCTACGTAAATATTGGCAAAACATTGGCTAAAGCGCGTGCCCATCGCGCAGCCGCAAATTTGTTGGTAAATTTCGCCACCAAATTCAAAATCATTGCCTTTCAGACTCGGCTCTAATAGAGCTATTACTTCTCTGTCTGGCCTGTTGGTATCTGGGTAGTTCACGAATGCTTTACGGATAGAATTTATACCCTTCTCGATGTCAATATTTGTATACATAGCATCGATGTCAAGCGTGATCAGGAATGAATTCGGAGGTATCCAGTCTCAGAGACCTGAGACAAGAAGTCTTCTGTGTTTTTCAAGAAGCTGGGGTGTCTATTTGCTATTGGCTGCAGATGGTAATCGATGTATTCACTGATTCTGTAGGATTCTGAACCACAATCAGAGATTATAGGTCGCCCGGGCGGTGACATTGGGTCCAACGACGAATCTGGGTTTATGAATTTTTGGCAAAAGATAGAAAGTCCGTGGTTTTGACTCAAGCTTAGCAAAGAGATACTTATGTTGCTTTTCGGTGATCTTCTTGCTATCGAGCAATTTTTGAAGAATCTCATTAAATTTGCTACAATTATTTTGCCAAAGTGGCTCGCTTAGTTTCTGATAATGCTTTGGGTTACTAAGTTGTCGTTGTGCTTCACGTTTATAGTTATCTTTAAGCATTACTACAGTCGCCGATCCTTTATCTCCAGGTTTCATGGCAATTTCGCTGTTTTTAGACAATTCAATTAGGGCTTGGCGTTCCTCATAGGGTAAATTTGGTTGATCAATAGGGAATGTAGAATTTTTAACACATTCTGAAAAGAGTTCTATGCTTTCACCGATCGCTGGGTCCAGGAGTTTTACGTTTGGTGCCCAGCCAGTTTTTTCAATGAATGGTGGAATGTTACTATAAGAGTTACGAAAGAAGTCTGCTTACTTAATACGGTGACTAAATTCAGATGTTTCCATACAGCCATTATCTAAAAGAGCATCCAAACCTGTTTTAGGTGTTGGTGTTGGGACAAACGTAAGACCGAAATTGAGCAGTGACTGCTCTGCTTCACCCAATGGGGAGCCAGTTAGATTGACAATATTACTGCACAGTCCTATTTCCTGGCGGCTGTTACCTTGGCCCCTGTCTAGTTTAAATTTAGGAATTTAAGCCAGGCAGAATAAATAGAGTTAGCTGTCTTTTCAGTCCAATGTATGTTATCCTTAGCAACATTAAATTCGGAGAGTCTGGGTGCAGGAATGACAGTCACAGATTTTGATGATTCAGCCGTCGAATTGAGGGACTGAATCGCCAACCTCTGCTGAGCTGTCAACCGACCTGAATAGTTAAGTTTTGCGAAGTAAATCGCAGTCTTTGGGAATTTGGACTTTATCGCACTGAAAAGCAGCATTAATCTATGTTTTGTACTAGAGATGGGTTCATTCATATCATTAATACCAATGTTAACCACTATTTTCTCTGGTTTAAATGATCCAGTGTACTTTTGAACTATTCCTCTAGCATGACACAATTTAGCTCCTGGGTAGCAGGCAACTTGCGTTTCAGGGTGGGGCTCAACATTAATGCGACTCAGGTTCGAAGCTCCAAAGATGAGTACTTTGTTCGTGAGAACAGGTAGTCGCCAGTCAATTTTGTTTCCGATTTCATGACGAAATTTCCAAAAAATGTTTCTCTCCAACATGGTTGGTTGTTTGGGTCTATTTGCAAATTTAATAGGACGCACCTCTGGTGCATTACTTGGACCTGGAGTTGAGAGAAGCTGGGCTGTGGCAGTTTCCCTGTTGGGGGTGGGGTCCTGAGACCCGATGGTTGACTGCTCTGAGGGGATTTCTGAGAAGCGCCGGTCCGTAGACCAGATTTGCTACCATTAACCCTTTCCCTCTGTGGCAAGGGCGGATATTCGTTTGGGTCATTTAGATTGCCTAGTGGAGAGTCAGGTAGTGGGATTAATGATGCTTCAAATAGCATATCTCTAGGGCCAGAATCTAATGGTAGCAATGGAGAGATTTTATTGTCTACTCGTTTTGTGACTGGCGGCGAAGTTTCAGTAGGTGATCTGAGGCGTTTTTTCATTTGTGGTTGTGGTGCCACAGTTGGTATCATGACCAGAGGCGTGGCTTGTGCGAGATTTTGTATTGGTTGCTGAGATGGATCTATCGGTCGCAAAAAATCGTAAAAAGAACTAATCGCATTAATGTCGGGCTTTCTATTATAATTGTTTTTTGCCCAGCGTATAGCATTGGATTTAGCACGACCTAGGTCTAAATGTAGCATTGCCTGTGTGAGGACTACTTCAGTTCCAATACTACCAAGTTGTTCATTATAGTGATTTAACATGGCCTTAATGGTAGATTTTGCCCACTCAAAATTCACATTTCAGATCGCAAAGTAGATGTCATCATCTGGCATAGCTGGCTTACAAAATCCATTCAGTTCTTCCACCTTCCTGCTAAGCCCAACAGGGAGAGTTTCGGCATCTAAATGTCTACGTAGCGTATAGCAATATGGTGGAAGCACTGAATTATTTGGTAATACAGCTTTACCGGGCGCGCATGCGCAGATGAACCTCCTTTACCATCTCCATTCTTCATACGACCATTCTTCCTCGCAATAGCCATTCAGACAGACACGCGTTCAATCTAACTAAGCAGCAGCAGCAGCAGCAGCAGCAGCAGCAGCAGCAGCAGCAGCAGCAGCAGCAGCAGCAGCAGCAGCAGCAGCAGCAGCAGCAGCAGCAGCAGCAGCAGTAGTAGTAGTAGTAGTAGTAGTAGTAGTAGTAATTCCATCATTGACCCACCAGATAAGTGGCAACCCACAACTATTTATCTCCGGCCACAAATAGGCTTAAACCTCCTCTACTTAACAGTACAGTATTCTCTTGCGCTATATACGACTAATCAGAGTATTGCTTGATACTGTTGCAACTTAACCGGGCGTGAGCGATTATTGCTTCGCGTGATCACGATCGATTATTTAAGAAAAATCGCGATTACTTGATTAATCAACCTGGATACAAATCACCCAGACATAACAACAAAGGTATAACAATGATGAAAGCTACAACGGTGTTTAGAAATTTCCATTTGCAGGCCAAGAGAAGACTATTTCTGAAAATGTATCACTGGAATGCCTGGCTCGATGCTCGAGCCAGTCATTCCAGTGATACATTTTCAAAAACTAGTCTTATCTTGGCATACGACTGCATACATTCGCTTAGCTAAATCTCCAATTTCGTGACCGATTACATTAATGAGCATTAAAAAGCATGTTTTGAAATATGTTATGGAGTAGAAATTATTCACGATTATTCGATTATTTAATTTTAATCATATAATTTCACGATTTAAAAAATAATCGCGATTTTTTTTATTAAATCACGTAATCGCGCAATCCTAAATTTAACTACGTTTGACTGCGTTCCCGTGTGAATTTCATCACATAAAATGTAGTTCGTGAAAAGCAATAGGCCTACCGTCATTTAATTTTACCTTAAATTCGGCGAAACAAAGGCTCTTAAATTTGGTGATATTTCACAATTAAGCTACATCACACGCCGACACAAGTTGAGAATCAATGGCAGCTTATGATCCCGATGGCGATGTAGTATCGTTGACTTAATCACTGCCACACGGGGTTCGCCCCTAAGTGTCCGACATCCATCATGCTCCAATGGACTTGCGACTAAGTTTTACAGCAATGGAGGCGAACGGTGTAACAGATAAATCTGCTAATTGATGCATTAACAGCATCTGGTTAATATGCTTGGCATAATGGCTTTATTGTTGAATACAATTTCTGGAGGGATTATATATGATACGCTCATTATCCTTATACAGTTAAATCTGTTGTGTACACCCGCCTTTTGGTGAGTAATCAATGGATGTATCCAATCTGTCATTCAAGTATCTGAGGTATTGAGCAAATACGTTACATGTTAGATCAAATCACGATCGAAATTACGTAGAGTCCGTCAGAAAAATCGAAAAGTCCGTCATGTGTACGAATTGTATGTTTTTGATGAATTTACACTCTAATAAACATTATGTTGAATATTTGAAACCAATTTGCCTGGGAGCTGTTGCGATGACAAGCCGCAACTAAATTAGTTAACCTGTAGATCTATAGCCATCTTGTAATTTTAATTCTGGGAAATCAGCTTTTAAAGTTTCAAATCGATTCCAACACGTGTAAAAAAGTGGGTGGAGCCTATCTAGAAATGGGCGGGGCATAGCTAGAAATGGGCGGGGCATAGCTAGAAATGGGCGGGGCATAGCTAGAATCCGATCCATTCATTGGTCCATATAGATAGGGGCCTGCCTGTACAGGTGACCTGATATAAGCTATGTCGTGTTAATGAAACTTTCCGGCGTATCCACCAATCATACGACGCCATACTCGAAGCTACGCGTCATAAAAGATTACGTCATGAATGACGTAGCTAAGTTCTGTACGAACGCTTAATTGATGACGGACTAAGCGCTGCTGTACGAATCGTATGTCTTTACTATTTAATAAAGATGATGTTGAATATCTAGAAACTAATTTGACTTGGCGTTGTTGCTGCCATATGCAGCAACAGCACCCAGTCAAATTAGTTTCAAAATAGTCAACAGCTTACCTTTATAGTTTTCTGGAAATTGATAGTCAGGGAGTTCAGTGATCGATCGATCGATGACAACACGGGGAAGTGTGGGTGGAACTTAACTAAGGATGAGCAATACATAGCTAAAACTATTGGATTCCTCAATGGAGACCAGAGAAAGTGTCTCGAAGATTAGACATATATGGTCTCCAAAACATAGCTGTCATCTTACCCCTTTAGCAACCAATTTCCTTCAAAACCTTTTCAATTTTCTCATAGATAATGTCCATTTGCAGGTCAAGAGGTTATTCTTGAAAATTTACTACTGGAATGGCCGGTCCGATTCTTCTCGTTGTCAATAAAATGGCATGTCTCAAGACCACCCAGAAGCCGGGTTTTGGGCGGATTTGGTGCTGAGAACTACTTAACCCGTTGGCACTCACTAAACCTAAGCTGAAACGGAAAATTCTTTCAGACACAAAAAATATTCTTTTGACTATTTCAAAACCAATTTGGCTTCAACGCGCATCAACAAGCTCCGGTAAAATAGGATTTAAAATATTCAACACATTTCCTGTCTCATGAAACTGAAATACTGGAAATGCTTAAATGGTTAATTGATAAATCCAATCTGTCACTCGTATATTGACGTCATAATCGTTTACGTTACTTATATGATGACGTCACAATCCATATTGGCAGACAATACTCTATCATCATGAGGCTTGAGAAGTACGTCATGTGTACGAATTGTATGTCTTTGATGGATGTACTATTTAATAAACATTCTGTTGAATATTTTGAAACTAATTTGACTTGGTGCTGTTGCTGCCATAGGCAGCAACAGCACCAAGTCAAATTAGTTTCAAAATATTCAACAGCTAACGTGTATTCAGTTTCGGTTTTCTTTTCTTCACTCAGGCCATTACAAAATGGCATGTGAGGCAAATAAAGTATGGTACATTTGTGGCGATAGAAATATACATATTATTATTATTGTTGTTTTTGCAGTCGTTGTTGGTGTTGCTTTTGTCGTCGTCGTCGTCGTTGTTGTTGTCGTGGTTGATGTCATTGTTGTCGTCGTTGCTGTTGTTGTCGTCGTCGTTGTCGTCGTCGTCGTCGTTGTTGTTGTTGCATGCTTGTTTACTAATTTGTTTGATTTTGTTTGTTTCTATTTTTCTTCTTTGAGTATGGTATTAGTTTGCATAATTTATACAAAACAGGCTTGTTGAATATCTGGAATAATCGCTTAATTTTGTCGTCTGTTTAATTTCTTGTATAACAACAGTCGAGAATAAATTTCTGTCGTTCGGTTCCAAATTGGGGGCATTCGAACGGGAAATGAATTTCATCTTCTAAGGCATTGCAGAGTTCGCAGACTCGTTGGCATTTGTCAATTCCCACCCATCGCTTGGCTTCTATTGCTAAATAATGATTTAGAGTTCGAAAATGGCAATGCATTAGGGCTTCTCTGTTCTGTAGATTTTTTAGGTACGGTTCGAATTTAAAGTCTTGATTTATCAGTGTGTAAAATGTTAACTTATTCGAGCTGTTGATATCATTTCTCCAGTTATCTATAAATTTGTTCTCTAAATATGTTTTTGTTTGCCGAACAACGTGTTACCTTGAAATTCGGATTTTGGGAGGTCAGGGTTCGATCGATCCTAATACGAGAAAAACATGGGTGGAACTTAGTTAGATATGGGCGGGGCATAGCTAAAAGTGGCTTCATCCATTGTGTTTGATGTGTTAAACAATTTTCTGTCAATTGTCGTGCCCGGCTTATTATCAGCGATTAACAACTCAAGGGTTACTTAGCAATACGTGGGTGTATTTGCTATGCGCAATTCTTACTCCATTGTTACCAGGCGCGGATCCAGACATACGCACACCTACGCACGTGCGGTAGTCAGACTTTGGAAAAAAATCAGAACTTTAACCCATAAAATATCTACTTTGTAGACTATCCATTCCACTAACTATATATTATTTATGATGTTTAGACTCCCATTGGCGGCATCCTGTTGCTCAACGCATCCATACACCACCTCAGCAGCCCCTATTATCCCTGTTTATTACCATTACTGTCGGATTCCCCCCCCCCCCACACCTTTAAGAAAGTAATAAAATGCACTTGGATATGGCATCTCCATCGATAAGGCTATGTGACACTGTAGAGTCACATAGCCTTATCGATGACGGGTTCGTTGAACCCTGCTCCAGCACAGTTTACGTAACTGACTGAACATTTATGATATAGCCTACACGTGGTGTGGAGAGGTGGGCGTGCCGTATGCACCAGATGACCCTTCCATCACCTACGACAAGTGCGAGTGGTTGATGAAAGATAATATATCAAAGCAGAGAAAGCGAATTTCGCTACAATTTTTTGATTTTTTTAGAAAGTTACACGACGGCATTAATTTGTTATAATTAGGCCTAGTCATTCCAATCCTATTATAATCCAAGATATTTATACTATGTAGATTTGCCTGTCGTACCCGGGAATGTTTGTCCTGCCTCAGCTGCGCGTGCATCGTGCCATCGAACGCTGAATTAACGAAACTGAGACAGTTGTTACGTTTGTTCTAGACAATTATCTTCAATTTAAAAAAAGTTTGAAAGTTAAGTGTGTCGTGTGTCTAATTATTAATTAGAAATTGATGATATAAAATGATTTAAATTGCTGCTAATAATTAATTTATTTAAGTGAATAACCTTTGATTGTATTGTGTTTCAAATACATGGTAGACCTATCTTCGTCGTTATTTAAATTATACATCTAGTAAGTCATTGACTAGTTGATTAGAAAGGCCTCATTCGATTTCTCTGATGGATATACGGTCATTCTTCAAAGAGCCACCTCCAAAGTATGTATTATAACAAATGTCAATATATAAAATCATACCTGTCTATAACGGACACTGCATCTGTATAAATCAGTACGTGGCAATATGTCAACAAGGGTAGAAAATGAAAAGTATCTGTTTAACTAACGCTAGTGCATGTTCAAAGTAAGTGTAACAACCACCTTTAAGTGGTGGGAATGACGTAATATCATTTTTAGACATGTTGGCTATATAGTTACTATCATGAATTTATAATTATGAGTATAATAAATTATCCATCAGTAGTGCATTACAAGGAGTCTTCTATAGGGACTAAAATTCAGGTTGATCACAGGAAATCACCCATTAAACCCTTTAAGCTCCATAGTTACCACCACCAGTCCACCACCACACCCACCCGTCTTGCTATTCGAAAGAGTTCGTTCGCATTCCAAAACTATTTTTGAAAAAAATATCACTGGAATGACTGGCTCGATGGCAGTGTTTCAGTCATACCTACATTTCTTGGTTTGCGAATGAATACGTTCTCTAAAAATTTCAGAATCCTTTTGAGAATGTATATATGATACCGTATCATATCACAAATAGTCTGTGATTTTTAATTTTAGAATATCCATGGCCGCAAAGTAGTGGTTATGTTAAATTGTCATTTTTGCTGCGACCAGCAGCTAGTGTAATTTGGTTTGTCGTCCTGCATGTCGGTCGGTTTGTCTGTCTGTCCTTCCATCAATCTGTTAAAATTTTGGGCATCAACCGAAATTGTCACTGAATGTGGATACCCAACTTGGTAATGAGTTAGTATGAGTTAACATGACAGCATGTGTGTCTGTCTGTATGTCTGTTGGTCAAATCTTTGACAAAATTCACAAACGCCCCCACGATCCCAGCTATCCGCTTGTTAAGTGTGACATCATGCAGATTTGTACGACCCGGAAATGAAAGAGACAATGGAATTTACCCAAAATGCTGTGGCACGTCAACACAACACGCGAATTCTGCCTACGCCAATACTTGTGAAGTCATGATTGTTGTGACACCACAATTGAGTTTTCATTCACAAGAATTTTGTCTACTCTAGACTGTCATTTTAATCATTCTGAAACCATGTATTATAATATACAATGGCTGTATATTGTTGTAATGCAGCGTTACAACAATATACAGCCATTGTATATTTTAATACATGGTTTCAGAATGGTTAAAATGACATCTTTATTACGGAAAGGCATTTGGTAATATGTAATTCGTATTGAATAACTGACGACATCGGTAAATTATTATGTTTGTTTACATTTGTAGGACCCAGAAATGACGTCACCACTTAACAAGCGGATAGCATGTCACACTTGTGATTTTTTAGGGTTTTTTTTTAGTTTTATCTTTGCTTTCGACCTAGGCTGTGTAGGGCCTACATGGCCAGGCCGAAAGCAAAGAGAAAACTATGCCGCATAATTTCTTTTCACATTCACGACTGGGGTGCTTTTTATATCTTTAAAATCATGACACTCATTTTATTCCCAGGCAACAGAAAATTTCCGACGAATCTCACCAAGTACCAGAGGCCACGGAATGTACACCAGAGTCTGTTTCAGGAGAATGTGCTGCGTCGGGAATGAGTTGTCAAACAGAACAGTTGTCAAATCCATCTGACATAGGGAACATAGTTGACAAGAGCGGTTTGACTGACTATGAGATACATGAATATCTACTGAATCACTGGAAACCGACGGCAAAATATAACTTTCCAAAGACTCTTATGCGTGGCAAATCTAGATCTTTTGTCTATAATTGGCTTGACAAATTTCCCTGGCTTGCGTACTCCCCGAAGTTTGATGGCGCCTTTTGTGCTCCATGTGTTTTGTTTGGCAAGGTATGTGGCAAGAATTCCACAAAATTAACACGGCTTTACACAAGCCCATTAACAGATTGGTCATCATCTCTGAAAAGATTTCGGGAACACGAGTCGTGTAGTGATGTGCACAAATCGGCTGTGGTGTTTGCAGATAACTTTAAGAAACGGATTGACGAGAAAGCACCATCAGTTATCGAGTTAGCTAACATAGGCATTGCCAAAACCATCCAAACAAATAGACAGAAGCTACATTCAATTTTATCTCCGATTGTTTTCTGTGGAAAACAAAACATTCCTCTACGTGGACACAGGGATGATGACACAGATTTGGATAATATTGACACCGTGAATTGTGGAAATTTTCAAGCGCTGTTGCAATTTCGCGTTGATGCTGGTGGTGTAGTGCTTAAAGAACATTTCGACAATGCTGGAAAAAATACAAGATACCGTTCAAAGACAATACAAAACGAACTTATAGATGCCTGCAGACAGCATATAACAGAGGAAATAGTGAATCGCGTAAAGAAAGCCAAGTACTTTGCCGTAATGGCAGATGAGGGCACAGATATCAGCAATAAGTCACAGCTTCCCATTGTTATTCGATATTATGACGTTGAGCAGGAGGAGATACGGGAGGATTTTGTGTCATTTATTCATTTGGAGGAAGTGACATCAGGAGAGGTGGTTGCTAATGCTATAAAGAACACTGTTAGGGCGATCGGGCTTGACATGCCAATGTGTAGAGGGCAATGCTACGATGGTGCGGGTAATATGGCCGGTAAAATTAAAGGTGCTGCCTCTGTGATCAAGAGAGATTATCCAAACGCACATTATATCCATTGTCGTTCACATGTTTTAAATTTATGTGTTGTTAAATCATGTAGCAATCAATTTATTCGCAATATGATGGATACGCTCGGTGAAGTGGCCAGATTTTTTGATGTTCATCCTCAAAGGAATGAAATTCTCAAAGCTAAGATTTCAGAACTGTGTCCAGAATCAAAAACACAAAAGTTGATAGATGTATGCCGCACCCGGTGGCTTGAGCGGTTAGATGCTTTGGATTGCATCGTTGAACTGTTGGAACCGGTGACTGCTGCTTTGGAGTATATACCCCATATGTGCGGTGAATAGATCGGACTATATTGATGACATGTCGTCAAAACAACTTTTATGAAAAAAACCCTGACAAAAATATTAACTACTGCCGAAATCAAATCATGACCACGCCATTATTACAATACATTTCAAGCTAAAATTTAAACACTTTGGAAAAGATACGCATATTATTATAATGAGCTCGTGTGAGGGAAATACCATATCATCCATCTATGATCTTAACCAATCAAATAACAGCATTTGGTCATATGACATCAATAAGGGGTAATAAAGACTGTTACCACATGCGCAAACGTTGTATACATTTAATTTTTACCGAGCGTGGCGTGTGGTAATATTAGTTATTAGCCACCTCCCCCCCCCCACCCCCACCCCCCTCCCCTCAGTATTGTCACATGAATAAATGTTGTTATTTGATTGGTTAAGATCAGGGATGGATGATCTGGCATTCCCCTCACGCGAGTGCAATACCACAAGGTATCCCCCAGCCAAAAAACGTGTTTTACTTTTACTGCGCAGCTAGCCATAAAGCTCATTATAATAATATCATGTTGCTAAAATGGCGGAAACAGAATGTATCTTTTCCATGCTGTTTAAATTTTAGCTTGAAATGTATTGTAATAATGGCGTGGTCATGATTTGATTTCGCCAGTAGTTAATATTTGTGTCAGGGTTTTTTTCATAAAAGTTGTTTTGACGACATGTCATCAATATAGTCCGATCTATTCACCGCACATATAGGGTATATACCACAGCTCTGGCTTCTCTATAAAATATCGAAAATCGCATATGAATGTGACAGCTATAGAGAAAGTGAGTAAAACGGGATTAGGTCATCGTAAATCTACTCACTTTAGGTAAAACCGAAGACCATTCTACTTATTAAACCGTAGCCCGTTTTACTCGCTTTCGTTATAGCTGTTTTTGGGTGAGGGTTATGCAGACGGGTAGGCAAGATATGGCGGTGCTCCATAACAGATATTGGCTATGGTTGACTATACTAAAGGAAATCTCACTTTATGTTACACTAACCATTCAGGTAATAGAATTTGCCACCCGTACTCTATGCCTGAAATGTTAGCTTTTTATCATGCCGACAACGAAAGATATTCAGGCTTTAGTAGTTAAATGTTGATACATTTCTACAGCCTATAATGGCTGTTATGATTTACTTTTCAACCAATCAAAAAAAGCTAGCTTGACTGTCTTGGTAAATACGCTCAGTCATAGAGGTGCCAGCTATATTTTGATAATATGGCATAAAAGCCATCATACAGGTAAGCTGCTGAATATTTTGAAACTAATTTTGCCATAGTCTACTTAGTCAAATTAGTTTCAAAATAGACAACGAGATGAGTATTACATAATAAAGAATGTTACATAATAAAGAATGTAATGCGTTGGCACTCGCATGACATCACGCGCTATTACTTGAGGAGACACAATGGTGGCGATCACTGTTCAATGTTTAAGCGATGTTACAAAGCAGATAATTATGATACAGATCAGGGAATGTGACAGGATATGAATGATATGGAATCTATAAACCATAATCTATCGGTGCAATACAACATTTGAGATGAGATTAGTATCCCTTTAACACATCATGCTAGCTTTTACGTATGTTATTTAAAAGATAGGAATGCCCATCGGGTTATATTCGGGTACGATTTTTTATTACAATACAGCCAGTGATGTTTGCTAAATTATTGGCATGGGCCATCAATCTGATCAAGACATTGGCGTCATTACGCCGAGATTCCAGTAAATCAACGCTCAGACCAACAAGCAGCTGACCTTCACAAGATGCTCTCCGGCAAATACGATAAGAAAGCGGTGAACCTATCTATTCCACTGTCATATAACAGTGTAACCAGAGGACATTCTCTCAAACTATGCACAAGACAAGCAAGGCTAAACATCAGGAAGAACTTCTTCACATGCAGAGTCATAGACTCTTGGAACGATCTGCCTGAAACAGTTGTCAATGCTAAGTCAACAAAAGCAATCGAATCCAGAGTAGACTAGATAAATATTGGCAAGAGAAACGTATAAAGGTTAACTATGATGAGGAAAGTATAACTCAACCATGCGCGCACGCTACGTTTAACCCTTTCAAGACGAAGCCGGCCAAAACCGTCCTTTGTAGTGGTCTCGGGGAATGTCTATTTGCAGGCCAAGAGAAGACTATTTTTGAAAATTTACCACTGGAATGACTGGCTCGATAACCGAGCCAGTCATTCCAATGCTAAATTCCCAAAAATAGTCTTCACTTGGCCTGCAAATGGACCTTCAATAAGTAAATATTCTAAATTTTTTTAAACAAATATAGTAATTAAAGGGTTAATAACACGGAGCTGACCGAAGAGGGTACTTAACGCCACAGTCAGAAGAGGACCTGTGAGTATTAAATCAAGTGGACAATAGTGGATAGTTTAAAATCACAATCAATTGTATTAAATTTTACAAAACTATAAGAACGAATACAGAAATGTATAGAAAATTGGCTTAGCTTTCCAATGATGTATGACTTCAATAATATTATGAAATTACTTATTCATATAAACTGTTTAAAGTGCGTTGTATCGGATTCCAATAGTAAAGCTATGCTGTTTGCACGTCGGCGATCGCCGTTACCTGCCAGAAGTGGTATGAGCAATGCATTCTGGGAAGGTATTTTCCCAAAATACGCTCATGTGGGAAAGCTTCAACGATAATTACCGGCCTGTCTTCGCTCAATGAGAATTAACTAGTGACCATACTGAAGTATTTGTCCTGAGTGATTAGGTACCCTTATTTCCTGAATGTCTGCGATCAGTACCGGCTTAAAGGACAATTCCGGGATGATAAAAAGTGTGCTTTATTTGAAAGATTATTACATGTTTAATGAAATTGCGCCAGAATAATAACCAGATAGAAATAGCGTAACCAACTATCGCTAGATAAAGTCGGTGAAATTGACACTTTTTCGCACATCTGGGCGCTGCCATTTTATCGCGTCTAGCGACGTCAGCCCCGCACCACCGCTATTGCTATGACTGGAGGAGCGACCCCAATAGATGCGAGTATATATTTTAAGGAAGTATACGTAAATGATAATAGCAAACGAACCGCTGAAACGATTCCAATGATTCTAGGATCACTAAATAGGTGCCGACCTCGGGATTAATATGATATAATGGATGTTAATATCGGACAAGAGGTTAAAAAGACTGGAATATGTAAAAAAAAAAAATTCAGCATGAGATTTTTTTTGTCTCTCAGACTCTATCTTTGCATATTGTCATTAAACTGAAGCGTGCTTAAAGCTGAAAGAAATGGCTATTTGCCTGACCAATTATAATTTTGCTCACATAAATATTGCCAAGGATATCACCAAATGAATTAACATTTTGACGTAAAATCTGGGAATTTTCATATTGTTCGGCAAGCTGTAGTAATTTCAATAATTAAGATATTTTGATGGAATTTTCCCCATTATGTGATAACATTGTAAAGCTTCGGCATAGTAAATTCTGTCATTGTAGCTGTAATACTCATTCTGATATGGGATGATGGATAGAGTGCATCCTGAAATTTTTGTTTGAAATTTTGCTGGCTTAGTTTTTCCCGCAGAGTGTATCTTTTGACCCATTAAGTCGATTCTAACATCCCTAGCATTGGATTAATCTTCGAATTTGCAGCTACAGTTAGGTATCATAATTATTACAACCGGCTCTGTGGTTCCGGCAATATTATCATATCATATGCTTTCTTGGAATATATATTTACACTGCCTGCGACACACGCTATGACAGTATCTTGAGTCGGCTGAGTAATTTGACGATACGCAGGTGTCAAGTGTGGCACTTCATTTAACCCTTATCGCATGGTGTAAAATGCGTAATAGCCTACTTAGAGAGATAGTGCGGAGGTACATTAAAAAAAATGTTGCTGAAACGTGTTGCTGTCGTGCACAGCAATAACTTACAGCAGCATTGTTACCAAAATGAACACATTCTGATAGGATAGAGAAAATGGAATCTATGCTTCAGCGGTCCAGGGGTTAACGATTGCCCAGCGACTGCGGATACTAGAATTACTGGAAAAACTTACTAGCTTAACTGGACAATGTCCTAACGATTACAAATTAGCACATGTTAGGCCTCCATGCATATACATATTTACTGTACAGCCTTCGTGCTCGGCAAAGATAGCGTTGGTGCGGGGATGACGTCAGGATCTCGTGAAATCTCACTCTCATTGCAAGAAAATGGCGCCGCCCGGGAGATAAAATAATCCCATGTTTACGATGGTATAATTACTCATATTATGTGTCTATTGTTTTTATTTAGGATCTAATATGTTAGTCATGTAATAGTCTTTCAAATAAAGTACACTTTTACCAATCCCTGAATTGTCCTTTAAGCTGGCGTGAAGGTCCTAGGCTGGAGACCCTAAATTTATCAGTGAAATTTACGAAATTAGCATTTTGACGTTCTGTAAATGGACATTCCTCAGCACCACTGTAGAATGCTTTTGACCATCAAAGTGGTATTGAAGGACAATCCTGGGATTGGAATAAGATTCATGCCTTGGCATAGCCAATGTCGATTTGCAGGCCAAGAGGAGAAATTTTTTTAAAATTTACGACTAGAATGACTGGCTCGGTTATTAGACTGCAAATGGACATTAATCAAGACGATTGTATTACTGTTGTGTAGATGGTACCGAGTTTGTCTCTTCGTTGTGTTACGTAGCCTATAAAAAAAACTTAAATATTTTTTGGTTTAGAGCAGGATGCCACACACAACCCATCCACCCACTCCTCCACCCCCACCCCTACACAGACCACCCCTTAAGCGCGAGGCCCTAGACTGTAGCCAAAGTAGCCAAGTAGGGTAATCCGGCCCTGTCCGCGATATCGATGTTATAGTGATTAGTCTCTCCCCAAGTTGTCTCTCTTTAAAGAACAGATCGCGGGTGTGGGGTACAGTAGTTGTAATGTTGAAGAAATGTAGACGAGCCAGTCCGCTCATTTTGGGGCCAGCACAATCCGTGGTTTGAACAGTATAAACATTTTCATAAGTATAAATGAAGGGCATTGCATAAAGCTAAACATGTGAGAGACGTTTGATAAATAAAATTGGTCACAGCTGCGGCTTGTTATTTACTGTACGGATACGCTGAAATAAGGCAATTTAGTTGCAATTAGCAACCATGTTAATAACGTTACCCATTAATACCTGCTTATTTAGACATACTTATGGGATTCAAAATCAGCATATCAGTGGTATGATATGTTCATGGATACAGTAATCAAATGATAGACTCCATGAATAATTCTAGAAACTAAAACATTAAAGGACAATTCCGGGATGATAAAAAGTGTGATTTATTTGAAAGATTATTACATGTTTAATGAAATTGTGCCAGAATAATAACCGGATAGAAATAGCGTAACCAACTATCGCTAGATAAAGTCGGTAAAATAGACAAAATTTCGCACATTTGGGCGCTGCTATTTTATCGCGTCTAGTGACGTCAGCCCCGCACCACTGCTAATTGCTATGACTGGAGGAGCGAGGCCAACAGACGCGGGTATATATTTTAAGGAAGTATACGTAAATGATAATAGCAAACGAACCGCCGAAGCGATTCCAGTGATTCTAGGATCTCTAAATAGGTGCTGACTTCGGGATTAATATGATATAATGGATGTTAATATTGGACAAGAGGTTCAAAAGACTGGAATATATTAGAAAAATTATTCATCTAAGATATGATCTTAGAATATGTCATCCTTTTTTTGGGAAAATTCAGCATGAGATGTTTTTTGTCTTGCAGACTCCAACTTTGCGTATTGTTATTAAATTGGAGTGTGCTTAAAGCTGAAAGAAATGGCTATTTGCCTGACCAATTATAATTTTGCTCACGTAAATATTGCCAGAGATATCACCAAATGAATTAACATTTTGACATAAAATCTGGGAATTTTCATATTGCCCGGCAGGCTGTAGTAATTTCAATAATTAAGATATTTTGGTGGAATTCTTCCCCTTGTATCATAATATTGTAAAGCTTCGGCACAGTAAATTCTGTCATTGTAGCTGTAATACTCATTCTGATATGGGGTGATGGATAGAGCAGATCCTGAAATTTTTGTTTGAAATTTTGCTGGCTTAGTTTTTCCGGCAGAGGGTATCTTTTGACCCACTAGGCCGATTCTAACATCTCTAGCATTGGACAAATCTTCGAATTTGCAGCTACAGGTAGGTATCGGAATTATTACAATCGGTTCAGTGGTTCCTGTTATATTATCATATCATATGCTTTCTTGGAATATATATTTACACTGCCTGCGACACACGCTATAACTGTATTTTGAGTCGGCTGAATAATTTGACCATACGCACGTGTCAAGTGTGGCACTTCATTTAACCCTTATCGCATGGAGTAATATGCATAATAGCCTACTTACAGAGATAGTGCCAGGGTACATTTTAAGGGGAAAAAATTGCTGAAACGTGTTGCTGTCGTGCACAGCAATGACTTACAGCAGCATTGTTATCAAAATGAAAACATTCTGATAGGATAGAGAAAATGGAATCTGCGCTTCAGCGGTCGAGGGGTTAACGATTCCTCACCGACTTCGGATACTGGAATTACTTGAAAAACTTAGTAGCTTAACTGGGCAACGTCCTAACGATTACAAATTGGCACATGTTAGTCCTCCATGCATATACATATTTACTGTGCGGGGATGACGCCAGGATCTCGTGAAATCACGCTCTCGTTGCAAGAAAATGATGTCGCCCGGGAGATAAAATAATCCCATGTTTACGATGGTATAATTACTCGTATTATTTGTCTATCGTTTTTATTTAGGCTTCAATATGTTAGTCATATAATAGTCTTTCAAATAAAGTACAATTTTACCAATCCCGGAAGTGTCCTTTAAATCACAACTGATAACAAAGTTAATGCACATGTTATCCATTCCATTGGAGCAATGCCACATATCTGTAAACATCCGTAATGAAAACCAATAAATTCCATAAAATTATTTTCAGCACACTTAATCATTATTTGAAATCTAATAAAGTATGCAAAGCAAAAGCAAGTTGGTAACAAGAGTCACATTCAGACTTCGTCAAACAAAATAACATTATAAATTACTTATGGCATTTTATTTGTCCTATGTTCGAAATAGAAGATGTAGTACAGAAACTTAATGAAGACGACTGTATTACTGTAGATTAGAAGGTAATCCATGAGAATTCTCAATTCACCTTTCCAGCGTATCCATCTATCAATCTGACGTCATATGACCGTTATATTATGACGTCATAATAAGTTAAGCGGTGTAGTAAGATGACGTCATAATCATTCCGTCATCAATGATTCTCTAAGGCCCGTCTTTAACTCTTAATAGTCCGACACGTTGTACGAATTGTATGTTTCTACTATTTAATAAACATGATGTTGAATATTTTGGAACCAATTTGACTGGACGCTATTGCTGCCATAGGCAGCAACAACACCAAGTTAAATTAGTCCCAAAATATTCAATAGCTTACCTATATAGTTTTCTGGAAATTGATAGTCAGGGAGTTCAGAGATCGATCGATCCCAACACAATGGAGGTATGGGTGGAGCTTAGCTAGTGATGGGCGGGGCATGGCTAAAACTGCAAACGTTCATTCCCAACATTGACAAATGGAACATTTGTTTGGCTTCAACTACCATGACATCATGTATGTGAGCTCCGGTTGTCTCTTCCATCTGTGGCTCAGCCTCAGTTGCTTCAACCTCGGTTGTCTCGTTTGTCTCGTGTGTTTCCTTCCCATTCACTATTATCTTTTTAATCCAACCAGGACACGTCATGATACAAGCTAGCTGTTCAAGATTTGAAACGTAATTTGACAGGAACATGTTGCTGCAAGGCTGCAACTAGTCTACGTGTGTCTGTCTGTCTGTCTGTCTGTCTGTTTGTTTGTCTGTCTGCCTGCCTGCCTGCCCATCAGTCCGTCCGCCCGCCCGCCCGCCCGTCCGCCAGCCCGCCTGCCCGCCGGTCGGTCGGTCGGTCAGTCTGCCTGCCTACCTGTATGCCTGTGTCTGTCTGTCTGTCTTCGGTCGGTCTGTCTGTCTGTGTTTCGGACATGCTGCATGCATGTCTGTCTGCCAGTCCGGCTGTCGGTATATCAACAATTTTCAAATCCCTGACAAAGCTATATAAGTTGCGACTATAATGCTTCGCACAGGTTATTTATAACCTAAACTTATTCGATATGAATTATTGAAACATAAATTTATCACTGACAATGAAATCTCTATTTTGAGTAGTACGGAAATTCTAGGACCATATTAACCCGTATCCTACTAAAGCCAAACATTTAAATCTTGTAAGAGCTATTGCATGGAAGTCTGCTACATGTGGATTTCCTAAAATGGTATTGCAGCAAGATGATGCTGGATTAGAACCCAACAGCTTACAGCAACAGTTTTAGGGTACTGACCAGTGGACGCTGATACAGTGATAGAAAAAGGGTTAAGCATTCGCTCATGTTCGGTGAATCTCTGTCTAGAGACTGGCGAGTACCAGCTTGTGGTCGCACAGGTACGATCATTTCAAACGCTTCTGGCTCCTCACACTCTGAATAACCAATACATCATTGTATAATCATATTAAAAGAAGAAGAAGTATTTAAAATTGTCGCTATAATTCTTAAACATTGTGGGAAAACGAACTGATAACGTCTACATTAAGGCTGGTGGAAGACGCGTGGGTTGGTACGGGTGGGAGCGTAGACTAGACCCTTCCCACCGTATTCAGAGCAGGCTATCGTAGATCCTCAGCCAGCCAGCCAGCCGGTCAGTTCACAAAAGCTTATTTTAATAACTCTGCTCCTCCTTGACGGATCTTGACCAAACCTGGGGAGAAGGTTGCCCGTGATATGTGGAGCACGTCTACCAATTTTGGGGTCATTAGGTCAAAGGCAATAGCAAGAGCTTTCAGAAATATTGTTTTGTTTTCAAAATGGACATTTAACGCATTTTTAATAACTCTGGTTCTATTGGAGCGATCTTATCCAAACTTAAGATCCCAAAAACGTGCGCCAATTTTGGGGTCAAACGATAAAACGCAACAGTAACTTCTTTCAGCAGCATTGTTTCCAAAATATACACTTTTGACCTCCCCGCGGCCTGGTTGAGAAATACGTCAATGACGAGGCTATTGGACAAATTTGTCCTTGTTGCTTCGCACGCGTTGTTTTCAAACAAGCTGCAAAAGCAACAGCTTTGAGTAACATTGTTTTCAAAATACACACTTTTGACCAAATTTGTCCTTGTTGCTTCAAAGACAGTGATTTGAAGTACGCTTTACCCACAGCTACCAATATAATTATCGACCTTGTTACTTAGAATGCAGGAAATCGCTTCCCAGAGACTCCAACTAAGTATATACCTCTCCCCCCCCCACCCGCTCTTCTCCCCCCCCCCCCCCTCCATTCTCTCCCTCTCCTCTCCCCCTCCCTCCCTCCCCCCTCTCTCTCTCTGTAATGTCCACTACCTTCCAGGCTCATCCCATCTAGGCCCTCTCTGAATTTTAGATGTCACTGCTGTCGATGTAGCCATTGGCTTACCTCCGCTTGGACACCTGGTACCGGCGCTGGTATTGCTGCGTTCCAGAGTTTCCTGCCCATTGATCAGTACAATTGAAATTCTGGAAATAAGAGTTTATTACTGAATATCTCTGGAGTTTCGTAGACTATATCTGCTACGGAAATTAAGGAAATCTAATACATCAAGTGAGCTAATGGCTACCCGAAGCCAATTATGTTTATTACGTTATCAAACAGATTTAGCTAAGAATCCGCTCAAAAAAACGTCAATTTCATTTCATTTGTTAATGAAATTTAGGCCAGCACATATATAGCTCCACGCGCTACGTGGATACATACATGAGTAACAGATAAACTGTCAAACTGTGTCGTGTGATCAGTTTTTACACGTAATTATTTATTACGTTATCAAGTTTACCAGCCTATCACTTTTAATACGCATTACAAACTATGTAAATTATATTGATCTTGAATGCATGATTTATACTATTAATTTGGAGCTGTGAAGTAGCATGGAACACCCGAACAGGCTATCGGTCTATCAAACGCTCATGGCCTTGTTATATAAAGGGTTGAGCCAACATTGGCATAACAGTTGGGTTACGGCTGTTGGGCCAACGTTGGCCCAACAACTTATAGCCAACGTATATTATAAATATTATATACATGGGCTGCACCACAGTTCGCATAACAGTGGCAAAATTACAGTTGTGTTACGGTTGCTGGTCTAATTCTTGCTCAACAACGTATAACAGTGTGCACCTGCAACCACCCCCACCCCCACCACCCCCACCCACCCCAACACCCTTCCCCTGCCATTCACGGGGGTTCCGGTCTTCCTAAGGAGAAAATAAAGAATTAGATGCTCTGAGAAGCCTTTAAATGTCTACTCAGAGCATTTAACTTTCTATCTTGGGGTGGAGTGGGGTGGGAGGACGCTCGGAACCCCAATCTATGGGAGAGAGAGAAAGAGAGAGACACCTTCCCAATGGACATTTCCAGTTTTAGCTATGCCACGCCCATCTCTATCTAAGCTCCGCCTACTCATCGCTCGTGTTGGGCTCGATCGATCTCTGAACTCCCTGAATATCAATTTCCAGAAAACTATACGGGTAAGCTGTCGAATATTTTTAACTAATTTAACCGGGTGCTGTTGCTACCTATGGCAGCAACAGCGCTCAGTCAAATTAGTTTCAAAGTATTCAACCGTATGTTTCTTAAATATCAAAAACATACAATTCGTACGTGTCGGACTATTAAGCGTTAAAGACGGGCTTAATGTATCATTCATGGCGTCATGATTATGACGTCAACATAAACGTCACGTAGTTGATTATGACGTCATATGATTTAGTGAGGAAATGGATTCATGATTTATTGCCCATAGGTAAATAAATCTGACGCTGCTCAACATCCCCAGATGTAGCTAAGAGAAATACCGGTCTAAATAAACCAATTAGCGTAGCAGAAAATTTCATTTTCCATTAAATCGCCAAAAAACAATAAAACAGCTGGGTTAGATAACATAAAATGTTGGCAAACCTTCATCGAACTGCTGTAAATGATCGACGAGTGCTAGAACGATAAAAAAAATCTATTCTGTGTTAGAAAATAGGGTGGTGACAAAGGACAACACCAATTTACTAACAACATCAATAGTCCACTCACTGGCCCATCCAGTGAATAACCTGCATAAAACGCTTCTGGCAGCACTGGTTCTCAAGCATGTTGATACAGCGAGTGTATTTTAATCAGAGGATTTGTTTTTAAAGACATCATTAGATTCTGATCTGCTACACTGCCAACCGGATATATATATATATATATATATATATATATATATATATATATATATATATATATATATATATATATATATATATATATATATTTATATATATATATATATATATATATATATATATATATATATATATATATATATATATATATATATATATATATAATACTATTTGACCCAATGGCTGCTGCTGTTGCTACTTGATAACCACATGGCTCAAAGAAGATGAACGTGTAATGCCTCAATTCATATAAATGATGTGTTGCTATATTGACCTTTTGTCTTTGTCCAACGCATGCGGCGGTATCTTACAGTTAGCAAACATAGTCTTATGCTAAAAATCAATGTCCTAAAACATGTCCTATACTTCCAGCAAATTTGTCATAAAATCTGTTTTTCACCAAAACATTGACTAATCAGCATTCTGTACACAAGCGCTGAGGCCTACGCCCATATGGTCATTCCAGCCAAATTAGGTTGAAATCCGCCAAGCGGTTAATGAGGAGTAGCGTTTTGACACTTTCCGGTAAATCTTAAAATCTATGTTTTTCACCAAAATAATTGACCAACCAAAATTCTGTTTACAAGTACTGAAGCCTACCCCATTGGGTCCTTCCAGCCAAATTAGGTTCAAATCCATCAAGCGGTTAATGAGGAGTAGTATTTTAAAGCAAACGTTGATGGACAGACGATGACGGACGACAGACAGACGGTCGCCATAGCATAAGCTAACTTAGCCTTTCAGACCAGGTCAGCTAATAATGCACTACAGGTTTCCAAATGCAACCAGCTGGCCAAGACTGCGGACAGTTGACCTTTCCATTTTATTCATCCATCATATGACGTCATAATCAACTACATGAAGTTGAGAATGACGTCATAATCAATGACATAGATAATTTGCTGATGACAGTATCCACTATGGTAAAATCCAGCTTGGTATATCTTGCAGGTGCCTCTACCTCCAACAAATGCAAGACCTTTGTGTCCGAGTCACTGGCACCTGAAGAACAGGGTATGGGAGCCACATGCCACTTAATTTGTTTCAGACAATACTTTTTGCAAATACCTTAGAAATTGTCATTCTGAAGCAGATCGATCCTATAATGTGCACTATTCTTGTAATTTTACAAGCAGACCTCGACAACTAATAACTCACTATGTAGATGGGATAAATTTTTGTGGCAAAACCATTAACTTGTGGAAAAGGTACTTTTCGTGATTGGGTTACCTTGATTCATGACACTGCAATCACAATACTTCCTTGGCAGTTCAAGAGCAACTTGAAGGCCAAGAATGTTGAAGATCATTTTGAGGGGAATGTGAGTTATCATTCAGAAATACAGTTACAGTAGGCTACGTCATAACCACGACATTGACATTAAAATCAATAGGTCTACTCATGTGACCTTCCCAAGGGCGCAGGTGACGTCTGTTACGATCCAGAAACATAATTTTCCTAGTCTTGTCACCATGTATGATGTTTTGTCCTAGAAAACAAGAGGCCCAAGGGGCCTGTATAGCTCACCTGGAATGGTCATTAACAATAAGTGGAACTCTAATGGCCCATAGTCATCAATATCATCTCCCAAGTCATTTTCTAAAAAACTAGGTCATCCAGGATGGCCACCGAATGATTCAGCCAATCAAGTTCACAAGTGAACAAATTTGGTTCATTGCTTGCCCTAGATGATATTCTACGAGTTCTGAATCGATCCTTCAAATAGAAATTTCTAAAAATCGACCAAAATCCAAGATGGCCACCGACCCCAATTGGCCGATCGGCTTTGTTTGAACAAACTTGAATCACTATACCCTAAGGATGCTTTCTAACAAATATAATTGAAATTGTTCCAGTAGTTATCGAGAAGACATTTTAAATTTCCCATTGCTTTAGTATGGGAGCTTTTGGCAGGAAAATGATTCAAGATGGCTGCCAACCCGACCCGTTCAGCAGTTCTGGAGGTCGTTTTCTCTAAAACTTTAACAAACTTTAATGGCCCTTAGTCCCTAATCATATCTGCCAAATTTCGACCTGATCCATTCAGTGGTTCTGGAGAAGGCGTTTTCGCTAAAACTAGGTCAACCAAGCGGACCGCCGAACCATATGACCAATCAAGTTTCCTTCAACAAATTTGCTTCAGCTCTTGCCTTAGATCATATTTCATGGGGTTTGCCTCAATCTCACAAGCGGTTTTCGGAGAAGATTTTTCGACGTTTCTAAAAATTGGCCAAAATCCAAGATGGCCACTGGCCCAATTGGCCGATCGGCTTCGTTTGAACAAACTTGAATCCCTATGCCCTAAGGATGCTTCCTGCCAAATATAATTGAAATTGTCCCAGTAGTTCTGGAGAAGACATTTTAAGTTTCCCATTGCTTTAGTTTGGGAACCTATGGTGGGTAAATGATTCGAGATGGCCGCCAAACCGTTTATCCAATCCTTTCGAAAATTACAAATTTGAGATCAGAATACCAAAAAACACATAAAACCAATTTCTGCCTCAAAATCCACCAAATAAAAAAATCCCAATATGGCCACCAAACATGCTATATCTTGATTGGCCCATGGCGGCCATGTTTTTTGATGGTTTAAATTCCCTTGAACAAACTTTAATGGCACTTAGACACTAATCATATCTGCCAAATTTCGACCCGACCAGTTCAGCTGTTCTGGAGGTCGTTCTCGCTAAAACTAGGTCAACCAAGATGACCATCAAACCATTTGACCAATCAAGTTCCTTGAACAAACTTGGTTCAGCGCTTACCCTGGATCATATTTCATGAGTTTTGCATCAATTCCCCTGGCGGTTTCGGAGATTTTTAAAGACGTTTCCTACAGATTGGCCAATCGGCTTCGCTTGCACAAACTTGGATCCCTATGCCCTAAGGATGCTTCCTGCCAAAGATAATTGAAATCGGCCCAGGGGTTCTTGAGAAGTCGTTTAAAGGAAAAGTTGATGGACGGTTGCCATGGCATAAGCTCACTTGGCCTTTCAGGCCAGGCGAGCTAACAATATGGTTCTTCGACGGATGCAACTTGCAGGCGAAGTATAGTCAAGTAATGCTTGAGTCATCATAAGGAAATACAATTTCTGTTTAAATTGTGTCACCACAAGTGATCACAAAATCAATAATATACTTCAGGGTTACAAATGTAACCAGCAGGCCAAGACTGCCAGCAATGGCACTTTCCAGGTTATCAATCCATTATGTCATCATAATCAACTACATGACATGTAGGATAACGTCATAATCAATTACGTCATGAATGACGTAGATAAGTTTGTCATGAACACAACTGGTGATGAACTAACCGTTGTATGAATTGTATGGCTTTACTATATGCCATAGGCAGCAACATAACCCAGTCAAGTTCGTTTCGAAATATTCAACAGCTTACCTGTATAGTTTTCAGAAAATTGATCGTCAGGGAGTTCAGCGATTGCTCGATCCTAACACAGGGGAATTGTGGGTGGAGTTTAGCTAGAGATGGGCGAGGCACAGCCAAAACTTGATTACTACATTCCTTCTATTCAGTAGACTTCCACGTTACTAAGACAATAATAGTGGAATCCAATCAGTCACTCGAGTATATGACGTCATTATCAAATACATCAAAGGTAAGCTGACATCACCATTAAATATGTCCATCAGGATACCTCTATAGTTCTATGGAAATTGAATCAGGAAGATTATGGATCGATCGATCCCAACACAGGCAAAACGTGGGTGGAGCTTAACTAGGGGTGGGCGGGGTATAGCTAAAACTGGAAAGGTCCATTGGTAAGTAGAGGATATGTCTTTGTTTTCCAATCAATAATCAGAGCTCAAAGACTACAATTTAAATCACTTTTTATTCATCTTTAACACCACAAGTCCTCATAATAAATCATCAATGTAAACATGATTGTCTTACGACAGCACTTTGCATTCCACGAACCATAGCACTAATCACAAGACCGCGCATATTTCTGTAATAGAACCAGCCAATAACTAAACTTAGTACAGAAAATCCAGCTTATATCAAACTGATGGTTATTTAAAACAGGGAGTCATAAGAACACCCTTCTCTGCGAATCACCATCATCTATCACCTACATGTATAGATACTGAGTTGTATTACATGACCACCTGTCTTTATAGACCACCTGCTGATGGCCCGTACAATGTCTGTTATTAATAGGTTTAGTGTATTACCTGCAACCTGAGATTTATTTATTTATTTCATCAGAACATCGTATAACGTTTCTTTTTATGAAATAGAATATACCAAACCTTTATATATTATTATTCTTTTGATTGTGGTTTTTACTGCTTTTATTGTTTTGAAGTTCAAGTTGAGCGGTAGTGTCTGTCTGCTTTAGTTTGAATTTGTTTTTTTACCTCTTCTGTGGGTGCTCCGACATAATGGAGGATTATCCGAAACAAAACAAGACAAGATTGAAAAAAAGATTTTAAACGAGTCTCAGAATTACTCCATTTCACATTCATATTTCTATTTCCATACTTTTTCCAAACCTATACCACAAAATCTTTGATTTACAACACTTTTAACCCTTTACCACCACATATCAGTCAAAAATGGCTTCTGCAGTGGTCTTGTAACATGTCAATTTACAGACCAAGAGAATGCTATTTTTGAAAATTAACCACTGGAATGACTGGCTCGATAAACGGAAATCTAATACATCAAGTGAGCTAATGGCTACCCGAAGCCAATTATGTTTATTACGTTATCAAACAGATTTAGCTAAGAATCCGCTAAAAAAAACGTCAATTTCATTTCATTTGTTAATGAAATTTAGGCCAGCACATATATAGCTCCACGCGCTACGTGGATACATACATGAGTAACAGATAAACTGTCAAACTGTGTCGTGTGATCAGTTTTTACACGTAATTATTTATTACGTTATCAAGTTTACCAGCCTATCACTTTTAATACGCATTACAAACTATGTAAATTATATTGATCTTGAATGCATGATTTATACTATTAATTTGGAGCTGTGAAGTAGCATGGAACACCCGAACAGGCTATCGGTCTATCAAACGCTCATGGCCTTTTTTTATAAAGTGTTGAGCCAACATTGGCATAACAGTTGGGTTACGGCTGTTGGGCCAACGTTGGCCCAACAACTTATAGCCAACGTATATTATAAATATTATATACATGGGCTGCACCACAGATCGCATAACAGTGGCAAAATTACAGTTGTGTTACGGTTGCTGGTCTAATTCTTGCTCAACAACGTATAACAGTGTGCACCTGCAACCACCCCCACCCTCACCACCCCCACCCATCCACCCCAACACCCTTCCCCTGCCATTCACGGGGGTTCCGGTCTTCCTAAGGAGAAAATAAAGAATTAGATGCTCTGAGAAGCCTTTAAATGTCTACTCAGAGCATTTAACTTTCTATCTTGGGGTGGAGTGGGGTGGGAGGACGCTCGGAACCCCAATCTATGGGAGAGAGAGAGAGAGAGAGAGAGAGAGAGAGAGAGAGAGACACCTTCCCAATGGACATTTCCAGTTTTAGCTATGCGACGCCCATCTCTATCTAAGCTCCGCCTACTCATCGCTCGTGTTGGGCTCGATCGATCTCTGAACTCCCTGAATATCAATTTCCAGAAAACTATACGGGTAAGCTGTCGAATATTTTTAACTAATTTAACCGGGTGCTGTTGCTGCCTATGGCAGCAACAGCGCTCAGTCAAATTAGTTTCAAAGTATTCAACCGTATGTTTCTTAAATATCAAAAACATACAATTCGTACGTGTCGGACTATTAAGCGTTAAAGACGGGCTTAATGTATCATTCATGGCGTCATGATTATGACGTCAACATAAACGTCACGTAGTTGATTATGACGTCATATGATTTAGTGAGGAAATGGATTCATGATTTATTGCCCATAGGTAAATAAATCTGACGCTGCTCAACATCCCCAGATGTAGCTAAGAGAAATACCGGTCTAAATAAACCAATTAGCGTAGCAGAATATTTCATTTTCCATTAAATCGCCAAAAAACAATAAAACAGCTGGGTTAGATAACATAAAATGTTGGCAAACCTTCATCGAACTGCTGTAAATGATCGACGAGTGCTAGAACGATAAAAAAATCAATTCTGTGTTAGAAAATAGGGTGGTGACAAAGGACAACACCAATTTACTAACAACATCAATAGTCCACTCACTGGCCCATCCAGTGAATAACCTGCATAAAACGCTTCTGGCAGCACTGGTTCTCAAGCATGTTGATACAGCGAGTGTATTTTAATCAGAGGATTTGTTTTTAAAGACATCATTAGATTCTGATCTGCTACACTGCCACCCCGGATGGATATATATATATATATATATATATATATATATATATATATATATATATATATATATATATATATATAATACTATTTGACCCAATGGCTGCTGCTGTTGCTACTTGATAACCACATGGCTCAAAGAAGATGAACGTGTAATGCCTCAATTCATATAAATGATGTGTTGCTATATTGACCTTTTGTCTTTGTCCAACGCATGCGGCAGTATCTTACAGTTAGCAAACATAGTCTTATGCTAAAAATCAATGTCCTAAAACATGTCCTATACTTCCAGCAAATTTGCCATAAAATCTGTTTTTCACCAAAACATTGACTAATCAGCATTCTGTACACAAGCGCTGAGGCCTACGCCCATATGGTCATTCCAGCCAAATTAGGTTGAAATCCGCCAAGAGGTTAATGAGGAGTAGCGTTTTGACACTTTCCGGTAAATCTTAAAATCTATGTTTTTCACCAAAATAATTGACCAACCAAAATTCTGTTTACAAGTACTGAAGCCTACCCCATTGGGTCCTTCCAGCCAAATTAGGTTCAAATCCATCAAGCGGTTAATGATAAGTAGTATTTTAAAGCAAACGTTGATGGACAGACGATGACGGACGACAGACAGACGGTCGCCATAGCATAAGCTAACTTAGCCTTTCAGACCAGGTCAGCTAATAATGCACTACAGGTTTCCAAATGCAACCAGCTGGCCAAGACTGCGGACAGTTGACCTTTCCATTTTATTCATCCATCATATGACGTCATAATCAACTACATGAAGTTGAGAATGACGTCATCATCAATGACATAGATAATTTGCTGATGACAGTATCCACTATGGTAAAATCCAGCTTGGTATATCTTGCAGGTGCCTCTACCTCCAACAAATGCAAGACCTTTGTGTCCGAGTCACTGGCACCTGAAGAACAGGGTATGGGAGCCACATGCCACTTAATTTGTTTCAGACAATACTTTTTGCAAATAACTTAGAAATTGTCATTCTGAAGCAGATCGATCCTATAATGTGCACTATTCTTGTAATTTTACAAGCAGACCTTGACAACTAATAACTCACTATGTAGATGGGATAAATTGTTGTGGCAAAAACATTAACTTGTGGAAAAGGTACTTTTCGTGATTGGGTTACCTTGATTCATGACACTGCAATCACAATACTTCCTTGGCAGTTCAAGAGCAACTTGAAGGCCAATAATGTTGAAGATCATTTTGAGGGGAATGTGAGTTATCATTCAGAAATACAGTTACAGTAGGCTACGTCATAACCACGACATTGACATTAAAATCAATATGTCTACTTATGTGACCTTCCCTAGGGCGCAGGTGACGTCTGTTACGATCCAGAAACATAATTTTCCTAGTCTTGTCACCATGTATGATGTTTTGTCCTAGAAAACAAGAGGCCCAAGGGGCCTGTATAGCTCACCTGGAATGGTCATTAACAATAAGTGGAACTCTAATGGCCCATAGTCATCAATATCATCTCCCAAGTCATTTTCTAAAAAACTAGGTCATCCAGGATGGCCACCGAATGATTCAGCCAATCAAGTTCACAAGTGAACAAATTTGGTTCATTGCTTGCCCTAGATGATATTCTACGAGTTCTGAATCGATCCTTCAAATAGCTTCGGAGATTTTTAAAGAAATTTCTAAAAATCGACCAAAATCCAAGATGGCCACCGACCCCAATTGGCCGATCGGCTTTGTTTGAACAAACTTGAATCACTATACCCTAAGGATGCTTTCTAACAAATATAATTGAAATTGTTCCAGTAGTTATCGAGAAGACATTTTAAATTTCCCATTGCTTTAGTATGGGAGCTTTTGGCAGGAAAATGATTCAAGATGGCTGCCAACCCGACCCGTTCAGCAGTTCTGGAGGTCGTTTTCGCTAAAACTTTAACAAACTTTAATGGCCCTTAGTCCCTAATCATATCTGCCAAATTTCGACCTGATCCATTCAGTGGTTCTGGAGAAGGCGTTTTCGCTAAAACTAGGTCAACCAAGCGGACCGCCGAACCATATGACCAATCAAGTTTCCTTCAACAAATTTGCTTCAGCTCTTGCCTTAGATCATATTTCATGGGGTTTGCCTCAATCTCACAAGCGGTTTTCGGAGAAGATTTTTAGACGTTTCTAAAAATCGGCCAAAATCCAAGATGGCCACTGGCCCAATTGGCCGATCGGCTTCGTTTGAACAAACTTGAATCCCTATGCCCTAAGGATGCTTCCTGCCAAATATAATTGAAATTGTCCCAGTAGTTCTGGAGAAGAAGACATTTTAAGTTTCCCATTGCTTTAGTTTGGGAACCTATGGTTGGAAAATGATTCGAGATGGCCGCCAAACCGTTTATCCAATCCTTCCGAAAATTACAAATTTGAGATCAGAATACCAAAAAAACACATATAAAACAATTTCGGCCTCAAAATCCACCAAATAAAAAAATTCCAATATGGCAACCAAACATGCTATATCTTGATTGGCCCATGGCGGCCATGTTTTTTGATGGTTCAAATTCCCGTGAACAAACTTTAATGGCACTTAGACACTAATCATATCTGCCAAATTTCGACCCGACCCATTCAGCTGTTCTGGAGGTCGTTCTCGCTAAAACTAGGTCAACCAAGATGACCATCAAACCATTTGACCAATCAAGTTCCCTTGAACAAACTTGGTTCAGCGCTTGCCCTGGATCATATTTCATGAGTTTTGCATCAATTCCCCTGGCGGTTTCGGAGGTTTTTAAAGACGTTTCCTACAAATTGGCCAATCGGCTTCGCTTGCACAAACTTGGATCCCTATGCCCTAAGGATGCTTCCTGCCAAAGATAATTGAAATCGGCCCAGGGTGTTCTTGAGAAGTCGTTTAAAGGAAAAGTTGATGGACAGTTGCCATGGCATAAGCTCACTTGGTCTTTTAGGCCAGGTGAGCTAACAATATGGTTCTTCGACGGATGCAACTTGCAGGCGAAGTATAGTCAAGTAATGCTTGAGTCATCATAAGGAAATACAATTTCTGTTGAAATTGTGTCACCACAAGTGATCACAAAATCAATACTATACTTCAGGGTTCTAAATGTAACCAGCAGGCCAAGACTGCCAGCAATGGAACTTTCCAGGTTATCCATCCATTATGTCATCATAATCAACTACATGACAAGTAGGACAACGTCATAATCAATTACGTCATGAATGACGTAGATAAGTTTGTCATGAACACATAATTGGTGACGAACTAACCGTTGTATGAATTGTATGGCTTTACTATATGCCATAGGCAGCAACATAACCCAGTCAAATTCGTTTCGAAATATTCAACAGGTTACCTGTATAGTTTTCAGAAAATTGATCGTCAGGGAGTTCAGCGATTGCTCGCTCCTAACACAGGGGAATTGTGGGTGGAGTTTAGCTAGAGATGGGCGAGGCACAGCTAAAACTTGACTACTACATTCCTTCTATTCAGTAGACTTCCACGTTACTAAGACAATAATAGTGGAATCCAATCAGTCACTCGAGTATATGACGTCATTATCAAATACATCAAAGGTAAGCTGACATCACCATTAAATATGTCCATCAGGATACCTCTATAGTTCTATGGAAATTGAATCAGGAAGATTATGGATCGATCGATCCCAACACAGGCGAAACGTGGGTGGAGCTTAACTAGGGGTGGGCGGGGTATAGCTAAAACTGGAAAGGTCCATTGGTAAGTAGAAGATATGTCTTTGTTTTCCAATCAATAATCAGAGCTCAACGACTACAATTTAAATCACTTTTTATTCATCTTTAACACCACAAGTCCTCATAATAAATCATCAATGTAAACATGATTATCTTACGACAGCACTTTGCATTCCACGAACCATAGCACTAATCACAAGACAGCGCATATTTCTGTAATAGAACCAGCCAATAACTAAACTTAGTACAGAAAATCCAGCTTATATCAAACCGATGGTTATTTAAAACAGGGAGTCATAAGAACACCCTTCTCTGCGAATCACCATCATTTGCACCCAAAATCTATCACCTACATGTATAGATACTGAGTTGTATTACATGACCACCTGTCTTTATAGACCACCTGCTGATGGCCCGTACAATGTCTGTTATTAATAGGTTTAGTGTATTACCTGCGACCTGACATTTATTTATTTATTTCATCAGAACATCGTATAACGTTTCTTTTTATGAAATAGAATATACCAAACCTTTATATATTATTATTATTTTGATTGTGGTTTTTACTGCTTTTATTGTTTTGAAGTTCAAGTTGAGCGGTAGTGTCTGTCTGCTTTAGTTTGAATTTGTTTTTTTACCTCTTCTGTGGGTGCTCCGACTTAATGGAGGATTATCCGAAACAAAACAAGACAAGACTGAAAAAAAGATTTTAAACGAGTCTCAGAATTACTCCATTTCACATTCATATTTCTATTTCCATACTTTTTCCAAACCTATACCACAAAATCCTTGATTTACAACACTTTTAACCCTTTACCACATATCAGTCAAAAATGGCTTCTGCAGTGGTCTTGTAACATGTCAATTTACAGACCAAGAGAATGCTATTTTTGAAAATTAACCACTGGAATGACTGGCTCGATAAACGAGCCAGTCATTCCAGTGGTAAATTTTCAAAAATAGTATTCTCTTGGTCTGTAAATTGACATATATGAAAAATTTTTTAATTTTCTTGAGAAAATTTCAGTTTTAAAGTCTTAAGGACTGAAGTGCTCTCCAAATTTCACACCTTTCCATACATTCAAACATGTCAAAACCCTGTAGCTGTAAAGTATAATAGAAAGTGCCAGCTATGATGAAAAATTGATAATGAAACATAAAGCTTAAATCTTTCAGTGATGAATTCCCCCTAACACGTTTTCAAGGCAACCATAACGGGAAAACTGTTGAATATATTGAAATTAATTAGACTGGAAGCCATTGCTGCCTAAGGCATTCAACAGAATAAGTTTTATATCATAAAGAATACTTTATCTGGGTCAGTTTTAACTCTTTGAACCAAAACCAGCTTTTGTAAAGATCTTCAGGAATGTTCATTTGCGGGCCGAGAGAACTAATTTTTATGTTTTGGCATTAGAATGACTAGTTCAATAACCAAACCAGTTATACCAGTGGCAGATTTTCAGGGTGGTCTTCTCTTGGACTGCGAATGGGTCTTAAATGAGAAGAAATTGTAATTTTCTTCACAAATCTTGACCAGTAAAGGGTTAATCTAAGTCTTTCAAAAATAAACAAGAGGCGCAAGGTGCCTGAATCACTCATCTGGAAAATTGGCTAGTGAGATTTTGCATATAAAGCTTTATGATTTCCCATAAACTTTCGGAAAATCCGCGATGGCTACTGGAGGTAGAAAGGCCTACAAATAGAGACTTAAAGAATTTGAGATGAGCAGAGAAACCTGTTTTAAAAATACAAATTTTAGCCTTATGCAACAATGACCTCCAGTCATATTAATTTCAAAATAATCATATTTTATATATGCTATAAATCATAAAGAATTTACTTTTTCAGGTATTTTGCAACGCTTAGAAAAATACATGTCATTCATGATCATCTCCAATGAATGGTAATTATATAGCAAGTGAACATCATTGATAACAAGAATTCCGCGTAATTAAATGTCTCGCCTGTCGCATATTTGTCACAGTGACCTTAACCATTGACCTTGTGGGCTCAATGTGTCCAAATTAGTTCTGGCAGTATGAAGCAATTCTGAAATATAAATGTCTATGATTTGCTAACCGCAAAAACTTAATGTTGAAAAATCAGAGATCAAATAGCAATGTCCTAATGACCTTAATGTTGAAATAAAAGTTCTGTATTAACGTCACAGTGACCTTGACCTCTGACCTTGTGACCCCAACACCCTTCCTACAATTATATGTAATCATGTATCCAAGTTTAGTTGCAATAGGCTTAAGCAATCCTGAGATATAAGCCAAGATGTTTTGCTAAATACAAAAACTTAATGTTGAAAGAACAGAGTTCTATATCAAGGTCACAGTGACTGTGACCGTGCGACCGCAACGTCACTGTGCTGCTTCCTAACAATATATGTAACCATGTACCCAAGTTTAGTTGCAATAGGCGTAACCAATCCTGAAATATAAGCTGAGCATTGAAAAAACCAGTTTTGTACAAAGGTCACAGTGACCGTGACATTTGACATTGTGACGTCATTATCATCATGATGGTTCTTAACCACATAGGCTACCACTTTACCAAGTTTACTTGTAATAGGCTTAATCAATCCTGAAATATAACTTGATAAGTTTGACTAAACGCAAAACGTTAAAAAACAGTTTTTTACCAAAGTCACAGTGACCTTGACCTTACCTCATCATCGTCATGATGGTTCCTAACTACATAGGCAACCACTCTACCAAGTTTAGTTGCAATAGGCTTAACCAATCCTGAAATATAAGCTGATTAGTTTGCTAAACGCAAAAACTTAACAATTGTTACGCCATTGCCGTCGGAAAAGTGATACCTATGGCTCGCTTTTTCTGCTTCGCAGGCGAGACAAAAAATATGCATCTTAGACTTGTGCAATTTCTGCTTGGGATAATTGTGATTGATTGGAATAATCATCATTTTGCATGAAATTATAATGTTTGGGTGTTTGGGTAAAAGGTGGTTTTCAAACATGAAAGGAAAAATGTGGTTAGCTTTAGTGTAATTAACGAGTAGTAGGAATCATAACTGTGATGTTGCTTAAGTTGTCAACTGAAATAAAATCATTTTAGGTTTGCTGAAAGTATGTCTAAGCGATCCTGAAATATAATCCAACCACATTTGCTTAACGCAAAAACGTAATGGAAAGACACTGCTTTATAACCATGTCACAATAATCTTGACCTTTGACAGTGATGTCAGGATCACCAGTAATGTGTCACGAGGAACAGCATTCCGCAATATGGTGCAAGTATGGCTAAGCAAATGCTGAAACAGGTAAGTTTTGTTCCAATTGGAGTAGTCATTGCTGATATACAATGCAAAAACTGAACATAAAATATTAACAAGCATTATGGAATGACCTTTGACCCATAATCTTGACCTCATGACGTCTGCATCAGTGTGCTGCTTCCTTTCGATGTAAATCACCATGTACCAAAGTTTGGTTCCAAGTGGATTAGCCATTGCTGAGATGTAATAAGCCAATAAATTTTGTTTAACGCAAAAACTTAAAATATTAACAAAGATTATACCATGACCATTGACCCCCATAACCATGATCTCATGATGTCTGCATCAGCATGCTGCTTCCATTAAATGTAAATCACCATGTACCCAAGTTTGGTTCCAATTGGATAAGGCATTGTTGAGATATAAGGCAATAACTTTTGTTTAACGCAAAAACTTAACATAAAATATTAACAAAGATTATACCGTGAACTTTGACACCATAAACTTGACCTCGTGATGCCTGCATCAGCGTGCTGCTTCCTTTCGATACATATCTCCATGTACCTACATTTGGTTCCAATTGAATCAGGCATTGTTGAGATATAAGACAATAACTTTTGTTTAATGCAAAAATTTAACGTAAAATATTAACAAAGTTTATACTGTGACCTTTAACCCCATAACATTTAACGCATGATGTCTGCATCAGTGTGCTGCTTCCTTTCGATGTATATCTCCATGTATCCAAGTTTGGTTCCAATTGGATCAAGCATTGCTGAGATATAAACTTAACTTAAAGGTTTACGCTACCACTTCCGGAAAAGTGATACCTATGTCTTGATCCTGCTTCGCAGGCGAGACAAAAATTAAACAGTAACAAAAAAAATCTAATTTCTGATTATATAATATAATAATTTTTATATACATGCCTAAGATATATTGCAATTTGACAGAACTACAGTAAATCAGTCAATAGAACAGGAATAATTACACATTCATGTAAAATAGCACACACATGGCTGATGAGGAACTGAAAACATGTTTACATTAATCAATGTGCAACAACCACTACTTGTGGGCAAGCATAACTGTTGCCATAGACCAATGAGGAAATGGATAATGGTCTTTATCACTATTAATCAATGATGCAATCATTCGTGACACATTTTAGTACAAACAAGGTAAGTATTAGTGACATAAAAATATGGAAAAATTCCGAAAATTGCTTTCGTTATAGTATAAACTGAATGCAATGATGATACAGAACAAATTTTGTAGTTTTCAGGTAACATTTCGTTCATCAATGGCGTAATACAAGTTTGATGAACGAAATGTTAACTGAAAAATTTAACATCTGCCTAATTCTTGCTAGACGTAGCATGCTATTTGGATCGCTTTGGTGAGCCATGATCTGCTTGACATAAGGCTGGACAAAGAGTAAATAATTTCGATATAGATAAAGGAATGTGCTCGGAAGGGAATGATATGAAAGCAATGTACCATACTCTGTGATTAGTATCGCTTGAAGGAGTGTGACTGTCTAGTGTCTAGAAATATTCACGACTCATGTTCTCAATCACTTACATAACACATTAGTATACGTTTTAAAATCAAGATAAAATGTACTGCTCATTATTTTGGACTTAATTCGATCGGAAGCCATTAACGCTTTCACCGCCAAATCCCCGAAAAAGTAGGTTCTTTACGATATAAAACACATGTTGAATATTTTTAAATTAATTTCACTGGAAGCTGTTGCTGCCTTTAGGCTATATATGGTTGCCTTGAAAATGAGATACGGGGAATTCATCAGTGAAAGGGTTACATCCAAAATATTTAGCAGAACATTTCTTACATCGTGATCAAAATTGTACTAAGTTTTCAAAATATTGTCACTTATTTATCCGCTGTATTGTATAATGTGGCATCTTTCATACATAGACTCTCTCTGCACGCTGAACAATTCTTTAATGCGCATATGTTCTTTTTATAAAACAATAATAAAAATAAATATGGATAAATACAGTAATGATTTCTGACTAGTTCTAAAATTGGTTTATAGGTCAGTGCTAGCATCTGTCCTGTCACTTAAAAATAGTTCACCCATACACTGGCATACAGGGGCTCGTTTTCGACTGACTTGGTTCGTGGTTCACTGACGCAATTCGCGGTTCACGCGCTTTGGCATTCCGGAAGTGGAAGATGTACTGCGGTGATTCGTTGAAACAGGAACCGATTTCTGATCTTGGTTCGTTGTTACCAATGGTTACTGATTCGTAAATGTCAAGATGGCGGCACTCAGCTAAATTTTATAACTTATTTAAATGACGAAATGTCGTAAATATTTTTAGCGTATGCGGTCGTCTGCGATTTACATAGACTGAAATTAAAGTCAAAATAGAAATACGATCAAATTAATTGCTAAAGTTAAGGCAATTTAGAATGTTTGAGGGCTTAGTATATTACAATGAAATTACGAGCAGCAAGCCTAGACAATTTGCATAAATGTTGTTTTGGCATTTCTGGTTCCTGGTTCGCAAGTCATCAAATTCATGAACCAAGTGAGTCGCGAAAATTAGCCCCAGATTGAAACAAGACTTGGCACTTATTAGTAGCACATAGCAGGCTTCAGTCTCAAATTCTAGCAGTTTTACGGACAATTTGCCAAAAACCAATACTTTTAACCCTTGAACACCTTCCAAAAAAACAGCTTCTGTTGTCGTCCTGGCAAATGTCCATTTGAAGATCAAAAGAAAACTATTTTTGAAAATTTATCAAGGGAATGACTGGCTCGATAACATTTCTTACTTAACATGTTTCTGTTTTGGAAAAAATTTTATGATCTTATTTATGAGCTGTACTGCACTTGAAAGCTTCAGCAAGATTACTTTCAAAACTGCAATTTCAAATTGTTAGTTATATTTCTATATACTGAAACAATGTCCTTTTGGTGTATAAGTTAATATGTAGTATTCAGGTGCGCTTTAGGTATTGTGACTATACTAATGGACTGGTCAATGCACACAGAAAATCCAAATATTTGCTTGGTCAATGTCGACTTGCAGGTCAAGAGAAGACTATCTTAGAAAATTTACCACTGGAAGGGCTGGCTCGATAATCGAGCCAGCCATTCCAATGATAAATTTTCTAAAATATCCTTATCTCGGCCTGTAAATTGACATTTGTCAAGGCCTCTGTAAAAGACGTTATTACCTGATTTCAGTTAAAATTGTTTTGAGGACTAGATACCCGATCGCTCTCTATGATTGGCAATCATAATACAGATTCTCCTTTACTAGAAGAACAATATGCTTTTTAAATTTTTGTAATCGGCCCAGCCAAAGCTGAGATAAGCATATAGCAACCATCTTGACAACCACACGTTTTAGCTATCGCACTAGAGTTGTGATGTCACACCGGGATGACACCAATTCCTATTAGTCTAGATTATTATCTCGGGGAGCATAGCTAGGCTCTCTACTGCTGCACGTATTAGGCACTTATGCACCTATTCTTTGACAATTCATTGTTCACACCGGGACACTACATTGTTCGAGATGCACAAAGGTTCAATAATATCGAAATTGATATTTTTGTTGATTAAACTTAAAGGACAGACCTCATGGTCACGGTGCCTGACATAACAATTCTAACGTATGGGCCTGTTAGAGGTGACAGTAACATCGGATTTCGTGTACATGAATTAGGCTATATTTAATCAAATCCACCCCACTTCTTGGAATACAATTCTACAAATGCATATATATCTTATCTTTCTGGATTGACTGCAGAGATTTTGCATAGATGATAGGCATGCATGTACACCTGCAACTTTTTAAATGATAGTTAAGCACGTAGGCGTACACCCCTCAGTGCATGTACGGTCGCAATTTACCATTGTGTAGGCTTATGAATAAATTTATGATTGCAATAAAGCAGTTACTCCAGTTATGCGTTTAAAATTAACTAAAATGTCAAGTAAATATAAATCTAAACTAATCTATTTGCGTATAGTCTACATTGACATATTAGTGACAGAACACGGTTTGTTTACAATTTAGGCAGCGGTCGAGGTGTGTAGCGAGGCTTTCACTGCCATCCGCATGCTTATAGTACAACTTAAATAACATACTGTTGAATATTTTGAACATAATTGGGTTGGATTTCAACCCAACTTGTGTTCAAAATATTCAACATAACGTTTCTTGTATCGTGTTCATATGGTTCTAACTAACATATTTGTGTTTTTGCTTTGGAAGCATTTAAACTTATTTATGAGCTGCACTGTAAGTAAAGATGATACGCTAGCGATCGGGTGAACATCTACCTACCTATTTAAAATTTGTTCATCCGCTACAGTTTTGCTTTTTCATAACATTGAAATATGAGTGGATGCTACTTCCATACAGAGAAGTTGGTTTAAAAACGATATAGTTCATATGGTTGTCACAGGCTTGATGGCCTCCCCCCAACCCCCCAACGTACGTGTTGACCCGTACATGCCTCTACATTATTTTTATACAAACACATTGCCAAAAGCTTATAGGTAAACAATTACATTCTAATCAGTAATCACAGGAAATTTCACATAGGACACACTGACACACATATTGTACATTCGTAATCTTCACAAAAAGTTGTAGCTGCACTCTGTAGCCTATACATTTAGATATGAATAATAGTACAAGTATAGCCATCGTCACCCTCTCCCACCCACCTCGATCATCACACTCACATCCATCCATCTCAGATATTACATAGTACACCCAGTCCTTTCAAGAATGGTAATGGATCCGCAACTAGGCCTATTAGACTACATAGTATTTGTCACATGCATTGAAATATTGCCGATTTTCAGCATTGCCCATGGTTTATCGTAGTTACAGGCCTATTATTATGCGAATATAGCTATCTATGAAACCATTAAAAATGAGTAAATATCATAATAGATTTTAAACAAGAGGCCTAACAGCCTGTCGCTCACCTGCAACATTAGAATTTGAAATACTGGGTAGTTCATATCTCATGAAAATATATTTCATGAAACTTCTACAGGATGACAGATAGATTCTATGTTTTAATACGGAATAATCTTCGAAATAAGATCTTAGTAAATCTACCATGACAATTTGACCTACCAAAATTTGACAAACCAAAATTCCGAATAGATGTTCTAGAAGCTACAGCCATATGGTCCTTCTAGCCGAATTTCGTTGAAATCCATCAAGTGGCTAACGAGGAGATGTGGTTCGACAACTTACAGTAAATCTAAGATTTTCACACAAAAAAATTGACCAATCAAAAATCTGAATCGTAGTTCTAGAGCCTACCTCTATAGAATCCTTAAAGGCAAATTTGGTTGAAATCTGTCACGAACCTAAGGAGATGCATTTTGACAATTTCTGGCAAGGTTTTTTTTTTACAAAACTAAGATTTTCACCCCAAAAATTGACCAATCAAAATTCTTAACAGTAATTCTAAAGCCCACCACTATAGGATCCTTCCAGGCAAATTTAGTTGAAATCTGTCAAGAAGCTAAGGAGGCGACATGTGACACGTAAATCTTTTACAAACTCTCAGATTTTCACCCCAAAAAATTTACCAGTCAAAATTTTGAATAGAAAATCCAGAGCATACTACTGTAGAATTCTTCCACACAAATTTAGTTAAAATCTATCAAGAAGCTAGGGAGGAGATACGTTTTTACACTTTCCAGTAAATCTTTTACAAAATCAAATATTTTAACCAAAAGAAATTGACCAATCACAAATTTTAATAGAGGTTCCAGAGCCTACCTCCATAGGATCCTTCAAGACAAATTTGGCTGAAATCTCTCAAGAAGTTAAGGAGGAAATACGCTCCGACACTTTCCGATACATTTTTTACAAAATTAAGACTTTCACCCAAAAAAATGTACCAATCAATATTCAGAATAGAAGTTCTAGAGCCTACCACTATAGGATCCTTCCAGGCAAATTTAGTCGAAATCTGTCAAGAAGCTAAGGAGGAGACATGTGACACGTAAATTAAACACTTTCCGGTAAATCTTTTACAAAATCTAAGATTTTCACCCAAAAAATTGACGAATTAAAAATCTGAACAGACGTTCTAGAACCTACCACTATAGGACCGTTCAAGACAAATTTGGCTGAATTCTGTCAAAACGCTAAGGAGTAGATGCGTTTTGACACTTTCCGGTAAATCTTTATAAAATCTAAGATTTTCACCCAAAAAATTGACGAATCAAAAATCTGAATAGATGTTCTAGAGCCTACCTTCATAGAATCCTTCTAGCCAAATTTGATTAAAATCTGCCAAGCGGTATAGGAGGAGATACATTTTAAAGCAAAAATTGATGGATGGACGACGGACGGTCGCCATAGCATAAGATCACTTGGCCATTCTGGCCAGGTGAGCTAAAAATCATGATTTTTTATTTCTTGAAGGCTTAGCTTCAACCTGACATAATTTATGTTATGGTAGGTGACGTCTATCCTGTTAAACGCACATTTTAAAATGTTACCTTTGTACTACAGACAGAGAAATATTGACCCAGCTCACAGCGCCGTTCCCGGTGTGACGTTACAGCGAGTGGTGATGTGATTCATATTGAGACGTCATTTAATCTTGTTATTTGGGCTGCCTAACATATTTTTCTCACTCCAAAGTGATGCTATTGTGTTTAAATAGTGTAGTAGAGCATAAAATTAATTGAAACTCGTTATCGACCGCAAGTCCTCACAAGACCTTTAAAGTGATAAATTTCTACCACTAATAAATTATTAATAATTTGCATTAATCATTTGAAATGATTATAGTAAATGATTTTTAGTAAATGCCTGTTGCAAGAGCAGGTGATGGATTATGGGAAGATCTGTGTACATGTATATACAAACATTAGTGAATAGTTAGTAATTATCGCACATATAATGTGACTTTTGTATAATCTGGTTATGCTAAACTAAATATAACACATATCTGCTAACAATAACCGTAACGGTAGATGTACATATATAGTTGTATAAACTAAAAATGACAAAGTAAATAGCCAAAGTATAACAATTACAGTATGCCAATTAAATTGGTGTTTGTTTAGGGGTAACCTAACATATGAAAAGAAATCATACAAAAAAGGTTCATAGACTCGTGGGTTCCAGATTTCTTTGGAACACACCCAAAGCTGTGGAATCCTAGGATATAATCACACCCCTTCTTGTGTTAAAATCTTAGCCAAATCGTACGCGTAGTTTCCGAGATATCAACACTTATATCCTGAATTAGTACTGATCAAGATCTGGGGTCTTTTATTTGAATCACTGCCAAATTCTGGCAATCCTCTAGCACAACAAGTTCCTTTGTGTTAAAATTTGAGCCAAATCGGATGAACATAATTCTTTACATACTGCCCAGAATAAGCTCTTGTGACTGGTGGACTAACTATAAGAGGCATAGCGGTTTATTGAGCTGCGACCCGCACCTAAAAATTTGGTAGCCATTCAAGAAAAAGCATGTTTTTATCCAGTGATAAATGTTATGTTTTTATGCATTGACATGAAAATAAGTGACATAAAATTTGTAACTGTGTTGCCTACCAACCTATAACCAATTTCATGGTACTAAGTTGGTCTCACCAACGAAACAATAATTTGAGGATAGCTTGGTACATGACAACAGAACTGTTTTAATATATATGATTTTGATTAATAAATTGATGGTTGATTGCTAATCATGTCAATACATGTAAATTAGATCCATTCTAACATATTGAGAGCAAGAATTACTGTGTTGACAACCAATGTTACCAATCCAATATATCCAAATGCTCCACGCATCCGCTTTGATGGATCTGAAAATACAACGCATAATGATAATAATTGAAAATGATTACACTCACACAAAACACAGTGCTGGCGAAAACAGATCACCACACAACAGCAAGCACAGACCTCTGTGTGTTAACCCTTTAACACTCATATCAGCCAAAAATGGCTTCTGCAGCGGTCTTGAGAAATGACCATTTGCAAACCAAGAGAAGACTATTTTTGAAAATTTAACACTGGAAAGACTGGCTCGATAACAGATCCAGTCATTCCAGTGGTAAATTTTCAAAAATTGTCTTCTCTTGGTCTGCAAATGGACATTTTCTATGAGAAAATTGTAATATTATTGAACAAATTCTAGGGTTAAAGGGTCAATGACACAATTCAAAGGTACTACCTTCTAAAACTAACTATTTATTTTCAGGCGCTTTTGCACACAATGGCGGATTCCAGTTTATCCATCAATCATGATGTCATAATCAACTATGTGATGTGTAAGATGATATCATAATCAATCACGTGATAAATGATGTAGATAAATACATCATGAATGCTTAATTGATGACAGACTAAGCATTGTTCTATGAATTCTATGTATTTACTATTTAATAAACATTCTGTTGAATATTTAGAAACTAATTTAAGTGAGCAAATTAGTCTTAAAATATTCAACAGCTTACCTGTATAGTTTTCTGGAAATTGAGTCAGGGAGTTCAGAGACTGATCGATCCCAACGTGGGCGAAGCATGGCTGGAGCTTAACTAGAAATGGGTGGAGCATAGCTAACACTGGATTCCTCCATTGTGCTTCATAATTTACTTCTGTTGAATCATGTCATTGGTTTATGTGTATTGTGTGCATGTGGCTAGGTGGTAGTCACACTATCGACTTAATGAAGAAAGATAAACAATATGTCTGGGTATTGAGTTTACAAATCATTTAACAGTGAGTAATTATACATATTGGTAAGAGTAATCATTCTAAAACCTGTGTTAACATTTGAAAACAGAACAAAAGCCACAAGGGTGCCTGTATTGCTCACTTGAAATATCAGTAAGTTAACAAGAAGACATGAAATATAATCATTTCTTTACAAAACATGTATATATCTGCACTGAATAAAAGGATGAATATTTTGAAGGGAAATATGAACATTTACATCAGAAATAATAGAACGTGGGTCGAAAGTGCAAAATTAAAACGACCCATGGATCCAATAGCATGTGAAAAATGTTGCCATTTTCTGTCAAATATCCATTAAAAACAAGTTTAATTTTTATTGGTTAACCGAGCCAGTCATTCCAGTGGGAAAGTTTAAAAAATACCATTCTCTTGGTCTGCAAATGGCCATTTCCCATGAGAAAATTGAAATTTTCATGAAAAAATTCGAGGGTTAAAGGGTTGAAGCTATCAGATGGGTAAGATATGATTAAATATTTTATAAAACTATTTTACTGAAAGCAGTTGCTATAAAGCAGCAAAGGGCCTTCAGCAAAATCTCTCTCTCTCTCTCCCTCCCTCCCTCCCCCCCTCCCCCCCCCCCCCCGGACGGTTTTACCGTAACTGTGGGGACATCACTTTTTTCTCTCATTTTTTGATTTTCATTTCCTTCGTGTTTCTGTGTGCGTTGGCAAAATAAAAAATACTTCTAAGATGGATAGCGATTATTACCATTAACTAAAAAAAGTGTGAGAGAACACTGCGGGGACGGTCCCCACACAGAGCGGGGACCTAGTGAGAGAGTCCCCGCAAATGTGAGAAACGGTGTGGGGACATACTCTTTGGTTGGCAGTCCATGCATTAGCAGCAGTATGTGGATGGGAGATTACACCACCCCTAGACTGTGCACGTGAGTGTTTATCACATCACGTGTTCGTATGCCTCGCGCAATATATTTTTTACATGAGTGTGAGATAATTTTGTGGGGACATTTCAATGTGAGAGAATGTGAGAGAAATGAAAAAACATAAAAAAATTGAAAAACATGAATCGTGGGGACACAAATTCTAAATATATTTTTTGGACGTTTCACGCTTTTGCCGATCGTTTGAGCGACCGTAATTGTGGGGACAGGGCATTGTCCCCACAATCCGAGCATGTCCCCAGAGTGTAGGGTCCAGACGTGAAAATGTCCCCGGAATTACGGTAAAACAAGCTCTCTCTCTCTCTCTCTCTCTCTCTCTCTCTTCTCTCTCTTCTCTCTCTTCTCTCTCTCTCTCTCTCTCTCTCTCTCTCTCTCTCTCTCTCTCTCTGTGGACGGTTTTACCGTAACTCTGGGGACATCACTTTTTTCTCTCATTTTTTTATTTTCATTTCCTTCTTGTTTCTGTGTGCATTGGCAAAATAAAAAATACTTCTAAGATGGATAGCGATTATTACCATTAACTAAAAAAAGTGAGAGAACACTGTGGGGACGGTCCCCACACAGAGCGGGGACCTAGTGAGAGAGTCCCCGCAAATGTGAGAAACAGTGTGGGGACAGACTCTTTGGTTGGCAGTTCATGCATTAGCAGCAGTATGTGGATGGGTGATTACACCGCTACCTAGTCTGTGCACGTGAGTGTTTATCACATCACGTGTTCGTATGCCTCGCGCAATATATTTTTTACATGAGAGTGTGAGATAATTTTGTGGGGACATTTCAATGTGAGAGAAGGTGAGAGAAATGAAAAAACGTAAAAAAATTGAAAAACATGAATCGTGGGGACACAAATTCTAAATATATTTTTTGGACGTTTCACGCTTTTGCCGATCGTTTGAGCGACCGTAATTGTGGGGACAGGGTATTGTCCCCACAATCCGAGCATGTCCCCAGAGTGTAGGGTCTAGACGTGAAAATGTCCCCGGAATTACGGTAAAACAAGTTCTCTCCCTCTCTCTCTCTCTCTCTCTCTCTCGAATTGATTATAGTCTGCAAAATATCTGAATATTACGTCTTGCACCAAACAACCCATAGCTTGTTTTGATAAACTGTTGCAGAAATTTATGCCAAAAGGTTGTTTTTTTTGCATGAATATCATTTTCCACGACTTCCAAGATCTATGATATAAAATGCTGATTTTCCATGACATTCCAAGCCTGGAATTTAAATTTTCAAATTCAATGACTTGCCAGGATTTCCATTACCAGTACGAAAGCTGCAACGTACAAATAATTTAAATTTAACCCTTTAATGATCAAGCCGGCCAAAACTTGCCTCCGCAGTGGTCTTAAGGAATGTCCATTTGTAGGCCAAATCGAGCCAGTCATTCCAGTGGTAAATTTTCAAAAATTGTCCACACTTGCCGTGCAAATGGACATTCAAGTTGCAGAATTTATCATTTTCTTGAAAAACCTTGCCCATTAACCCTTTAATCTTTAAATTTTTTCAAGGAAATTTCAATTTTCTCATAGAAAATGTCCAATCGATACCTGAGCCAGTCAATCCAGTGGTAAATTTTCAAACATCGTCTTCTCTTGATCTGCAAACTGACATTTCTCAAGACCACTACAGAAGCCATTTTTGGCTGATATAAGCATTAACGGGTTAAAGATTTAACTAACATATATGTAAATGTAACGGTATTAAGAATTACCTCCTGTGTAATATCCTAATGCATAACCAATCTTGCCCGCGAGATAGATCAATCCAGCAACAGCACTCACTCTCTGTAATGTAAAAAAAAGAGTCACAGATTGTACACAACCACACTCACACTTTTGACACAATGTAACACAACTTCAGGTTTCTTCATTGACTCTACCAAGAGAATATTTTAAAGAAAAATTAACACATAAATGACTGACTTGTTCTTTTCTAAAATACTATTCTCTTAGGTAGAAATGGGCATTTCCAGTTTTAGCTATGCCCAGTCCATCTATAGCTAAGCTCCACTCATACCTTGCTCATGTTAGGATCGATCAATCACTGAACTCGCTTACTAGCAATTTCCAGAAAACTACACAGTTAACCTGTTGAATATTTTGAAACTAATTTGACTCGTGCCATGCAGTCAAATTAGTTTCAAAATATTCAACAGCATGTTTATTAAATAGCAAAGACATACAATTCGTGTCGGAATATTAAGCGCTTAAGATATGACAGTGACCAAGGTCCCTTAAAGGAAAGGAAAATAACAACTGATCTTTATTGGTAATTTCATACAATATTAAATAAACTACCACTGATAAAAATGGAAATGAATCAGGATTATTTGAGAAAAATGATTTACTAAATCTAGGAGTGCTTAACTTGGAACCAATTAGTGACGTAGCTGGTGCTTCGCACTCCGCCGTGTGTTAACTGTGCATGTAGGTATACCGCGTACTCGAATATAACAAAAGCAAACCTAAATATAGTTTTGTAAGCGGTATGAATCAATACTATCTCTATAGGCGCCGATGTAGAGCGACTAACTCGCTACTGTTAGTTCACTATCGAAAGCAATATACTTGAAAGTCACTGTTTCTGGTTGAAGCAACAAGTGCTGGTCAAAATGATTTCAAAATACAAGTGCTACTGGTTTCCAAGGTCGCAATGTGATGCCTACTGAATATTTTGAAATTCGTGTAACTGAATCTAGATCATGTCTCTGGAAACAATGGCTTTCAGCCAAATTGTTTTAAGATTAGATAGTATTTTACCTGCAGGAAGTTGTGGCTAATCAGTTTAACATGAATATAACTGTGCTAACATGACCAGCTGTAGTTGGTATTATTTATTCGCTCAGCATGCACTAGAGTGCGCAGCACCACCTGCATCACTAATTGGTTCCAGCCAGAGTGACATAAATGGTATTTAATTGCTTTTTTCAAATTATTCCGACTTATTTCTCTTTTTTACTGGTGTCTATCGGTTGGTTATTACCTACCAGGGCTGGGGTAACTGTAACTTGTAATTGTAACTGACTGTAACTTAGTTACATTTTTCATGTAACTGAAGTAACTTGTAACTGAAGAATTTGTTCAGTTACAGTAACTGAAATGTAACAAGTTACATTGCAAAAGTAACTGAAATTTCAGTTACTTTTCAGTTACACTCAGTTACATTTGAGACTTTTATAACAAATTTATTATGATTTTCGTAATTTGCAGCATAGCTGCTATTATGCATGTGCCACACCAATATCCCAATTTCAATGTAATTATTCATGTAAGATGTTGAATATATTGAAGCTAATTTTACTGGAAGATGTTGATGCCATGGACATCAACTTTATTTCCAAGCATCCATGATATTTATTTTTTTAATTTACCATTGAAATGACTGGCTTGAGCATTGGGCTAGTGATATTTATTTTCTTGACTAATCTTGACCATTAAAGGGTTAACCCCCATGTTTAAGACTATATGCTCGGCCTCAACGTGGCGCAGGGGTGTAACCCACTGGTTGTCAATCCAGACATTTGGAGGGGCTAACCAGAGCATTATGCACAACGCTAATGAAATTACACTTGGAGATCGAATCAATCGAAATGGTGCTCGCCCTGTGAGGATCCGCCAGGCAGGTGCAGCGCCGGGCTCCATGCCTCGAAGGAGCCCACCCTCAGCTACTGGAGGTCCCATCAACTCGTCTTGTGGAGCCAGGGGACGAGGATGGAGAGCTACTGGCCAACGGAAAGAGAAGACCAAACCCAAAGAGAACCCCAGTATCAACATCATGCACTGGAATGCAGAAGGGGTTACCAACAAGAAATCAGAGCTCGAACAGTTCCTGTACGAAAACAACATTGATATCTGCTGCATTCAAGAGACACACCTGCAAGAAGGAAAACCATTTAAGATCAGAGGTTACCAGATTTTCCTGTGTGATCGAAGAGGAAGAAAGAAAGGTGGGGTGATGACCTTGGTCCGAAACAGCGTGAACGTCAGCCAGATCAAAACCTTTATGGAAGAGGCAGAATATATCAAGATCAAGGTAACAACCAGCAACTCTGTGATTGAAATTGTCAATTATTACTGCCCTAATGACAAGAATCTCTCACTTGACACAATCCAGGTCCCGGACTGCCACTTCCTCATTGCGGGAGACTTTAATAGCCAGTCCCAGAGCTGGGGATACAGAATACTTGATAAACGAGGAGAAGACATTGAAGCATGGCAAGATGAAAAGCACCTTTTACTTGTCAACGATCCCACAGATCAGCCTACCTTCTACTCGCGCCGATGGCACTCGACAACAACGCCGGACTTGGCATTTTGTACAGAAGACATTCACAGAAACCTCAGTAGAGTGGTCGGATCGCAGTTAGGAGGAAGCGACCACCACCCAGTCCTCCTCTCTCTTTCTGGAAGTATTTCGACCAGTTCACCTCAACATCCAAGGTGGAACTACAAAAAGGCAAATTGGAGTCTGTTCGGCATTCGTTCCAATGAGCTTACCCATAATATAGCAGTAGAAGGGAGAAACATCAACAATGTGGTCAAGGAATTTAATTCAAGTATCCTCAAGGCTGCCAATGAAGCGATTCCTCGAGGGTTCAGGAAAAACTACCGCCCCTACTGGACAACAGAACTGCAAGCAGCACATGATAAACTAGACAAGGCCAGAGAAGATGCAGAGGGTAATCCCTGTCATGAAAACCACTTCACGCTACAACAAACTAAAGCCAGGTATCTAAAGACCAAGCTGGAGGCCAAAAGAAGAAGCTGGAGGGAAAAGACGGCAGGGTTTAATTTAGAGAGAGACACCACAAAACTATGGAGACTGACTAAAGCACTCAATGATGAGGGTGTCAGGGGAGAGAAGATTACTCTTGAAGAAGATGGACAAACACTGACAGGAAAGATGGCAAAAGATGCCTTTGCGAAGGCATATGCAAAAGAAAGCAACATTTCTATACCACGAATGCGTCAAAGGGAGGTTAGAAAAGAGCAAAAGGAAAGAACAGACACCAACACTCACGATGCAATGAAAGTTGACATTAGTTTAACAGAACTGAAGAAGGCTATCCGCCAACTGAAAAAGAAGAAATCTCCCGGGCCAGATGGCATTACGAATGAAATGATCCAACACCTTGGTAATGCATCTCTTCGCAAGTTGCTAGACATCTTTAATCTCAGTTGGACCAATGGAGAGGTTCCTCAGTGCTGGAAGGAAGCCAGAATGACTCCTATTCTGAAAAAAGGAAAGAACAAGACAAAAGTGCTGAGCTACCGTCCTATCAGTCTTACAAGCTGCATATGCAAGACCATGGAGCGCATCATCAACCAGCGGTTGCAGTGGTACCTGGAGTCAGAGAACATTATAGTTTCAGAGCAGGCCGGATTCAGAAGATACAGGAGCACAGAAGATCAAACAACACATCTTGCACAGGTCATAGAGGACACTTTTCAAGCCAAGAAGGTGATGCTAGCTGCCTTTATCGATCTGCAGAAAGCATTTGACAAGGTGTGGAAGGATGGCCTCCTCGTGAAGCTCCGGCGCACAGGCATCGGTGGCAACATGTTCCGATGGACCAAGTCATACCTACACAATCGCAGAGCTAGGGTGCTGGTGGATGGACAATCTGGACAGAATGTATTGCTGAGACAAGGGGTGCCACAAGGCGGAGTATTATCACCTACTCTGTTCATACTCTTCATCAATGACATTGTAGCAGAGCTGCCCAATGGGATCCAAGCAGCCCTCTATGCAGATGACCTCGTAATCTGGTGCACCGACGAGTACACAACGACTGCCACGTACAGAATGCAGCTCGCCTTGGACAGAATTACAGCTTGGGCCAATCGCTGGTGTATTACCATCAACAAAGAAAAATCATCAGCCATGCTATTCACACTGTCCACCAAAACCAAGGTTGGCAATCTGACACTGGGCGGTACTCCACTCGAGTACGAGGACCAGCAGACATACCTGGGAGTCACATATGACAGAAGATTAACATGGAAGGAGCACATCCAGAATGCAGAGGCAAAGGCCAGAAGAAAGCTAAACATCATGAGGAAGCTGGCAGGAACAAAGTGGGGTGCCAATGAAAGGATCCTCAAGACCATCTACCTAGGTGCCGTACGACCACACCTTGAGTATGGATCCAGCTCATGGATGACAACAGCTAAATCTCATCAACAGAACCTCGACAGAGTACAAAACCAGGCACTGCGCATCATCACTGGTGGAATGAGATCAACACCAATAGAAAAAATGGAGCAGACAGCAGGCATTCCCCCACTTAGCAAAGGAAGGGAATGCAAAGCACTGATCCAAGCTGCAAAGTTCAAATCATTCAATAACCACCCGATGAAGATCAGGCAAGCACAGCTGTCATCAGGAAGACTTAAAAGATCAAGTTTTGTGAAAGAGACAAAAGCACTTCAAAGGAAACACCAAGAGATGTTGCCAGCACAAATAGAAGATCCAAACCACACCCTTGATCCTCCACCCTGGGAAAACAAACTAGAGAGCATAGCTATTCGCACCACAGTACCTCATCTCACAACCAAAAATGAACACAGTGATGTGAGCAAGAAGGCCCTGACCCTAGCCATGCTGGAAGAAATGTACCCTCAGGAGACATGGATAAGGATCTACACAGATGGATCAGCCAAAGATGCAATTAGGAGTGGAGGTGCCGGACTGCACATACAGTATCCAAACGGACAACATGAGTCAGCTGCAATACCGACAGGCAAACACTGCACAAACTACAGAGCTGAAGTCGAAGCACTGGTTCATGCAGCTAATACCATCAGCAGAACAGCAGACCCTATTGCACAGATTGTCTTTTTATCTGATGCCCGCTCCGTCCTTGAGGCTACCCATACAGAGATGAAGACTATCATCAAGTCACTCTATAGAACACCTCAATCAGAAGATGCCTACCATCATCTCTCGAGGCCAGAGCAAGTGACCATTTTTCGTCTCAGAACTGGACACAACAGACTAAACCAACACATGTACAGGCGGTTCCACCTTACGACATCGCCCGCTTGTCCTTGTGGAGAAGCAGAACAGACCACAGAGCACATACTTCAATGTTGCAGTACGTATCAGCTGCTGAGAGAAGAGATCTGGCCTTTGTCAACCTCTATTCTTGAAAAGCTGTATGGGCCTGTGGAAGAACTGCAGAAAACCACAGATTTCATCTTGAGAACGGCTCTCCAAGTGTGATACTAGCGATCGAAAAGAAGAAGAAGAAAGGGTTAACCCATTCTATATATGTATGTGTGATATTTATTACATGCTATTATTCTAAAAATATGCTCGTTAGCAATGATAATCTGACTGAATGTTATTGCTACATCAGACAGCAACACGCTTTAATCAAATTAGTATACAGCTTTTACATTGAGCTCCTTAGAAACGTGTTGTTTACAAAATTATTAAAGAATCAAGTTATCTTTTAAAGCTCAAATGAGTTAAAACAATTTTAGTTTTCTCATCTATAGTAAATGTCCATTAGTAGACTATGAGATTATTTTAGAAAATTTACCACTGGAATGACTGGCTTGGTTATTGAGCCATCCATTCCTGTGGTAAATTTTCAAAAATAGTCTTATATTTGTCTGGAAATGGACATTTCTCAACACCACTGCAAAAGCTGTTTTGTTCAACTTTATGGTTAACAGGATTAAAAACACCAAATGTTGAATTGTAAAGAAAGTTCAAATCTGCCACAGTATGTGTTAACAGCATGTCCTGCTCTTTTCTTTATATGCTATTGATTAGGCCAGCTAAGGACATCATTGCTCAGCAACTATACTCACGGTAAGATCAATTCACATAGGTGTGTTGATACAGATCAAAGAAAAACGCCATTGATAAATGTCAAGCCACCAACTACTTTGGTATGGCAGACAATTTATAAAGGCTGTGAAATGAAACTACTGTACTGGAAAGCTCTTGAATAATTTGAAACTAATCTGCTCTGAAAATAAACGAAATCTAGGATTTCTTTTTCCACGAGAGAGTTGATACTTACCTCCCTAATACTTTTGATATTGCTAAATATTGGCTTTCACTCAATAAACACTCAGATTTAAAACAGTTAGGTGCCCCTACTGGGCAGGGAGTCAGAGCGTAGTCCGGCGGATGCCAGCCCCACCACCGCGCATGCGCAGACTAGCACTTCCTCTGACTAGATTATTGGCTGACACACATGCAACTATTAAGAGCCTGAAGACCGAGCCTCTGTGGGGTGGAGAGGCCGGGTCCGTATCTAGGGAGGTAAGTATCAACTCTCTCGTGAAAAAAGAAATCCTAGATTTCGTTTATTTCACTTCAAGAGTATACTTACCTCCCTAATACTTTTGATATTGCCAGAATTCGAAAGTGAATCTGGCGGGAGGGAGGCGAGGTCAAAAGACCAGCTCATCCCTATACGCTTTTCTGCGTTTAAGGCACTTAAACTTCTGAAACTGTAAGAAAAAACAGTCAGGATTTGACTAACCATCGGATAACACCACCGATGTATGAGAGATGACCGAATGTCATATGCGCTCCCCCCCCCCCTCCTTCCTGGGAGGAAGAGTCGACTGACCTCAATGTCCTATACGCTCTCTACGTACAAGTGCCATGTACTACAGGACAGAGACGAAAAAGCTCCATTTTCGTAACTCTCAACAATGAACCACACAAATACACAAACCATCACCATATTAATAACGGGTAATCGTGACAATACAATCAACAACGGACAACACATGAACAAGACTGACCTTGTTGAAAATGGCTGCTGACATCATCTTCCCATTGGTAAAGACTGATGCAGGCCCAAAAAAGTGGGTGTTTCCATAAATTAATTGTGATATATATAAGTAATGAGGAAATCACCTCAAAAAATATAAACCGATTTATTTTTTCAAAACCGACAAGGCGAGAGGATTAGAGGTGTCACGGAGATAATGGTCTGTAAAACTTGACTCACAGTGCCACTGAGCCACCGACATAATATCATCCACAGGGACCCCATTAAATAGGGCCGTGGATGTCACTACGCCGCGGACACTGTGAGCCTTGGCCACGTCAACCTGCTTCCCGGTGGCGGATTTATGGCAAAACTGAATGCATTCCACAATCCACCTGGAAATGGTGTCCTTAGAAGCCCTCCCATGGGGTTCAATATATGACAACCATAACGCTGACTGGTCGGTGCGCCATGCCGCCGTACGTTGTTTGTACCGGCGCAGCGCCCGGACGGGACACCATGCTTTAGAATTAGGATCATATCTAGTTAAAGCAGGCAAAATAATAGGTTGACCTGGATATTTCAACGACTGATTTTTAGCCAAGAAATTAATCCTAGGTAGCAGCTTAAGGCCTTCCCCTGAAACCACAAAACGGTCATCCTCGGCTGATAAGGCATGAATCTCACTCCTACGCCTAGCCGAGGCCGCAGCAATTAAAAACACAGTCTTCAGTGTTAATAGTTTCATAGAAATGGAACTAAGTGGTTCAAAAGGCTTATCACCTAGTACTTGAAGCACTAGCGATAAACTCCAAGACGGAATCACAGGTGGATTCCTTGGTCTTAGATTGCCCATGCCTTTAATTAATACATTCAATGTATTTACTTCATCACTTCCCCTCTTAGCCAAGCAAGGAATAACAGACATTAATGCTGACTTATAACCAGCAATAGAGTTAGGCTTGAGGCTATAGGCATCATAGAGGTGACAGAGGAAATCAGCTACTACTTGAATAGATGAATCCATTGGATCAATACATCTTTTTGAGCACCATTCTGCAAATCTGTTGATTTTATAATTATATGCTCTGGAGGTTGACCCCCTCCTGGCTTTGGCCATAAACATGGCTGCTTGCTCAGAAAAGCCCTCCTTAATTCTAGATTCCTTGACAACATCCACGCAGTCAATCTGAACATTGACGGATTGTTGTGAAGGGCCTTGCCCTGGAAGATAATATCGTCCATCAGAGGCAGAGGAACCGGATTTCAGACCAGAAGGTCCAGCAGATCCGTATACCATGATCGGCTTGGCCAATCCGGGGCGATCAGAAGCACTTGGCATTCCTCTTGTCTGATTTTCTGAAGAATTTTTGGAATCAGGATTGCTGGAGGGAATGCGTATGCATACATTCTCCCCCAGCTGATAGCTAACGCATCTGTTGCGAAAGCGCTTGGATCCGGAATCGGAGAGACGTACGTCGTCATCTTCGCATTCTTCTTCGTTGCGAACAAATCGATGTTGGGTTTCCCCCAATGGTCGAACAGACGATCCGCCACACATTGATTTAGTTGCCATTCCGTGGGTAAAACACTCATCCTTCGGCTCAATGAGTCTGCTAGCAGGTTTAACCTTCCCGGAATATGAACTGCTTTCAAAGTAATCTGGTGATCCAGACACCAACAAAGCAGTTTCCATGTCATCATACAGAGACTGGGCGACTTCGTTCCGCCCTGGCGGTTTATGTAAGTCACAACTGTTGAGTTGTCTGAACGAATAAGAACAATCTTGCCCTGAACTTTCTGTAAGAAATGTTCCAGGCCCAGGACTACTGCTCTTAGCTCCAGTAGATTTATATGTTCCTGTGACTGTTCCAGATTCCAAAGCCCTGATATCGTGGATTCTTCCAGGCAAGCTCCCCAGCCCTCCATCGATGCATCTGTATACACAGTCACCTGAGGGTGGGGAGGGGTTAGCAAAACCCCCGGCAAGAGATTCTCTGTATTCAACCACCATTGCAGGTGGTGAATGAGAGGCGCCAACACTGACACATTCGAGTCCAGCGAACCTGTACTCTGGGTCCATTGTGTCATGAGAAATAACTGGATCGGCCGCCTGCGTAAGGCGGCCTGAGGAATGACTGGTTCCAATGAAACCATCAACCCCAGCATTCTCAAGTAAACCCGTGCCAGGACATGACGACTGTCGCACACTGACTGAATTAATGAGATGAGTTTCTGAACTCTCTCCTGAGTAGGATAAACATATCCTGTCTCTAGATCGAAGAACATCCCCAGGTAAACAAACTTCTGGGATGGAGTCAGCTCTGATTTTGGGAAATTGATCATCCAGCCTAAGTCTGTGAGAGTTTTCAAAACAATCTCCAGATTGGCCGACAAACTTTCCCGGGTGTGCGCTTTCAACAGCCAGTCGTCTATGTACGTGTGGACTGCTATGCTTCTCCTGCGGAGGTATGCTGTGATTGCAAGAACCACACGGGTGAAAACCCGAGGAGCCGTGGAAATTCCGAAGGGCAACACCCTGAATTCCCACTGTCTGCCCTGGAATGCAAATCTCAGGAAGCGACAGAAACTCCCGTGGATGGGGATGTGGAAATAAGCGTCCTTCAAATCTATCGACGCCGTCCACATCCCCCTCTCCAACCCCGCCAACACCGAGCGCACCGTTTCCATCTTGAAACTGGGCGTCTCGATGAACTTGTTCAGTGGCTTGAGGTTGAGAATCGGTCTCCACCCTCCGGTGCGTTTTGTTACCAAGAACAGGGTTGAATAGAAGCCCGGACACCTTTGTGCCGGCTGAATAGCTCCTTTTTGTACGAGGGAATTTATCTCCTCCTCGATACACAACCTTTGATCTGGATCTCTCGGAATGGGAGTCCAGACTGGCACCAGAGACAGTCGCGACGGCGGGCCTGTCATCCACTCTGGATGATACCCCACGGAAAGCCATCGCAAGACTAAACGGTCCTGAGTTAACCGTTCCCACTCTTGCATGTGGTCGGCTAGCCGGCCTCCCACCGGTCCACCTAGGGACCGCGGTGGACACAAGGCATGCAAGAGCGGCACTGTCTCCGTCGCCATACACACCGGCGTGGTCCTTACCGCGGTAAGCGCCCTGTCAGGAACGATAACCACGCCCAGATCCTCGCGCGCCCCGCCCCGCCCCGCGCGCACCTCGGTGCACGGGCGGCTGCCTGGCTGACGGCGGCTGAGGAACCTGCGCCCCCCCTCACTGCTGGCCGAATCGCACGCGGCCGAGGCCGGCGCTGCGACGGCGGCTGGCCTCTGACTTGGCCAGCACCACCTCGAGCCTGCAGGGGACGATACGCAGGGGCCGCGGCGCGAACGTTAGCACGACGCAGCACCTCAAACTGTTCGCGCAGCGCCCTCTGGTTATTCACCAGGGTGACCGTCTCCTGGAGGTGGCGACATCCCTCACCTCCAAAAAGACCAGGACCCGTCATAGGCGTACGGAGTAGCCTATTATACAGGTCCTGAGACGGGCACAGATTGTCCAGGGCAAACGTGCGTCTTGCCCGGACACTCCTGGTCACCGCCCGCGTCATACAGTCCAGCGCCAGGTTAATACCATCCTGGATGGTTCGCTGGACCGCGAGCGGGCTTGGCTGGCGCGATGCGGATGCCGTTACTACCCCCTGTAACAGCTGGGAGACGTGGGACAGAGCGGCGATCGAAGCCCTCCCACTCTCCTCCGCATCACGCAACGCGGTATTCGCCGAACGCAACGCGTCCGCGCACAAGACCCCCGCGTCAGAACGGGAGCCTGGCCGCGTATCCTCACCCAAAGCCGCGCGGTCATCCACGCTGGGCTTGGGTACCACACCGTACCGCTGGTAGTCCAGGGGCACGATGCGACAACGCCTGGCCACCTCGCGAGGGGCCTTCGCGAGACGTCCACTCGTGTTAATGGACGACTCCGCCGCCTTGAACATGTCAACGACATGCTCCGCCAGCGGCAGAGAAGGCATAGCGTTAGCAGTTGGTTTCCCAGCTAACCACGGCGTGTGAACACGGTGGCTAGCCGACTGCTCCACGGGCAGATCAGGCCTAACGCTCACCAACCACTGGCAAGCGTCATACCAATCCTCCTCCGTGGCTAACTGCGAGCGCTCTACAAGACGGGGTCCTTCGTCTTCCTCCTGAGCGCAAGCAGTAGAGCTTGACGGCGGGTACGCTGATACACCTGGCAAGCCAGGGAAAACATGCGGGCCTGACAGCACCGGCATGAGAATATCACTGGTTTGACCAGGAGCAGGCACCGCGGTAGAGCGCGGGGTATATATAGCCCCACCACGGGCCCGGCCAGCACCAGCTACACGCTCGGCAAGCCGAGGTATGCGGTACCGCTGGCCATCAGCAGCGCCCTGGGCCACCACCTGAACCGCGGACCTTACTCCAGGGTGAGTAATACCGTGGAAAAAAGCGCCTGTATTCCCCGCGAGGGGTGCACAAACGTCTTCATCCATGTCCACGTCGTCAGACGGCGACCCTAGCAGGTAATCCTCATCACCCTGGTCAGAAAGATTAGACCCCGGGTCAGCAAAGAGAGCTAACCCGGGCTGACCAGGAACGGTGCCATAGGAGGTACTGGCCACCGCGGCGTGCGGATACCCCTGGACTGATAAGCAGCCCGCGGGTTCCAGCGACAACCGTCCACGGTCCCCTATCGGCGCGGCAATAAGCCTGCTGCCAGGGTCGTGGAACGCCCCCTCTAATGGGGCCACCTCTGAATCGTCGGACAACGGAAGCGGACTAAGGAAAATCGATCCAGAGGCGGGGATTACCTGCTCCGAAGCCGATGATGAGGACAATAAAGGATCTGGTCCAGGAAGCATGCTACGAAGCAACCCTGGAACCAAATCTTTTATTGTCCTCTTCATCTCTCCCAACATCTCGGTCCGGAAGGTCTCCATATCCACCGCGGACGAGACCTTCCCCTTACCCTTCCTACTTACAACCTCTCGTTTCCGCTTCTTCTTCTTCTCCTCCTCTACCACCTTGTCCGTCGCCTGTAAGCAGCACAAGAATTCGGACATTAACTCGCCCCCCCAGTGCTTACATATGTCACAATTAATCAATGGACCACAAGGGCTACATCGATAACACAGATGCGGCCAGAACTTTACATGCATAAAACGTCCACAGGACGCGCAACCCGGTCCCTGAAACAGGGCAAAGGACAAGGAGTATGAGCAACTAGTTAAGCTTAGAAACTCAATCCAACTCAAAGAGAAGGAAAACGATCATAAAGATCAATATACATCAAAAACCAGCATAGCGCTTGAATTGCTGATAAATACATAGCCAGGCTGATTATGACGTCATTAATCCCGTGACAGGAAAAAATTCGATCCCAACAAAACATCCAAGTGCAAGGACGAATTGTATGCTGAATGGATAAGTTGACTACACAACCATCAGATACATATAGATAACTCTTTTCTGGCAAAAATGTTAATTATCTCCCTTTGTTTGTTTACAATAATTAACATCACCACATTATCAATAACTAGATACCTGACACTTTGTATAGACAAACCATCCAACGTGACGAACCGGAAACTCCACCATCTGCACGCCTCTTAACTCTCTCCACCTCATGGGGAAGGAATTGGATCAAGAGGGCAAAGTGAGAAGACCTTTATACCAGGCCTCCAACTCACTGGACATAATTTTTCATTTGGTTAGATAACCTAACAGTGTTAGTAGGAAATGGAACCATGGTGGAGAGAAAACTAAATCTCTGCTACTGTGATGTCACCATCTAGCGTCATACAGACCTGTGGACATAAACAGAAAGAGAAATTAGTCCTAGGTAGCACCGAGTTGATATAACCCAACCAACCAAGGCGCTTATCACGGTAAACGCGAGTCCCGGAAACACAATACACCGGGAAGAAAACTCGCTAATTTTACTAGAAGTCACCTGATTTAAAGGTCCAACGTCCTCCTGTGGCGAAGTGTATCCTCCCGCCATCCAAATCAGGTCTTATCACTTCCAAAATAACACCAATAAAAACGTTAAAGAGCAAGAAAAGCTTATGACTCAAAAAACATGTGTGTTCTCTTTGCCAATAATCTAGCAAAGAGGAAGTGCTAGTCTGCGCATGCGCGGTGGTGGGGCTGGCATCCGCCGGACTACGCTCTGACTCCCTGCCCAGTAGGGGCACCTAACTGTTTTAAATCTGAGTGTTTATTGAGTGAAAGCCAATATTTAGCAATATCAAAAGTATTAGGGAGGTAAGTATACTCTTGAAGTGAAAAAGGCTGTTGTTGCTATATCAAGCAACATATTTTGAAATTAAAGTAGTCTAAAGTACTCAGCAGATTATCTGATTGGAATGAATTTGTCATTGCAACATATGAAAGTAATAATTTATTTTTTAAATATTTTAATTCCTATTTTAAATTATGCATACATCAAAGCTGATAAACATTTTAAAGCTAATTTCACTGGAAACTGTTCTATTGTAGATGGCAGATTATCTTTCTCGCAGACAGTCAGTGCTCTAATGAAATCTGTTGAACATTTTGAAACTAATTTCACTGAAAAATGTTGATACCTATGTTAGCAATATTTTCAGTCAAATTAGTTTCAAAATATTCAACCAATTATTTCTTACAATAAAATTAATGTTTGTTATCTGACCTACCTGGTTGAAAGGTGAAGAATAAATATGTGTATGCACATCTATACACATTTTTACAATGAAATCTTATTATTTTGGAAACAAGTTGAATGAAATTTGTTAATGCATATGGCAGCAACAAAATCCATTCAAATTGATTCTAAAATGTTCAGGTTTTACACTTTTGATGACGACTTTCATGTTTGTATAGTTCTTCATAATAATTATCAGACAAAGTAACTAATGTAACTGAAATGTAACTTTAGTTACATTATGCAAAGTAACTGAAATGTAACTAGTTACATTGATCAACAAATGTAACTGTAACTGTAACTGACATAGTCCAATGTAACTGTAACTGTAACCCCAGGCCCGTTACCTACATGTAAACCTATCATTTGTAAACCTATCATTCAAGAGCATTTGTTAGTTCCCTGTTCCTTTCCTTTAAGGGGCCCAGAAATAGTTTCAAGGGCCCAATTTTATCAATATGATGTATTACTTTCATGCTAAATAATATTGCCTCAACCTGCCATATACTTGTTACATAAATAAAATGACTTTCTGTTCACAATCTTAAAATATGTATTGAAAAAGTTAGATTGCCAACTGGGAAAGTTTTAAATTTTGGTAGCCCAGCCTAAAATCTAGGAGCCACCGGGTACTGGACCCTTGCTAATCTTCAACACTGGGGAAGACAATGCTGCCTCAGACAGGGAAGACATTGCAATGTCTCCCTGAGGCAATAATGTCTCCCTGAGGAAGCAATGTCTCCCTGAGGCAGCAATGTCTCCCTGAGGCAGCAATGTCTCCCAATCCAATTAAATGTTAAAAATATTCACCAGCATGTATTAAGTTATAAATTCTGAGCTATACTGTATACCACAAAGAATAACTCACAGGAAACTGTAGACCGCCCAGCAGCAGCAGCACTAAGAAGATGGAATAGCCTTCCAAGCTGTCAAAAGAATTACATCATCATGATTAGAGTTAAAATTATATATGTTTGACATTAAATTCACCATTTAACATCACAAATTCACATTGATCACCGATCCAGTCAATCCAGTGTTAAATCTTCAAAAATAGTCTAATCTTATTCTGAAAATGGACATACACTTAAGAAAATCTTTTAATTTTGTACAGGTCTTGGCTAGTAAGCGCTTGATGCCTAAGCCCGCCAAAAACCAGTGGTCTTAAGGAATGTCCAATTGAGTTCTTTTCTAATTTTGAAATATTACCACTGGGATGACTGGCTCAATTACTGAACTATTCATTTCAGTGGTAAAACCTCAAAAATAATTTTCTCTTGGTCTGCAAGTCAACATTTTCTAAGAAAAATGAAAATTTAAATTATGACAAAGTTTAGTACATGTAATTAAATAGTCAAAGGGATAAGACACTTAGATTTCAGTTCCAAATGATTGTCTAGTTTCGTACACTCCAAAATTTGGTTTGCATCTGCTCAGACATGGGGTTTAGGAGTAATGTCTGTGAAACATGTTTTCCTGAAATTCCTGAATCTGCCCCTAATATAATGAGACAACAAATACCTCTGAGTGCTATAAACTATATATATATATATATATATATATATATATATATATATATATATATATATATATATATATATATATATATATAATATATAATCTTAACCCTTATCACTCTGATGTCAATATTCTATCTTTTACTGTTTCGATAGCAAAGAAACTGGTGTACATTTAAAATGATTTTTGAAAAATTTTGGTGGACGATGTTGCTGGCAAATTTGTTGAAAAATGAACACCAGTTCATCAACTAATTTAATTCGAAAATTAAAAAATTCAACATCAGAGTGACACAAGGGTTAAATGACATTGGAAATATTTGGTTGAATATTTCCAAATATTCTCAAACATGTCAAAAGCCATTAGTTATTACCACTGCATTGTCTTAATAACCTATATCTGCTGTTTCTAGACAAGCATTTGTGGTAAAAGTGTTATCATGACTATATAGAGCGATCTATTTCTAGCCATGCCCCGCCCTTTTCAAGCTATGATCTGTCCACTTTTATGCGTGTTGAAATCGATATAAAACATAGGTCACATGATAGAAATCAAAATTCCCTGAATCTAAATTTTAAGGTACTAACACACATAAGTTATTGAATATTTTGAAACTTATTTGACTGGGGTTAGTTACAAAATATTCCACAGAATGTTTACTATATTCTCAACTGTGTGACTCACTCTTCAATTTTCATGACAGAGCTTATAAGTTTGATTATGACGTCGGAAAACATTTGAGTATTTGATTATGACATCTGTATTTGATTATGAAATCAGTTACTTGAGTGACAGATATTGGAAAACTCTTTTGGACAGATACTGATTAACCTTCAAACCCTTAAATTTGTTCAAAACAAATGTCAATTTCCTCATAGAAAATGTATATTGGCAGACCAGAGAAGACTATTTTTCTTAATTTACCACTCGAATTCACCTTTCCAGAGTGCATGTATGATGACGTCGTAATCATTACGTCACATAGGGTTCCATATAGACCGTCACCAAATCTTAAATGGTCCGACATGTTGTATGAATTGCATACACATGTATTTGTAATTGTTTGCCGTTTAATAAACACGCTGTTCAATATTTTGAAACTAATTTGACTGGGCGACGATGCGAGGTATGCTCGGAGTCAATGTGGCTGGAGCCATCAAGGTTATGGCTGAGTCCTATGCACAGGACCTGGTTAAGGATCTCCTGAGACCACAGAGCACATTCATCCAGGATGGAGGGAATCTGAAGATAGGCACCCTCGCCTGAACAGTATCACTGTCGACGGCCAAAAAGGTGCAGGTGCTGTCGACAGCCTCCGGCTACCAGATGTGAAGAAGACAGGGTTCTTTCAATTGCTGATTAGAGAGGAAAACTGTCAAATTAGTTTCAAAATATTCAACAGCTTACCTGTGTAGTTGTTTGGAAATTGATAGTCAAGGTGTTCAGAGATCGATCGATCCCAACATGAGTCAGCCCATTGCCGGAGTTAAGCTAAAGATGGGCGTGGCATAGCTAAAAGTGGATTCACCCATTGTATGGATCCCAGTTACAAAAGAACTAGCTTACGGTGAGATGTGTTACAGGTATTACTTTAGCCATTCAATCACCACAGATCAAAAATATCAATATTGTTTTCAATTGAATGTATAACGCTAATTTATCTTGGTGCTGTTGCTGCCTATATTAGTTTCAAATATTCAACAGCTTTCCTGTACATTATGTATATAGTTGCTTTGAAATTGCTCAAGAGAAAGGAATTTCTCAACACGAGCGAGGTGTAGGTGGAGCTTAGCTAGTGATGGGCGGGGGCATAACTAAAACCAGAAAGGTCCATTACTGGCTCGGTTATCAAGCCAGTCGTTCCAGTGGTAAATTTCCAAAAATAGTCTTCCCTCTGCAAATGGACATTTTTCAAGACCACTTCAGAAGCCTTTTTTGGCTGGTATAAGTGTTAAAGGGCTAATGGTTAAGATCTATTAAGAAAGTTTTCATTTTTTACACATAGGCCAAGAGATTATTTTTGAAAATTTGCTACTAGAGTGATTGGCGCATTCATCAAGCTAGTCATTCCAGTGGTAAAATTTCAAAAATTTCTCTTGGCCTGCAAATTTCTAAAGACCACTGCAACTTCTTTTGGCCCGCAAATGGGCATTTCTGAAAACCAATGCAAAGGACAGTTAGGGCTATCTTGACCACGAAGGCGTTAATAATCTGATCGCTTAGGGTTGGTTTTCCTGTAAATAGTTTCACAAATTAGTCATTCGTTAGCATAAAGTAATAATGATTACTACGAATTTAGACTTACGTATTTTGGTGCACCCTTTGAACACAGTTGAATAAATCATTTGTATCGCTGTACATTCTTGGATACTGAAACAGATATGTTTAGATTTAAATTTTCTTGATCAATAACAGATTACTTATTCTAAGTCCAGGGTTCGTACACCTTTCCGTGTTTGAAATTCTATGACTTTTCCTCACCAAAACTAACAAATTCCACGCCTTCTAAAAATTAATATCTAGATTTGTGTTTATGACGTAGCTAAAAAAATAAGATCCGAGTTATTATGCAAAATTTGTGAATACTGCCTCTTGCAACAACCAAGACACAGCCTTGTTTTGATAAGCTGTTGCCGTAATTTTTATTGCATAGAGGTGATTTATGCCAACAGATTTCTTTTTATTTTATAATATTACAATGACTTTGCAGGTCTGGAATTTAAATTTTCAAACTCCATCACCAGTACGAACCCTGTCTAACAAGAGCCTGAAAGACGGTGACCCTCACCTGACCATTGATCAGCATGCGAACCATTAGCATTCGAAGACATAATTCGTTAAACTCAGCAGTAACAAGACATAAAATAGAAAACTGGAATTAAGTATGCACGATATATACCTGAACATTGTGCTTCTTTCTAGCTTTTGACACCTGTGCAGCCATCCATTGTATAAGGAAGATACTCAGGATAAACACGAGAATCACATAGCCATAGTCGCCTTGAATATTCATGGTTATCACAGCCATACTGCAGACAAGGAGAGAAAATTTTAACCCTTTAATGGTGCGATATGGTTCAGAAAATTCTAATATATGCCTATTAAATGTACATTTACAGACCAAGAGAATACAATTTTTGAAAATTTTTCATTGGAAGGACTGGCTCGATTATCAAAACCAGCCTCTATTAGGACCCTGTGGAATGTCCATTTACAGAATTAGAGAATAGAATTTTTTTAATTTATCGCTGGAATTACTGGCTCGATAACCGAGCCAGTCCTTCCAGTGATAAATCTTCAAAATTGTATTCTCTTGGCCTGTAAATGGACATTCAATAACCACAACAGAGACCAGTTTTGAGCGGTGGTGTGATCATTAAAGGGTTAATAGAGTACTGTACAGCTCATAAATTAGAAATAAGTTGTCTCGTTTCCAAAAAAAATACAGAAACATGTTAATTAGTAGAATTTTGAACACGAGTAATATTTTGGACTTTAAAATGTGTTTGAATGGGTAAGGCAACAATGGCTGCCAATCAAATGAGTCTAAAATATTCAATGTAGTATCTTTTATTTTGTTTTGAAATAGGTTAACCCTTTCATGGCGAGGCCGGACAAAATCAGCCGCTACAGTTGTCTCGAGGAATGCCCATTTGCAGGCTAATAGAAGACTATTTTTGAGAATTTACCACTGCTGTGACTGCCTTGATAACTGAGACAGTTATTCCAGTGGTAAATTCTCAAAAATAGTCTTCTATTGGTCTGTAAATGGACATTCAATAATAAATATTTCGATGTGTGTATGTTAGAAACTGGTATTTACATTGTACAATGTACGGTACTATATACATGCAGACCATAGTCCATACAACAATGAAAACAAAGACCTGTGCATTTTCATGACTGACAGCACCTGTGAAACTACTGACCCAATTGACACATGAACCAGAACACTAAAAATACGATTAATATTAATTGGCGACGTTTGATACTCGTAAATCGTGATTTCATGACAATGTTCTGAACGCACAAAGATTTTAAATTGTGCGATGTTTTGCAATTCTTTTGATCGTATTTCGATATCTGCATTAAATTCAAATATAATCAATAAAATATCGCCAAATGTTGTCATTTTAAAGAAGCTGTAAAATTGCGATGGATGCCGCTATTTGGAAATTTATTGTACCAGTAAGCAAGCTCAAAAGTTGTTTTGTGGTTCAAAGAACCGCGTCAGTAAATCTTTCACTTCTTTCTCTGATGCGGCCACTAGTGAAAACGCACCCCCCCCCCCCCCCCCTATCACTAACGTATACGTCAAATGCTGAAAATATTCAGTGATATTAGATGTAATATAATATTCAATATTATGATACTGACCACTATCAGACTTCCTATACTTAGTAAATAATTGTTTTAAACTATGTTTGAATATCTGAATAGTTGCGTCCAATGATCTTGTTAAAACACGCTTAAAAAGTCAGGTTAGATTACACTTACAGAGCCAGTAGACGTAGTCAAGTGAAGTATAACAGTATAACATTAACAGTTGTGTAACTGAATAAATAGAACGATTATTCCCAGGTCGATTATACATGCAGATCAAACCCTACTTGACATTGTTGTGCATATTCAAATAATGTACAGATATGGGACATGCCCGTATATACCTGTTGGCTTTTCTAGAAAAGTCCACTACAGCCGCAGGAAAAGTGATTAGATACTCATAAACGAATGACAACAAAAAACAATGACTCAGCAAAAACACATCTCATTCTTGTTATGTAAATTCCGCCTATTGGCACATCCCTTCAGGCGAACTTCCAAATAAGGAGTATATTCCTATCTAATTTCACTGTATTTAGCGGTTTCGATTGGGCTAGTGTTGTCCACTCAGACGAGGTAAAGGAAAAACTGGATAATGCCCAGTCTCCTAGTAACACTGATGACATTGATGGTGCAGTCCAGCACCTTATCGATACAATGAAAACAGCAGCTGAATCACATGTTCCTAAAAAAAAAAACATCACTGTCTAGAAATCAGAATACTATGAACAAAAATACAGTGGAAGCAATCAAAATATCTAGTAAAGCACATTACCTCTGGAAGAAAGCTGGAAGACCAGGCAGTTCTCATGCCACAAGTATCTCCCGTAAAGAAGCCAAGAAAAATGTACGTCGCACACAGAATAAGGCAGCAGCGAATACCAGAGAAGCTATATAGTCAGATATCAACAGCATCTACCACAGATTCTCGTCTCTTCTATCGCCTAGTAGCAGCTCAACGAAAGAAAAAGTTGGCAGGATAGCTGAGCTTGTGATCGACGATGTGCATGTCACGACCCAAGAGGATATCATGAGGGCCATGTACGCTCATTTCTCCACTCTAGCACAACTTGAACAAAATGCCTACTTTGAAGAAGAATACAACACCCTCGTTATGAAGGATGTCAAAGCCATCCGGACATCTGCACCAAACCAGCAATCTATAATTCCAATTACAACTAGTGAAGTAAAACAGTACATCTCAAAATTAAAGAATGGAAAAGCAGCAGATGAATTTGGTATCACTTCTGAGCATCTAAAGAATGCTGTCAATGCAGTAGCACCATTTCCAGCCAAGATCTGCACAGCAATTGTGAACCATTCTCACATTCCTGAGTCACTCAAATCTGGTCATCTCTCAGCAATACATAAGAAAGGCAAACCAGCTCAATATCTGGACAATTATCGTGGAATCACAGTCTCCCCTATTATCTCAAAGATTATAGATCACATGATGCGTGCACATTCCAAAAGCCTTATAGACCATGTACAAGATGATCTTCAGTATGGGGTCACTGCAAATGCATCACCAACTATGGCAGCAGTTATCATCACCGAAGCAATCCTCCACGCCAAGAATCGACATTCAGCGCTCTATGTGGCAAGTGTTGATGCACAAAAAGCATTCGATGTCGTAAACCATGACTTGTTAATTAGAAAATATCATAACTACGGCCTTTGTGGGCATTGGCTACAACTAAAAATGCTATCATACAAGAACCTAACTGCAAAGATTAAATATGAGGATCTTATAAGTAGTCCCTTTGCGATCTATCAGGGCGTTAGACAGGGAGGCGTGACCATGCAGTGCCTATGACTATAAAGTCTACATCAATGACCTGCTATTAGATCTTGGCCAGCAAAACTCAGGCCTAAAGATTGGTACAATATGCATTGACAGAGTGGCCTGTGTTGACGACCTGGTGCTTATGCCTGACACGACCAATGATCTTCAACTCAGTCTGTCTATAGTCCAGTCATATGCTAATTATGAAAGATATAAGCTTCATCCTACTAAAACAACTATTTCTGTCTTCAACACCGGCATCCCATCAGATACTTGGAGCAGCAGTCACTACTGGCATCTTAATGGAAACACAGTTACTGTCTGCGAAGAGTTCACACATTTAGGTCTGACCAGAAATATCAATCTTTCATCTCAGCTGTCATCATTCATCAGTGATAGAATTAGTAAAGGGCGACGTACGCTATATATGCTCATGGGAATCGGTTTACACAGACTTAATGGTCTTCCACCAACAGTAGCCTACAAACTGTACACTACTTATATCCTACCTTGCTATATACATGGGCTCGAATCAATATGGATAAAGCAGGAGATGGATGCCCTAGAACTATTCCACAGGAGCACTCTCAGATATATACAGCATCTCCCGAAAACCTGTGGGAAGGCAGCCATATATCTTCTACTAGGAGCTAGACCCATAGAAGCAGAAATTGATGCTAGGCGGTTAAGTCTACTAACAGAACTGTACATAGCAAAAGCAAAAACTACTAATTTTGGTGTCGGTGCAGCTAACCAGTTTAGCATTACCCTGATAACCAGGGAGACTACATCATAGTTGAAGTTGAAGTTGCTAGTGTCGGGTTGACTTTGTTTGTTTCTAGTTTAGCACAGCTTAATTACAATAGTGATAATGCAGGTTCGGAGCCATCTGGTATTAACACAGTATTAACTTTATACGTTTTCTACAATTAATCACGACGTCATTTGGTTTCACAGATGATTTCTATCAAGGTTAAGTCGGAGTAGACCAGAACATTTCTTATGTAGGTTAAAGCATAATTATCTTGCATATTTTTCGAATGTTTCGAGGTGTGAATCCGTAAGCTTACTTGCATCCACTATCATGTGTGTACAGCATTCGTCTGTAGTCGCGATATTCTGTTTCTGCATCAACATTCTGATCTTTGTCATAGTTAGTCTTCTAACATGCTCTAGCTCTGGACAGTCCAGGAGGAAGTGCTGAAGATCTTCCATTTTATTGCCAAACAGTGGACATTTGGTTATTGCCTTTTGATCTGTTTAAGCCACCAAATAGATGGTATCTCTGCACAAGTAGTTTGGCTTTGATGTTTGCTTAGTTGTACACTGAAGTTTTATCTGTTCCACAGCTACTCCACATCATGTATGCTGTAACGATTTTATAACTGTCTGTGTTTAGGTACTTCAGGGCAGTTTTCTCAGCAGCCTTATCCTTAAGAATTTATTCTCCCAGTAGGTATTAATATGTGATGAGGTTGTTTTCTTCCATCCCAATTTGTCTGGTGGGTTTTCCAACATTGTATATGCAGATGGTAATTTATATTGCTGAAGGATTTTTTAGTGATGTTTACTGTCCAACTGTTTGATGATGGCAGCTTGATAGAAAGTTGTCGTTCCAGAATATCTTGCTCCAGAGAGCCTTCTCTCCTCTTCATTTGTACAAAGAAAGTCAACATGCTTTTGTGGAGTTCACATTCAAATGGTAGGGCTCCCAATAATATGTAAACAGAGTTGGCAGTTCTAGTTGGTAAATGCTGTATGGCTTTCAGATAGTATCTATAGAATTTCTCCAGCCTTTCTATTTCTGTCTGTGTTAGTCTTAGAGCTTCAAGTCTGTGGTTTGATGTTAGAGGATTGAACCCGTTTAAGCTATGCAGTCATGCTCCCATGAGTGCATATGATGCTCTTGTAGATGATCCTATTCTGGCTTCTATTGTGTCCTTGTTTCGAGCATTTGACATTCGTACAGCCCCAAGATGTGTTTCTTTACATGTGTTTTCAATGGGAACACCATTTAGGTTTAGATGAGCTGTTTTCGAACCTCTCATGGAAAATTGTTTTGTTTTATTGCTGCTGAATAAGTAGCATTCATTTGATACATCTATTTGAGCTTCGTTTATCATAATTTGCACGGAGAGTGGTGTATCTGCTATTATGGCTAGGTCATCTGCACACAAAATGGCACACGTTGAAATACTCCCGATTCTAAACCCAGGAGGATGGTCATCATATTTTTTAAGTAGAGGGTTGCTACGATTATTGAAGAGATCCACTAAAGATTCACCACCTTGTCTTATTGCCTGGCCTTCATAGATCTTTTCAGAAAGTTTACCTTTCCATTTAACAACTGATCTAATGTCAGTATACATGCTGTTGACTATTGCCCAGAGCTGTCCTCTTATACTTTGCTTGTATATTGTGTTTAACATGCCTTGATGGTTTACCCCATCAAAGGCTTTACTCGCATCCCCGAAAGTAATATACTGATGACTGTGTGTGTCCATTGCCTCTGCAATAGTCTCTGTTATTACAAATACAGTGTTGTTTGAGGAGCATTGTTTAGTAAATCCAAATTGGAGTCTACTTTTGTTCTGGTTCAAAATTGGTCTTATCCATTTGACAACCTCCTTTTCGATAACTTTGCCAAGTAGTGAACCGACTGTGATATGTCTATAGTTGTCAGGTGATTGGTGACATTTCCCTTTCTTTGGAACTGGGGTAACAATTCCACTTTTCATTGATATTTCCTGTGCTGAGGATGGTGTCGATTATTAAATCCATTGGGTCAAGTAACTAGGTAAATTTTAGCCTGAACACTGGCCAAGCAGACGTAAAGAAAAGAGGAGTCGCTCATCATCGGAGAAGATCGTGCCACTGTGAGATTTTTTTTCAGGGGTGCGCCTAAGGTGCGCAAGTAATTGTAGTGCAGTACCTTTGTATGTGGCAGGGTCTTCTCGGAAAGATGGGACACGGGTCGCTAGACCCATAAAAATAGGCTAAGAGTGAGCGGAAGAAGTCAATGCGCTTATAGAGAAAACGTCCACGGGGAGCGGTCTTCAGCAGTGCAAACGTAGTTGCTGTGATGACATCTAGAACAGCGGTGGTGGTGGTAACCATTGGGATGGCGACTGCAGTAGCTGGAAGAAGTGGTTAGATCCAGGGTCACAGACGGTGAAGACGGAAAAATGGAAGATGTGTGTGAAAATGAGACAATCGCAGGTGAAGGCTCTGAGGCGGTGGAAACTGGTCGAGTTGGAGGCAAGGTAGACAGTGGAGCCACGACTACAGGCAATAAAACTGGTGCTGTCCGAGAAGAAATGCAGACAAGTGGTAGTGGAATGTGGCGGAAGTTTCTCTGGAAGGGGCAGCAGTGGTGGTTGGTGAAGCTATGACCAATCGCGATGATGACGATGAAATGCTGTCTGGCAGAGAAGTTTCAATCGTTACAGCTGTGGTTGATGGAAAAGAAATGACGGATGTCACAGGAATGGAAAGCGGAGTAACAATCATGATGGCTAGTGTGATAGATGACATCACGGTGGAGGGGCCAGCGGAAACAGGAGTCTGCAGACTGTCATCAATCAAAATTAGATCGGTTGGCGAGCCAGATAGAAGGTGGCACATTTGATTGATGAACTATTGCATTCGATCTGCAGCGGAAAGGTCAGTTCTAGTCACCAGCTCCTGGAGAGTGGCTCAGACTCTGTCGGAGGGAGGTGTTGTCATGCTGACTTCAGGCATGTCCATGTTGCTGTCGCTGCTAAGAAATAAATCCTAATTTGACTTGCGATGGCCACTTTGTCCTGGTGAATAAGACAGGTCATGTGGTTTTACGGGTGCAGGGCCCCAATGGTAATGCGGGTCGAGTGGCTATTGGCATCAGGGCATTCATAGCTGAGTGTTCGATAGGCGAGACACTCAGTAGGACAGGTGTAGAAACTGATTTTCTACCCCCGAAGTTCATGAAGTCGTAAGGAGAGTGACTTTGTGCCCATCACTTCTAGTGGTGTTGTGTCAGTGGCAGCCATGGCGGTGTCCAACGGAAGCTCTCAGAACAGTGGAAGAAATAGAGGGGAATTCGTATATCACGCAAGAGCTGGCGGAAAGATCACTCAGAGTGGAAGAAATATCGGATGGCCCAGCGGCATCAGGTCTCTTGGCGGCCAGTCAGGATATGACTTTCTGGGATGCCAGTCTTTTTGCTTTCTTTTCCATTTGTTTTTCATATTTCTTAGCAGTGTCGTGGTTCCGCTAATTTTGCTGAATCCTATTTGGAGAGAGAGACACGCCGAGTTCAGAGATAAGATAGGCCAGGCATCAGGGGTGCGAAAAGTGATTTGTGACAGTTAAAACGCATGGCGTGCCCATCTTTATGACCAATAATGACTGTACCGAGGTGGGGTAAAGTTTTGCATTTATTCAGGCGTGAAGCGTTTATGTCAATGGATTCTTTATAAGCGGAATTCATGTGAGTGGATGATGTCAAGCTGTAGTTTAGAGGAAATCGCTGATTGATTTCATAACATTTTAAAACAATAATAATAACAGGAGACGCACTGCTATCATAGCACGTTCAAATATTATCCATTTGTAAAGGCCTGATTACAAAAATGGGGCGATGTTGCTCATCTATTGTCTTAATTAAAGTTATATGTATATTCAGTATTTAGAGTACAGATAGCATGGCATCCCGAGTCGGGTTTCCTCGGTTGACAACATAACGAACACGTGCAAGCTGGCCCTCGCGGCCCTAGTGTTACTATCAGCTATAGCGATGTGTGTTACTGCTGTTATTTGGAACTTCCAGCTTGAGTGAGTTGAGAGGATGCGAGGGCATAGGTTGCGCATGGCCATCTGGCGTGGGAACGTGGCAGGCGATAATGCATAGCTATATCAACAATGGAAGTATCGTTTTGATACATAGCAAGGCTCAGAGGGACAATCTGGCCTAAGAAGTTAATGCATGGTCGAATTAATCTGGTTCATCACCCTTAATCAAAACTTATCCAGCGTTCATCTGGAAGCGGGGAAAAATTACTCCTGGCTCCTCTTGCATTTCTTGAACCTTACTTCGGAGGCTTAATAGGCGGGGCCGCAATGTGCATACCTAGGGAACATCTTCGATTACTTTCGTAATGGGCGGATCATCCTGGTGAGGTTTCAGAAAAGAAATCAAATCTGAGCAGGATTACTGGCATGGCAGTAATAATATCCTAGACATAGTTCAATGGGTTCTCTGCCTGGAAGTGACGCATGTTTGCATTCTTACTGCTTTAAGTTGTGTCAGAGTCTAGGATATTCTCTCCATCGGGCAGAATTTTTCCTATTGATGGGAACATTGGTACTGCGTTTGTAACAGCGGAACATATTAGATTTGCTTCACCAGATGGAGTTGTTCCGCACTGGGACTTTCCGTTATTCTCTCCTCTGCATCTAACCAGTATGACATACAATGTCCTATAGTTATTACATATATATCGAACAAATAGCTCATATAAAATCTGGGGGGGGGGGGGAGAAAGGAAACTGGAGGAGCTGCCAGGAATGGGTGGGTCTGTGGCTAAAGTTTTGTATTGGTGTTTTGGCAATGGCCGTCACGAGGATGAGGGGATAGGGGCATCGGTCGGAAAGAAATCAATGCACGGTGGTGGCAGGGGAAAGGGGGGGGGGGGGCATCGCTGAGCGTGATATTTAACCGTGAAACATAGGTGGGGTAGCCATTAAGCTAAGGGAACAGCACTGGGTATAAACAATCAGGGGATCAGTGCAGTTTAGGATCCTGTCATCAGTGGTGGGTGGAATTTCTGACAGCGGTAGTGGAGGGGCATTTTGAAGGGGGTTCATAATATTATTCATAGTTTCTACATTTATCTCGAAGGGAAGCCGACCTGGGTCATGTAAGAACGGTTTTCCCGAATGTGTAGTTTCCGCGATTTGCTCGGAGCTGGCATCGTCAATCGCGCTCACAAAGATCAGGTGGCGATTGTTCGGTTGGCCAGGGCAGTAGTTGAATGGTGGGTGTTCGCCACTTAACGACATCAGGTTCCCATGGCGGTATGATCTTAACTTCTACACAAGTTTGGAGCCAGTCAAAATGGAGAAGGGCCTCCTTGCCGTCCAGTGCATGTAATGTCTGATTTCAGCAGGAGGGCAGTATATGGTCCTTTCCATTTGTAGCTCAATTTGGGGCTGATTTCAGTGCGCGGAGTCGGGTCACTTACCTAGATGTGGTCGCCGATGGCGTAGGGTTCACCATACTTTTGATGGTCGTGGGTGGACTTCTGTTAAGTGTGCCTGTTATGTACAAAGATGGATAATTTCGCTCATAAATCCCAGCCACTGCAATGTAGCTGTATTTCTTTGGTCAGCATGGTGGCGAGAGCCCGGTTGAGCATTTCCACCACTCCGTCACTACCTCGATGGAAGGTCATACTCCGTATTTTCATGATGTGTAAGAGGCAGCAAAATACCTGGAATAGTCTGCTTTCGAAATTGGTGTCTTGGTCTGAGTGTACTTCTCCGGGGACTCCGAAATGGCACAACAATTGGGTTACAAGTGTGTCCGCAATTGTAGCAGCTTCCTGGTTTTGGAGAGCGAAAGCTTCTGTCCATTTAGTGAAATAGGAAGACAAGAATGTAGTGGTTTTTGTGGTCAGAGGTTGTCAGTGGTCCCATTATGTTGATGGCGACGCGTTCGAAAGGTGCGCCTACTATGTAAGTGCGTAGGGTGGCAATGCGGGTCTTGGAGGCCCGTCATTGGCACGGGACAAATTTAGTAATCCATATTTTCAGTGAAAATGTCGTTTAATTTGCTCCAGGGTTCAATCGTTCAACCAGCTCCTCACAGGGCCAATGTGAGGGTCTTGTTTTTTGGTGGTATGCCACTGGTCAACGTCTCACTGCTCAGTGGAGAGTGGCGGAAAAGATGGTGCCTTGTTTCTATTACTTGGTACCATTAGAGAGCATGAAGGTCCCGCGTCCTCAAGATGACAATGGTGAGTCTAATTATGAAGAAAGCGACCCACGAATTCATAAATTCCTGTATATACTCGGAAAAATATAGTGAAGTACACGACCTTGACATTGAATGTCTGACTCCTGCTGGACAATGCTCAGGTTGGTGCTCTCTACAGACAATCACCGATTGGTTGGCGATATCACAACGACGCCAGCCATTCGTCAAAAGACAATGAGATGAGCAGCAGAGTATAAAAGCTGCTCGCACTGCCACTTTAGACACCACGAAACCTGTCTAGGTATTCATGCTGATGCCTCGCCAATGCCCACGGTCGACAGTACTTGTTCCACTTCTCTGCTCTACTATCTAACAGAGAAAGCACTGCAGAACTTCTGAGATAAACTGCTCGGAGAGGGCTGTCATTTACATAGTCGAGAGCGTGAACGCCTCCATTTTGAAAGGCTGCTAAGTAATAGCGGCCAAATAACAGCCTAAAATTCTCCGCCTTCAGAAACTTCCACCGTTCTTGTGCTACTCAAGAAACTTCGTGTATGGAATATTCGTGCCGTATCCTGACACGAAAGAGAAGTCGACACTGATTCCACTGCAGCTGAACCTGCGACATCATCGAGCACAGCTGCCGCTTACAGCTTGTTGCGAAGGAACTCAGGAACCTTTAGCTCGGTACTAGTATCTGACCCATTCAGTTCCAATTATGCTGCATCATATCGTCTTATTCTAAAGGACACTTCTCCTGCAACAGATCATCTTGTGAAAGCTAACTTCCACCGCGCCGCCCTTTTCACAGAAACATCTTGTGAAAACCAGCTTCCGCTGCTCTGCTCTCACGACAGACACTTCATGTGAAAACTAACTTCCACCGCATCACCCTTGTGACTGCTTCTCAGCGAGGATCTGCTTCAACGTTCATCCGCCCTAAGAAGTTCTGCCCGTCCAGCTTTTGTGATCTCTGGCCATCGAGGATTAAGTCGCCGCACGACATTGTGCCTTGGGAATAATTTTGTTCCTTATATCGGTGACATCCCTATCTATTTAGAGGATTGCAATGACAATATCAAAACAATCAAAGAATAGACCTTTCCAGTTTTAGCTATGCCCTGCCCACCTCTACCTAAGCTCCACCCACACTTTGCCGTGTTCGGATTGATCGATCCCTGAATGCTCTAACAATTTCTGGAAAACTATAAAAGTCAGTTGTTGAATATTTTGTAACTAATTTGACCTATGGCAGCAACAGCACCCAGTCAAATTAGTTTCAAAATATTCAAAAGGATATTTATTAAATAGTAGACATACAATTCGTACAACATATAGTCCATCTTCAATTATGCATTCGTGATGTACTTATCTATGCCATCATTAATTGTGATGTCATTCTACATGTCACGTAGTTTATTATGTCATGCGATGGATGAATACAGTGGAATGGTCGGTCCATTCTATTCTCGAAATGAAAGAATCACATCTATCTGTTAATTTACCGGGAAGTGAAATAGCAAAATCTATAGTAATATATACACCTGTGCAAAAGTTAAGCACCAGCAAAAACAATAGAACGTAGAAACATGATGGTACAACTAGGCTGCCATACTTTTTGTCCCCGCGTTAGCTGACATAATTCCAAGTACGAAATGCACATGCATGCATGACTTCACGCCGCTTGATGTCCGTGCGTGGCGGGAAACAGCACACGTGTTCAGTTATGTAAAAGTCCAGTTTGAGGTGTAGAACATTACATACAGATTTAGGCGACAAGATTAGGAATTTTGTGTTCATGACCGTGGTTTATTTGTACAGAGAGAATTAGCTCTTGATTGTGAACCGCTATGGCAAGACGAAGGTTAAGCGATCGTGTGAAATGGCAAATCATAGGCATGCATACCACTGGTATGTCATGCAGAGAGATTGGCAGACAGCTGAACATTAACCATACTGTAATCAGTCGTTTGATTGCAAAACATGGGCAAACTAACGAGGTGAAGGACAGGCCTAGATCTGGAAGACCGAAGAAGACTACTGCCCGTGATGATCGAGCCCTAGTACGCCTTGTTAGATCTCCATTCACCAACAGCAGAGTGCTCAGCCAGCAATGGGAAACGCGCAATAGAGTGTCAATGTCTACCGTCAAAAGGAGACTGTATGCTGCTGGCATGAAAGCTAGGAGACCTGTCAGACGTCCTCTCCTCACTGCACACCACAAAGAGGAGCGTCTGAGGTGGTGCAACGAAAGAAGACGCTGGAACATGAGATCCTGGAGACGGGTACACTGGTCCGATGAAAGTCGGTTCCTGCTTCATGCCACAGATGGTCGAACTCGTGTATGGAGGTCCAGACGCACGGCGTACGACCAACGTAACATCATGGAAGAAGTTCCATTTGGTGGAGGTTCCGTTATGATATGGGGGTGCATCTCATTTGATTGTAAGCTGGATCTGTTGACTGTACCTGGAACACTAAATGGACAAAGATATCAAGATTCCATACTGGATAGAGTTGTGGTCCCTCATTTTGTAAATCATGCACCTGGAACCCACCCTATATTCATGGATGACAACGCCCGACCACATCGTGCTAGAGCTGTGCATGAATACCTCCGCCAGAATGCCATCGAAACCCTACCATGGCCAGCAAGGAGCCCTGACATGAACCCTATTGAGCATATCTGGGACATTCTGGGAAACATGGTGAGGAGGGATCCTCCTGTGCAGAACCTACAGGAATTAACAGACGCACTCCATCTTGAATGGCAACGAATACCACAATGGCGTATCAGTCGGTTGGTGACCAGCATGAGACGTCGTGTCCAGGCCGTCATCCAGGCACAAGGTGGATATACCCGGTATTAATAATGACAGTCTCAAACTCGTGCACAGATGTTAAACTTCGTTTTCAGACACCATTAATGACAATCTAGCCACGTGTGTCAACTGTAGGGCAATAGTTGTCAGTTGTGTCAACGTAACCATATTCAGGCCTCGTTTTCAAGTTCAAACAAAAACATAGTGTTTCCCCACCATCATAATCAGCATTCCTCTAGTTGCATTATTACCTCTTGCACTAAGATGGATGGGTACATAAATGTTTATGCTATTGCTTTCTTCATAGCACATGAATATACCCTCGCATGTGCGTAAAAATAGGGTGGTGCTTAACTTTTGCACAGGTGTATAGTTAGGTCCCGAGGTCAGTCAAGGTTAAGTATGTCCTAAGTCAGCTAAATTGGAAGCAATCCATAATGGACCTTTCCAGTTTATCCATCCATCATATGACATCATAATCAACTGTGACGTATAGGCTGACATCATAATCAATGACATCATGAATGATGTAGAAAAGTTCATTACGAACGCTTAATTAATGACAGACATACATTGTTATACGAATTGTATGTCTACTATTTAATAAACATGCTGTTGAATATTTTGAAACTAATTTGACTCGCCGTTGCTGCAACAGGACATAGTCAAATTAGGTCCAAACTATTCAACAGCTTACCCGTATAGTTTTCTGGAAATTCATAGTCAGGGAGTACATGGATCGATCAGTCCCACTAGGGTTAAAGTGGATGGATGGAGGTTAGGTAGAGATGGGAAGGGCATATCTAAACCCGGATTCCTCCATTATCTGGCACTAATGACAAAAAAGTAAGTCATGTTCTTTCCTGGAATGGGCAGATTTTTTAACAAAGTATGAGCCCTTACAGTTCTCTCTTTAACCATTTAATGGACAAAACTGGCCTTTGCAGCGGGAAATGACAACTTTGCAGGCTAAGCGAAGACTTTTTGACATCTTGGCACAGGAATGACAAGTTAGATAAAGGAGCCAGTATTCATTGCTCTGTAAATGAACATATACTAAGCTACTATGGACATTTTACTAAGCAAAATTTGCATCATTTTTAAACCAGTCTTAAGCATCAAAAGTTGAAGCAGTCTGACTCCAGTTGATGAGATGACTAGCCCGTGTTATTGGACGATTGATTTCCACCTTGAGTGATTAATTCTGCAGTACTCAGTACATACATATACTGAGCCATACATGACTTTGTCAGGGATGTCATCGAGCTCGAAGAAAAATATAGCTCGATAGAAAAATATAGGAAATCGCTCGATGCGTGTCAGTTCTTGACTTAAAAATTGTCATAATCTCTTAACATGTTTAAAAGCCATTTAACCCGTAAGTCGTCACGCAAGTCAAAAAAGCAATGGTCCTTGAGAAATATCCATTTGCAGGAAAAGGTAGTTTTTTTGAAAATTTACCACTGCAATGTTTGGCTCGGAAATTTACCTTGTTTCCTGCAAAAGAAAATGCACTAAGCACAAATTTAGATTTTCTTGACCAATCTGGCCATTAAAGAGAAAGAATACACTATTTCTGCAAGTATGATCCTTTTTGAAAATCTGGCCAACAACATTATAAAATTTTTTTTGAAAAAAAATAGGATTCCCTATAAAAATAAGAAAAATGTCATCCCTGCTTCCTACAGTGGTGTTTCATAATTTCAGTGAGGCTTGTTGGCGTGACTGATCATCACCGGACGATTTGAGGATTATTGATGACAATTTCGGTGCGAGATCCATACCTTGAATGGATAAGCGAGAAAAAGCTGAAAAAGGATTTTGTAGCATTACTATGAATCATCTCACATTTTAGTAGGCAAAGCAACTTTGCACACGTCCTATTGGTTTTTCCTTCATGCTCGGTGTGGGCACAACCGTAAACTAATGGAGAGATCTGAACTGTCACTGAACAAGTATCTGATGTCATAATTAATTTCATCACTAGTTAGCTGATGTCACTATCGCATCAATGTAGCTCCGTCACGTAACTTGAAAAGTCAGTTATAAAGGTTATGAATTTTATGTACATTTACAATTTAACCCTTGAATTTGGTAAAAGTATTCAATTTTTTCACGGAAAATGTCAATTTGGAGACGAAGAAGACTAATTTAAAAAGGTTTACCACTGGAGTGACTGCCTCGGTTATCAAGCCAGTCATTTCAGTGGTACATTTTCAAAAATAGTCTTCTCTTGGTCTGCAAATGGGCATTTCTTACGACCATTGCAAAAGCCGTTTTTGGTTGATATGAGTGTTAAAATGTTTTAAATAAACATTCTGAATATTCTGGAACAATTTTGACTGGGAGCTATATGGACTGTGATGTCATCTAACACGGGATGTATTTAACTATGATATCAGATACAGATCATGTCGATCCACCAGAATATCAAAAATATTCCCTGTAGCGCTATCGTCACTTCACTCTCAAATGCAATAGGGGATAGACCATCTCACTTGGGCAGTCGATTGATGTCTCAAACTCAGTAGTTTCACTAGTCGCAGCTCATCTTCATTGCAACTGGCCTGGTGTAGTATATCTATGACCTTATTAAATAGATATATAATTCATACAACTGACGGACTATTCAATGTTCATGACAGCCCTACATGTAGTTACGTTATTCAGTGTGCATTTTGATTGTGGCATCAGCCTACATATATGACAAATTGTGTAAAATGTTATATCCTTGAGTGACAGTTCAGATTCATCCATTCATTTAAACATTTTAAAAGCATTTCATCAGTGACCCGTTTTAGAGGAGTGAATAATCACACAATAAGTTTGAGCTTTTCACCATATTTCATGATGCAAAACATTATGTTACAAAGTGCTTGACAAAGACTCAATATTAGAGTCACAGTTCCGAATTTAGTTGAATATAGCTTAATAATATTAACATCAATTCAGAAATTGAATCTAAAAATCATTAAATTATTTTAAATTTCCTATATCAGACTTCATAATTGTATAGATTATGATTTTAGACACAATTGTAGACCATATGCGGTAAAATTTCAGGAGAAACAGCCCAGTAATGTACTGTAGACTAACTACCAATGCATTGATCCCTCACATTATATATATGGTACCATTTTGATTCATAAATCTGGATATAAGATGCTATTATTTTCTGTTTCACCAGCTTACTGCCATAATCCAATGATGTAGAAGTAAGGATTGAAACCTGACATGCTTGATGAGGGACTAGATTTTGATAGACCCAGTGATGCAGATTATGGAATAAATAGATCCATTTCTAGCCATACCCCGCCCATTTCTAGTTAAGCTCCACCCACTTTGTACACATATTTGAATCGATTTTAACACATTGATCCCTACATTCACAGAATCCTAATTTCAAGGTAATGCAAAAGGTACGCTATGGAAGCAACAACTCCCAGTCAAATTAATTTCAAAAATAAATTGTAAATTGACTAAAGACTAACACTACAGCTGATAAATAAGTTAACTTGCTTCCGAAACATAACAATTTTGAACACAATGTAAGAAATGTTCTGTTTAAAATATTTTGAACATAATTGGATTGGAAGACATTGCTGCCTAAGGCAGTAATATCTTCCAATCCAATTATGTCCAAAATATTTTAAACAGTACATTGTTATTTTGTTTTAGAAACATGTTACATTATTTCTGATCTGTACTGGACAATTCAGATCATTGCCACTCTAAATGAAGGACATCATTATGATTGTGACATCAGCTAACAAGTGATGTATTTGATCATGACATCAGACACGTGAGTGACAGACAAGATCCCTCCACTGCTTTTAGTCCTTGTACTATAGATTTTTTAGTTTAAAATTAATAATCACCTCCAATTTGACGGCTGGTGGAATTTGAAAGCAATGTTCCTGTAACCTGTTACTGCTTAACTGTCTCGCTGCTGCAAGACACCAGACAATAATTTCAATGGGAAAAAACTCTGGACATGCCTGAAAACAATTTGTCTGAGAGTTGCTTGGTTTCAAAATATTCAGCATATCTAGAGTTAAACCCCATGGAAAATGTAGTCTAGATATTCAGAAGTCAGACAGTTAAGGCAGCAACAGCTTTGAGCTACATGGTTTTCAAAATTACACCGACTTCATACCAGCTATCACCTACTCTAGGGGCAGTGGTTTCCTGTGATAGTGGGAAATGAAGAATTCACGGAATTGCTGATTTTTAACGGAAAAGTGATATTCAAATGGAAATCAACCGAAAGTGAGATTTTTCTGCAAAACATTTGTAAATTAAAAGGGAAATAGGATATTTAAAGGCATTTTCTTCAAGAATACACGATATCTTTACGTAAAATTATCAATTATTACCCACACACAGCTTGACAGCGTACATTTTGTCATGTCTGTGCATACTAATAACACAAAGCTCGAAATTAATAAATGTTGACAGTTTTATTGACTTTATTAAGTACACATGCAGCATAGATGAAGTAAGTTTACAAAATGGAAGCGAAATGGAAATGAAAATTTTATGAAATGGAAAATGGGAAATATTGAAAGCACTGTCCCTACAATTGTAGACTTTTTTTCTAGTGTACATTTAGATTTTACGATACAAATTATGACTGCTTCACAAGATTGGTCAATTTAGAAACAGTATTAGTACTAGCAAATCTTGATGACGATGAAAAACATACCTGTATAGGGCCTGTGTTTATATTGTATATCCATTTTGCCTCTGATGTGCAAATTTCTCAAAACAATAAACCATTTTTTGCACGAAATTGTCCATTTGCAGAACAAGATAAGACTATTTCTGAAAAGTTACCTCATAACTGGCTCGATAACCGAGCCAGTCATTCCAGTGGTAAATTTTCAAAACATTTATTCTTGCTCTGCAAATGTCCAGGTTCAACATATGGCAAACCTTATTAACCCTTTAATGCTCCAGCCGGCCAAAACCGGCCTCTGCAGTGGACTTGAGGAATGTTCATTTGCAGGCTTACAGAAGACTATTTTTTTAAATTTACCACAGGAAGGCCTGCCTCGATAACCGAGCCAGTCATTTGAGTGGTAAATTTTCAAAAATAGTCATTTTGGCCTGCAAATGGACATTTACTAAGCGAAATTTTCAATTTTTTTGACAAATCTTGACCAATAAAGGTTTAATTTATTTTTTAATATTATTACAAATACATTATTAATTATTCTCTATCAGAATTTAATAACTTGACAATTTTCATGATGTGGTGTCATATATATGTATTACACACGACTAAAATAGTAGAAAGTATTTATAATACAAGAGCAAGCAAAGACTGTAGACTCTCACCTAGACTTGCACGATTACTTGATTAAATCGAAAATCGCGATTATGTTTTAAATCGTGAATTTATATGATTAAATATTAAATAATCGAATAATCGTTAATATTTTCTATTGCATAACATATTTCAAAACCTAACTTTCAACTACATTTTTAATGCGATCAGTCATGAAAAAATGACATTTTGCTTAGTGAATGTATGCCCATGTGCAGGGCAAGAGAAGACTATGTTTGAAAATGTATTACTGGAATGCCTGGCTCAAGAATCGAGCCAGGAATTCCAGTGATACATTTGCAAAAATAGTCTTCTCTTGCCCTGCAAATGGAGTTTTCTAAACACCATAGCAGTTTTCGTCATTAATATTCTTTTGTTATTTCTTGGTAATTTGTATCAAAGCTGATTAATCGAGTAATCGCAATTATTTTTTTAATATTTCTCAGAATTTTCATAATATATGGCCAATGTCATGGAATCCCAGTGTAGAATCACCCTTTTTTGCGTTATAACTTTCGCTAAATCGGACATGTAGTTTCCAAGCTATCCATAGATCCTGAATGTGATCTGATCCGGATCCAGACTTTAACCCAGATCACGCCCACAGTTGCAGAATCCTAGATACACTTTTGCTCGTGTTAAAATTTGGGCTAAATCTGACCCATAGTGTCCAAAATATACACAGACCTAGAATCTGATTGATTTTAACCTTTTAACCCTCAAATTTGTTCAAGAAAAATTTTAATTTTCTCTTAGAAAATGTCCATTTGCAGACAAGAGAAGACTACTTTTGAAATTTACCACTGGAATGACTGGCTCATTTATCGAGCCAGTCATTCTAGTAGTAAATTTTCAAAAATAGTCTTCTCTTGGTCTGCAAATGGACATTTCTCAAGACCACTGCAGAAGCAATATTTGGTTGATATGAGTGTTACAGAGTTAGTCCACATTACGGCTCAGGTCTGGAAATCTGCTTGCATAGTCCTTCGTTGTATTAAAATTCGATTCAAATCCAATAAGTCAATTTTGGGATACTTCTCCGGACACAAACAAACACACCCGAATGCAATACCCCTTCCCCTTATAAGGAGAGCATAACAAGCTCACTATATTAGAACATTTATGCGGATGGAACCAATGATGATATTCTTTATGACTTAGTAAGTGATAACTTGCGGAAAGTTTTAAAAAAAAAACCACCATCTATTAAAATTGGAACAAGAAAATTAGTCTAAGCACTAAAACGATTAATATGTGTAGAATAATAAACTAGACAAAAACCCACATGATCACCTGTAACAGCAAGTCTTTTGGCAGGTCGCAAAACATACAGATCAACGGACTGAGATAAAATATGATTCTTCCTAGCCCCATTGACCAATCTATCCATGAAGGTTTCTCACAATACACTCCAAGTGGAAGATAAGTTATTGAACGAAAAAACTAAAATCAGCAACACACACACCACCCACCCCCCCCCCCCCTCCCCCTCCCAAGCTTCGATCACCGTCATTGTCAGAAAATGTGCTAGCCATGTCTCTATGTCAGCTTCCTAGGTGAGACAATAGACTTTTCCATTTTTAGCTATGCCCTGTCCATCACTAGCTAAGCTCCACCCACACCTCGCTGTGTTGGGATTGATCGATCCCTGAATGGCCTAACTACCAATTTCCTGAAAACTATACAGGGAAGCTGTTGAATATTTTGTAACTAATTTGACTGGGTGCTGTTGCTGCCATAGGGGCATACAATTTGTACAACGCATAGACCGTTTTCAAATATGCATTCGTGACGTACTTATCGACATCATTCATGACCTCATTCATTATCATGTCATTCCACACATCACCTAGTTGATTATGACGTCATATCATAGGTGCATACTCTGGAAAGGTGAATTACAAGCAAGACAATCCAGAGATTGTAATAGCTTGGAAAATATTGTAATCGCCTCAGGCTTGCAGTACAGCATTAACAGCAAGCCAGGAGGTATTTGTCATTCTGATTATTTATTCTAGAACGTATGCATTGCTTTACAAACTACCATATTTATTACAAGCTTAACCTGTAAAAATAAAATATATATAGCTATTTTCAAGATACTCAAATACTTATTTTAATTGCCTCAAAATGAAGATTTACGCCGATTGTTGAACTTTTAAAAAATAAATTGACTGGAATAGCTTATACCGTAAAATTATTTTTAATATTTAACAGCGCTTCCCTACAATTTTGGTGAAATTGCTATACTTGGACTTCCGAAATGAAAAGGCTAATAAGAGAGATAAAGCTTTATTGGGTGAATTTTCTCTACAAATATTCGGTCAGTCTTTACATGCGTGCGAAACACTGGTATCACGACCCTATTAGTCTACGCATGCGTGAGAATCACTGGTGTATTGCCAAAATAAGAAATGATGCCAGTTTTAACAATGAATGCTAGGTGGAGGCGTTTACTCGTAAACAATGTCTCTTACAGTTATTACGCATGACTTTATAAAACAGTTATTAAAGTGAGATTAGAGTATAAAGGTGAACATGACGGAGGATGACTGTACAGTTGACTAAATGTGTGCCCATAGATATATAGATCTGTACACGACTGATTAGTTCATAACTACACATATTCCCAATCCATGTCACCGCTACCCTGACCATCGCTTGCTTCATACTGCTGCTTGGAGGAATAATCATCAATCTCAATTTGCTTCAACATTCGATACCTGAAAGTACAGGATATAATCTGATAAAAGCAAATTAGCTTTAACCTATATGACATCACTGAAGTATTATATCACACAGCCATAGGATGAATCCGATTTGTTGATCAAGTATATGATGTCACAATCAATTACGCGACATGTAGGCTGACATCACAATCGTAATTGATAGAGAATACTCTGTCATAAACATTCTGTTGAATATTTTGAAACTAATTTGACTGGGCGCTGTTTGTGCCGATGGCAGAAACAGTTCCCAGTCAAATAAGTTTCAAAATATTCAACAGGCGACCTGTATATCTACCTTGAAATTGAGAATCTGGGAATTCAGGATTCAAAGTATATAGATCCCAACACGCGTCAAACATTGGTGGCGGCTAGCTACAAATAGGTGCGGCATAGCTAGAAATGGATCCGTCATTTACAGAATATAGTTTAATACAGTCAAACTAATTTGAATCTATATAACACCACTAAAGCACTGAAGCATGTAGCAAGGCCGTGACTGGTTTTAAGAACACCAACTTAAAGGGATACACAACTCATCTTATACTATCGAAATGCCATATATAAATATATTTTCCGATTTCTATCATGCCAGAAATTTTTTTTTCCGGTTCTTAACAGCTAAATTTATTCTTCAAATGATAAAAACTTCTTCAGGGTGGTGTAGAAGTAAACCATGTGGGGAAGCTGAATATTTGAAAACTAATTTAACTGAAAGCTGTTGCTGCCTTAGCCAAATTAGATTCAAAATATTAATGTTCTGCATAAATAAAAAGTATGTTGTGTCTGAGCCTATAGACACATGGCAGCTCCCACAATCAAGCACTAAAACACACTGATCCAAAGCAAAGAATTGTGACATCCATAAAGTAAGATGTCTGAAAGTAATTCAAATGTGTACAAGATCTGAGATAAGGTGAGTACGGTAAACCAATTTTCAAGATGGCCGTTGGTGGCTGTCGACCATCTTGGATTTCGGATCAAGAGAAGAGCATTTTTGAACATTTATCACTCGCATGACATTCCAGTGGTAAATTGTGAAAATTGGTCTCTGCTAGACAGAGGAATCCAGTTTTAGCCAGGTCTTGCCAATCTCTAGCAAGGCTCCACCTAAACTTTTCCCGTGTTGGGATCAATCGATCCCTGTTCTCTCTGTATCTGAATTACCAGAAAACTATACAAGTAAGCTGCTGAGTATTTTGAAATTAATTTGACTGGGTGCTGTAGCAACAGCTCCCCGTCAAATTAGTATCAAAATATTCAACAGCATGTTTATAATTGATTATGACATCATCCTACATGTCACATAGTTGATTATGACATCATATGATTGATGGATAAACTGGATTCCTCCAATGGACATTCAATGAATAAATATTTTCTTGACCAATCTTGACCATTAGCAGATTAACCTGGCCTGTAGGTGGGGCTTAGAATACACCTTCCGTATCCTCTGTGTGTCGTAAGAGACGACTAAAGGAGGTAAGGGTGAGGTAACCCTGACAGAAACCTCGAATGCTGAAGACGGAGGTTCCGGGACGCACGGCGCACTCTAATAAACCATGGATCCACGCACTTAACGCTTATGATCATGTCGATAGTCACTTACAGGACTGGCGGTATGATCAGCGAACGACAAGAAGAAGAAGCAGATTAACCATTTAACAACTCAAGGCGGCCAAAAATAACTTGGGTGGTGGTCTTGAGACATCTGCAGAACAAGAGAATATTTTTGAAAAGTTATCACTGGAATGACTGGCTCGATAACCGAGCCAGTCATTCCAGTGGTAAATTTAAAAAAATTATATTTTTGTATGCAAACCGAATAATACATTATGTATGTCCATTTGGACATTTTTTAAAATCAGAAAATGGAATTTCTTGAATAAATTTGATGATTAACCATTAGAACTCTGATGTCAATATTATATCTTTTACTGTGTTTTTCGCTTAATTGAAGCCTAGGCTTCTATTAGGACAAGAGGTGTTCAATTTCCAACCCAACATCTCTGAGAAATGGGGTGGGCTTATATTAGAGCTTTCCCAGTTTTCTAAAAACTGATACCATGGAAACTCCCGTAAAATTTCCTACCGCCTACGCCTATGTTTAATGTATACCTCAAAACATTACCGGGGAAGTGAAAGTATTTGATTTGAGCGCCTAAATATTGTGTATCCTTTAATAAAGGTCATTTATTACATTAAAATTAATGCACAATTTGATATAAAATGGCATCGCAAAAAAATACAAATCATGTGATTCGCCTCCAATTGAAGAGTTTATTTTAGAGCGAGTACTTGGATATAAATATTCTGGAATCGGGGACGCAGAACTCGGGAATTTCAATATATTATCATTGCGCGATAGGAACTGAGTATCATACTGATCTGAATAACGGGTACCCATTTGATAAACTCACATTAGCGTATAATATCTCACGAGAAGATGCCGCCTCCCATCGCAAAAGAGCCACTGGCTCGCCAACTTAAGAAGCCAGCTATATTGTCGTTCATAATAATTCATTTTGGATCATTTAATGTTGATTGGCGTTACAAAATTGATGCACAATACCGCTTGTTTGGTACATAAATTTGGTCTTAAAATATCTTTATAAAAAAGGTATTTAATCACGCAGACTGTTTGACGTGCATTTTTACTCCAAAATTGTGGAATAAACTTTATTATATCTTGAACATACGTGGCCTACTATTAGTATTAATCTAATAGGTGGTCGAGATTTACAAATCTGAGGCCTTTATTGACTTCTAGAGGGGCCGGAAATGTATCAGGGCAGAGATCGGTGGGAAGTAGACACACCCTGTGACACGATTGTTATTATTATATACGCTATTCTTACAAATATGCTTTTAAAAAAATTTTTCCTATACAATCTGCTGAGTTATGGGGTGGCCTTCTAATACAGAGTTTTGCCATTTTGAGACTGCTAAGAAATCATTGGAGCTCATATGTCAAAGTTAAGGGATGGGCTTCTATTAGAGCATAGGCTTCAATTAAGGGAAATAGTTATTTAATTTGAAAATTTTTAATTTTGACATCAGACCAAATTAAACACGTTTCCATGACTTCCAAAATCATGAAATTTTCATTTTGAATTCAGTGAAAATTATGTCGCCATTATGACTGAAATACATTATAATATTATATAACTAGCGAATAGAAATATCATATGCATGCACAGATACACACACATACAGCCAGGTTCAAACACTTAAGGAATTAAGGGGCCTTGTGCAATGTTTCTGAAATCCTTACCCAAAGCCCTCAGAACAGTCAATAGCACCGTGAGAAAGCGAGTCTCGGATGAATTTGGCCACATCAGTCTTATATGTGTGATACTTCCGCGTGAACAGTAACTTGAAGTTAGGTTTGGGGCCCCCCATTCCCATGAAGCCCAAGAAATTTGGGCGCCCTGTGCAAACGTATTTGTTGCACTGCATTACATTCGGCCCTGACGCACCCGCACATACACACACACTCTTATAGTCTCACCTTCCCAAACATCCTGAAGGACTATTTATCAGTTCGTTAACCAGTTCGGTTAGAGATATTCGTCTAGTCGTTATAAGAATATAATTTCCGCGTTGTTTTTTTATCTTGACCATGTATCCCAACTCCTGGGCAAAGTCCTTCACATAAAACATGTCAGCATCGGGCATTTTAGTGAACGTGCACTCATTCTGAAAACAATATACATATCATCCATAAGGAAGCTTTATCTCATTGCATAACATTAATGGATGAATCCAATCTGTCACTCATGTGGTGACGTTACAATCAATGGACCTTTCCAGTTTTAACTATGCCCTGCCCATCTCTATCTAAGTACCACCAACACCTCACTTGTGTTGAGATCAATCAATCTCTGAACGTCCTGACAATCAATATCCAGAAAACTATACACTCAAGTAAGCTGTTGAATATTTTGAAACTAATTTGACTATGACAGCAACAGCGCCCAGTCAATTTAGTTTCAAAATATTCAACAGCATGTTTCTTAAAATAGCATAAACACAATTCGTACGTGTCGGACTATTAAGCATTAAAGACAGGCTTAATCGAATCATTCATGACATCATAATTATGACATCAACATTGCACATCGCTTAGTTGATTATGATCTCATATGATTGAGTGAGGAAATGGATTCATGAATTATGTCACATATAGGTTGGTGTCACAATCATAAGTCACAGACAATATTCAGCCATGAAGATGGAATAATCTGTCAAATTCTTTATCTTTGATGGATTTACTGTTTAATAAACATGCTGTTGAAAATTTTGAAACGAATTTGAAAGCACAAATAAAATTAGTTTCAAAATATTCAACAGCCTAACATTTGTATAATACTTGTATAGCATAAGTCAGGGTTTGATAGATTGCAATATAGGCAAAGCAGGGCTGAAGCTTAGCTACAGACATGACAGATGGGTGGGGGGTGGGGGATTGTGTAATAAAGTCACATGCTAGAGGCAAAAGTGTAACATGGACAGACAGGTACACAGATAAAGCTTGGACAAAAAGCGAAACATGCATTGACACATGAACGGTCAGAGGCTTATAATCTTATCATAATAAGTAACAACACTATGACCACAGTTTTACCTTGTTTGACAAAAGGGCAGGGTGATACAAGAGGTAAAGAGTGCATCTGGGGCATTTTTGCTGTGAAATTAGCACATTCGTTATCAAAATAAAATAAATTGAGTTTTAGGGCAAGGTGTTGCAAAATCAAGGCAAGGTGGAGCACCCTTCTGGACCTATCAAGGTAAAGCACTGACTATGACTACCATTTGCAGACTAAGAGAAGCCTAATTTTGAAAATACATACATACATCAAAATATTTACTTATTGAATGCCCATTTTCAGGCCAATAGAAGACTATTTTAAAGAATTTACCACTGGAATGACGGGCTCGGTTATTGAGCCAGTCATTCCAGTGGTAAATTCTTAAAAATAGTCTTCTTTTGATCTACAAATGGACGTTTCTCAACACCACTGCAGAAGCCGTTTTTGGCTGATATGAATGTTAAAGGATTAATGGTCAAATTTGGTTAAGAAAATCAAAGTACCTGTTTATTGACTGTCCATTAGCAGACCAAGATACTGGCTTAATTATCGAGCCAGGCATTCCAGTGGTAAATCTGTCAAAAATACTACTCTCATGGCCTGCAAATGGGCATTCCTCAAGACTATGCAGAGGACAGTTTTGCCTTGTTCGACCATAAAAGGGTTTTTCTGTGTCAGTGAATGGAGAAATCCAGTTTATCCATCAATCATATGACGTCATAATCAACTACGTGACATGTAGGATGACGTCATCAACAATTATGTTATAAATAACTCGATTTAGTCCATCTTAAATGCTTAATAGTTCATTAGGTTGTACAAATTGTTATATATCTACTGTTTAATAAACACGCTGTTGAATATTTCGAAACTAATTTGACTGGCCGCTGTTGCTGCTATAGGCAGTAACAGCATCCAGTCAAATTAGTTTCACAATATCAAACATTACCTGTATACTTTTCTGGAAATTGAGATTCAGAGAGTACAGTGATCGACTGATCCCAACACGGACAAAGCATGGGTAGAACTTAGCTAGAGATGGGCGGGGGCATAGATAAAACTGGATTCATCCATTGAGCTCATATCCCACCAGTTACTCGGCCTAAAACATTTCTCTGTATCAATGTCAATATTTTTTCAAAACTTCCCACTAGAGTGACTGGCTTGAACTTCACACTAGAGTGACAGGGTCAGCAACTGAGCCAGCCACCCTAGTGTGACGTTTTCTAACATATTTTTCTCTTGGTCTGCAAATGGACATTTCAATTTGCAGATTGCACAATCAGTGAAAACCTCATTAACCTGCTAACCCTCAACTTTGTTCAAGAAAATTTCAAAACATCAATTTGCAGACCAAGAAAAGACTATTTTTGTTCATTTACCCATGGAATGACTGGCTCAGTTATCGAGCTAGTCATTGCAGTGGTAACTTTTCAAAAATAGTCTTCTCTTGGTCCGCAAATGGACATTTCTCAAGACCACTGCAAAAGCCGTGGCTGATGTGAGTGTTAAAGGGTTAATATCGAATATCGTATTACAAATAGTGCATCGCGATACACATGATATTATGCCAAAGTATATATTTACAGCCGCACTTATGATATATTATCGATGTGTCACAACTGGTATCTAATATATATTGTCACTAGGTGGCAATATCATGCATCACAAATATAAACCCATGCTGACCGCTTTATGCACTTTTGTGCACCTATGTTCATTTCATGAAACCAGCCTATTACCTACCGAAATGCAATTGAACTTAACTTAACTGTCTCTCTGCTGCAAGCCGCCGGATAATAATTTCAATGAACAAGAACTGTTAACTTGATATTTTGAAAACAATTTGACTGAAAGTTGTTGGTGGTTTAGCCACCAACAACTTTCAGTCAAATTGTTTTCAAAAATATTTAACAGGTCCAGATATATAATCCCTTGGAATTTCATCTGCAAAAATTCAGCAGTCAGACGGTTAAGATTCCAAAATTTCAAACGTCGAGGTCATAATCCTTTCACTGATGAAGTTCCTATATCTCATTTTTGCTGCAACCACACAGGACAAACTTGATTTTTTTCTAAATGTTCAACAGAATAAATTTTAAATCGTAAAGAATTTACTATTTCAGGGATTTGTCGGTGAAAGTGTTTTAAAACACAGATACTTACTTCAAACTTTAATGATCTGTCATTCATTTGTCTTTTCAGAGTACAACACGCGAATGACACCGCCCGAGCATTCTGGAGTATTCCGTGTTCTGTCCTGCTTGGAACTGACACTATTTCATTAACATCTGGATTCCACTGATCAGCAAAACTCTGAAGTTTTTCCCAGGTCCACTTGACGTCTTCAAGTTTTGTCTTCATCTTAAAACCAAAACAGCATAAAGTTTTTAATTAATACACAGCACATATAAGCTGTCTAGTGTTATGAATTTCAAAACAATATGTTAATTAAAAGCATGCATTCAAACTAGAATGCTTGGAAATAATATTCTTTAAATTGCACACATTTTAATGATTGAAGTCAATTTTAATAGCCAGTTATACCAACATATAAATTTTGCAAGCATACAGCAAAAACTAAGCAAGAAATGCAAATTTGAAAATGCGCAAAATGGGAATTCTGATTTCAACTTTTTCAATTCCGGCAATCGATTAGCCAACTGTATCTACATCACTCCAGTTACGGCTAGTGTAGCCATGCATAGGAATCTTCTTGCGTTCGTCTTTCTCATGACAGTAATCTTAGACTGTTTTCCTTATTTGGTGCATGAAAGCTGAAGTGGTCATCAAACTGTCTCTGTCTCCTGATCTTCTCTTCAAAAGATACTTCAATAGGCCAGAAGCTTCTAGCCTGTTCATGTCGCTGGCAGTGCTGCAAGAGATGTTCTGCTGTTTCTTCTGCCTGCTGACACTCACAAAGTGCAGAATCTATAATCTTGAGACGGTGAAGATGTGAATTGAGACGATTGTGACCAGTCCTCAACCTGAAGATAGATGTCTGATCCTCCCTACTGAGGCTGTGTATTGCATCATTATACTGCCTGCTGGTGGTTCTTGTGGCTTTAATGATATGCTTCAGTTCTTCAAAGTCAACCTCGTGGTTGAATTGTTCTTTATTTGATCCTTCCCTAGCCAGTTGATCAGCTTTGTCATTTCCTAATATGCCACAATGCGAGGGGATCCACTGTAAGTTGACATTGTTCTCCTTAGCAAGTTGCGTAAGATTTTCATGAATTAAATCTGTACTTTCCTTTCCACTCTCCAGCGCCTGGAGCGCTGAGAGGGAGTCTGTCAGGAAGACAATATTTTCATTTCTGTTTTTTCGCTGTATCAGCATTTGGCTAGCTAAGATCAGTGCCTGGATTTCTGCAGTGTAATTGCTACAGTGCTTCCCTGTTGGCAAGCATGAGTCTGTTATATCTCCACATGGAAACCGAATGTGAGCACCTGCCCCTCCATTCTTGACAGTCTGGATAGCTGATCCATCTGTATAAACATGTATCTACTCTTCCTCAGGGTAGTTTTCTGCAATATGACTCAATGCAAGAACTTTGTTTGTCACCTCTGCTTGATCTCCCTTGCTTTCAATCCCTGGAATCGAGGGCCAGATTGAAATTGTGTTTTCTATTTCAGAAGCTTTCCACGGTTCCCTCTCATAGATAGCAGTTATATTTCTACATCTGGGGAAGATGTCCGACTCTCTGTTTCTTTCAATTTTTTTTAAGGTAATAAGAAATTATTCCTCTTGAGCCTTCCTCTAGATATTTGGTGAGTCAGCATATGCATGGGATTGTGAGGCATCAATTTGAATTTCTCATATTGAATCTCGGCCTTGATGTCTCATCTCTCCTGGAGTGGCTGGATATTGGTAAGTTCTTCCATCGCTGCTATTGGAGTGGTCTTCATAGACCCTGTTATGACACAAAGAGCCTGATTTTGTACCTTGTCCAATGTCTGAAGGATGCTTGTAGCAGCTGTCATCCATAATAATGAGCCGTATTCGATGATGGGCCTAACTGATCCAGAGTAAACCTGTTTCAGAATTTTCATGTTAGCTCCCCATTTTGTTCCAGTGAGCTTCCGCATAACTGCCAGTCTTCACTTGGCTATACCTTCAGCTTTTCTGATTTGTGCCTTCCAAGTTAGTCTTTTGACAAATATCAGACCAAGATAAGTTACTTCATCCTCAAAGTGCAGAAGTAAGTCACCAAATTTCAGACTTGTCTTGTGTTCCTTTTTAATGGATAGTGTGAATAGAGTTGAGACTGTCTTATCTTTGTTGATCTGTACAAACCATCTTGTAACCCAAGAATTGAGGTGATCAATTGCGAGTTACATGCAGTAATTGGCTGTTGACACATACTTCTCACTGCTCCACATCACAAGATCGTCAGCATACAATGCAGCTCTGACTCCCATTGGAAGGTTCTTCACCAGGTCATTGATGAATATTGTGAAGAGGGTGGGAGAGACAACACCACCCTGAGGTACACCACGTCGTAGCAGGACTTTCTTGCTGCTCGTCCCATTCAGATGTACCGATGCCTTTCGGTTGCGGAGATACTGGCATATTCAGCTGTGCATTTTTCCAGCGATATCACTGGTCCTGAGCATTTGGAGGAGTCCATGCTTCCATACTTTATCAAATTCCTTCTGCAGATCAACCCACACAGTGATGGTATGCTTTTTCTGTTGGAACGCCGCCTCAATAGACTGTGTCAGATATGTTGTTTGATCCTCAGTAGATCTACACTTTCTGAAACCATTTTGTTCATCCGCTAAGAGATTGTTGCTTTCAAGATGTTGAAGAAGTCTTTGGTTGAGGATTCTTGCCATGGCTTTGAGAGTGCAACTAGTCAGACTGATAGGTCGATAACTTGCCGCTTTGGATTTATTCTTGCCTTTCTTCAGTACAGGGATCATGTTGGCCTCTCTCCAAGACTGGGGAACTTCTCCTGTGTACCAACTGTGATTGAAAATCTCCAAAAGCTTGTGCTTTCCAATAGTACCCAGATTCCTCAATATCTCATTGGTTATTCCATCTGGTCCAGGAGACTTCCTACTTTTCAGAACTTTCAAGCTTTTCTCCAACTCGCTGATGGTCAGAAGCTCATCAATTCCCATGGCATGTATTTGTGTGTCTCTGTTCCACTTTGCAGACTTCATTGCAGCTTTTTTACAACTCACTGGCACATCTAGATTGCTTACTTTCTGAAACATACAAGCAAAGTGTTCAGCAGCAGCCTCTCCTGTTTTAATTTCACAATCCTCTTCAAGAGGTATGATCGGTACTCTAGTGTTTTCATCGTTAAGCTGCTTCACAAGCCTTCAGAGTTTGTTCGTATCCTTTTCAAGGTTTAAGCTTGAAGTTTTTTCTCTCCACAATTCTCTGGTGGCTCTGATTTTGGCTTTCAGATACTTTGCCTTGGATTGTTAGAGTCTCACATGGTTGGCTTCTGTTGGGACAGTCTCTGCAATTTCCCTTGCGTTGGGCATTTCTCCGTGTAACTTTTGCAGAGACGTATTCCAGTAAGGTCTGTAATTTTTCCTGGATCCCCTAGGAATGCATTTGCCAGCAGCAGAGAGTAAAGCCGGGTTAAGCGCTTTAACAACTTTATTGATGTTTTGGTTTTTAACATCGATGTCTTTTACCAATCTGTCACTCTGTTTCTGATATCTGTCCCAGTCTGCTTCCTTATAGTTCCATCGAGGAGTCTGATTCCGGTCAATCTCAACATCCATGTTAATGGTAATGAAAACAGGGCAGTGATCACTGCCTCCAAGCTGTTCCCCAACAATGCGCAAAGATTCTTGATGTAGGTTATCTGTCGAAAATACTGGATCAGGAGAAATTGAGGTATGCCATCGTCTTGAGTAGAATGTAGGGGGGGGGGGGGGGGGGTCATCTGCCTTATTCAAGAAAATCAGCTTCTGCCCATCCATCCAATTTTCAATGTCCTCACTCCTCCTATCAGCAGAATGATAGCCCCATAACTGAGAATGACTGCTGAGGTCACCAGCAACGATAGTTGAATCTGGGTGAACTAGGATTTTTCCGAGATTCAATGGTTGATTATTAGGGCAGTAATAGTTGACAACAGTGATAGGATGTTTCTCTGGAATTATCTTGATTGTGAGAATTTCAAGTCCTTCCATGTCTCTCTGAACTTCAATGGCGTCTAGGTTATTCCGGACCAAGGTTATGACTCCTCCTTTATGTCTTCCATCTCTGTCAGATCTGAAGCACTGAAATCCTCTTATACAGAATCTTCTGTTGGCATTTAGATGAGTTTCTTGGATACACGCGACATCTACGCCTTTCTCCTTGAGAATTTGGCTATGCTCCGTTTTCTTGTTAGAAACTCCTTCAGCATTCGATTGCATGATAGTCAGCGGTTTGCTTACTTGTTCTTTGGGTTGGACAACCTTTTTTCTCCAAGGTCTAGGAACTTTACCACCACTAGCTTGGGTTGACCCCCTTCGAGGCTGGGGGGGGGGGCCCGGTGCTGCACATGCCTGGCGGGAACTTACACGGCGAGCACCATGACGGATATTCATAATATTAACTGTCATGAAAGATTAGTTGTTTAGTGCTATGGTTAGCCACTCGCTCCAAATACCCGGCGATGTCGCCAAAATTACCTTTAGTACACACGATATTTGTAATCGGATCTAGTAGTTTTTCCTGCTGAATACGCTCGTACATGTTTATTTTCTATTAAATAGACTGATTTCCTCTTTTCAATTTGTTATCAACGGTGTTGAAAAATCAGGAAAATTCTTCTCATTTTCATTGAAATTATGATGGAAGGGAGATAAATGTCATTTTACAACAAGAGCTCCGCAAACGGTGCATAATATCCCACCATGATGACAAATCAATGAATGAGAGCTATCAGAAAATATTTATTTCTTCCTCAGACCCAGACCAGTCATCCTTATGAAGTGTCAAAGCAATCAGTTAAACGGTCAAGGTATCATCGGGAAACCAATTTTCAAGATGGTCGCCGCTGACTGGCGGCCATATTGGATTTCGAGTTATCGTAAATTTTGATAAGTTTCTTCACAGACATATTCCAACCACCCTATGAAGTGATCTGATAAATGGTAACGGAGATATCATCCAGAAACCAACTTTCAATATGGCAGCCTGTGGCTGGTGGCCATCTTGGAGTTCGGATCATCGTCAATTTCGATAGGTTTCTTCTCCAGACCTAGTCCAAACACTCTATGAAGTTTCAAAGCGATCCGATAAACGGGAACAGAGTTAACATATGGAAATCAACTTTCAAGATGGTGGCTGGTGGCCCTCTTGAATTTCGGATCATTGTCAATTTCGATAGGTTTCTTCTCCACACTTAGTCCAACCACCCTATGCCGCTTCAAAGCGATCCAATAAACGGTAACGGATTTATCATCCGGAAACAAATTTTCAAGATGGCTGCTGGTGGCCATCTTGGATTTCGTATCATCGTCGATTTCGATAGTTTTCTTCCCAAGACATAGTCCAAACACTCTATGAAGTTTCAAAGCAATCCGTTAAACGATAACGGAGTTGTCATCCGGAAACCAATTTTCAAGATGGCCGCTAGTGATTTCTATAGGTTTCTTCCCCAGACATAGTCCAACCAGTCTATGAAGTTTCAAAGCGATCCGATAAACAGTAACAGAGTTATCATTCGGGAACCAATTTTCAAGATGACCGCCGCTGGCTGGTGGTCATCTTCGATTTCGGATCATTGTCGATTTCGATAGGTTTCTTACCAAAACCTAGTCCAACCACCCTATGAAGTTTCAATGTGATCCGATAAATGGTAACAGAGTTATCATCCGGAAACCACTCTGCTGCCGGCACGCCTGACTGCTCGCCTGACCAGCCGCATTCTCGGACATATGGCGCCATTACATAATACCCCGCCAAATTTTTGGTGGGGTACAAAAACCATCTGAGCAAAGAAATTAGCGTGATTACGTTCCATACAGGTGATACACATTGTGTTGGGAATCGATCCGCGCATTGGTGGCAGGCTGTCAGACATTGAACAAGTTGTTTTTGCTATTACTGAGAATGTTTCAAGTGAATCGGTGTGTATTTTATGAAACATTGACATGTGTGATCTATTTTTGCAATGTTATACCAGTCGTGTCATGCACACTTTAAGTTGTGAACCTCAATGTAATAAAACTACTTAGCATACATGATTTCATTACTTATAAAGTACTACAATTTTTTAGTTGAATTAGGGACTCAATTCCCTAATTTAAATTCCCAAATAAAAAAATTCGTCAAGTGTGTCGAGTAATTTAGTTTTCCCGCATATCACATGTCATATATGGCAGTGTCATGAAATAAGGATTTCTTAAAAAAGTATATAAACATGATTCAAAGGAAGTATCTACATCAAAATAAACCAAGTTAATCATAAAACGAATTTGAAATTTGAATACCATTTTTATTATTTCCGAAAATGTTGGTCCTGGACCTAGGATTATTCATAATAAAGAAATATTAGTTACCTCTCCAGGATGTAGAAATTGTTTGAGTGTAGCTTTTGTGATTATCACGGTCACTTCTCCAGCACTAACTGACGGTTGCTGGAAGCATCACTCTGGTTAGTTCTTGTGGTCACGCGATAGCATGGACTGGTAGACTGCTGGTGTACGGTAGCCCTCGTCTCGGTTCATAGTTGGTTCATGTTTGTAGATTTCTATGGGCTACCATATACCAGCAGTCTCAAAAAAGCATCCGCTTTTGTTTCTACGAGAATTCTTAATACTTACCAGATGTACTATTATGATAATGTCTATTATCTAGTCTAGCTCAAAATAAACAATTAAAACTCCGCACTCTCCTGGTCCTGCCCATACTGTGTCCGGGAATTACCATAGCCGCAGGTACCGAGTCAATTCCCAATCACAGTCAGATTCGTCTTATATTTGCCTTGACAAACAGCGAAAGCAGCTCAGCCTCACCTCAGCGGGGCGGCTGAGGCAGGGCCATAGTACATCTGGTAAGTATTAAGAATTCTCGTAGAAACAAAAGCGGATGCTTTTTTTATTCTACTTCGAATAATACTTACCAGATGTACTATTATGATAAACTCCGGATTTCGACAGCCAGGAAATACCGGTGGGAGGAGGTGAGGCTCGAACCAGCACTCATCTACCATCCAACAGAGAAGGTTGTGAAGAGACTATAACCCCGGCATACGCTTGGGTTCTGCCATCTGACTCATAGTGCTAAACTTCCATGGTCTAGACCGCGCTCACCCCCCTCATTTGTCCGCACAAAATTCAGAGGGCTGTCAATGGGGATGCAACACCCACCAGACCCGTGTCAGCCCCAAGTCTCAGCTAGGGCAGTCCAGTAGAGTGCAATGAAGCTACTAGAACTTCTAATTTTGAAAAAATCGATTAGATTTTCAAATTGGAATGAGTCTAATGTCTGTTTGAGAGGATAAATATACTCTTGTACCAGACTATTTACCTAAGCAGTCTGGTATTTCGACTGTAAGTAAATATATTTATAGTCACTTAATTAATGTAAACACTCACCATTTTGAGTGCTTGATCTTTTCTTGTTCATCACAGGAGCTCGGCCCAATCCACGGTCGTACTCAAGTCATGTGCATAGCCATTGTTCAGTGTAAGTGGAAGACTTTGTGATGTGTGCGAAGTAGTGGTCGGATGTGGCTTAGCTTAGATTCGATAAATTGGCGACGGCTACCGGATTAAGTGCGCTGGAGATGTCGCGAAGGTAGAAATCAGTGAATGACGACTCGGCATGCCATTGTGCTACCGACATCACCTCCTCTAATGAGACACCCTTATAAAGGGCCGATGATGCTGCTAGTGCTCGGACCTGATGGGCATTCGCACGATCAATCTGCTTTCCTGTAGCGATTTTGTGCGACAACTGAATAGCGTCAACTATCCAACGAGAAATAGTATCTTTCGAGGCGCGTAAATGAGGAGCTTTGAGACATAACCAGAGATTTCGGGTCATCTCTCCACTCCTCAGTACGTTTCTTATACATTTTCAGACATCTGACAGGACACCAAGCAGAAGAGTTTGGGTCATGTCTAGTTAAACTTGGCAAATTGATCGGCTGTCCTGGATATTTAAGTGACTGATTCTTTGCCAGGAAAAGTCTTAAACCTTCACCCGTGATGACAAAATGGTCTTGTTCGTCAGAAAGCGCATGTATTTCGCTTCTCCTTCTCGCCGATGCTGCTGCAACCAAGAAAACTGATTTAATAGTTAACAGTTTAATGTCTATAGATCTAATTGGTTCAAAGGGAGCATGCCCTAAAACCTGTAGAACAAGAGATAGATTCCATGCTGGGATAGGAATTGGCTGTCTAGGTCGCAGATTGCTCATTCCTTTAATAACTTCTTTCAAGGTGTCATTCTCCACTCCTTCAATGGCCAGACTGGGAATGACTGAAGCTAATGCAGACTTATATGCTGCTAGGGTTGAAGGTACAAGGTTGTCAACTTCGTATAAATGACAGATAAAATCTGCTACTGTATGTGTTGAACAGATGCAGAAAAGGGATTGAAATCTCTTCCCTTACACCACTCTGCAAATTTGTTGATTCTATAATTATATATTTTCGTGGTTGAACCTCTTCTGGCTGAAGCAACAAACTTCGCTGCTTGCTCAGAAAAGCCACCCTCAATTGCACGCTGCTTGATAACATCCATGCAATCAATTTGAACATTTCTGGTCTGTCGTGAAGGTACAGACCCTTGTTCTGAGAGATTAGATCTCCTCTGTCTGGAAGAGGGATTGGATTGTAGACCAGAAGGTCCAGCAGATCCGTAAACCATGATCGGCCTGGCCAATAAGGGGCGATCAGTAGCACTTGGCACATTCCCTCTCTTATCTTTGCCAGAACTTTTGGGATGAGAATTGTTGGAGGATACGCATACGCGTACATTCCCTTCCAACTTATCACCAGTGCGTCTACCGCTAGAGCTAGCGGGTCAGGGATCGGTGATACGTAAGTGACAATCTTTGCGTTTTGTTTCATCGCAAACAGGTCAACATTTGGCTTGCCCCAATGTTGGAATAGAACCTCTGCTACCGATTGGTTGAGCTGCCATTCCGTCGGACGACAAACCGTCCTTCGACTGAGAGCATCCGCTAGGATGTTCAATCTTCCTGGAATGTGTGCTGCCCGAAGAATAACATTCCTCTCTTGGCACCACAGCAGAAGGTTCCAAATCATCATACACAACTCTGGTGATCTCGTCCCGCCCTGGCGGTTCAAATAAGACACCACTGTTGAGTTGTCTGTCCTTATTAGGACAATCTTGTCTTGAATTAGACTCTTGAACTTTCGAAGTGCCAATACCACCGCTAATAGTTCGAGCACATTGATATGTTTCTGCGCATTGGTCCGATCCCATTCCCCTGACACTGACTGATCGTCCAATACTGCTCCCCAACCCGTCGTCGATGCATCTGTGAAGATGGACATCTGAGGTTGAGGAGGGTGTAGAGGAACACCTCGCTGGAGATTCTGTTCCGATAACCACCACTGAAGGTGGAATATCAATGGTTCTTTTACTGGTATCCTCAGAGATAACGGATCCGTTTTCTGAGATCAGAATGACATTAGATACATCTGAATTGGCCTGCGCCTGAGTGCCGCATATGGAACCACGTTCACCAGAGATACTAGTAACTCCAGTATCCTGAGAAATTGGCACGCCGTCAGATAGGCTCCTAGAGAAACCGACTCCAAAACTGCAATCAGGCTCTTGACTCTGCTCTCCGCTGGAAAAGGTACGCCGTCCCTGAGATTGAAAAATATTCCCAGATAAACAAACTCCTGGGATGGAGTCAATTCTGATTTCTCTAGATTCACAATCCATCCTAGATCCTTTAGTAAGGCTAGGACTACCTGAATATTGTTGCGCAGAGTGACTGGATTCCCCGCCTTTAGCAGCCAGTCGTCTATGTAAGTATGAACAGCTATGTTTCTCCTGCGAAGTAAAGAAGTCATGGCGAGAACCACTTTGGTGAAGACCCTCGGTGCTGTGGTTAGGCCGAATGGAAGCGCATTGAATTCCCAAACATTGTCTTGGAATGCAAAGCGAAGGTATTTCTGAAAAGGAATTGACATTGGAATATGAAAATAAGCATTCTTCAGATCTATCGACACTGCCCACATGCCTTTTCTCAGCCCTGTCATTACCGCTGCTAGTCTCCATCTGAAATTTGGGAGAAAGAATAAATTTGTTCAACGGTTTGAGATTGAGAATTGGTCCCCATCCTCCGGTACGTTTCGGAACGAGGAACATCATCGAATAGAAGCCTAGAGAAGACTGATTGCGGACTAGATGAATCGCATTCTTCTGACGAAGAGATTCTATTTCTGAGCAAATGGCATCTAGACGATCTGATTCCCTTGGAACGGGAGTCCATATTGGAGTCGATGTTAACGGAACTAACGATTGATGGATGAGCCAGTCCGGTTCGTAGCCGTTTCTTATCCACTGACAGACTAAACAATCTCGCATGACCTGTTCCCATCGGCTTAAGAACAGTTGAAGTCTGCCTCCGACGGTAGGAATCTGCACACAGCTGGCGGTCAAGATTGCACGAGAAGACGCTAAATCGCTTGGGTGAAGATTCTCGACTCCATCCGTTCCTGATGTCACCGCAACTGGTTCCGCCGGAAACCCGTCAGGACCGACCCCCACGGCCGCTCCGCAGCTTCTTGTAATATGACGGTCCTGAACCGCCGCCACGGTTATCCTTACGGCAACCGCCGCGGCCCGAACTGCCACCCTTCCTGTCATCCTCATACGGCCTCTTATTAGAGGACTTGTACGAGGATGAATGGCCAGATCCTTGAGAGCCGGATGGCCGATGGGCATCACAGCCAGAAGGACGGAAGGGCGATCTTGGACGCTGCCTCTGCTGCTCCTGTCGATTTTGCCTGTAGGACTGCTGCGACTTCCACGACTTGCTGACTACTTCCTGCTCCGCAACCATTGATGCAACCTTAGAGAGAGCTTGCCGTGCCGAGCCGCCGAACAAGCCCTCATCTCCGGTCCTGGTTCTACACAATCGAGAACCATTCTCCGTCGCTCTGCCAATGTCCTGGTGATCACCCTGGCCAGGCAATCTTGAGACAGGCGCATGGTGTCCCGAACAACTCCGGGAGCAGCCTCTGGCACCTGCCCACCCTCCGCCGTGCAGGTCAGCATACCCTGCAGGATGGTACATCCATGCGAGAGCGCAGCCATGGCTGCCCTCGCCGCATCTTCAATGAGCGTCAGCTCATTGAACGGATCTTTATTGGTCTGCGAAACCAAAGGATGAGAACGCCCCTTCGACTTCCCAGCCAATGGCCTGTTCAGCGCCTCTCGTTCCACGACAGAAAGCCGTGGAACCCGGGCATACTGATGGTAGGCCTGCTCTGGAAAACGGACCCTACTCCTTATCCCCTTCGGGGCCTTGGGCAGTGCATACTCCGGCTGAACCAGACGGTATGCCGCAACTTCCAGCATGTCGGAAGTCTGCGTGTCCAATGGGAGTGTTGGCATGGCAGAAGAGCCACTTGACAGAGCGCTAGCCGCTCGCTCTGACATCCGCTCCATCGCCGGATCGCGCTGAGATCCAAGATCAGTTGCCAACCCGAGACGGTTGGACATCCATCCAAGGACCTGCACCCATTCAGCTTCGGTGCAGAAAACAGATTCGTCCATTAAAGAACTTCCGTTCTCATCCTCCCTCTCTCCCTTGGATGAGAGGGCCACCGATGATCCATGCTGAGAGCTATGAGACACAATTCTACCAATATAGAGCGCATCCGTAGCCTGACTACCAGCGGCACCGGTGTCCAACGAATCGCCGGACCCGGATTCCCCGCAGTCCATTGGCTCCAGCACGGGAGTCGGGACCACGCCCGCTTTACCCATGGCAGGTGACTGCATTCCGATAGGAGCCGCACCCAAAGCCGCCGGGATGCCGGTAGTAACCGCAAAACACGGCTCCGCCGACACCTCTGGTTGCACAAACCCCAGATGGAAGATACCCGATGGAACATCGACATCACCATCCGCCTGGCAGACCCGTACAAATCCCGAGGGAGACCCCTGGGAAGTACCGGGCATAGCCGTCATCGAGATATCCGGCATGCCGGAATTTTCCATAAGATCTTCCTCCTCCACCGTCGGCTCTTGAGCCAAGGACAGAGAAGGGGCAGGTGCTTGTCCCTCCGCAAAACTAGCCGGACCACCTAAGGGTTGCCCTGCACTAGCTTGCATCGACAGGACCGTGGAATGAAAAGACTCGAACATAGCCTTAAACTGGGCCGCCCATACGCCCAGAGCTGAATCCATGCGGTCATTCAGACGACCTTCTAGTCCCTTCAGAGACGCCTGGTCCAGCTTAGCCACCTTGTCCTTCGCGATCCTCTCCCGGCGCGCACGTCGATCCCGATCAAACTCTGCCACCATCGCCGACGACCACTTGGCGCACACATCACATGGGCTTCCAACTTTACACTTCGCGCAAGCTACACAGTGATGGCCTGAGTACTTGCGCTTCATGAACCTGTTGCACTTTTGACAAAGCGTGTCCTGGTTCTTTGCTTTCAGCGAACACGGAGAAGAATTAAAACGCTGCACATGACAAACGATGACGAGCAATATGCACAATCGACTTGATAGTAAAAGAATTACTTAGAAAACATTAACATTCTCTTAAATTAATGATAATCAAGCCTTCAGGCAGGAAATTTTTTGAAACTTTTTTGAGTGAAAATTAAAAAACACAACTTAGAAGTTACAATGTAACTAATGTTAAACAACCAAGAACACAACGCCGATCGCTACAAACACCCTCGACAATGAAGCGAGAGCTAAAAATCGGCGTAAAGCAGAGTGCCTAGACACGCCAAGCCAAGCGAAATATTAATCATGGGCGCCGCCATCTTGGCTAAGGGCGCATCCATCTTGAGAAGAACCGAGTCGGAAGAGAAATTAACTGAGTACCCGAATTAAAACTAAAAGTTAACGGGTACATAGTGACTCCAACAATGGCTACCATTTTAGAATAAGGTGCCAATTTAAGGAAATTTCAAAGTCATTATGGCACGAATGTATAAATTCTAGATTGATACAACCTGCCCCTGTGATGATTTTCCTTTGTCCTCCATAATGCCAATAATGACGCACTCCAACAATCCTTGTCTTCGTTTTAAAATTGAAAATTTTAAGAGCTACAAAATGTGACTTTCTTAAGTCGCAAAATAGACGAATCTGACTGTGATTGGGAATTGACTCGGTACCTGCGGCTATGGTAATTCCCGGACACAGTATGGGCAGGACCAGGAGAGTGCGGAGTTTTAATTGTTTATTTTGAGCTAGACTAGATAATAGACATTATCATAATAGTACATCTGGTAAGTATTATTCGAAGTAGAACATGCTGTCACGTGACTCCACAAGAACTGATCAGAGTGAAGTTGTCAGCGACTGTCAGTTAGTGCTGAAAGTGACTGAGATAGTCATGAAAGCTATACTCAAACAATCTCTACATCGCGGAGAGGTAACCAATATTTCTTTATTAATATTTTTATTGTCTATATATCTAACTTTTCACTCTTAAAATAGGATAAGTGGTGTTTGTTGATGAATCAAATGTCTATTGAAAAACTTTAATAACATTTTTCTAATGGAGGAATCCAGTTTCTCAGTCAATCATATAACGTCATAATCAACTATGTAACTCAATTATGTCATGAATCAGGGTTCATACAATCATTGTTGGTTTCCATTCAAGGACTCATGGTTGCAGTTTCAAAAATTTCAAGGCCCTGATACCAGGCTGGACATGGGATGGGAAATGAAGGGGCAGGGATGGTATGGGGAATCTACTGACAATACAACTAATAAGGGGGCTCAGAGAGTCTGCTAATACAAAAGGTTTAATATTAGATGCTTTGAGAATGCAATTCCTTCATTTTGACTGGTGATCAGGGCAACCCTTTTGCACCCAATGAAAATAATTCGGATTGAAATATTAAATTTAAGGGCTTTTGAATGCATTAAGGCAATTTTCAAGTACCTTTCATGGGAATTTTAAAATTCAAGGTTTTTCAAGGCACATGTTAAAATTAAAGTACTTTTCAAGTTTGTATGAACACTGAATGACTCGATATTGTCTGTCTTAAATGCTTAATAGTCCGTCAGGTTGTACGAATTCTATATCTTCACTATTTAATAAACATGCTGTTGAATATTCTGAAACTAATTTGACTGGGCACCCATTCAAATTTGTTTCAAAATATTCAACAGTTACTTGTAGTTTTCTGCAAATTGAGATTCAGAGTACAGGGATCGGTCGATTCCAAGATGGGCAATGCATGGGTGGAGCTTAACTAGAGATGGGCGGGTCATAGCTAAAACTGGATTCCTAAATTTTTGGCTTAAAAGTGGCCAAATCATCAGAAATAATTCAAAGAATGCATAAGTATGGAAAAGGTTTGAAAACTTGTCATTATGATGTAGACTGGATCTAATGATGGCATAAAACAAATCTGTAAAATGAATAATGTTTTATTGAGATCTGCCAGGCCCTTGATAAATTCAAATGTCCATTTAATAACTTTAGCCCTTTAATGGTCAAATATGGTCCAAAAAATTTAATATTTTTTTTATGGAATGGTCATTTACAGGCGAGAAGAATACAATTTTTGGAAATTTATCACTAGAATGCCTGGCTCAGTTATCGAGCCAGTCAATCCAGTGGTAAATTTTCAAAAATTGTATTCTCTTGACCTGTAAATCACCATTAAAGGGTTAACATTTACCAAATCCTTGCTGCTTGCCGGACACTATACCCACCATCACCAGTCTCGTGGAAGACTTGACAAAAACCAATATCAATTTTATATTTTACTGAATATTTTGAAAGTAATTTGAGTGGAACTGTTGCTGGCTATGGAAGCAAAACTTCCAGTCAAATTAGTTTCAAAATATTCAACAGCCTAATTGAATGATTGGCAGCTGGCTTCAAACAGATATGCTGGAACTTCAGGGTTCAAAGGTCATCCTGATTTTAAAGAATTTCCCTGCCTTAACTCCTCTTGTTCCAACAGCACTTAGAACCACTCAACCCACCAGCACCCAGTCAAATTAGTTTCAAAATATTCAACAGCATGTTTATTAAATAGCAAAAACATACAATCCATACAACAACGTTTAGTCCATCATCAATTAAGTGTTCATGACGAACTTAGCTACGTCATTCATGACGTAATTGATTGACGTCATCCTACACATCACGTAGTTGACTACATGACATCATATGATTGACTGAGAAACTGGAATCCTCTGACAATAGAGAGATCTGATCTATCGCTCAAGTATATGACATTATAATCACATACATCACATGTAAGCTGACGTCACAACCATAATGAGGTATTATAAATCTGTCATAAAGGTCAAAAACGTCTGTCAGGTGTATGACTTGTATGTCTTCGATGGATTTGTAAAATTTGGATAAACATTCTGTCGAATAATTTTACCCCAGTCAAATTAGTTTCAAAATATTGAACAAGTTACCTGAATACCTGTATAGTCACCGTACAATTGGGACTCTGGCAATTTGGGGTTAAAAGTACATAAATTGATCCCAATAGACACACAAAGTTGTCGGAGATTAGCTAGCAATGGGCAGGGCACAGCTAGAAATGGGCTGGAAATAGATAGCAATGGGCGGGGCATACCTACAAATGGCCTGGAAATAGCTAGAAATGGGTGGGGCATAGCTAGAAATGAGCGGGGCATAGCTAGAAATAGACACCTCTATTGGATGCCGTATGGCATATGGTTAGCACCAGGATAATCACTGATAGCTAATGACGAGTACAAATTGTGTTAACTATAAGATGCTTCACCTGTTCTTTCATCAAAAGCAATTGATCAATACTCTTTAATGCTTTCAATAGGACAAATCTCGGACAAAAGTATATTCTTTATGATTTATGGCATATTTTGTTGCATATTTTGAAATTAATATAACTGGAAGCCATTGCTGCCTAATGGCAGCAATGACATCCAGTCATATTAATTTCAAAATATTCTACAGCTTTCTTTTTTGTCTGCCCTGTTGTAAATTTATCGGTGAAAAGGTTAAGAAATCTCTTCATAGAAGAATAAATGCGAAGATGAACAGAAAGTACGATCTACCTTGACGATAACAGGATTCGACTTATACACCTTCAACATGGCTTCACCGAATGCAAGTCTACGAGCATCTTGCCATTCTTTAGAAAGTTGATCAGCGTATAATTCCGTCTGAATGTAAACCTGGCACCTAAATAATAATAATAATAATAATAATAACAAGCATTCTGTAAGTATTGCTTACCCCTACCTGGTGATATAAATCTTTAGAGATTGACAGTCAAAAACTCCATTAAAAATTGACAGAAGCAGCTGAACCTCGAACTTGATCTGTAACTTCTCGCAACAAAGCAATATCACAAGTTTCAGTTATATATGGTGAAGGAGAACGAAAATGTCTTGAAAGCTGATATGTTTGTATTTCTAAGTCTGAAGGGGACATAACTCTATTAAAATTTATGCACACGCATGAAACTCGAACGTACTCTCTAATTTCTCATAATAAAGCGATGTACCAATTCTCAGTTGAATACCTTGACAGACTGAGAAAAAGTGCGGAAAACTAATATTTTTCATATTTCATAAGACGAAAGGGGGGGGGGGCCATAACTCCAAGAAAAATTGACGAAAATGTCTGAAACTCGAACTTGCTCTGTAACTACTTATATTAAAACGATGTACTGATTTTCCGTTAAATACCTTAGAGCGCGAAAAAAGTGCGGTAAGCTGATATCGTATTTCTTAGGTCGAAGAGGGGGCATAACTCCATTAAAAATTGACTCATACAGGTGAAACTCGAACTTGGTCTGTAATTTCTCATAATAAAGCTATATACCAATTTTCAGTTGAATACCTTGAAGGACTGCGGGAAAAAAAGGGCAGAAAACCAACTGCGACAGACAGATGGACAGACTGAGTGCAAACCTATAGTAACCCCCCACCCCCAGTTTTACCGGTAGGGGACTAATAACAAGAGGCCCAAGGGCCTGTGATGCTCACCTGGACCATTAGCATTTGAAGCATTTGCATTTAAATATACATAATTCGTTACATTAAACAAGGAGGAAAAAAAATGTTCCCAGGGAAAATCTACCAATCAAAATTCTGAATGGAAATTCTGGTGTCTATGATCATAGGATCATTTTAGCCAAGTTTGGTTGAAATTGCTCAAAGTAGTAAGAAAATGTAAGATTTTTACCCAAAAAAATTTGATGAATTAAAATTCTGAATGCAACTTCTATAGCCTATGGTCATAGGATACCCTTGGCCATATTTGCTTGAAATCAGTTAAGTTGACAAGCAGAAGAAGCAATTTGACAATTTCCCGTAAATTTTTCATAATTTAAGATTTTCACCCAAAAAATTGATGAATCAAAATTCTGAATGGAACTTCTGGAGCCTACCACCATAGGGTCCCTTCCAGCCAAATTTGCTTGAAATCGGACAAGTGGTTAATGAGGTGTGTAGTGTTTTAAAGCAAAAGTTGATGGACAATGGATGATGGACAGGCGACGGACGGTCGCCATGGCATAAGCTCACTTTGCCCTTCGGACCAGGTGAGCTAATAACAAGAGGTCCAAAGGCCTGTGACGCTCACCTGGATCATTAGCATTTGAAGCATTTGCATTTAAATATACTATTAAAATCTTTACATTAAACAAGAGGCCCCAAGGGCCTGTGGCGCTCACCTGGACCATTAGTATATGAAACATTTGCATTTAAATAGATACAGTATGATGGCTAATTTTTCGGAAAATCCACGATAGCCACCCGAAAAAATGACCAATCAAAATTCTGAATAGAATTTCTAGTCTACCATGATAGGGTTACTCTAGCCAAATTTGGTTGAAATATGTCAAGCTACTAAGGAGAAGCAATGTTTTGACAATTTCTGATAAATCTTTCATAAAATCTAAGATTTTCACCCAAAATATTTATCAATCAAAACTCTGAAAGGAACCAAATTTGGTTGAAATATGTCACGCAGTTATGGAGGAGTAACATTTTGACCATTTCCGATAAATTTTTCATAAAATCTAAGATTTTTACCCAAAAAAAATTGATGCATCGAAATTCCAAATGGAAGTTCTAGTCTATGACCATAGGATCCTTTCAGCCAAATTGGATTAAAATTGTTCAGAATGACAAGAAGCACTTTGACGAATTCTGGCACCTTTTTCACAAAACCTAAGATTTTCACCCAGAAATTTGATGAATCAAAATTCTGAATGGAATTTCTGGAGCCTACCACCATAGGTTCTTTCAAATTTGGTTGAAATCGCTCAGAATGGTAAGGAGAAGCAATTTGACAATTTCCGATACATTTTTCATAAAATCTAAGATTTTCACCCAAAAAATTGATGAATCAAAATTTTGAATGGAAGTTCTGGAGCCTACCATTATAGAATCCATCTAACCAAATTTGGTTGAAAGCAGCCAAGTGGTTAATGAGTAGCAGTGTTTTAAAGCAAAAGTTTAATGGACAACGGAGAGGACGGACAGGTGAACTAATAATAACAAAAGGCCCAAGGGGCCTGTGTCGCTCACCTGGAGCACTATGCATTTTTGTCAAAATTATTGGTGGGTGGTTTAGTAGTCTTTCAAATGAGGTTGTTAGACCTTTTTGCAAGTCCAATATTGCCACCAAACACGCTACATTTTGATTGGTCTGACGTAGCTCCTTCCCTTGAATAAACTCAGTGCCTAATCATATCTCCCAAATTGCGGCCCAATCCATTCAGTAGTTTTGGAGTTTTGGCAAAAAATAGGTTATCTAAGATGGCCCCCAAACCATTTGGCCAATCAAGTTCAACAAACCTGGTGCAGCTCTTGCCCTAGATGATATTTCATGCGTTTGAAATTGATAACCAAGCGGTTTCGAAGATTTTTAGACGTTTATAATAATCGGCCAAATTCCAAGATGGCCACCAGCCAAATTGGCCGATCGGCTTTTTTTTAAACAAACATGGAGCTCTATGCCCTAAGAATGCTTCCTGCCAAATGTACTTGAAATCGGTCCAGTCGTTCATGAGAAGACATTTTTAATTTCTAATTGCTTTAGTATGGGAGTTTTTGGCAGAAAAAAGATTCAAGATGGCTGCCAAACCATTTATCCGACAGTTTTAAAAATGGCAAATATGAAATCAGAATACTCACAAACATATATAAACCCACTTTGGGCCTTAAAATCCATCTAATAAAAAATCCAATATGGCTGCCAAGCACGATACATTTTGATTGGTACACGGCGGCCATGTTTTTTGACGGATTACCTTCCCTTGAACAAACTTTAATGGCCCTTAGTCTCTAATCATATCTCCCCAATTTTCGCCTGATCTCTTCAGCGGTTCTGGAAAACTAGGTCATCCAAGATGGCCACCGAACCATTTGGTCAATAAAGTCCTCTTGAACAAACCTGACTTACCTCTTGCCCTAGATGATGTTTCATGAGGGTTGAATCGATTCCCTCAGCGGTTTCGGAAGACGATTTTTAAAGCCGTTTCCTAAAATCGGATGAAATCCAAGATGGCCACCGGCCAAATTGGCCGATTTGGTTCATTTGAACAAACTTGGATCCCTACTCCCTAAGGCTGCTTCCTGTCAAACATTGAAATCAGCCTCGCAGTTCTCAAGAAGACATTTTAGATTTCCTATTACTCTAGTACATGTTTGGGAGCCTTTAGCAGGAAAATAATCCAAGATGGCCACCAAACCGTTCATCCAACAGTTTCGAAAATGCCAGCTCAGAATACCTAAAAACATATATAAAACCAATTTCGGCCTCAAAATCCATCAAATAAAAAAATTCAATATGGCCGCCAAACATGCTACATTTTGATTGGCCCATGGTGGCCATGTTTTTTGACAGATCAACTTCTCTTCAACAAACATTAATTGGCCCGTAGTCCATAATCATATCTTCCAAATTTCGACCCGACACCGATCCCTTCAGCAAGAACTGTTTTCGTTAAAACTAGGTCAACCATGATGGCCGTCGAACTATTTGACCAATAAAGTTCCCTTGAACAAACTTTGTTCAACTCTTACACTAGATCATATTTCATGACATTTGCATCAATCCACAAAGCAGTTTCGGAGAAGATTTTTAAAGACGTTTACTAAAATTGGCCAAAATCCAAGATGGCCATCGGCCAAATTAGCCGATCGGCTTTGTTTGAAGAGAAACTTGGATCCCTATGGCCTAAGGATGCTTCCTGCCAAATATACTTGACGCCAGCCCAGTGGTTCTTGAGTTGTTTAAAGGAAAAGTTGACGGATGGACGGCGGACAGACGGATGATGGACACATGATGGATGGTCGCCATGGCATAAGCTCACTTGGCCTTTCACGTCAGGTGAGCTAATAATCAGAAATATGATCGTCAACTATACAAGATATGTAATACTGTCTAAGATTCAGACTTCTGGATACACAACTGAATCCAAGCGTCAGGCTATATTCAGTCCTTTGGTTGAATATCTTTTGTCTATGTTGTTATTAAGAAGAGATGTGTAATACGTCGCCGCTGTCTGTAAAAGTCGCCCAGCAAAGATGGTCCATGCTTGGCCATGGGCTAAGGATGCCAGAAGAGACACCAGCACAGAGCCTTGGAATTCGCCCTACTCGAAGCCAGCAAATACAAAGTCAGGAGAGGATGTCATTGCATGCATCTGCTAAGCGTGCTACGAGGTGACCTCAAGAAAGCAGGACTCGGTACACCCAAGTCAAGAATGGATCTGAGGAAGCTAAGGATTTCGACTGAGGACAAGACACAGTGGCCAAAAGCGAAGAAGGACTGATTGCAGCTGTGGGATGTTTCTACTACTACAGCCGCAGAATACAGTAATCATACCTACATGATAGTCAACCCCAACCCCTCACACACCTACTTCTGCACACCCCACCCATCCCCATGCCCAAAACAACCACCACCATTCACGCAATGGATCAATGTAGCATGAAAATTGTCTAGCAGTGCAATGTCAAAGAATTTTACACAGCCTATTGTGATCATGTGAATTTATGTAACTATGCCAGTATGTACTGCACTGATGACATTCACTCAGACGCAAACAGCTGTATATTATCACACATAAGACTAATCACAATTTCCTAAATTGACCCTTGACCTTTGAACCCCTAAATGAATAAGGTTCTTCAGAACACAAAGGGAATATGGAAATTGTGACTTTGGTAACCATGACCTAAATGAACTCTTAAAAGTTCAATATCAAGATTAATAGGGTTCTTCAGCTCCCCAATGGCAACACAAAGCCAGATAGCTAGATATAAATCCCTCTACCATGTTACCATTGAACTTTGACCTCTGGATGCCAGAATATATATACATACGGTCCTGGGAATATATACATGGCAGCTAAAATCTATCCCTTCAGTAAGTTATTATTTGGAAATGTGACAAAAAACTGCTTTACCGGCTTATCACTCTTAAATGACCTTTGAACTTTTGACCCAAAAGTCCAAAAGTCAATAGCATTCCTCAGGGGTTCACAGCCTTAATGATGATCTCTAATAGTAAAACATGAGGACATATCATAGAGAAACCCAAGGAAATCTTATGTGGATCACCATGTTCCCAACTACGTACGCACCATAGCGCAGTTTGTTGCTATTATTACAGTTTTTCTGAGGGACTATTTCTATAAATGTGTCACCATGCCCTTGATCCCTGAGCTCGAATTCAACAGTTCTCCTCGAGGTAATGTGGGCAACCAGCATGTCAAGCATGGTGACGACAGTCTCACTGGTATTCTGAAATGGAATCTCCATAATTAGCTTAATGCAAACATGACTTTTTGATCTCAAAATCAACCATGTTCTTTGCACACCCACCTCATGTGGGTAATTATAAGTAGCTAGCATACCAATATCGGTGAAGATTCATTCTGCTGTTCATGGGTAATAATTTGAAATTTGAAAAATGTAATTTCCATTAATTGTGTCACAATGACATTAATCTTTCAATCACAATATTAATATGATTCTTAGATTGGGGCCACAAGGCCAAGGATGTCATGCCAACAAACACACGCAAGCTCATCATCTACGCCCCATTCTCACCTGTGGCCAGAGTCTGTGGGGTCAAGCGTCCATTCAACAAGCATATCGTTTCTTGTACAACTTGCGGTGAGGATAGTAAATGCGTTTTGATCGCGCGCCTCGGATAAGTCCTCTGGCTCGAGCACGATCAAGTCTAATACAGAGCGACTTACATCGACATCGCTATGCATCTGTTCCCTATTCGACCAACTTCCTGGAATTGTAAAAATGACACAAAATAAAATTTCAACCATTTCATAATGAAGCCAGGCAAAACCTGCCTCTGCAATGGTCTTGCTTGAGGAATGTCCATTTCTAGTCCAAGAGATGACTATTTCTGAAAATTTACCACTGGAATGATCGGCTCTATCGAGCCAGTCATTCCAGTGCTAAATTTTCAAAAACATTCTTCTCTTGGCCAACAAATGGACATCCAAAAATAAAGTTAGATTTTCTTGATAAAATTTGGACATTAAAGAAATGAGATCAGAAATAGGCAATTCTTTATGATGTAAGGACTATTCCATTTAATATTTTGAAACTAATTTAACTTCTCACTATATTGAGTCTTATTCTTTATATTTAATATTTTGAAACTAATTTGACTGGGAGCTGTTGGTCACCATGGAAAATCATAGATCTTTATATCACAAGAAATGTTCCAAATTTGGTTAAAATCCACCAAGGGGTTAAAGAAGAGATGCATTTTGACAATTTCCGGTAAATTAAAAAAGAAATTAAGATTTTCAACCAAAACATTTACCAATCAAATTCTGAATGGAAGTTCTGGAACGTACCACCATAGAATCCTTCCACCCAAATTTGCTTATTGACATTACCATTCTAATCCAAATATTTCCAATATAGGCAACACATTTTTTATATCATCAATTTTAAAATGGACGCAGAAATTTATTGAATTCTGGCCACGTGAGTTAAATATTTCTGCCAACCTTTCATGAGCTTGATCTTCTTTGTTTTTTCAGACTTTTTCATCTCTGGAGTCTGAAAATAAACATTTTATGACATATTAATTCAATTTCATTCAAAATTGAGCCTGCATTGTAAACGATGTATATATAGTACTGCTCATAAATATCTTAACATGTTCCTAAAACAAAAACATGTTATTTAGCAAGAAATGTTCTGCTGAATATTTTGAGCATAATTGGATTGGAAGCCTTAGGCTTCAAAATACTTCCTGCCTTAAGCAGCAATGTCTTCCAATCCAATTATGTTCAAAATACTTCCTGCCTTAAGCAGCAATGTCTTCCAATCCAATTATGTTCAAAATACTTCCTGCCTTAGGCATCAATGTCTTCCAATCCAATTATGTTCAAAATACTTCCTGCCTTAAGCAGCAATGTCTTCCAATCCAATTATGTTCAAAATACTTCCTGCCTTAGGCATCAATGTCTTCCAATACAATTATAGTCAAAATACTTCCTGCCTTAAGCAGCAATGTCTTCCAACTCAATTATGTTCAAAATACTTCCTGCCTTAGGCAGCAATGTCTTCCAATCCAATTATGTTCAAAATACTTCCTGCCTTAAGCAGCAATGTCTTCCAATCCAATTATAGTCAAAATACTTCCTGCCTTAAGCAGCAATGTCTTCCAATCCAATTATTGTAAAAATACTTCCTGCCTTAAGCAGCAATGTCTTCCAATCCAATTATGTTCAAAATACTTCCTGCCTTAGGCAGCAATGTCTTCCAATACAATTTTGTTCAAAATACTTCCTGCCTTAAGCAGCAATGTCTTCCAATCCAATTATGTTCAAAATACTTCCTGCCTTAGGCAGCAATGTCTTCCAATACAATTTTGTTCAAAATACTTCCTGCCTTAAGCAGCAGTCTTCCAATCCAATTATGTTCAAAATACTTCCTGCCTTAAGCAGCAATGTCTTCCAATCCAATTATGTTCAAAACACTTCCTGCCTTAAGCAGCAATGTCTTCCAATCCAATTATTGTCAAAATACTTCCTGCCTTAAGCAGCAATGTCTTCCAATCCAATTATGTTCAAAATACTTCCTGCCTTAGGCAGCAATGTCTTCCAATACAATTTTGTTCAAAATACTTCCTGCCTTAAGCAGCAATGTCTTCCAATCCAATTATGTTCAAAATACTTCCTGCCTTAGGCAGCAATGTCTTCCAATACAATTTTGTTCAAAATACTTCCTGCCTTAAGCAGCAATGTCTTCCAATCCAATTATGTTCAAAATACTTCCTGCCTTAGGCAGCAATGTCTTCCAATACAATTTTGTTCAAAATACTTCCTGCCTTAAGCAGCAGTCTTCCAATCCAATTATGTTCAAAATACTTCCTGCCTTAAGCAGCAATGTCTTCCAATCCAATTATGTTCAAAACACTTCCTGCCTTAAGCAGCAATGTCTTCCAATCCAATTATGTTCAAAACACTTCCTGCCTTAAGCAGCAATGTCTTCCAATCCAATTATGTTCAAAATACTTCCTGCCTTAAGCAGCAATGTCTTCCAATCCAATTATGTTCAAAACACTTCCTGCCTTAAGCAGCAATGTCTTCCAATCCAATTATGTTCAAAATACTTCCTGCCTTAAGCAGCAATGTCTTCCAATCCAATTATGTTCAAAACACTTCCTGCCTTAAGCAGCAATGTCTTCCAATCCAATTATGTTCAAAATACTTCCTGCCTTAAGCAGCAATGTCTTCCAATCCAATTATGTTCAAAACACTTCCTGCCTTAAGCAGCAATGTCTTCCAATCCAATTATGTTCAAAATACTTCCTGCCTTAAGCAGCAATGTCTTCCAATCCAATTATGTTCAAAACACTTCCTGCCTTAAGCAGCAATGTCTTCCAATCCAATTATGTTCAAAATACTTCCTGCCTTAAGCAGCAATGTCTTCCAATCCAATTATGTTCAAAACACTTCCTGCCTTAAGCAGCAATGTCTTCCAATCCAATTATGTTCAAAATAGGGGAATAAACAAAAGCAGGCTAAACAAAACTGAAATGGGACAAAATTAGAGACAAGAGGCACAATGGCCTGTGATGCTCACTTGCACCATTAGCATTTGAAATATACACGATTCTTTACATTAAACAAGATGGCAACCGGAAAAATTGACCAATCAAAATTCTGAATGGAAGCTATGGAGCCTATCACCATAGAATACATCTAACCAAATTTGGTTGAAATATGTCAAGCACCTATGGAGGATCATTTTGACCATTTCTGGTAAAATTTTTCACAAACTCGAAGAATTTCAACCAAAAAATTGATGAATCAAAATTCCGAATGGAAATTCTGGAGCCCATCAGCACAGGATCCTTTTAACCAAATGTGGTTGAAATCGCTCAGAATGGTAAGAAGCAATTTGACAATTTCCTGTACATTTTTCATAAAATCTAAGATTTTCACCCAAAAAAATTGATAAATCAAAATTCTGAATGGAAGTTCTGGAGCCTACCACAGTAGGGTTCTTTCAGCGAAATTTGGTTGAAATCGCTCAGAATGGTATGGAAAAGAAGCATTTTGACCATTTCCGGTAGATTTTTCCACAAAATCTAAGATTTTCACCAAAAAAATTGATCAATAAAAATTCTGAATAGAAGTTTTAGAGCTTAACACTATAGAATCCATCTAGCCAAATATGGTTGAAATATGTCAAGCAGCTAAGGAGTAGCATTTTGACCATTACCGGTAGTTTTTTAATAAAATCTAAAATATTCACCCAAAAAATTGATCAATCAAAATTCTAAACAAAGGACCTAGAGCTTGGCACCATAGAAGCTATCTAGCCAAATTTGGTTGAAATATGTACAGCAAGTATGGAGGAGTAGCATTTTGACCATTTCTGGTAAATTTAAAAATAAAATCTAAGATTTTCACCCCAAAAATTGATCAATCAAAATTCTGAATAGAAGTTCTAGAACTTACTACCATCGAATCTATCTAGCCAAATTTGGTTGAAATTTGTCAAGCAGCTAAGGAGTAGCATTTTGACCATATCCGGTAGGTTTTTCATAAAATCTAAGATTTTCACCAAAAAAATTGATCAATCAAAATTCTGAAAAAAATTGTCTGGAGGGTACCACCATAGGATCCTTTCAGCCAAATTTGGTTGAAATCAGTCAAACCCATTAAGAAGAAGCGATTTGATGGACGGATGAATGACGGATGGAAGGACGGACGGCCGCCATGGCATAAGCTCACTAAAATACTAGAGGCCTAGGTCTGAGCATGTCAAGCCATCAGAACATTTTCTACATAATGGATGAGTCAGATCTGTCGCTCAAGTATATGACATCATAATCAGTTACGTCACATGTTAGCTGACGTCACAATCATAATGATGTATTATAACTCTGTCTTGATGCTTGAAAATTATGTCAAGTGTATGAATGGTATTAACAAGAAATCAGTGTTACACTGATGATATAGTGACGAAAATTTAGGCATTTTTTCCTGCTTTGACATTTTGACACTATGAATGTTCCCACTTCAGTGACTTTGATCTTTGACCTGTGCTGCATCCCCTCAATATAGGGAAGCATGTGTACAAGTGTGGTCCCAATTTGGTGAACCAATTCTGGGATATAAGACTAAGTTGAGCTAAACAAAAACCGTAACCAGAATTGGACGCCGACAGACAAACAGACAAACGGACAAACAGGCAAACGGACAAACAGAACCAATTCATATATTTTCATTTTTGCCAATAACAGCACATATTAGAGAGAATAGATGAATCAACTTAAAGCTTTGCCCTGCTCTGCCATTCCTAGCTAAGCTCTACCCACGCGTTCCCGTGTTGGGATTGATCGAACCATGAATTCTGATAATTCCAATATCAAGGTAACTATACAGGTAAGCTGTTGAATGTTTAGAAACTAGGTACGGTATGTTTTGCGGTTAGCTAAAGAAGCAAACACAAATATCATTAGATTACTAACTTGGTTACTGGTCTCAGTTGAATTTGCTCCATCATTGCGCAAACCGCTATTATCTTTATTACTGCCAGTGAAGTCATCAATGGATTGCCCGTCATTCATAACAGGCCTCATATTATCATCAGCCACAGGTTTAATGTCTCTGCTATCAAACGCTGGTGTCTGGCTGCTAATTGGACTGGTGACTGAAGGATCAATCTGTTTGACGGTATCAAAACCAGGAACTCCTAGCAAGCTAGCAAACTGTTTTGTGCCCATCTTCAGCAAACGATATCTGAAATAAATATTTTAATGGAAACTAATTTAAAGCACCGTTCTGAATGCAACGCAATCAAACCTTGGTAAAAAAAATAAACATCCGGCATATATAAACACATATCTGAATATTATGTTCAAGAGTATTTTAAAATTAATTTAACAGTAACAAGAGACCCAAGGGTCTGGATGCTCACCTGGACCATTAGCATTTGAAGCATTAGCATTTGAAGCATTAGCATTTGAAGACATAATTCTTTAAACTCAGCAGTAACAAGACATAAAATACAAAATTGGAATTCAGTACGCACAATACTTAGTAGGGAATTAATGAGGGATGCTGACCGCAGCATCGGATCAAATTTTACGTTCCATCCAGACAATAAAAAATTCAATGTCACCACAAAACGCTAAATTTTGATTGGTCGATGAGAGCCATGTTTTATCACAGATCCCGATCAAGTTCTGTTTAGCAAACTTTAATCACCCTGATCCGTACAGAAGTTACTGAAATGTCACAGAAAAATGGACCAATCAAAATTCTAGATGGTCACCAGAAAAAAAATTAAACAATACAAATTCTAAATGCTAGTTCCACAGACTATTATCCCGATGGGGTACTTCTGGTCAAATTCGGTTAAATCGGGCAATTAAATAAGGATGAATAGCGTTTAAAGATTTTCGCCTAATAAAACTGACCAATTAAAATTTTGAATAGAAATTCTGGAATGTACCACGATAGCCAAAATCATTTGAAAATCCAAAAGCGGCTAAAGAGACGCATATGGACAATTACCAGTACATTTTTGTTTAAAAAATTGACCAATTAAAATTCTGAATAGAACTTCTGGAGCCATGCCTGTCATCATATGGCTCTTCTATCAAAATTTGGTTGAAATGTGGCAAGCAGCTAAGGAAGAGATGCTTTTTGACAGTATATTTTTAATAAAATCTAAGATTTTCACCCCAAAAATTGATCAACCAAAATTCTGAATAGAAGTTCAGGATGGTACCATGATAGGATTCTTCTAGCCACACTCGGTTGAAATACAACAAGTGTCTAAGGAGGAGATGCATTTTGATAATTTTCAGTTAATTCTTTGTAAAATCTAAAATTTTCTTCAGGTCAGGTGAACTAAAAATATCGACGGAATTTGAAAATCATTTCCATTATGATAGAGACTGGATGCCATGATGGTATAGAACAAAAATATGTAAAGTTTTATTGAGAACGGATAAACCCTTGATGAACTAAATGTCCATTGTAAGACTTCAACATTTTCTAATTCCTAGTTAACAATCACAATGTCATATAGCACATGCACAGCTTCATGTGGTAAAACTCAACTTTCAGTACATTGACCATTCAGGTGATAGTATTTGCCACCTGTAATACATCCCTCATATGTGCGCTTCCTATTGTGCAGACAACTAAAGATTGAATATCTTGAAGGCTGAATGCCTTTAATAATTAAATGTTGATAAATTTCTACACTGACAGCTGTCATGATTTACATTTCAACCAATCAGGAAAAACTAGCATGTCTAGCCTGCCTCGGTATATGCCTTCAGTAATAGAGGTGCCAGCCATACTTTTGCAACCATAGGCAACAATAACTTCCAGTCAAATTAGTTTCAAAATATTCAACAAGATGATTACATAATAAGGAATGTACTGCATTTGTACTTCCATGATATCATACGCTATCGCTTGATGAGACAGAATGTGTTCAACCTTCACGCCATATTACAAAGCAGATAATTGTGATACATATAAGTGAATGTGACAGGATATGAATGATATGGAATATATATAAACCATAATATATCACTACACTACAACATTTGAGACGTGATTTACATCCCTTTAAAGTACTTACTTTCCAACTTCTGTTGTGCATTGGTCAAGAACATTGACAATTTCTGAGAATGACACGTTGATGGAGAAACATGGATATGTTGTATCAGGCTCATCGTGAATGCTTCCAATTCTGCAATTCAACTTGAGCTTTGTGGAAAAGTTCATCAGAAATTTTCTCACATGTTCAGGCAATGATGGGTGAAAGATGCAATCCTGAAAATCATAATAATTAATAGAATGGAATTTTTGTCAAAGAAGCATCGCAAAAAAGTTGCAAATTTGTGCATGCAATAAATTACACTGATATTCACATCTGTGTGGTTCATATTATTAACCCTTTGAACCCTGAATTCCTAGAATCACTATTTGAAAACCATTGTACCGCTAAGCTGTTGAGTATTTTGAAACTAGGTTGACAACAGCCTGTTGCTGCCCCCGGTCAAATTAGTTTCAAAATACTCAACAGAATGTTTATAAAATCGTCAAGGAATTTGGTGATGTTGGCCTTTCAATGAACTTAGCTATGTCATTCATGACATAATTGATTATGACATCATCTTCCTGGTACAGAAAATCCAGATTGTGCTTATTGCATGTCCATTTGCAGGCATTCATGAAACTTTATACCTGGAATGAATGACTAGATTTTGGGGCCAGGCAATCAAGAGGTCAAATTTGCAAAATTGTTTTTACACAGTCATTAACCCTTTAACACTCAAATCAGCCAAAAATGGCTTCTGCATTGGTCTTGAGAAATGTCTATTTGAAGATCAACAGAAGACTATCTTTGAAAATTTTACCACTGGAATGCCTGGCTCGATAACCGAGCCAGTCATTCCAATGGTGAATTTTCAAAAATACTCTTCTCTTGGTCTGCAAATGGACATTTTCTATGAGAAAATTGAAATTTTCTTGAACAAATTCGAGGGTTAAAGGGTTAAGCTTGGCATATGGCCAGCACTTACAATACACCGCAGTAACAAAATAAAACATACTTATGAATATTTTCACTTGATTTGATTGGTAGCCATTGCTGCCTAAGGCAAAGTTCAAACTACGTCCAATATATTCAACAGAACATTTCTTACATTGTGTTCAAAATTATATTAACGAACATGGTTCTGTTTTAGAAATGTGATGTTATTTCTGGGCTGTACTGTAATATGAAACTCGCATTTAATGTAGAAATAGATTAATATATTAGTCATTGACCATTTAACCCTTTCACCAACAAATCCCTGAAAAAGAAAATTCTTTCCAATGCATAGTATATTCTGTTGAATATTTTTAAAGCTAACCCTTTCGTGACTACATTTTTTCATGTAATGTTCCCTGGGGACTAAGGTTTTTTCCCATAATTTTCATAAATTTGACATATTTCAACAGAATAAATAGTTAGATTCAAATGCCTACTTATACCCAAAAACAACCTGTTCACTCAGGACTACACTGGCCTGTGCACTAGTAATAGGATTTCTGACAATGCTATAGCCTCGGCCAGTGTAGTCCTGTGTGAACAAGCCATGTAGGCACGAAAGGGTTAATATAACTTGCAGTCATATTAATTTCAAAATATTCAACTGCTTTCCTTTTTGTTTACCGAGAATGAGATAAACACGTAATTTGTCAGTTAAAGGTACATATTCACACCAAAATATGGGGAAAAAATACAATTGTTTAAATTGTGTACTTTTAGAGGGTTAATTTGTGTACCTCGATTTAATGAAGCGAAAATAATCTTAACCTATGATGATTTCATTCTGTACACATTTTTCTAATTTTTTAATTGTCAAGTTGAATTAGGGACTCGTGTCTCTAATTCAATTTCACAACTTATAATATCAGGCCTGCAGATTTCGGGAAATGTCGGAACATATTTTCAGATTCATTATTTCATGTAAGAATCAATATGACAAAAGCTGATTTTTATGTTCTGCGGATTTCGTAGCGCGTGTCTCTTTTTGAACAGGCGCCAGCATTCGTCAAAATGCACATCGGTAAATGTTAAAAAGTAAATCTTTCGGTTTGGTGATGTTGGAAACTTATCCTTTACACGGAGCTCTGATTTTGTGGTCGATAGAATAAGAATCTGCTCAATCAGAATATTTTATTGGTAAAAAATCTATAAACAGATACATGTATACATAGCGAAGCATGCAAACAGGAAGACACAATTGAAATCCGTTGAATTCTGAAATGATCTGAATTTTCACGGCAGCCCAATTACCTCCCCTTCTACTACTCTCTAGCATTCGTCAAAATATACGTCGGCAACCCGCAAAAAGTAAATCTATCGATCTGGTCATGTCAGAAAATTATTGTTTAGTTCTGATTTTGTTGCCGAAAGAAGGTTGTTCATTGAAATTACGGTGTGTTTGATCAATGCATGATACAATTTTAATTTAGTAATGTTGTGATCAAAACACGCTGGGAAACGGTTTTTTCGGTTCCATGTTTTCTTAAGCTCGGAACCGACACGGAAACGGAATGGTCGTTACCGTGAAATCTGCAAGCTAGAAATATTTTATTAATTTATACATAATGAAATCATCATATGTTAAGATTTATTTCGTTTCATTGCATCTAGTCACATAAATTAAACGTCTACAAATTGCCAATTTTGACAATTTTATTTTGAAGTATTTTGCTGTGACTATGTACCTTTAAGTCGTACCAGTCTGATATCAATATTCTATCTTTTACACTGTCAATGTCAAAGAAACTGGTCTACATATTAAAACAATTTTGGTGGAGGATGTTGCCGTCTACAACATCACCATCTCTCACCTTCATCTTTTAATTTAATTTTAAATTTTAAAAAGGTTTTGACCTCAGAGTGGTAACAGTTAAAGGGTTAATATATTAACCACTGATGGTTTAATGATCAAGTAATAAACACCCATTCCTTACTAAATGTCCAGGTGGGGAAAAAACTTACCTGTAATCTCCCAGAGAAATCAGTGAAGTGTGCCAGCATTATATGACAGGCAAACAGGGTTTCTTTACTAGACTTGATAGGCTGGTTTAAGAGTGTCGAAACACCGGCTACGTCGACTGAGTTAGAAACAAATCCTGCAATACTTATCAGGTCCTCTATCGACGGTATAGGACTGTTGCGCGCTCCACGCTGTATTGATTGCCATGTGTACCAGATGTTAGAATCCTCCTGTGGACGCACCTGAAAACATGATTGAAATTACATTTCATTCTGTATTCAGAATGACGCTAACAACGTCGTTATTTTGAAAAGTGTTTAACCGAAAATAAGGACTCTAAGCCATCTATAAGTACTTTAGAAACTTTCATAGTTGTATACCGTGAATCTAGGCTTCTGGTGGTGGTGGTGGTGGGGGGGGGGGGGAAGAGTTAATCAGTTAATTGCCGACCAGAAATGACTTCTACAATGGTCCTAAGAAATGTGTATTTGCAGGCTAAGAGCAGACTATTTTTGAAAATTAAAAACTGGAATGATTGGCTCAGTTATAAAGTGTTATACGAATGGTAAAATTTCAAAGATAATCTTCTTTTGGACTGCCGATTAACATTTCTCAAAACCACTGTAGAAGCTATTTTTGGCCAGCTTTCCCATTAGAGGGTTAAAATGAGTAAAACTGCCTGTTGTGCTTCATCGGTTTACATCGACAAAACTCCGACAAGTGACATTCTACTGTGATGTCAGTCGAACGATGCAGTATGGGAAGACTTGCACCTACCATCATCTGTGAATTTATCACAGCATTTGCTACATAAGCGCATATGATCTGTGTGATGAAAAGCACATTCCTGAGAAAGGCGTACAAGGTGGCTAATAAAAAAGAAACCTGGTAGAAATTTCTGACAGATATGGTAAGCGATTATCTTCAAATTTCCCTAGCCGAGTCTACTCCATAGACAAAATATTGTTTATATGCATGTATATAGACAAAGTATAAGCTTGTATATATATGAATGACAAAATGCTACAATTACGAAGATAAGTCATTCATTTAGCCATGAAAATGCTCATTATGTAACTTATCAGGATTACTTGTCAGGTTGAAACAACTAATACATGAAATAAAACAGTAAAGCCGATCTATAATGGAGGAATCTAGTTGTAGCTACGTCCCGCCCATCTTTGGCTAAGCTCCACCCACAATTCACCTGTGTTGGGATCGATCGATCCCTGAACTCCCTGACTATCAATTTCCAGAAAATTGTACATGTAAGCTGTTGAATTTTAGAAAATAATTTGAAATGCAATTCGTACAACAACGCTTAGTCCGTCATTAAGTAAACATTCGCGATAAACTTAGCTACATAATTCATGATGTAATTGATTATGAAATCAGCCTACACGTCACGTAATTGATTAAGACATCATATGGTTGATGAATAAACTGGATTCACTAATTGGCACTGAATGGGACTTCAGGAGGCGCCACAAAAGACAGGTGGTTACCAAAAAACGGTGCTCACTAAAGACAAGTGGTCACTTAATACAACTCATTGACTATGCTTTGGTGCCAAATGATGGTGGTTCTTTAAGACATATGTTCTTATAACCACCTGCCTTAAGGAACCACTCTCTACTGGCCCCACAAGCAGGTGTTCATAATAGACAGGGTTAACTGTATCACATCTGACCTGTATAACTTTGTTTGTCTTGTAGAGATCAGCAAGAGCGGCTAAGGCAACCTCATCCTGTGCCTGGTTCCGTGATGACTTGGAAGAGCTACTCACCAGCCGCTTCTGTATGTACAGCTTACAACTGATGCAGAAAACAAAAAACAACAGCAGTAGGTGAGGTGACAGGAGCCAAAATGTTCACTCTTCCAATCGTTTTTAAGACCTCAAATTGCTATGGATGACCTCAATTTTAGGTGAGGACATCCGTGAATGAATTCAAATTCTGGACATTTGCAATGCTTATTATGAAAGGATGACCTCAGTTCAGTTTGGATGACCTCATTAAATATGATATCATCGCCATGGAGGACACCAAAATTTCAAACATTTTAACCCCTGCGAGGTGATCATCAATGGGTGAATAGACTTTTAACTCTTAGCACTCTGATGTTAAAATTATTAATTTTCAAATTAAATTAAAAGATGAACTGATGTTCATTTTTCAACAAATTTGGTGGAAGATGTTCCTGCAACATCATCCAGCACAATTGTTGAAAATTGTCCACCCGTTTCTTTCCTATTGACATAGCAAAAGATAGAATATTGGCATCAGAGTGATAAGGGTTAAAATGCCTCGTCTATTTCTAGCTAAGCTCCGCCCACACTTTACCCGTGTTGGGATCAATCGAACCCTGAATTCCCAGAATGCCAATATCAAGATAACTATACAGGGAAGCTGTTGAATATTGTGAAATTAATTTGACTGGGTCCAGGTTTTATGAGTGTTTATTAAATATTAAATCTGTCAAAGACATATAATTTGTACACTTGACAGACTATTTCAGCTTCATGACAGACTATCTGTCACTTATGATCGTGACGTCTGCCGATATGTGATGTAATTCATTATGACATCATATACTCGAGTGACAGATTGGATTTGTCTATTATAAAGGGAGAATGGAGGAATCTATGTCAAGCTGTGACCCGCCTATTTCTCGCTAAGCTCTGCCTACTGTTTACGTGAATTGGAATCATTTCGAAAATTTGAAACCTGAATTCCAAGAATTTCTATGCAAGAAAGTTGTTGAATATTTTGAAACTAATTTGACTCGAGCCTGTCACTGCCTATGGTAGGAATTATGAATTCGTCAAACCTTTGACACCCCTTGATAAAAATGTCTTCTTGTACCGCGCAATCATATGGGTAACTCATACACCAAATTTGGTTGAATTCCTTCTTAATTGTTTTAGAGGCGTTGCTGTTACAATCCATTTATGCATGTTGACCACTTTGACCCCTCCCCGTCACCCCTATCTCCCCTTTGGGACCGAACCAAATGTAAGTGTCCTCTTGCAATCATATGATTAACTCATATACCAAATTTGGTTCAACTCCGTTAAATGGTTTCAGAGGAGTTGCATTGTAATCTACCATTGCCATCTGTTGTAATTAATATTTGCGCAGATGGATAGGTGGGATAACATAATCTCCATTTTCTTCTAAAAACTTGGGGATAATTTTGAAGTTACTACAGCAGTGGGAAAGATCCTTCAAGCATTATTTACAATTCACCTTTCCAGAGTATCCATCTATCATCTGACCTCATATGACATCATAATCAGCTGAGCATGTGTATGATGACATCACAATCATTACGTCACAAAGGGTTCCATATAGACAGTCATCAAATCACAAATACTCCGACACGTATGAATTGTATATCTTTGTAATTCTTTGCTATTTAAGAAACAGCTTACTTGTGTAATCTTTTTTAAATTGATAGTCATGGTCTTCAGAGATCGATCGATCCCATCACGAGCGAAGTGTGGGTTGAGCTTAGCTAGACATGGGCGGGGCATAGCTAAAACTGGAAAGGTTCATTGAACGGTAACCAAGTGTCACTTTCTGTCATGTCTGTCAGTGCAGAATCTGATGTACATACAAAATATCAAAGCCAAAGGTTAATCTTTGACCGACAAATCAATGAAAAAGTAAATTCTTTACGATATAAAATCCATTCTGTTGAATATTTTGAAACTAACTGGAATCAGGAAACAGGAAGGACTGATCGCAGCTGCAGGATCTTTTCAAGATACTGCAGCCACAGAAAACAGTATATCATCATCGTGGTTGTGGTCATCATCGTCATCGTGGTCATCATCATCATCATCATCAATGGCTACTTCACAACTCACTGCAGAAGCCATTTTTGGCCGGTCCGACCAATAATGTGTGAACATTGGTTGATATGATTAGTTACACATACCTGACCATATTTACGACCTCTTTATACTCCCATTCAACAAGCAGGCCCGCTCTGGCTGCTGACTCATCAAGTGCCATGAATGCACTCTTAGACCATTCCATCTGCTCGAGAATGATTAAGTCTGAAATTGGTCGTGACACATCCTCGCCATTCGGGAAAAACTTTAGCAATAAAGACCTGTTTGAATCACTGTATTGTCCTGAAAACAAAATAACTATGCATTAAATTTTGGAAATATGCTTAGGGACTAAGGGCCATTTGCATACTACTAATCAAGCCAGTCATTCCAGTGATGAATTTTCAAAAACAATCTTCTCTTGGTCTGCAAATGGATATTTTTCAAAACCACTGGAGAAGACATTTTGGACCAGATGGAGTTTTAAATAGTTAATGGATGGATTTGTTCAATTAAATTAAAATTTTCTCATAGACAAAGTCCATTTGCAGACCAAGAGATTATTTTTGAAAACTTACCACTGGTACAACTGGTTTGATTATCGAGCCAGTCGTTCCAATGGTATATTTTCAGAAATAGTCTTATCTTGGTCTGCAAATAGACATTTCTCAACACCACTGGATAGGTCAATTTGGCCAGCTTCGACATCAATAGGTTAAATTTGTCCACGGGAGACTTGTTCAAGAAAACCATGGCCGGCATAGAACAATTAAAATTGAGCGTCTGTTAGTTGATGGGTTTTGATGAAAATGCAGATATATTGGCTTTGGTGGCTGCTGAATAAAAATGTTTAACTTTCAAACCAGGTCAGTTGAGCATAGGTATATATGTATAGGTCAGGTTTATAGTCTGCTTCCACTTGCGTGCTCAGCTGACGTTCCAAAGTTACCCCCTGGTCATTAGGCCGTTTCATTCCTGCACAATCTCAACTCCCTTTTTTGGTAGCATACAAATCTCCCAGTAGTTTGTTCAAGCAAAGCAGACTGGTCGATTTGGTCAGCAGCAATCTGGGCTTTTGATCAATCAAGTTATTCGAGACACGCAAATATATGTGATAATTAATAATTACAAATAGTTTTGCTATGGGCCCTCTCTCTAGGCATTACCCGGAGTCTACCCGGACCTCGGTCTGAATGGTTTGCCCTATTTATAGTCTCAGCTGGGCAGGCATGGTTGGTGGGTAGGCACTGCTCTTAGTACCTTAAATTCTAGTTCCTAACTTACTCCCAGCCTCGACCTCCACAATGACCAGATCAGGATTAACAACTTATTACTAGCCTCTTGACACCACCCCCCCCCCCCCCCTGACCAGATAAGGATTACGAACTTACTTCCAGCCTCGACCTCCGCAATGACCAGATCAGCATTCTCTCTTGGAGCACAGCATTTATCACACATGATCTTTCCCGCATAGTTAACACGTTGACATCTAGAAGAGAGGATAACGACAAACGTACATGCAAAACAAATCATCTCAAGTGAGAAATAAAGATATTAGCAGATAAGTTTATTAACTAGAGTAACCTGCAGAAACCCACACCAAAAATACAGGCCAAGACTATTTTTGAAGATTTACCACTGGAACGACTGGCTCGGTTATTGAGCCAGTCATTCCAGTGGGAAATTTTCAAAGAGTATTCTCTTGCAAATGTGCATTCAGCAAGAATACTGTTTACGCCGGCTTTGACCACGTGACTTAGATATGTAATGCTTTGACTGGAAACTCACTCAAACAACTTCTAGCCCAGCAAAATAGGAAGAGATGTGTCAAATCTGGTGTTTCTATCGGCCAGCAATCCCAAGCTATGACCAAAAATATGTATTCCAGTATGATCTTAGTGACCTCATGATCTGTATATTTCACCATTTGACCTGAATCTTAACCCTTTCACTGACAAATAATTGAAAAAGTAATTTCTTTATGATACAAAACTTATCCTGCTGAATATTTTGAATTTAATTTGACTGGAAGCCGTTGCTGCCTAAGGCAGCAACGGCTTCCAGTCAAATTAATTTCAAAAAATATTCAAGTTTTCCTGTATGTTTGCTTTGAAAATGAGACATTGGGAATTCATTTGTGAAAGGGTTAAACTCTCTACATACTGCAGTCCTATGAGGTAAATAAGTTTGGTGTTTCTACCCTCTTGCATTTCCAAATTATGACCAAAGGCGTGTATTCCACTATGCACTTAGTGACCCCGTGACGTAGATATTTGAACAATGGAGGAATCCAGTTTTAGCTATGCCCCACTCATCTTTGGCTAGGCTCCTACCCACACTTTCACCTGTGTTGGAATCGATTGATCCATGAACTCCCTGACTATTAATTTCCAGAAAACTATACAGGTAAGCTACTGAATACTTTGAAATTAATTTGACTGTGTGCTGCATGGCAGCAATAGTGCATAGTCGAATAAGTATGTTTATTAAATGGTAAAGACATACAATTCATACAACAATGCTTAGTCCATCATCAATTAAGCATTCGTGATGAACTGAACTATGTCATTCATGAAGCAATTGATTATGACATCATTCTACACGTCACGTAGTTAATTATGACATTATCTGATTGATGGATAAACTGGAACCCTCCATTGATCTGGAACTCACTCCTTTTCACCAGACACAGTATTAATGGATGTGCCATGTTGCTTATTCTACCTTTTGCATTCTCGAGGCAAGCAGACAGATGGACGGACGGATGGACACAGACAGATGGATGGATGGACAGACCGACGGACAGACAGGCACAGACAACCAGACAGATACAGACAGACAGACAGACAGACAGACAGACAGACCGACAGACAGAGACTGTAATAATGTGCACATAAAATGAGTCTGAGCCTCAAGAAGTAAGTGATAGAAAATAGAAATTCTATAGCTCTAATCATTATACTTACTGCCCACATGTCCAATAGCCAGGTGGAACTAGAAACAGAAAACAATGAATAATCAGACATTAGATTAATGTTACAAATGATCCGATGTGTCGATTATTTTGAAGATTGGACTGAAAATAATTCTTTCCCCGAGGCAACTTTGACATTGAGACAATGTATTTTCAAAGTATACCATAGGTGGACTGAACCTAGACATATGAACTGAGATATACATCTCTGGGTTCATACTTACTAACACACAAACATAAAACAATTCAGCTCTAAATGTTTATCCAGGAGACTGCAGAAATACTGGGAATTTTATTCCCCATTCTAAAAGATCATGTAGGGGGCGGGGAAGTGCTATAAATAGGTGGGAATTCTGGTCTCTGTTAACCCATTAAAGCTCAAGGCAGTCAAAAACGGCTTCCGTAAAGGTCTCGGGAAAAGCGTTTTGCAGACCAAGAGACAATTATTTTGGAAATTTTATCAATGCAACTGGCTCGATAACTTGATAACCAAGCCAGTCATTCAATTGATGCATTTCCAAAAAGTCTTCCCTTGGTCTGCAAATGGACATTTCCTATGAGAAAATTGAAATTTTCTTTAGCAAATTAGAGAGTTAAATGGGTAATGAGTGGTGAGTTGCTTGATTTATTTAGTCTCAAGTACAAGGACCTGACATCAGCACCTGAACAAAATACAATTTTTCAGTAGTCTTGATAAAAGTCCATTTGCAATTTTTTTAAATCTTACTACTGGAATGACTGGACCGATAACCGAGCCAGTCATTCCTGTGGTAAAATTTCAAAAATATTCATCTCTAGGCCTGCAAACGGACATTCAATAAGAAAATATTTTGATTTTCTCGACCAAATTTACATGGTTATTACTGAGCTGTACTGTAATGAACCTTTCCAGTTTTAGCTATGCCCTGCACATCTCTAGCTAAGCTCCAACCACACCTCGCTCGTGTTGTGATCCTGCGATCTCTGAATCTCTGAACTATGACTATCAATTTCCAGAAAACTATAAAGGTAAGCTGTTGAATATTTTGAAAGTAATTTGACTGGGTATATTAAACAGCATGTTTAATAAATAGCAAAGACATACAATTCATACAACGTATTGTCTATTAAGCACTTTAATTTACCACTGGAATGACTGGCTTGGTAAGATAGTCTTCTCTTGGTCTGCAAATGAACCTTTCCCAAGACCAATGCAGAAGCCGTTTTTGGCTGATATGAGTGTTAAAGGGTTAAGATTAGGCTTACGCGATTACGCGATTAAATCGAAAATCGTGATTATTTTTTTAAATCGTGAATTTATATGATTAAAAATTAAATAATCGACTAATCGTGACTAATTCTACAGCATAAAATAGTTCAAAACCTACGTTTTAATTATTCTTTATTGCGATCTGTCATGGAAATTTACATTTTGCTCACCGAATGCATGCTCATTTGCAGGCCAAGAGATTATTTTTTTTAATGTATCACTGGAATGACTGGCTCGACGAGAATCGAGCCAGTCATTCCAGTGATACATCTTCAAAAGTAATCTCTAATCGATTGTGATTACTGAAAGCAATAATCGCGCAAGCCTAGTTAAGATGACGTCATATGATGGATGGATAATCTGAAAAGGTCCATTATCTACCTGTCTCATCCACATTGTCTTCATCATCATAGAGGAATCACTTTCTACATATGCCATGCCCATTTCTAGCCAAGCTCCATCCACGCTTTTACGTGTTAGAATGAACTTAAAACCTTGAAACATGAATTAGCCAGAATCTAAATTCCAAGTTACATGTAACTATACAGGTAAGCTGTTGAATACTTTGAAACTAATATGACGCTAGGCTGTTGCTGCCATATCTCCCAGTCAAATTTGTTCCAAGATATTCAGCAGAATGTTTATGAAATTGTAAAATTATCAAACTTACCTGACAGAATTTTAGATATTTGTGACAGACGTACGTTGATATTTTGATCATGACGCTACCAGGCGAAGTATATTGATCAAAGTACAAAAACACTACAAATATTCCCAGCTCCAAAATTTTGAAAGGAAAGTAGAAAAATTCCATTTCTGTTCAGTTTTATTGAACTCTGTTGCTGAACAATAAGGTCAATGAATATTTTTTAAAACCAAGTGATCATACACCACCACCAACAGAAGAAGTACAACACCCTAGACTCACGGAAATGAATTTCTCTTGGCCTGCAAAATTGACATATTCTAAGAGAAAATTAAAATTTTAGTGACAAAATTTGACCACGAAAGCCGTAACACAATGATCTGTTGACTATTTCGCATGGACATGAAATTTTGGCATCAATGGCTTCCAATCAAATTAATTCAAAATATTCAACAGTACGTTACACAATTCTTGTTTTGGAAACATGTTAAGTTAATACTGAGCTGTACTTTATAGACATACCTGCTGCTAACTCACTGCGTGCCACCATTCCTTCCATCAGGCTAGGTGGTTTACTAGCCGGTGCTTTATTGGCGGGTGGTATATCCATTCCTCTCCCTGCACCGTAATTTCCACCAGCATTCCTATCCGCCCTGCTCACTTGTGCCTCTTTACTTCCTTGTCTGATTTTCTCAAAAGATCTAGCAGGCACATCAGCATGTGGAACATTAGTTCCTCTCCCAGCAGCTCTGCCCCGTTCTTGCATTTCTTTATCAAGTGATATATCATTCATCTCTCTACCTGCTTCCCTAGCCCGCTTTCGTATTGAATCGTCCTGTGACGTCTCGAACCTCCCTCTAGACGCACCTCTCGCCGGCTCCTGTAACATCTCAAACCTCCCTCTCCCTGCATCTCTCGCCGGCTCCTGTAACATCTCAAACTTCCCTCTCCCTGCATCTCTCGCCGGCTCCTGTAACATCTCAAACTTCCCTCTCCCTGCATCTCTCGCCGGCTCCTGTAACATCTCAAACTTCCCTCTCCCTGCATCTCTCGCCGGCTCCTGCGTTCGTCTCTTAGGTGCCTTACAGCCTAAGCATGTTGGACACTCAGCAGCATTTATGTTTCCACATCTGAGACAAAGAAAGCACAAGGGCAACAATAAGATATGGTCAGACGGTCAATTGGGTTTTTTCAATAATAACATGAACTTTAAGAAATTAAATGTCTCAACTGCCCGATAAACTGAAACTCAATGACCTTGACACAAACTTTGTGACACTAATGTTATCACGCTCATTCATACCAGCCATGTATGGTTAAAATCGAGCAAAAAGATTCCACCAGAAACATTATAGACCAATCAAATCTCTGTAGAAGTCCTCAAACTTGCCACCCTAGGTGCGTCCAGCACAACTTGTATTAGATCTGACAAGCAGTTAATGATGAGATATGTTAAACATATTATATAACACGAATGGATAGGATGGACACTACGCCATTTAAGCCTACTTTGTGAGCTAATAATGAAAGACTCCGATCTGTCACTCAGACATCTGATATAGGCTTGCGCGATTGTGTGATTAAATCGAAAATTGCTATTATTTTTTAAATCCTGGATTTATATGATTTAAAAGGAAATAATCAAATAATCATGAATAATTCCACTGCATAAAATATTTCAAAATCTACCTTCTTATTTACATTTTGCTCAGCGAATGCATGTCCATTTGCAGGCCAAGAAAAGACTATTTTTGAAAATGTATCATTGGAATGCCTGGCTCGATGTTCGAGCCAGGCATTCCAGTGATAAATTTTCAAAAATAGTCTTTTCTTGGCCTGCAAATGGACATTTCCAAACACCATTGTAGCTTTGGTCATTGATATACCTTTGTTGTTATATCGGTGTAATTTGTAACCAGGACGATTAATCGAGTAATCACGATTATTCTTAAATAATTGATCGCAATCGCGATCACTCAAAGTAATAATCGTGTAAGCCTAATCTGATGTAATGGACAAAATATTTGTTAGCCGATGCTACAATCAAATGGAGTAGGTGTCAAGATTCATGAAAGTGGAAAAGATTTGTCAGTAAGACTGACTACAGGAATTCGCTGTCAGTCAAGTACATGACACCATAATCAAATACGTCACACGCAGGCCAACGTTACAATTAACCCTTTAACTCTCATAGCAGCTAAAAATGGCTTCTGCAGTGGTCTTGAGAAATGTCCATTTGTAGACTAAGAGAAGACCATTTGAAAATTTACCACTCGAATAACTGGCTCGATAACCGAGTCAGTCATTCTAGTGGTAAATTTTCAAAAAATAGTTTGTCTGCAAATAGGCATTTTCTATGAGAAAATTGAAATTTTCTGGAACAAATTCAAAGGTTTACAAGGTTAAAGTACGTCATGACGTGTAAGTCCATCAGGAACTATTAATAGTGTACAAATTGTATGTCTTTACTACTTAATGGCAGGGCGAGAAATGGGCGTGGCAGGGCTAGAAATGGGTGTGGCAGGGTGAGAAATGGATGTGGGAGGGCTAGAAATGGGCATGGCAGGGCTAGAAATGGGCATGGCTGGGCTAGACGTGAATCCTTCTATTGAACATATTGTTTTGCACATCATATGATGGTTCTTACAATGTATACAGTACAACTCAGAAATAAGTTAACATATTTTCAAAATGAAATAAAATGTACTGTTGAACATTATGAACATAATTGAATTGAAAGATATTAGGCAGCAATGTCTTCCAATTCAATTATGTTCAAAAGAACTTTTCTTACATCATGTTCAAAATTGTACTAAGAAACATATTTCTGATGTCGTTTTGGAACTTACCCACACTCCCATGGCTCAGTGTCCGCTTGCTTTGGTTCTGCTTTCACTTGAACTCGCATAAAGGCTGCAATACACAAATGGTTAACCGTTACCAATCTGATGCCTATATTTTAACTTTTATTGTGTCAATAGAAAAGAAACTGGTGAACATTTTAAAACCATTTTGATAGACGATGTTGATGTCTACGACAGAAACATCTTCCACCAAATTTGTTGATAAATGAACAGCAGGTGATTTTTTAAATTAGTTTCAAATTTTAAAATTTTGACATCAGATTGGTAGGAGTTAATCATCATACCATTGCCATTTATAAAGGGAAAGACGGTCACGAAAATCTAAATATTTGCTAAGTAAATGTCCATTATTTGCAGGCCAAGAGATGAGTTTTGAAAAGTTAGCACTCGAATGACTGATTATCGAGCCAATTATTCCAGTTGTGAACTTTAACTAGAGGCCAGAAATGTATGCCAAAGCTTTTTGCTAAATGTAAAATATTCTGCCGCCATTGGCATCAGTGTAGGCACAATTCTGATTCCTAGGCGAGACAAAAAGTTGCCTATGATAACGATGGAAACAAATTGGCTCGACACTGAGATTATAGTAATATATTGTAAATATAATATATTTTAACTATAGTCTATTGAAAATGCAGAAAATTATTTGAAAACTTAAGATAATTTAAGCAAATTCTAAAAATAATTTGAATTCTTTGAAAGTCATTTGAACGCAACATTAAGACAGCAAAGGCTTCCCTTCAAATTATTTTCAAACTTTTTCAAAATGAAATTCATAAAACTGATATACTATGATTGAATGATTGAAAGAATTACCCCTTTCACCACCAAATCCCTGATAACGTTCATTCTTTCTGATGGATAGAATATTCTGTTGAATATTTTGAAGTTAGCATGACTTGAAAGCTGTTGCTGACTAAGGCAGCAATGGCTTCATGTTATATCAACATCAAAATATCCAACAGCTTTTCTGTATAATTGTCCTGAAACTGAGATGAGGAATTTCTCGATGAACTGGTTAATACTGAAGTATAACAACAGTTAGGTTAACGACAAGAAATACTTTCAATTCTGCTTCCATAAAATTCAATTTTCATTTTCTGATAAAAATTAGAACAGAACCCGGAAAAGTCGGATAAATGCTGAAAAAGTAGGAAAAGTAGGACCACTGTAAGACGGGATTATTTGCATTGGAGAATTGAAATGACTTGATAGAAAAATCAGTTCGGGAGAGACCGCTAAAGAATACAATATTAATTAATGCATACGTTTAGTAGAATCACTGTATGGTGTGCTTGGCCCCAATGACCGACTGTCTCCATTTGCACCCAATGAGAGGCTGGCTTCTTTAATCCCTATAACTCGTTTCTTGCCGCAGTAGTTGCAAATTGAGCGCTTTGCAAAGTTCATATAACGACAATGTCTGCGTAAATAATATTAATCATATCATACATCATTGAACAACAGTGAGAGATTTGCTATATATGTCTTTCCATTTTATCCATCCATCATCTGACGTCAGAATCAACTACGTGATGTGTAAGATGATGTCATAATCAATTACAGCATGAATGACCCGATTTAGTCTGTATTAAGCGCTTAATAGTCCGACACATTGTATGAATTGTATATCTTTGCTATTTAATAAACATGCTGTTGAAAATTTTGAAACTAATTTGGCTGGCCACTGTTGCTGCCATAGGCAGCAACAGTGCCCAGCCAAATTAGTTTCAAAATTTTCATTGCCATAGGCCGCAACAGCACCCAATCAAAATAGTTTCAAAATATTGAACATCTAACCTGTATAGTTTTCTGGAAATTGAGATTCAGAGTGCAGCGATCGATTGACCCCAACACAAGCAAGGTGTGGGTGGAGGTTAGCTAGAGATGGGCAGGCCATAGTTAAAACTGCAAAGGTCCCTTTATATATACCAAGTGTGTTCAGAATCAATTCATTAAACATGAGTAATGTTTCTAGGTTCTTCAGAACACCAATGTGGGAAATATGGACCAAGATTCATGAAGAGTCTGAATAGAATTTCAGCTTTCATCGAAAAATCCAGTTTCAGCTAAGCCCCACCCAGCTCTAGCTAAGCTCCAACCACACCTTGCTCGTGTTTGATTCCTACACTTTCTGAATATCAGTTTCCTGAAAAATATACAGGTTAGCTGTTAAATATTTTTAACCTATTTTGACTGGGTACTGTTGCTGCATAACGGTGCCCAGTCAAATTAGTTTCAAAATATTCAACAGAATGTTTATTAAATACATACAATTCGTACAAATTGTCAGACTATTAAGCATTTGTGTGCATCATTCATGTTGTAATTGATTATGACATCAGCCCACATGTGATGCGGCTGATTCTGACGTCATATGATTGACTGAGAAACTAGATTCCTCAATTGGGTTGTCAAGATTCCTAAGTGAAACTTGACAGTTATTGTCCAGAAATACAAAACACTTTTCTTAATTTGGTCAGTGATCATGACCTCTTTAAACTCAAAATCAAAGGGTTCTTTTATATTGCTAAGGGAACAGAGCAGCCAAGACGGGTGAAGAGCTCTTCAGCAAATCTTGCGTTGTAATCGTCATGCCCTTAATTGGGTCATCTTTCACCACTGACCATTTGACTCCATAATCAATAAGATTATTCAGATGGCAAATATGAAGACACGAGGCAAGTTTTAAGATCCCTTCACTAAAGCTTGAAGTGGCATTCGGAATTGCGAGCAATTTCCTTAATTGGGTCACAAGACTTACTAGGGTTATTCCGACTACAAAAGCTTAGCTGCTACAAATATTTATGCATGTTTCATCAAGTAGGACACTTTGTCAAAAATGACAAAACATACCACTATTGTTGGCAGATAATGGGCAAGTCACTGTATATAAGCTGACCACAGCTGAGCTAAAACTTTTTCCTAAGATAAGATTTAACCCTTTAACACTCATATCAGCCAAAAATGGCTTTTGCAGGAGTCTTTAGAAATGTTCATTTGCAGACCAAGAGAAGACTATTTTTGAAGCTTTACCACTGGACTGACTGGCTCGATAACCGAGCCAGTCATTCCAGTAGTAAATTTTTAAAATAGTCTTCTCTTGGTCTGCAAATTGACATTTTCAATGAGAAAATAGAAATTTTCTTAAAACAAATTCGACGGTTAAAGGGTTAACAGCAAATAGTGTCCTGAGATTTCAATGCACTGTATGAAACAGGAACATACTACTAACGTGCTACTGAATATACATACCCACATGTCCAGTCTTTATGCACATCACCAACAGCATCACCTAGAACAGAAAATAAAACAAGAATGCGTGTAGCCATGGTATTGAACTTTGCCAAAACAGACTATGTACCATAATACACCTTTTAGTATCCTCTAGGCCTCTAAATCAGGACAAGACATATTCAATTTTATAAACGTCATATATCTCAGAAATGGGGTGGCCCTATATTACAGGGTTTTAATTGTGGCTCAACTAGTATAAGTCTGTGTGCCTCAGTCAGTCTGTCTGTCAGGTTCTTTAAATTTCTGACAAAGCTGCCTAACTCACGACTATAATGTGTTTCATGTGTTCTCAAATAACTTGATTATCTCCCTAAAATCAGATTTCTCAAGTAAGCATTTTAGAAAGCTATCAGTCTATGAGAATGTAATAATAACCACAGCATACGGTTACCGAGTACGGCTGTGCGGGTTTGGTAAGAACACAACCGGTGACGGTGTTGGCCATAAATCCGGTTTTAACAGATATCCGGTCTATTGGCTGAAAATATTTTCAGTTTTCGTGAAAAAAAAATTACGTTTTTAGGGGTAGACTTAAATCTGTAGCTACATGTATAGTATCCGATGCAATTTTAGAGGATATACTGAAATCATTACTTAAATTGCTTAAAAACATTAGATTCTGCGCTTTTAAATTCATCGCGATGGCATTTCAAGTTCTTGCACAATCTGTCATATATTAGATTCCTAGACAATTAGCAATTCGTATACCACCCCCTCTAGGATAACGCATAGAGATACATTGCCAAATTTACTGTAGCTTTTAGTGGCCAATTCAAGTGGTTCATGGAGTAGAAAATATGTTTTTGGATGACTAAACTAGTTAGAAAATTTGTAGAGCATTCGCTAAAGATACTACTCAATAATTAGTCATTTCAGGTCTTGGAAACACCGAGCCGGTGATAAATTCTGAAAGATGGCAGACCTAATTAGACTGTTACACAGCCTCCATTTTGGAGACCAGTGAGATTCATGAGAAGCATTATGCAAATGTATATAATATAAAGACTAGTTCCCGATAGCCTACGCTTACACATGCTTATGTCGAATTTAGTTACAGACGTCGTAATACTGCCACGTGTTACAAATCTACATATCGTATATGCCTGAACATGTGTAGTAAATTAAATTTATTGATCTAATTAATCGGATATGTGTAATCAAACTCGGCCGTATCATACTATTTACTAGCATACAGTTTCCGCGAAAAAGGAATTCATACGTATTTTAATATAGATCATAAGCGCGATTTGGAAGGACTTGGTTTAAAACTGTATAAGTTGTAAGCTGTAAGTTGTTTTCCGGCGCTAATAATGTATATCGACCTGCGTCGAGTGTTAATTATATCATCCTACATACATCGAGCCAGGTCCTGAACATTCACGAGAAATTACTCTTGATCGCCCGAGCGATTACACAAATTCTATCTCAACTTACTTTGGCAGGTTAGATCACGTCCCGGGTTTAGAGTCTCGGATGCACGTTCATAATTCATAACAGACATAGATATCAGAAACACTAGATCGCTTATGATATGCTTTCAAGCGTGTATTATAGAATTTAATAAAACGCTCGCAGATTATAATTTCTGAATGTATGTAGCAATACAATCTAGCAACATTCTCCTGTTACGATACTGCGTAGGTATGGTTTTATTTCAGATTTTATTTCGCAAATAGATAAAATTAAAGCAAATTTATACAATCAATGTTATATATTATGATATATCCTTAAAAACATAACTATAAAACTGGATTTTTAAACATACACGGTTGTCAAATTGTCACCGGTTTTCGAACCGTCATGCTTAAAAATCCGGAGATGGTTCATAATCTGGATAACCGCACAGCCCTATTACTGAGCCAGTCATTCCAGTGGTAAATTTTCAAGAATATTCTTCTTTTGGCCTGAATATGGGCATCCCCAATACGATTGCAGAGGCCATTTTCCGTCGTCTTAAACATTAAACAGTTAAGCTAGCACAACAGGGGTTAAAAAGATAGGCTGGAACTACACGGTTCAGAGGCCGGGATTATCTTTCTATGACATACGAGAAAACATATTGAATTTCCCAACCTTATTTCAAAATTTCCCGATTCCATGACTCCAAAACCAATACGAACCACGTCTTATAAATGAGTGAACATGTGTTTTTCCTTTTTGATACTGTGTCCAAAATTTGGACAACGCAAACTATGACAGAGATAATAGAATACAGTACATGTCTGACCGTTTTCAAGATTCACTCCAATAATGGCTAATATTAGTGAGAACCCAGGCAACTTCACATGCTTTCTGATGGGAGCTAATGATCAAGATTATCTATGAAAATGAACATTGCAGGGCAAAAGAGTAACTATTTTAGAAACTTTACCCTTGAAATTACTAGCACATTTATGTAGACAGTCATTCCAGTGTTAAGATTTAACCTCTTGTCCTGCAAATGGACATTTCTCTAAATTCTTTGTCTACTGAATGTCCAGTTTGCAAGACAAGACTATTTTTGAAAACTTACCATTGAAATGACTAGCGTGGCTATTGAGCCAGTCATTCCAGTGGCAAAAGTTTGAAAAAGTCCCTTGTTGGTCTGCAAATGGACACTTCTCTTGACCACAACAAAGGTCAGTTTTGGTTAAGTTGATCATTAATCCCGTAATGGTCAAGCCGGCCGAAACCTGCCTCTGAACTGATCTTGATGAATGTCCATTTACAGGCCAAGAGAAGACTATTTTTGAAAATTTATCACTGGAATGCCTGGCTCGATAACCGAGCCAGTCATTCCAGTGATAACATTTTAAAAAATACTCTTCTCTTGACCTGCAAATCGAAATTGAATAAGCAAATATTTTGATTTTTTTTGGACCAAATTTGACCATTACAGAGGTAACATGTGACTTCAACCCCTGTGAGACACGCTATACTCACCTCAGGTATGTCATGCCTCGCAGGGTTTGAAATCACCAGATTTATATCAACACACCACCCATCTTTACGATGGGCCATAATACCAAATTACCTTCTGTCGCTGTTGGTTTGACATTTTTACCAAGAGACATGTCACTTGGAGACCTTTTTTTTCCACACTCTTTACAGTTTGTTCGTGAACCAAAATTGACGAATGTACATTTCCTGCAAATATAACAAGAGCAATCAGAGATTGCAAACTCTCTCCCTCTAAGGTACATGTAAGTGGTTAGTTAACATGGTTCCAAAACAAGAACAGAAACATGTTAGTTAATACAATTTTGAATATGATGTAAGAAATGTTCTGTTGAAAATATTTTAAATTTTAAATGCAAATAGTTGATGCTTAAAAATCTTCAAATTCAAATGCATTTGCATTTGAACCCATTCCGTTGTTTTTTTAAGATATCTCGACACAATTGTGCACAAATAACTCTACAACCTTGAAATTCCAGCTTCGCAATCGCAAAACATCAACAGTCCCCAGTCAAATCAGTTTCAAAATATTCAACATAATATTCCTTACACCATAAAGAATTTGCTGTTTTTGGTCCACAAGGGTAAGTGTTAATGAACATCAGTAAGACGACGACTAATATACGTACCCACATTTCCAGTCACCAGATACTTCACAACCGAAAAAAACAAGAAAATAAACAATTACTTACATTGAGATATAGCACAATTTTAACCCTTTAATGGTCAAGATTGGTGAAGAAAATTAGAGTTGAAAAGACAGTTTTTGAAAATTGACTACTGGAATGACTGGCTCGGTTAGCGAGCCAGTCATTCCAGTAGTCAATTTTCAAAAACCGTCATTCCAATAGTCAATTTTCAAAAACCGTCATTCCCAGTGATAAATGTTCAAAAATAGTCTTCTCTTGCCCCGACTCTTGGTCTGCAAATGGACATTTTTCAAGCCCACTGCAGAAGCTAGGCTCGAGTGTTAAAGACTCAAAGGATTAAAACCAAAACATCTGCAGAAGCCATCTATCCCTAGTACTTTGAAAAAAGTCCCACCGTTCACAGCATTAAGTGCCACATTCATGTGTCCCCCATGCAGATAGGATGTGACGAAAACATCATGGTAGGGTCACACAAATTCACACCAGAATGTTTGAAAATAAAATTGTTAAAATTGTATATGTTTAGAGGCTTAATGTATGTACATCACTGTAATTAAACGTTACAAATCTTAACATATGACGATTTCATTTAAATATCTTCTTTACGATACAAAACTTATTCTGTTGAATATTTTAAAATTAATTTGATTGGAAGCTGTCGCTGCCTAAGGCAGCAGTGGCTTCCAGTTAAATTAATTTTAAAATATTCAACATTTTTTCTGTATAGTTGCCTTGAAAATAAGATATGGGGAAGTCATCGGTGAAAGTGCTAAGCCTATGACAGCAACTCCATTTACAGACAACTACATGTATATAGAAGAGGTCACAGAACAAGTAACCTCTACCAGTACCAGTACCACCAAAGCACACCACACCAAGCACGCACGCACGCACACACACTTGATGCCCCTCAACCAGCACACAAGCTAACCCGCTGGTCTCATGTTCAACTAAACATTGTGGAACCAGTTACAGGATGTCGTCCAAAGCTCTCACATTCGAAAGCACATACACTGTCCATCTCTACACAGGCAAAATCATTGGCACCTGCAAAACACTCAGCATCGTGCACCTAATCACCCGCCTCCACTGCCACAAGCAGTATGTAGGTGAAACCAAGCATGAATTCAAAATTAGAATACAGGACCATTTCAGGGACATAGGATACCAGAAGGGCTCACTTTCAGTCCACCACTTCAACCTTCATAATCATAGATAGGAACACAGGTCCTACTGCAATATACAGGTCTTAAGACGTGACCCCAATTATGCCAATGCGGACACCAAAAACCGCAAAAAGAAGACTTACTGGATACTCCTACTCTGCACAGCAGAGCCTGCTGGCATCAACCATATTGGATTGAGGTTCAAAACAAGCCCCATCCCTCTAATCCCCACCTTACCTCCCAATGCTATAAGAACCTATAGAGGAAAGCTGTTGAATATATTGAAAGTAATTTAAATGGAACATATTATTGTTGCTGTCATAGACAACAGCTCCCAGTCAAAATAGCTTCAAAACTTTCAACAGAGTACTCTTATACCATTTCAAGAATTTTAATTTCTGTCATGTAAGGATTAACCGTCTGCCTGCTGAATTCCTGAATGACGGGCCATAATGGCAGATGTTCAAAATGGCAGATGTTATAAACAGACATCAACACTAGATTGGACGGTTGATGACACGCCATTGCAAATCCCTGCGTACAGCGCGTTGACCTTCTGACACCACCCCTGGGGTAGAGCCCACATACCAAACTTGATTGTATTCCATCCAACAGTTTTGGAGCAGTTGTGTTATAATCACTTTTTGCAGACAGCCAGCAAGCCAGAGACACACAGCCAGCCAGAGAGACAGACGGATGGGATGACATAATCCCAACCTGTCTTCGAAACACATGGGGATAATAATAATCAGTACCTTGTCTCACGGCTGGTTGCAGCTTTTTAACGACAGGTGGAGGCCTTTGATCATGGCACTTCTTACAAGTTTGTCGCATCTCAGGGTTCATGAAATTACAGCTCCTGAAAGATATATACACGTTACGCATGTAGTTGACATCTTAACCGTCAAATTTGTTCAAAGAAAATTTTAATTTTCTTAGAAAATGTCCATTTGTAGGCTAAGAGAAGACTATTTTTGAAAATTTACAACTGGAATGACTGGCTCAGTTATCGAGTCAGTGGCTCGGTTATCGAGCCAGTCATTCCAGTGGTAAGTTTTCAAAAATAGTCTTCTCTTGGTATGCAAAGGACATTTCTCAGGACCACAGCAGAAGCCATTTTTGGCTATCAGTGTTAAAGGGTTAAAAAATATAAGGGCCTGTGTAGCTCACCTGGAATACAGGTATTTCCGTAAAGTTGTGATTCTTAATGTGCATGATTAGACGCCTACCACGCTAAGGTTCCTCAATGCAAGGCTGACTTGTTAGTAGTCTATTAACCATTTAATGACTAAATCTAATCCAAAAATAATTATATTCGCTTATTGAATGTCCATTTGCAGGCCAAAAGAAGACTAATTTTGAAAATCTACAATTGGAATGATTGGCTCGATGATCGAGCCAGTCATTCTAGTGGTAAATTTTCAAAAATACCCTTCTCTTGGCTTACAAATGGACATTCCTCAAAGCTACTGCAGAGGCCAGTTTTGGCCGGCTTTGGCATGAAACCGTTAAAGAGTTTATGGCTTATTTCCGATAATCCAAGATGTCCGCCAACAAAACTGATCAATAAGGTTTCTGTATATAAGCTCAGTTAGAGCCCTTTCAGTAAACTTTGTGGTTAAATCATTCAAGCAATTAGATGTAGAATTTTAAAGGATTTATAGGAAATTTCAGAGCAATCAAAATCGTAACTTGTTTGACAAAATCATAATGATTGGCACATTTGTAATTTATCTGTGGCAAAGGAAAAACTAGATTTAAAGTAAAGGAGAGTGAACCAGTCAAATCTTGTTGATTGGCACGATTGGTAACCTCAGATACAGTAATAAAACTAGTACTAGTAACAGTAAAATACGCAAGATGTTACACATTGAACTAAAACAAAGTTTCTAAACATTATTTATCAGAATAATCGTAGTAGTGATTTTGTCCGTACTGAAACCAATCAGTCACATCGCTGCACCTACTGTGCTTTTCAGTGAGGTTCAGTACAACACAAATAACATTCACTATACACTGAGAACCAAGATTATTGACAGCCTGTTACTGGTAAATACGGCTAATTATTTTGAAAATCATTTGACCAGACATAATTGCCAGCGGAAGCAATGACTTTCAGTCAAAATGTTTTCAAAACAGGCAGCTAAGATAACTTTGTTGTTTCGATGGTCACAAAATGACTCCAGACAAATATTTTGAAACCATTTTAACTGAAATTTGTTGCTGCCACCACAAGTCACCTTCTTTCAAATTGTTTTCAGAATAATTTGCGGTATTTTATGTTTCTGTGTGTAGCAGGTAGACTACCATGACAGGATTTCTCATAAGGGTACATTTGAGGGTTTATATTAAATTGTTTATTTTACCTGGACTTAACCCTTTCACCGACGAACTCCTCATATCTCATTTTCAAGACAATCATACAGGAAAACTATTCCATATTTTGAAATTAATTTGACTGGAAGCAGTTGCTGCCTTAGGCAGCAACAGCTTCCAGTCAAATTGATTTCAAAATGTTCAACAGAATAAGTTTCATATCGTAAAGAATGTAATTTTTTCAAATATTTATCAGTGAAAGGGTTAATGGTCAAGCCGAATAAAACGGCCTTTGTAATGGTCTTAACGAATGTCTATTTGCAGGCCTAGAGAAGACTATTTTAGTTATGATTCGTAACTAGCATAAGTCAGTCTATCAGTCTGTCTGTCTGTCTGTCTGTATACCGTGTGTCAGGCATGTTGAAAATTTATCCCCAGAAAATATTTCCTGCATGCTAAATTTTTCACGAAATTGCAGCTTTTTTGAGCTAGTCATTCCAGTGGTAAATTTTCAAAAATAGACTCCTCTTACCCTGCAAATTGGCATTTTCTATGAGAAAATTAAAATTCTTAGCATCAAATTCAAGCATTAAAGGAGCATATTCACATCAAAATGCTTGAAAATAAAATAATTAAACTTGCATACTTTTATAGGCTTAAATTGTGTGCCAAGATGTAATGAAACGAAATAAATCTTAAAATATGATGATTTCTTTTCATATTTATTAAAGGTGCATATTCACAGCAGAAGGATTAAAAGTGCTAAAGTTATATACTTTTAGAGGCTTAAATTGTGTGCCTAGATGTAATGAAACGAAATAAATCTTAGCTTAATGATGATTTCATTACGTATAAATTAATACAAATTTTTAAGTTGTATAATTGAATTACAGGTACGAGTCCCTAATTCAAAATGACAACTAAACCTACAAAATTTATTTATATAGAATGAAATCATCGTATGTTAAGATTTATTTCGCTTCATTACATTGAGGTACACAATTTAAAGGTCTTGTGAGGACTTGCGGTCGATAACGAGTTTTAATTAATTTTATGGTCTACTACACTATTTAAACACAATAACGTCACTTTGGAGTGAGAAAAATATGTTAGGCAGCCCAAATAACGAGATTAAATGACGCCTCAATCTGAATCACATCACCACTCGCTGTGACGTTACACCGGGAATGGCGCTGTGAGCTGGGTCAATATTTTTCTGTCTGTAGTACAAAGGTAACATATTTTAAAACGTGCGTTTAACAGGATAGACTTCACCTAACATAACATAAATTATGTCAGGTTGAAGCTAAGTCTTCAAGAAATAAAAAATCATGATTTTTTTAAATCTATTATGATATTTACTAATTTTTAATGGTTTCATGGATAGCTATATTCGCATAATAATAGGCCTACAACTACGGTAAACCATGGGCAGTGATGAAAACCGGCAATATTTCAATGCATGTGACAAATACTCTGTAGTCTAGTAGGCCTAATTGCGGATCCATTACCGTTCTTGAAAGGACTGGGTGTACTATGTACTGTCTGGGATGGATGGATGTGAGCGTGATGATCGAGGTTGGTGGGAGAGGTTGACGATGGCTATAATTGTACTATTATTCATATCTAAATGTATAGGCTACAGAGTGCATGCAGTTACAACTTTTTCTGAAGATTACGAATCTACAATAAGCGTGTCCTATGTGAAATTTCCCGTGATTACTGATTAGAATGTAATTGTTTACCTATAAGCTTTTGGCAATGTGTTTGTATAATAATAATAATAATGTAGAGGCATGGACGGGTCAACACGTACGTTGGTGTGTGTGTGTGTGTGTGTGTGTGTGTGGGGGGGGGGGGGGGTCACGCCTGTGACAACCATATGAACTATATCGTTTTCAAACCAACTTCTTCCATGTATGGAAGTAGCATACACTCATATTTCAATGTTATGAAAAAAGCAAAACTGTAGCGGATGAACAAATTTTAAATAGGTAGGTGAACTGACAGATGTTCAGAGGTCGCTAGCGTATCATCTTTACTTACAGTGCAGCTCATAAATAATTTTAAATGCTTCCAAAGCAAAAACACAAATATGTTAGTTAGAACCATATGAACATGATACAAGAAACATTATGTTGAATATTTTGAACACAATTTGGGTTGACATCCAACCCAATTATGTTCAAAATATTCAACAATATATGTTATTTAAGTTGTACTATAAGCGTGCGGACGGCAGTGAAAGCCTCACTACGCACCTCGACCGCTGCCTAAATTGTAAACAAACCGTGTACTGTCAATAATATGTCAATGTAGACTATCCGCAAATAGATTAGTTTTGATTAGATTTATATTTACCCGACATTTTAGTTAACTTCAAACACATAACTGGAGTAACTGCTATAGTGCAATCATAAATTTATTCATAAGCCTACACAATGGTAAATTGCGATCGTATGTGCACTGAGCGGTGTAGGCCTACTTAACTATCATTTAAAAAGTTGCATGTGTACATGCATGCCTATCATATATGCAAAATCTCTGCAGTCAATCCAGAAAGATAAGATAAATATATGCATTTGTAGAATTGTATTCCAAGAAGTGTGTGGGTGGGTTTGATTAAATATAGCCTACTTCACGTACACGAACTCCGATGTTACTGTCAACTCTAACAGGCCTATACGTTAGAATTGTGATGTCAGGCACCATGACGATGAGGTCTGTCCTTTAAATTTTAATCAACAAAAATATCATCAACTTCGATATTATTGAACCTTTGTGCATCTCGAACAAAGTAGTGTCCCTGTGTGAACAATGAATTGTCAAAGAATAGGTGCATGCATAGGTGCATGCATAGGTGCCTAATACGCGCAGCAGTAGAGCCTAGATTTGCTCCCGAGATAATAATCTAGACTAATAGGAATTGGTGTCATCCCGGTGTGACGTCACAACTCTAGTGCGATAGCTAAAAACGTTTGGTTGTCAAGATGGTTGCTATATGCTTATCTCAGCTTTGGCTGGGCCGATTACAAAAATTAAAAAAGCATTTTGTTCTTCTAGTAAAGGAGAATCTGTATTATGATTTTCTTTAAGCCTCTAAAAGTATATAATTTCAACAGTTTTATTTTCAATCATTTTGGTGTGAATATGCACCTTTAATATAATTATTTAAAGTTGCAACTAAAAAAACTATAATAATTTATATGGAATGAGATCACCATATGATAAAATTTATTTCGTTTCATTACACTGAGGAACAGCCTCTAAAAGTATACAATTTTAACCATTTTATTTTCACGCATTCTGCTATGAATATGCACCTTAACTCACAATAAACACGAGCCATCAGAAGATGGTATATATCCACCCCCCCCCCAAATATCTCACTATTAGGGAATATCAATTGGCTTCAGATAAGCACAAATCAGGATTTAATTTATCATTAATAGATAAACTCTCTTTCCCTATTTCATGTTTCCTGTTATGAACATTTATATCCGGGCAACAAAGATGACATCATCACATCAAGAAATGATTGGTACTGCAGTTAATGTATCAGCTTAAAGATATTTAGAGGGATAATTCTGTAATAAATAATTTTCTGGCCGCGAAAAAAGCACATGCACATCTTCAAATGGTAATGACTAGATTTACCACATTTCAAAAGAATTGTAACTAAACTCTAGGAGTTGCGTTGACAAGGATGGACTGACAGATGAACATACATTTTGGACAGGTGCATGGTGTACAACTAAACAGATAGCACATGCATGTCTTCATGATAACACTTACCAAGTTTCAAAAGAATCACAGCTAAACTGTAGAAGTTGCGTTGACAAGAAATGATTGGCAATGCAGTTTATGTATTGGCTTTAAGACATTTAAAGGGTGATAACTCTGTAATGAATAATTTTTTGGCCGCGAAAAATACACTTGCACATCTGCACATGATACTGATGTGGACGAAATTTTAAATTTTTAATTAATCCATTGAGACATCTAGAAGTACCGTTGACAAAAAATGATTGTCAGAGCTAGACGGACCAACAGATGAACATACATATGTTTTGGACACAAGGATGGACGAACAGGTAATCGGATAGCTTATCTTTCACGTGGCAATAACACTTACCAACTTTCAAAAGAATCAGAGCTAAACTGTAGGAGGCGTTGCATTGACAAGAAATGATAGGCAATGCAGTTTATGTATCGGCTTTAAGACATTTAAAGGGTGATAACTCTGTAATGAACAATTTTTGGGCCGCGGAAAAAGCACATGCACGTCTTCAGATGGTACTGACTTGATTTACCACGTTTCAAAAGAATTGTAACTAAACTGTAAGAGGAGTCGTGTTGACAAGACGGGGAGCGATGTACAGATGGACGGACAGACATGTTGATCGCTATATTCCCCCATCTTCCAGACTGTGGGGATAATAAATATACGTACCCACATTCCCAGTCGTTTTTAAGCTCTTCAAAACCTGAAAACAACAAAAACAAAATAAACAATTACATATGAAGTTAGATAGATATAGTGATTTTAATTGTCCGCCCGCTGAATTTCTGCAGACTACATTTTCCATGCGGTTTAACCATGTATATGCTGAATATTTTGAAAACAATTTGACTGAAAATTGTTGGTGGATATTTTAAAATGAGGACCTGATTGCCCAGTATACACAAGTTCATTAGGAATAGAGAAAACTTAATTCATCAATATACAGATTTAAGAAAAAAGCGTAACATACCCCTGGGTTTTCCACTGGTTTTTCTCGGTGCGGTACACTCCGAACAGCGCGAGCTCGAATTATAGTTTAAAAATGTGCAATTCCTGTAGAGAATAAAAATAAGCAAACATAACTAAAACACAAGCTTTCATCCCATCACCTTAGTGAGAATTAAAGCCAATTTTTTTTGGACAAGTTTTAAGTTTCACAGGGGTAGTCAATCTGGCTAACCCAGATGGATTCGGCTGTAATACAATACCAAGAGGGGTATTGTCCACTTACCAGATTCAAAGCGGATCCATTGTAGCTTTCTAATGCTATGCTTAGTAACCAATAAAGGAATCCAGTTTTAGCTATGCCCCGCCCATCTTTAGTTAAGATTGACCTACACTTCACCCGAGTTGGGATCAATTGATCCCTGAACTCCCTGACTATAAATTTCCAGAAAACTATAAACTCAGGTAAGCTGTTGAGTATTTCAAAATTAATTTGCCTGGGCATGGTTGCTGCCGATGGCATTGGCAGCAACAGAGCACAGTCAAATTAGTTTCAAAATATTCAACAACCAGATCAACAGACATATTCATGTATAAACAGGACAATAGACAGAGACATATTGCTATGTTCACCATCAACATAGTCAGGGGAGATAAATAAGTTCATGCTGTCATATGTTTAATGAATGAATATATATAAACCATTTAATGGTAAAATTTGGTCGAGAAAATCTAGATATTTCCTTTTGAATGTCCATTTGCAGAAGAGAAGACTATTTTTAAAAATTTACCAATGAAATGACTGGCTCGGTTATCTAAGCACAACAGATACATGATATTTCATTTCAATAAATAAAACCCTCCAAGTGGGCAATAGATGAATCCAGTTTTATCTATACCCCGTCCATCTCTAGCTAAGCTCCACCCACGCTTTGCTCGTGTTGGGAGTGATCGATCCCTGCACTCTGAATCTTAATTTCTGGAAAACTATACAGGTAAGCGGTTGAATATTTTGATACTAATTTGACAGTCAAATTAGTTTCAAAATATTCAACAGCACGTTTATTAAATAGTAAAGACATACAATTCGTACAACCTGATGGACTATTAAGCGTTTAAGACTAAATTGAGTCATTCATGGCATAATTGATTATTATGAGACACATAGTTGATTATGATGTCATATGATTGACTGAGAAACTAGATTCATGAATTGGGCTAATTGATATTAAAATGATCTTAGAAATCATGATCCAAACAAGAGGGATAATATCATGTCCTCACCTGGAATATTAATATTTTGAAACGACACGATTCTTTAAATTTTGCTAAACTACAAGGCATTAAGTACAAAAATTGGAAACGGTTCCAAGCATGGTAACTTCTGAAAATCCATGAGCAATAAGATGTTTGGAGGCCTGTCAGAATCATGTCCTTTACCCATGTTTGTCTTAAATCATCCCAGCTGTTAATGACGAATAATCTTTTACATGATTTCCGGGGAAAATTTTCAGGGTGCCAAAAAATGTGATCAACAGGATTTCTGTTGACGCTTGTATCCATTTGGTTTCTTATTACTACTACTCATACAGTCGTCATTCAATCGCATTGAAAGTTCACACATATTCCAGGAATAAGTACTGACATCCTACCGGAGCCAGCTTTCCATTCACTGCACTGTAGTTTTACTAAACCATACGAAATTCTACTATCCTCGGGTTAACGGGTTAGTGTTCAAATCGAGCCATGATGACCCCCAACCAATGGAGGATTTGAGTTTATCCATAAATTATGTGATGTCATAATCAACTATGTGATGTGTAGGCTGACATCATAATCTATTACATCATAAAACAAGAGTTTTAGTGAAACTCAACATACGCCCGCAAACATACTTGTTTGAGGAATGATAAATGTGAATAATTAGTCTGTTTGAATCTTAAGCTTTGTAGAGGAGCCAGAAATGGTCAGATGGGGAGTGCTATCATATGATGTCCACCCTTAGTGCGGACTTATAAATATATTTTCACAACTCTCCACGATCTGGCCCGAGCAAGAAAATGTTGACAAATTTTAATCTTTCAAGAAAGATAACTTTGGCAAATATGGGCCGATTTTTGGAAAATATGGGCAGATTTTGCCCTTCATCAACCCATATTAGATCCAATGAAAACAAGAAAACTTTGACAAATCTTGTATTTCAAGGGAGATAACTCTGGCAATTATGGGGGGATTTTGCAGAAAGGAAATCATAACACTTCCTCTATACCTAATACATCTGCCGGAAAAAAAATTGTAAATGTGTAGGTTCAAGTCTTCAAGATCTGAGCGGACAAGAAAATTTTGATCAATTTTAATCTTTCAAGGGAGATAACTCTCACGAATATGCGAGGATTTTGTCGAAAGGAAATCATGAGACTTCGTCTATACCTAACACATCTGTCGGGAAAAAAATTGCGAGTGTAGGTTCAAAACTCTTCGAGATCTGGCCAGGAAAAGAAAATTTGGACGAATTTTAATCATTCAAGGGAGATAACTCCCGTGAATACACGCGGATTTTGCCGAAATGAAATCATGCCTCCCGCGAATATCGCCGTATCATGCCAAAACAAAATCATGACACTTCGGCTATACGTACCACATCCTTAGAAAAAAAAATTTGTGAGTGTGGGTTCAAAACTCTTCGAGATTTGGATCATGACTCCCCTGAATATGGGCGGATCATGCCAAAACAAAATCATGACACTTCGGCTATATGTACCACATCTTTTGAAAAAAAATTTGTGAGTGTGGGTTCAAAACTCTTCGAGATCTGTTCCGGACAAGAAAGTTTTGACTAATTTTAAGCTTTCCAGGGAGATAACTCTAGCGAATATGGGAGGATTTTGCCGAATCGAAATCATGACACTTCGTCTATGGGTAATATATCTGCAGAAAAAAAATTGTGACTGTAGGTTCAAAACTCTTCGAGATCTGTCCCGGACAAGAAAATTTTGACGAATTTTAAGCTTTCAAGGGATAACTCTAGCGAATATGGGAAGATTTTGCCGAATCGAAATCATGACACTTCATCTATAGGTAATATATCTGCTGAAAAAGATTTGTGAGTGTAGGTTCAAAACTCAGATCTGCTCCAGACAAGAATCAGATGGATGGATGCACGGACAGACGGACGGACAGATGGCGAGTGCCATCACATAATACGACCCCGCTTTGCGTGGGCATATAATGACTCAGATAATTTCATCATGAACGCCTAATTGATGACGGATTAAGCGTTGTTGGACGAATTGTATGTCTTTACTATTAACCCTATAATGGTCATACCGGGCAAACCCGGCCTCTGATATGGTGGAATGTCCATTTACTGGACAAGGGAATAAAATTTTTTCAATTTTATCACTGGAATGACTGGTTCGATAACCTAACCGAGCCAGTTACTCCAGTGATAAATTTTCAAAAATTGTATTCTCGTGGCCTGTAAATGGATATTCAAAATAAGCAGGTAATGCAATTTTCTTGACCAAATTTGACCATTAAATGGTTAAATGAACATGGCAGGAACACCACCCAGTCAAATCAGTTTCAAAATATTCAACAGCTAACCTGTATAGTTTTCTGGAAATTGAGTCAGGGAGTCCATGGATCGATCGATCCCAACACGGGTGAAGTGTGGGTGGAGCTTAGCTAAAGATGGGCGGGTTATAGCTAAAACTGGATTCCCCATTCTGACTACTAAATCTCAAAGATAAGTGAACCGTTAGACAAGTACACCGCTAAATTTGGATTCCTAGACTCAAGCCTCTTTAGAACTACTTCCAATCTAGGAAACGCTGTTGCTGTTTGAAAAGGCACCATCTTCAGCAAGTCATTGTCTCCAAGATATAAACCAGTCTTCTAGATGAAGCATATGAACCGTCCTGAAGCTTCTAAAGCACATAGACCAAACAAATTCTTACAAAGTTACTAAAGGTGAGAGATATGAACAGTCTTGAAGTTACTAAAGGTGATAGACATGAATAGTCTTGAAGTTGCTAAAGGTGATAGACATGAACAATCTTGAAGTTACTAAAGGTGACAGACATGAACAGTCTTGAAGTTACTAAAGGTGAGAGATCAAGTTGCCAAAGTAAATAGAGTTCATTTTATAAAGTTCTCATATGGTTAATAAATTTTATAATGTAAGTAAATGGGTGATGCTGGTTTAGCTAGACGTCGAGGAAAATACTTCATGATGTGGTCAAACAGTCATCTAAAAGCGCATCTTGTAACATACATTAAACCTCGTCGGTCAAAAATGGCTACTGTAGTGTTCTTGTGAAACAACCATTTACAGAGTAAGAGAAGACTATTTTTGAAAATTCACCACTGGAATGACTGGCTTGATAACCGAACCAGTCATTCCAGTGGTCAATTTTCAAAAATAGTCTTCTCTTGCTCTGCAAATGGAAATTTTCTATGAGAAAATTTAAATTTTCTTGAACAAAATGTGACTGTTAAAGGGTTACTAGATGAGAATCTGTGCATATGTTAATGATACATACCCACAAGACCAGGTTCCTGAGGACAGAAAAGCAAATAATGTGCAGAATTATATGAATTTGATCATAAATACAGAATCTACAGGTCAGATCAGTCAATGGATATTAGTTCTTGCTGTTAACCCTTTAACACACTTATCAGCCAAAAATGGCTTCTGCAGTGGTCTTGAGAAATGTCAATTTGTGGACTAAGAGAAGACTATTTTTTTTAAATTACCACTGGAATGACTGGCTCGATAACCGAGCCAGTCATTCCAGTGATAAATTTTCAAAAATAGTCTTCTCTTGGTCTGCAAATGGACATTTTCTGAGAAAATTTAAATTTTCTTGAACAAATTTGATGGTTAAATGGTTAAGGCAGATGAAAGCAGAACTAATTACCACTATTTACGCCATTCACCGGCCAAGAGACTATTTTTGAAAGCAAGAAAATCCCCATGCATGCAAGGATGTGCACACACAAACACACATGCTCCCACTCATGCAGGCAGGCACCTTGACCTTTGACTTTGTGACTCCAACGCGATCATGCTGCTTCCTAACATTATAGGTAACCATGTATCCAAGTTCAGTTGCAATAGGCTTAAGCAATCCTGAAATATAAGCCGAGAAGTTTTGCTAAACGCAAAAACTTAATGTTGACGCCGCCGCCGTCGGAAAAGTGATACCTATGTCTCGCTTTTTCTGCTTCGCAGGTGAGACAAAAATGACACTTTTCTTAGTGAATGTATGACCATTTGTAGAGCAAGAGAAGCCTATTTTTGAAAATGTATGACTGGAATGGCTGGCTCGAGAATCGAGCCAGCCATTCCAGTCATACATTATCAAAAATTGTCTTCTCTTGCCCTGCAAATGAACTATTCTCAACACCATTGCAGCTTTCATTATTAATATTTGTTTGTTATTATGTCTTGGTAATTTGTACACAAGCTGATTAATCGAGTAATCACGATTATTTTTAAACAATCGATCGCGATCACTCAACGCAACAATCACGCAAACCTAACACACACCCTCACGCATACACACACATGTGTACACCCACGCATAAATAAATAACAACGAGTAACATACCTTCGTCATCACCCTGCAGCTGGCCTTGACGGACTCGCCTAGGCGTCGAACACTCAGTGCAATACATATCCGAATTATAATTAACAAAATTACAATTCCTGCAAAAAATAAATAAATCTGATCACGCTACGATAAGCTTAAGATTTCACTGATCAAGACTGGTCCAGAATGTCTATATTTCTCCTTAACTGTCTGCTTGTTAAATTTCCACAGACTACATTTTCCATGGGGTTTAACTCTGGATATGCTGAATATTTTGAAAACAATTTCACCGAAATTTCAGTGAAATTGTTTTCAAAATATTCAGTGAAATTGTTTTCAAAATATTCAGCAGTTCCACAGTTAGTGCCCATTGGAACTGTTGTCTGGTGGCTTGCAGCAAGCAGACAATTAATGGATGTCCATCTGCAGGTCAACAAGACTATTTCCGAAATTGTATCAATGGAATGACTGATTGAGCTATTGAACTAATATGAGCCAATCATATCAGTGGTAAAATTTTTAAGTGTTCTCTTAGCCTCTCTTAGTCCAAGTTGGCCAAAACTGGCCGCTACTATTGTCTTGAGAAATAAACGAAATCAAGGATTTCTTTTTTCACGAGAGAGTTGATACTTACCTCCCTAATACTTTTTGATATTGCTAAATATCGGCGTTCACTCAATAAACACTCAGAATAAAAACAGTTAGGTGCCCCTACTGGGCAGGTAGACAGAGGGTAGTCCGGTGGATGCCAGCCCCACCACCGCGCATGCGCCGACTACTACTTCCTCTGACTAATTTATTGGCTGACACACATGCAACTATTAAGAGCCTGAAGACCGAGCCTCTGTGGGGTGGAGAGGCCGGGTCCGTATCTAGGGAGGTAAGTATCAACTCTCTCGTGAAAAAAGAAATCCTTGATTTCGTTTATTTCACTTCAAGAGTATACTTACCTCCCTAATACTTTTTGGTATTGCCAGAATTTGACAGGGAATTCGGCGGGAGGGAGGCGAGGTCAAAAGACCAGCTCTTCCCTATGCGCTTTCACGCGTTCAAGGCACTTAAGCGTCTGAAACTGTGTGAAAACACAGTCAGGATTTGAAGAACATCGGCTAACACCAACCGATGGATGAGATGACCGAATGTCATATGCGCTCACCCCCCCCCCCTCCTTCCTGGGAGGAAGACTAGAATGACCTCAATGTCCTATACGCTCTCTACGTACCAGTGCCATGTACTATAGGACAGAGACAAAAAGGCTCCATTTTCGTATACTCTCAACGATGAACCACATCAAAACACAAACCATCACCATATTAATAACAACGGGTAACGTGACAATACAATCAACAATGAAAAACACATGAACAAGACTGACCTTGTTGAACTTGGCAGCTGTCATCCTCTTCCCAGTGGAGAAGACCGATGCAGTCCCAAAAGTGGTTGTTACCATTAGTTAATTGTGAAGTATATAAGCAATGAGGAAACCCTCCTCAAAAAACATACAAGCGATTATTTTTTCAAAATCGACAAGGCGAGAGGATTCGAGGTGTCACGGAGATAATGGTCTGTAAAACTTGACTCACAGTGCCACTGAGCCACGGACATAATGTCATCCATTAAATAGGCCAGCGGAAGTCACTACGCCGCAGACACTGTGAGCCTTGGCTATGTCAACCTGCTTACCAGTGGCGGATTTATGACAAAATTGGATACACTCTACAACCCACCTGGAAATGGTGTCCTCAGACGCCCTACCATGGGGTTCAATATATGACAACCATAACGCTGACTGATCGGTTCGCCACTCCGAAGTACGCTGTTTGTACCGAAGTAGCGCCCGAACGGGACACCATGCTTTAGAATTAGGATCATATCTATCTAAAGCAGGCAAAAAAATAGGTTGACCTGGATATTTCAAAGACTGATTCTTAGCTAAGAAATTAATCCTAGGTAGTAACTTAAGGCCTTCCCCTGTAACCACAAAACGGTCATCCTCGGCTGATAAGGCATGAATCTCACTCCTACGCCTAGCCGAGGCCGCAGCAATTAAAAATACAGTTTTAAGAGTTAACAGTTTCATAGAAATGGAACTAAGTGGTTCAAAAGGCTTATCACCTAGTACCTGAAGCACTAGCGATAAACTCCAAGAAGGAATCACCGGGGGATTCCTAGGTCTTAGATTGCCCATGCCTTTAATTAATACATTTAATGTACTTACTTCATCACTTCCCCTCTTAGCCAGGCAAGGAATAACAGTCATTAAAGCTGACTTATAACCAGCAATAGAGTTAGGCTTGAGGCTATAGGCATCATACAGGTGACAGAGGAAATCAGCTACTACCTGAATAGATGAATCCATTGGATCAATACATCTTTTTGAGCACCACTCTGCAAATCTGTTGATTTTATAATTATATGCTCTGGAGGTTGACCCCCTCCTGGCTTTGGCCATAAACATGGCCGCTTGCTCAGAAAAGCCCTCCTTAATTCTAGATTCCTTGACAACATCCACTGGAAGATAATGTCGTCCATCAGAGGCAGAGGAACCGGATTGCAGACCAGAAGGTCCAGCAGATCCGTATACCATGATCGGCTTGGCCAATCCGGGGCGATCAGAAGCACTTGGCATTCCTCCTGTCTGATTTTCTGAAGAATTTTTGGAATCAGGATTGCCGGAGGGAATGCGTATGCATACATTCCCCCCCAGCTGATAGCTAACACATCTGTTGCGAAAGCCCATGGATCTGGAATCGGAGAGACGTACGTCGTCATCTTCGCATTCGTCTTCGTTGCGAACAAATCGATGTTGGGCTTCCCCCAATGGTCGAACAGACGATCCGCCACGCATTGATTTAGTTGCCATTCCGTCGGTAAAACACTCATCCTTCGGCTCAATGAGTCTGCTGGCAGATTTAACCGTCCCGGAATATGAACTGCTTTCAAGGTAATCCTGTGATCCAGGCACCAACAAAGCAGTCTCCATGTCATCATACAGAGACTGGGCGACATCGTTCCGCCCTGGCGGTTTATGTAAGTCACAACTGTTGAGTTGTCTGAACAAATAAGAACAATCTAGCCCTGAACTTTCTGTAAGAAATGTTCCAGGCCCAGGACTACTGCTCTTAGCTCCAGTAGATTGATATGTTCCTTTGACTGTTCCAGATTCCAAAGCCCTGATATCGTGGATTCTTCCAGGCAAGCTCCCCAGCCCTCCATCGATGCATCTGTATACACAGTCACCTGAGGGTGGGGAGGGGTTAGCATAACCCCCACCAAGAGATTCTCCGTGTTCAACCACCGTTGCAGGTGGTGAATCAGAGGCGCCAACACTGACACGTTCGAGTCCAGCGAACCTGTACTCTGGGTCCATTGTGTCATGAGAAATAACTGGATCGGCCGCCTGCGTAAGGCGGCCTGAGGAATGACCGGTTCCAATGAAACCATCAACCCCAGCATTCTCAAGTAAACCCGTGCCAGGACATGACGACTGTCGCACACTGACTGAATTAGTGAGATGAGTTTCTGAACTCTCTCCTGAGTAGGATAAACATATCCTGTCTCTAGATCGAAGAACATCCCCAGGTAAACAAACTTCTGGGATGGAGTCAGCTCTGATTTTTGAAAATTTATCATCCAGCCTAAATCCGTGAGAGTTTTCAAAACAATCTCCAGATTGGCCGATAAACATTCCTGGTTGTGTGCTTTTAACAGCCAGTCGTCTATGTACGTGTGGACTGCTATGCTTCTCCGGCGGAGGTATGCAGTGATCGCAAGAACCACACGGGTGAAAACCCGAGGAGCGGTGGAAATTCCGAAGGGTAACACCCTGAATTCCCACTGTCTGCCCTGGAATGCAAATCCCAGGAAGCGACGGAAACTCCTCGCTATGGGAATGTGGAAATAAGCATCCTTCAAATCTATTGAAGCTGTCCACATCCCCCCCCCCCTCTAACCCCGGCAACACCGAGCGCACAGTCTCCATCTTGAAACTGGGCATCTCTATGAACCTGTTCATCGGCTTGAGGTTGAGAATTGGTCTCCACCCTCCGGTGTTTTTTGTTACTAAGAACACGGTTGAATAGAAGCCCGGACACTTTTGTGCCGGTTGAATAGCTCCTTTTTGTATGAGGGAATTTATTTCCTCCTCGATACACAACCTTTGATCTGGATCTCTCGGATTTGGAGTCCAGATTGGCACTAGAGAGTCGCGACGGCGGGCCTGTCATCCAATCGGGATGATACCCGACTGAAAGCCATCGCAAGACTAAATGGTCCCGAGTCAACCGTTCCCACTCTTGCATGTGGTTGGCCAAACTTGCAAACGTGCAGCGCCCTCTGGTTGTTGACCAGAGTAACCGTCTCCTGGAGGTGCCTACATCCCTCACCTCCAAAGAGACCAGGACCTGTCATAGGCGTACGCAGTAGCCTATTATACAGGTCCTGGGACGGGCACAAATTGTCAAATGTGCGCCACGCCCGGACACTCCTGGTCACCGCCCGAGTCATACAGTCCAAAGCCAGGTTGATACCATCCTGGATGGCTCTCTGGACTGTGACCGGGCTCGGCTGGCGCGATGCGGAAGCCGTTACTACCCCTTGTAACAGCTGTGAGACGTGGGACAGAGTGGCAATCGAAGCCCTCCCACTCTCCTCCGCATCGCACAACGCGGCATTGGCCGAACGCAACGCGTTCGAACACAAGACTCCCGTGTCAGAACGGGAGCCTGGCCGCGCATCCTCCCCCAAAGCCGCGCGGTCATCCACGCTCGGCTTGGGTACACCGTACCTCTGGTAGTCCAGGGGCACGATGCGGCAGCGCCTTGCTACCTCGCGAGGGGCCTTTGCGAGACACCCATTCGCCTTAATGGACGTCTCTGCCGCCTCGAACATGTCAACGACATGCTCTGCCAGCGGCAGAGATGGCATGGCGCTAGCAGTGGCCTTACCAGCTAACCACGGCCGGTGGTCACGCTGGCTAGCCGACTGCTCCACGGGCAGATCTGGCCTGACACTTACCAGCCACTGGCAAGCGTCTGACCAATCCTCTTCCGTGGCTAGCTGCGAGCGCTCTACAAGACGGGGGCCTTCGTCTTCCTCCTGAGCGCCAGCAGCAGAGCTTGACGGCGGATAGGCTGATACCGCTGGCAAGCCAGACAAAACATGCAGGCCCGAAAGAACAGGCATGTTAAATTGACTGGCTTGACCAGGAGCAGGCGCCGTGGTAGAGCGCGGGGCAGATACCGCCCCACCACGGCCCCGGCCAGCACCAGCGATACTCTCGGCAAGCCGAGGTATGCGGTAAAGCTGACCATCAGCATCGGCCAGGGCCACCTTCTGCGCCGTGAACTCTACTCTTGCGTGAGTAGAGCCATGGAATATGTCGCCTGTATTCCCCGCAAGGGGTGCACAGACGTCATAATCCATGGTCACGTCCCCAGAAGGCGACCCTAACAGGTAATCCTCTTCCTCCTCCTGGCCAGAAAGATTAGACTCCGGGTCAGCAAAGAGAGCTAACCCGGACTGGCCAGGAAAGGTGCCATAGGAGGTACTGGCACCAGCGGCGTGCGGATACCCCTGGACTGATAAGCAGCCCGCGGGTTCCAGCGACAGCCGTCCACGACCCCTCGGCGCGGCACCAAGCCTGCTGCCAGGGTCGTGGATCACCCCCACTAATGGGGCCACCTCTGAATCGTCGAACAACGGAAGCGGCCTACGGAAAGGAGATTCAGAGGTGGGGATTACCTGCTCGAAAGCAGATGCCGAGGACGACAAAGGATTTGGTCCAGGAAGCATGCCACGTAGCAACTCTGGAACCAAATCCTTTATCGTCCTCTTCATCTCTCCCAACATCTCGGTCCGGAAGGCCTCCATGTCCACCGCGGACGAGGCCTTCCTCTTACCCTTCTTACCCTTCACATCCTCTCTCTTCGACTTCCTCTCCTCCTCTATAACCTTGTCCTTCGCCTGCAAAGATAAAAATTCAGCCATTAAGTCGCCCCCCCCACTGCTTGCATACATCACATTTAAGTAATGGTCCACAGGGACTGCAACCAAAGCAAAGGTGGGGCACAAAACGATCCTTCAAGAAACGTCCACATGACGAACAACCAGGTCTCTGAAACAGGACAAAGGACGAGGACAATGAGTAATTTTGTTACGGTTAGAAACTCAAAACCAAATTAAAAGAGAGGGAAATGATCATAAAGATCAATAATTGAGCAAAACCAGCTTTGGACAAAACATTACTTGTTAATAAATAGCAAGGCTGATTATGACGTCATGATCCCATGACAGAAAATAAATCGATCCGAACCAACTACAAGGTGTGCGGATGAATTGTATACATAACCAGAACATGTTAGCATGGTTATTCAGACTACACAACCATCAGATACACAACGATAACAATGGCAATCAAAGTTAATTTTCTTTACATAATTAACCTCACCTCATATCATTACTTAGATACCTGATACCTTGTATAAACAAACCATCCAACGTGATGAACTGGAGCACTCCACCAACTGTACGCCTCTTAACTCTCTCAACCTCATAGGGGATGGAATTGGATCAAGAGGGCAAAGTGAGAAGACCTTTATACTAGGCCTCCGACTCACTGAACATAAAAGTCTTGGTTAGATAACCTAACAGTATTAGTAGGAAATGGAACCTTGGTGGAGAGAAACCAAACCTCAGATGCTGTGATGTCCATTACATATCCTCACAAAGACCTGTGGACATAAACACAGAGAGAGATTAGTCTTATATAGCACCATGTTGAAATAAAACAACTAAAACAGGCGCTTATCACGGTAAACGCGAGTCCCGGAAACACATTACACCGGGGGAAAACTCGCTAGAATATATTAGAAATCACCTGATATAAAGATCCGGCGCCATCCTCCGGCGAAACCACTCTCTCTGACATATCCAGGTTCTTCTTTTCTAATATATAACACTCTAAAGGCTTATTAAGTCGCGTTGTTAACAGTGAAAATTGCACAAAGCATAAACACATGTGCTCTCTGCCAATAAATTAGCAAAGAGGAAGTAGTAGTCGGCGCATGCGCGGTGGTGGGGCTGGCATCCGCCGGACTACCCTCTGTCTACCTGCCCAGTAGGGGCACCTAACTGTTTTTATTCTGAGTGTTTATTGAGTGAACGCCGATATTGAGCAATATCAAAAAGTATTAGGGAGGTAAGTATACTCTTGAAGTGAAATGACTATTTGCAGGCCAACAGAAGAATATTTTTGAAAATTTATCACTATTTAAGCCTGAACAAGCCAGTCATTCGTGGTAAAATTTTAAAAACAGCCTTCTCTTGGCCTGCAAATGGGAAGTTATCAAACATATTGCAAAGGCTGGTTTTTGGCTTGGAGAATAAATGGTTTAAATTACTGCATACTGTCTTAGCAGTTTTGGTCAAATACTGAAAATAATAAGAAAATGTACACCGTCTTTCTCCAATAAACTCCACTAAAACTTCGACTAATAAATTCCTATATCGAGAATAATATACAGGAAAGCTGTCGATTATTTCGAGAATAATATGCTTGGAAGCCCTTGTTGCTTTGCCAGAATATGCTTTATTTCACAGATTTGTTTGATCAGGGATTCTGTTGTTGAAAGGGCTAAAGTTGTGTTCTGACATCAGGCTGATAAGGGTTAAATATAGCTTAAGCGTGGCAACGAGTTGAGTTACGACTAAAGCAAAATTCATTCAAGGTATAACACTGTAACCCTTTAAGCCTTAATTGTGTTCAAGAAAATTTCAATTTTCTCAAAGAAAATATCAATTTGCAGACCAAGAAAAGACTATTTTTGAAAATCTACCACTGGAATCACTGATTCTGTTATCGAGCCAGTCATTCCAGTGATAAATTTTCAAAAATAGTCTTCTCTTGGTCTGCAAATGGACGTTTCTCAAGATCACTGCAGAAGCCGTTTTTGGCTGATGTGTGTTAAAGTGTTAATATTCAAACAGGCTAAAATGTTATCTACAGTAGTCTTGAGAAATGACGAATTGCAAACTAAGAGCTCTTTTTGAAAATTTACCACTAGAATAGCTCGCTTGATAACCGAGCCAGTTATTCCATTGCTACAAATTTTCAAAAATAATCTCTTGGGACTCCAAAAGGATATTTTGTTTTGAGAAAATCAGAAATTTTCTTCCCCATTTTTGGCCATTACCAGTACAAGTATCCGAATGCTAACCTTTTGTGGGTCAAGATTTCTTAAGAAAATTAAGACTATTTTTGAAAATTTACTACTGGAATGACTGGTGCGACAAGTGAGTCAGTCATATCATTGGTAAATTCTCAAAAAAATTATCTTTTGGTCTGCAAATTGACATCTTCTATGGGAAAATTGAAATTTTTACAAATAAATTTAAATGTTAACAATTTAAATGGATGACTGATCACACATACCCACAAGACCAGTCTGTAGACCCCATCATTGGCTTTTTATCTGCGAATAAAAAATACAGATATGACAAAATATCAGGGAAAGATCCGGCTTTTGCAATGTTCTAGCCAATAGATTAGCCAAATACCATTTTTAATAACCAAATAATAAATATTTTAGCCACATCTTTACTTCAATGTCACTTATGAACATGTTTGCAGTCAGTCATCATCAGTTAATACCATCAATTCTACAGTCCAGATAAAATAGGGTCTTAATATATGAGAAATGTGTTGAATATTTCAAAACTAATATGACTGAAAGCTGTTGCTTTGCAATTGTAACGCTAGACTTAGTCTGGATTCAGCAAATAAAAAAGAATCAAATTAATTTTAATCATTAGCCAATTATTTAGCCAATTCTGCATTTCAATAGCCAGATATCAGTTTTACTAGCATTTGGCTAATTGGCTAGTGGGTAGATCAGTTCCAGAATATATCATGAGCGCTACCTTCTGCCCTGTGTAATATTAATAATCAATGTCTGTTAAACTGAATTCATATCGAGATCCGTCAATCACTTATCAAATGACCTGTCAGTGGCAATCATGCCCTGAAAACATCACCTTTGAGCATGGATTGAAATTAGCCTGTAAGAGCCACCAGCACATAGTGATGTGTAAATTCGAAAATTTAAATTTTCTAATGGAAAATGTCCATTTGCAGATTTATTTTGAAAACTTAACAAATTTGCTAAAATTTTAATTTATCACTGGAATGAATGATGGCTGAAAGACCCATTCAACATTTTGCCTTGATAACCGAGTCAGTCATTCTATAGGTAAATTTTCAAAAATAGGCTTCTCTTGGCCTAAAAATAGACATTTAGCATTAATGAATGTTTGCTATCAACCTTTCCTAGTATTAACTGATGAATTTCCCATATCTCAGTTTTTAACCCTTTCACTGATGTGTAGCTCATTTTCAAGGCAAACATACAGAAAAACTACTGAATATTTTGAAATTAATTTGACTGGAATCTGTTGCTGCCTTCGGCACCAACAGCTTCCAGTCAAATTAATTTCAAAATATTCAAACGAATACATTTTATATCGTAAAGAATATACTTTTTATGGGGTTTGTTGGTGAGAGTTAATTCAACATTTAAAGGGATACTAATCTCATCTCAAATGTTGTATTGCACTGGTAGATTATTGTTTATAGATTCCATATCATTCATATTCTGTCACATTCCCTGATTTGTATCATAATTATCTGCTTTGTAATATCGAGTAAATGTTGAACAGTGACGCCGCCATTTTGTCTCTTCAAGCGACAGTGTGTGATGTCATGTAAGCACCAATGCATTACATTCTTTATTATATAACAATCGTCCCGTTGAATATTTTGAAACTAATTTGACTGGAAGTTGTTGTTGCCTATGGCAGCAACAACTTCCAGTCAAATTGGTTTTAAAATATTTAACAGCTTACCTGTAGGATTGCTTTTATACCACATTGCCAAACTATAGCCGGCGCCTCTATGACTGAGTGTATATACCGAGGCAGGCGCGCTAAGTTTTTTCTGATTGGTTGAAAAGTAAATCATGACAGCCATCATATGGTGTAGAAATGTACTAACATTTAACTACTAAAGCCTGAATATCTTTCTTTAGCGCCATGATAAAAAGCTTAAAATTACCTGGATAGTTTATGAGCGGCGTGTTAGATCACCTGAATAGCTATCAAGAGATGGGATTAGGTATCCTTTAATTTAAACATACAAGTTACCTGTTAAATTCGCTTTTGCTTGTGTGGCAGAGTTTGTGCTGGGAAACCTAACAAAAAGTGTATCATTTGAGCTTCTTGGCTTTGTACAATTCATACACTCTGTCCGTTTCCGAGAATTTTTAAATTCACAATTCCTGCAAAACAAATAAATAACATGGCTGTTTTTCACAACAGGAAGCATGCCTGCAACACTGAAAGGAAAGAGACTCAGTCATTACCGACAAAGAAATAGCTTAGAGAATATATTTCTCAGACAAAATATTTCTACTAAAAAACAAAATTAGTTCAACTCTCTTGGACATACAATTTGTTTGAGACTACTGGGAAGCTGTCATGACCATCATCGTCAGCCTAGATAACAATAGACAGCATGAATAAATAAGTTTTGTGTAATGATTTAAACGTGAATATTCACACCAAAATGCTTGAAAATAAAATTGTTAAATTGTATACTTTTAGAGACTTGAATTGTGCGCCTAGATGTAAATAATAAAATGAAATAAGTTTTAACACATGATGATTGCCTTACGCATAAATTAATATCATTTTTTACGGTGTGGAATTAAATTAGAGACACGAGTCCCTAATTCAACTTACCAACTAAATAAATTATATTAATTTATACGGAATAAAATTACCATATGCTAAGGTTTACTTCGTTTCATTACATCCAGTTTTAGCTATTCCCTGCTAATCACTAGTTAAGCTCCACCCACGCTTCGCCCATGCTGGGATCGATCGATCACTGAACTTCCTGACTATCAGTTTCCAAAAAAATATACAGGCAAGCTGTTGATTATTTTGAATCCAATTTGACTGGGTGCTGTTGCTGCCTATGGTAGCAACAGCGGCTCGCCCCGTCAAATTTGTTTCAAAATATTCAACAGCATGTTTATTAAATAATACAGACATACAATTCATACAACAACGCTTAGTCTGTCATAAATTAAGAGTTCTTGATGCGCTTATCTACGTCATTCATGATGTCATTGATTGAATCATCCTACACGTCACGTAGTTGATTATGATGTCATATGATGGATGGATAAACTGGAAAGATCCATTCCAGGATTATTCACCATAAGGAAAACTAGTTACCCCTCTGCGATGTAGAATTTATTTGAATCTAGCTTTCATGACCATACCATGATTGGTGATCTGGTCCACAAGAATAGATCAGAGTGGCGGAGTGTGTGTGTGTGTGTGTGTGTGTGCGTGATGCGTGCGTGCGTGTATAATTAGCAGATTTCCTGACCTTCACAACTAAATTTGCTACCAGAAATGTGGTTGCAGTGCTACCATGCAGCTCGCCTGTTTTATCTCTTTGTACATATAAAGATTGACTGTTAACAGAAGGCTAACGAAAGTGTATTACCATAAATGCAGGAATAAAGCTATATATGAAGTCTGGTTACCATAAGCTTGATAGATTAGATGTAGCCGAGTTAAACAGAAAGGTTTTACTGTATGGATTAAGTCAAAGTAAACACAAGACTTCACTAGAAATAACAATGTCCCTGACCTAAAAATATAGATAGGAATGTGGTAAATACATTGGACTATTGATAGAAATTCAGTAATAAAACTATAGATGTAGTTTGAGTACCATAAGCCTGATTTTTAGCTGTAACTGAGCCAAACAGAAAAGCCAACAGGTATGGACTGAGTCAAGGTAAACACAAACCACTACCAGAAGCTACACGACATTTCTTAAATCAATCATCCCAAGCGGTTTCGAAGATTTTTAAACATATTTCTAACAATCAGCCAAAATCAAAGATGGCTGCTGGCCAATTAGCTTCATTTAAACTTGGATCTCTATGCCCTAAGGATGCTTTCAGCCAAATAAGATTGAAATCAGCCTTGTGGTTCTTAAATAAAAAGTTGACGGAAGGACGATGGATGGAAGACGGACAGTCGCCACGGCATAAGCTCACATTGCCTTTCAGGCCAGGTGAGCTAATAATAAAGTCCCTGAGCTGGAACTATAGATGAATGGGATAAATGCATTGTCCTATTAATAGAAATGTGGTAATAAAGCTATGGATGAAGCTTGATTACCATAAGCCTGATAATTTAGCTGTAGCTGAGCTAAACAGAAAAGTTAACCAAACCTGCCAATGACGCGGCCGCCGACGTGATCACTTAAACTCTTCTGTTCTTCGAATAGGTGAGCTAAAAATGAACAGAATTTACATATACCCCCTCGTTAACGAATTTTGCCATTCACACCCCCAGCCACCCCGATAAATTCTGAATTCAGTGACGCTTAATATACATACCCACATAACCAGTCTTGTTCACCTCCTCCTGAAATGCAAGAACACAGATAATTAGAGAAAGTGTGAAAAGCTCATGATATCATTTACACTAAGCCCACACTGAACCCATATTGTGCCAACACTGCGCCCTCACAGCTCCAAATCACGTCTATGCCGTCTCCACACTATGCCCACCATGACGTCCATATTGCGCCCACACTGCACCGATGCTCACAAAAGTAATGAGATTAAAGCTTTACCACTCAAATTCATTTAAGACAATTTCAATTTTCTCACATAAAATGTCAATTTGCAGACCAAGAGAAGACTATTTTTTTTAATTTACCACTGGAATGACTGGCTTGGTTATCAAGCCAGTCATTCCAGAGGTAAATTTTCAAAAATAATCTTCTCTTCGTCCACAAATGGAAATTTCTCACGACGACTGCAAAAGCCATTTTTGACTGATATGAGGGTTAACGGGTTAACACTCAGGCAGCCACAACACTGTACAGGTAGATCCGCTCACCTCTGAGGCTAACATTACACTGACTTTCATTAGCGTTACGAGAATGGTTTTATACTGGACATTGCGAGACAGCGAGAACAATAGAATCCCAATAATGGCGGCTACAAAGTAAAATGGCGGCTCAGAAGAAGACTATAGTCACTGAACTTTTCCAAATATTTTTCTAATCTTATTGCTTCATGATACCTTTAAAGATAACCGAATCAGCCATTCCAATGGTAAATGTTAAAACAAGAATTCTGCGGAATTAAATGTCTCACCTGTCTCCTGTTTGACACAGTGGCATTTACCTTTGACACTGTGACCTCCGTGTTACCATGATGCTTCCTAACATCTATTCAAGTTTAGTTCCTACAGGATTAACTAATCCTGTAATATAAATGATTTGCTAAATGGAAAAACTCACGGTTGAAAAAGCAGAGGTCAAATAGCAATATTAAAATGGCCTTCACCTTTGACCTGGTGACCTCCATCCTGTATCCTGGTATAAGCAACCATGTACCCTAGTTGTGTTCCATTAGGGTTAAGCAATCCCGAAATATAGCATAAGATTTGCTAAGCCTAAAAACTTAACATTGTATAATAACAGTTTTGTGACCGTGACCGTAGACATTGTGACTTCAGTGTCAGCATGCTGCTTCCTAACATTATAGGTAACAATGACTCCAAGTCTAGTTCCAATAGGAGTAACAAACCTTGAAAGACAAGCCGAGAAGTTTTGCTAAATGCAAAAACTTAACATTGAAAAAAGCAGTCTTGTATCAAGGTCAGTGACCTTGAGATTTGACTTTGTGACGTCAGTATCCTAACAGTATACGCAACCACATAGCCAAATTTAGTTGCAATACAATTAACTGATCCTGAAATATAAGCTGAGAAGTTTGTTCGGAAAAGTGATACATGTCTTGCTTTCTACTTCGCAGGCGAGACAAAAAACACTTCTCTTGGCCTGCAAATGTGCATTAACTGAGCAAATATTTTCCAATTTTCCAAGCCAATCTTGACCACTAAAGTAAAAAACTTAAATTTTCTTGACCATTAACCAGCCAAAAATGGTCTCTGCAGTGGTCTTGAGGAATGACCATCTGCAGGGCACAAGATATTTCAGTAGAGTTAGTGGTAAATTTACAACCAGTCTTGTCTTGGCATTCTCGGCATGCAAAAATTCTAATTTTCTTGAAAAATCTTTAAGGGTTAATTAACCCTTTAACCCTCATATCAGGCAAAAACGGCTTCTGCAGTGGTCTTGACAAATATCTATTTGCAGATGAAGACTATTTTTTCAAATTTACCGCTGGAATGACTGGCTCCATAACCGAGCCAGTCATTCCAGTGGTAAATTTTCGAAAATAGTCTTCTCCTGATCTGCAAATGGATATTTCCTATGAGAAAATTGAAATTTTCTTGAACAAATTCAAGGGTTAAAGAGTTAATATGACTAGGACTGACTGCTTTGAGACGCTGCTGACACAAGTGGTGATGAAGAGCAACAATAAAACACTTACTTTGAAATTCATCATCTGATTGTCCCATGTCTTGCGCGGCACTAACTGCTGCAGTCATAGGCTGTGGCTTTGTGTCTGAAATAAAAAATCATGAGATCACTCAATAGCTTTCACCGACAAATCGCGGAAAAAATATATTCTTTACAATATAAAATGTATTTTGCTGAATATTTTGAAATTAATTTGACTGGAAGTCGTTGCTGCCTGTGGGTCCAGTCAAATTAATTAGTTTTGCTTGGTTGCCTTGAAAATGAGATCATCAGAGTTAAAATGGCCTTTTCTCAAATAATTGAATAACTTAAGGATAACTAACCTCATTTCTTGGTAGCTGTTCAGGTGATCTAATATGCCACTCATAAACTATGCAGGTAATTTTAAACTTTTTATTATGCCGCTAAAGAAAGATATTCATGCTTTATTAGCTAAATGTTGGTACATTTCTACAGCTTATGAGTTTTCATGAGTTAGTTTCCAACCAATCAGAAAAAAACTAGCGTTCCCACCTCGGTATATACGCTCGGTCATAGAGGATGGATGCAAGCTATAGTTTGGCAATTTAGTATAAAAGCAATCATACAGGTAAGTTGTTGAATATTTTGAAACTAAATCGACTGGAAGTTGTTACAGCCATAGGCAGAAATGCAAAAACTTAACATTGAAAAAAGCAGTCTTGTATCAAGGTCATAGTGACCTTGAGATTTGACCTTGTGATGTCAGTATCATCATGCTGCTTCCTAACAGTATACGCAACCACATAGCCAAATGTGCATTAGTTTCAAAATATTCAACGGGATAAGAATTATATAACAAATACTGTAATGCATTAGCACTTATATGACATCACACACCATCACTTGAGGAGACAAAATGGTGGCGATCACTGTTCAACATTTACGCGGTATTACATGGCAGATAATTGTGATACGGATAAGGGAATGTGATAGGATATGAATGATATGGAATATATAAATCATAATCTATCGGTACAATAAAACATCCGAGATGAGATTAGCATCCCGTTAAGCTGTCTGTAAACGCTGCTGTTGAGTGTGTGTGCGTGCGTGCATGCGTGCATGTGTGCGTGCGTGTGTGTGCATGCATGTGTGTGCGTGTGTGTGTGTGTGCGTGCATGCGTGTATGTGCATGAGTATGTTTGTGTTTCAGTACATACTTGATCGAGGAACCTTGTCAATTTGAGCCTGAAAATAAACACATAAGACTACTAATGAATCCGTAATATATTTTAATATATAAACAAAAGGCCCAAGGCCCCTGTCTCGCTGCCTGGAGCACTATGCATTTTTGTCAAAATTGTTGCTGGGTGGTTTAGTAGTCTTTTAAATGAGTTTGTGGACATTTTTGCAAGTCCAATATGACCGCCAAATACGCTACATTTTGATTGGTCCACTTCTGCCATGTTTCTAACATAGCGCCTTCCCTTGAAAAAACATTAATGGCACTCAGTGCCTAATCATATCTCCCAAATTGCGGCCCAATCCGTTCAGTGGTTCTGGAGTTGCTTTGGCAAAAAATAGGTTATCCAAGATAGCCGCCAAACCATTTGGCCAATCAAGTTTCCTTGAACAAACTTGGTGCAGCTCTTGCCCTAGATGATATTTCATGCATTTTGAATTCATCCTCCAAGCGGTTTTGGAGATTTTTAAAGGCATTTCTAAAGATCGATCAAAATCCAAGATGGCCACCCATCAAATTGGCCGATCGGTTTTGTTTAAACAAACATGGACCTCTATGCCCTAAGAATGCTTCCTGCCAAATATACTTGAAATCAGTCCAGTGGTTCTCGAGTAGACATTTTAAATTTCCCATTGCTTTAGTATGGGGGTGTTTGGCAGGAAAAAGATCCAAGATGGCTGCCAAACCGTTTATCCGGCAGTTTCAAAAATGCCAAATATGAAATCAGAATACCCACAAAAATATATAAATCCAATTTCGGCCTCAAAATCCATCAAATAAAAAATCCAACATGACCGCCAGGCATGCTACATTTTAATTGGTCCCCGGCAGCCATATTTTTTGACGGATTAGCTTCCCTTGAACAAACTTTAATGGCCCTTAGTCTCTAATCATATCTCCCCAATTTCGGCCCGATCACTTCAGTGGTTCTAGAGAAGTTGTTTTCCGGAAAACTAGGTCATCCAAGATGGCCACCAATCCATTTGGTCAATCAAGTCCTCTTAAACAAACTCAGTTTACCTCTTGATGATGACCTAGATGATGTTGCATGAGTTTTGAATCGATTCCCCTAGCGGTTTTGGAAAAGAAGATTTTTAAAGACATTTCCTAAAATCGGCTGAAATCCAAAATGGTCGCCGGCCAATCGGGTTCATTTGAACAAACTTGGATCCATAATCGCTATGGATGCTTCCTGCCCAATATAATTGAAATCGGCCTAGATGTTCTCGAGAAGACATTTTAAATTTCCTATTGCTTTAGCATGGGAGCCTTTGGCAGGAAAATAATCCAGGATGGCCACCAAACCGTTTGTCCGACAGGCTCGAAAACGGCAAATTTGAGCTCATAATAGCCAAAAACTATTTCAGCCTCAAAATCCATCAATTAAAAAAATCCAATATGGCCGCCAAACATTACATTTTGATTGGCCAACGGCGGCCATGCTCTTTGATGGATCAACTTCCCTTGAACAAACTTACTGACCTTTAGTCTCTAATCATATCTCCCAAATTTATGCCTGATCCCTTTAGCGGTTATGGAGAAGTCATTTTCAGGAAAACTAGGTCATCCAAGATGGCCGCCGAACCATTTGGTCAATCAAGTCCTCTTGAACAAACTTAGTTTACCTCTTACCCTCGATGATGTTTCATGAGTTTTGAATCGATTCCCCAAGCGGTATCGGAGATTTTTAAAGACGTTTCCTAAAATCAGCCGAAATCCAAGATGGCCATCGACCAAATTGGCCCCTCGGCTTCGTTTGAACAAACTTGGATCCCTATGGCCTAAGGATGCTTCCTGCCAAATATAATTGAAATCGTCCCAGTGGTTTTTGAGAAGTCATTTAAAGCAGATTGATGGACGGGCCAGGTGAGCTAATAATGCCTCAGCCCATTCCATATTTCTTGACATGATCACATAATATTTACTGAAAGATGTTCATTGGTTAGATAACTCACATTTCCCATGACACCGCAAATGTTTCCTAGCGATGATGGCGGCAAAAATAAACATGCCGGGATACCTTATGTTGTTGATTTAAATTTTGTAATATATATACACTACAGTACCTAGTTATGAAATACGTTTGTACCTATGTAAAATAGACGCACAAATTTTTACAGTTGGATTAAACTCAAGTTGAAGTCTGAAATAACGATTGTTTGTCTGTTATTATTTTTTACAGCGACGAAAATGAAACCTGCAAAATGGTGCATTCAAACAGGTTTCAGGGATCGATTTTTAGTGGAAAATTTGTCAAAATATAAGTTTATATAAATAAATAGAATCTCAAACTAGGTCCCATTTCACATCACTATTATCAAACTCATCAGAAATTATCACATTGCACGAGCTAATGCGAGTGCAATGTGATAATTTTTGACGAGGTTGATAACGGTGATGTGAAATGGGACCTTGTTCCAGATCCTCTATATACACTCTATATCATGCATAAAATATCACGATACGTCGATATATCGTATGTTCTAAGATGGGAAGAAGACTTGGTTAGGTGGGGAGGCATGGCTCAAAACACATATATGTGCATTATTGCATCAATGAAGACAAGTATCAAAGCGTTGAATATTTCTAAATAACCAAAGGCGGTAATAGAGCTCTTCCAGTCAAAGTTATTTTAAAATATTCAATATGTGACCATAAACTTGATAAGATTTTCTTCTTTTTTTTCACCTTAGCATCGTAGAAAAGCCTTATTTGTCATCAAATCAAATTTCATCTAAATACTAATAATGTGTGCACCCCTACATCTTAGGCACTCCTTCATTATACGCTAATCTCTGGATAAAAATTTCTACTAGACACACATCTGTCATCTCACCTGTCGTTTGGCAAATGTTCCTAAAGGATTGTCCGGATTTGGAATAATCTTGTATCTGAAAAAGGATGAAATGATAATCAGAGATCGCTCAAACAATTGGCAGCAACAACTTGCAGTCAAATTAGTGTCAAAATATTTACTATAATATTTGTTACTTGTCTAGACAATCATGCCATTCTGTTCTGCCATGTTTTAACATCTGGTTTTACTATTAGGTATATTGTTAACTCATTAGAGGGGGTGTATGTGTAGGAAAGGGAGGGGGGGTATTTGTGTGTTAAATTCTGATCTGAATCGGATTGGTAGTTTCTTAGATATCCGTAAATTTGGAATTTAATATGATACAGCTGCAAATCTGGCTAGCCAGTTACAGTAATTACGGACGTTGTATCACAAACCAACATCGTGAAAGCATCAACGGGAAAGTAAGCGGCGTTGATGTGGTGGAAGTATTTGTGGGTTATGATGTTTGGCGCTTTCACCGGTTGTGGGTTTGATCCCCTGTCAATGCCCTTATATTGCAATGTCACCATGAGTTGCATAGCTGCAAATCTGGGTCTACAAATACCAACGAACAGTAACATGACCTGCATGTGTTCAAATCTGAGCTAAGTAGGATCAGCAGTTTTTGCCATACCACTCAGGACTAAGGCTGCGCGGTTTGGCTTACAGCCATATCGGTTTCGATATGACTTTTCATATCGGTTTTAACCGAATATCTGTTTCATGGACATGAAACAAAAAATGTAAATGATAAAAAATAGCACGAAAACAGAACGAATTTTCACGCCCTGATACATTCGTAATGTTTTACGCCTTTAAAGCTTAATATACCTTATAATATCCATCACCGCGGGAGTGAAATTATTAATTAGACCGCCTAAATATTACGCACAGTTAAATAAGCATCGTTTATTTTGTCAAAATTAATCATAAATCAGCAAAACAGGTTGCGAAAAGACGTAAATCACGTGATTGTAATTAATTATGATGTAATTATCTCCCTTTCTTTTTTCATTTCCAATTCGGCCCGAGGACGAAATCATGCCTTGAAGAAAATATTAACTGTAATATTGCGAACGTGAATTTCATAAGTTAATATGATATTGTGTATAGAAGATAATGTTTTAAAAATGGTTTGAGTAATAATTTTATTTAAAATTATATCCTAATCAGCTAAATGTATTCAGCATTATATTTAGTGGCGAGATTTTTATGCATTCGGGACGACTTTGCATTATGTTAATTAGCCGGTGACGTAAATAAAATGGATGCCGTTGTTTAGAAATGTTTTCCCTGATACAAATTTCAATGACAAATTCCAGCGCTAGTATTGTGTTTTATATTGCAAATTTATCTGAGACCACCAGAGAAAAGACGAGTGGATATTTATTTAATTAATTCGCTGCTTGATTTCTCTCGGCGTACAGCGAGTTACATGGAGTTACACAATATGCGCAACTGGGGCCACGTTCAATTATTAGTTGCCCCGAACATAGCTTAATGGAAAGTATGGCCATTATTATTCATTAAGATTTTCATGCTCGTTAGTATCTTTTATTTTTAACAATCCTGATACGAAAAACCAAAAATATGTTCATATTCGGTTTTTCGATATTTATTTTTTATAATCGGTTATGAAACCGTCAGTGCAGGATATCAGTTTCAAATATGGTATCGGTATATCACGCAGCCCTAATTAGGACACTGTCAATTTGCAGGATAAGATAACTATTTTTTTGAAAAGTTACTAGTGGAATGACTGCCTAATTTATCTCGCCAGCCATTCCAGTGGGAAATGTTCAAGTCTTTTCTTGTCCTTCAAAAGGGATATTCTTCATGACCATTGTAGAGGCTGCTTTGGTCAGCTCGACTTCTAACCCTTTAGCCCTCAATTTGGTCGAAAACACCCTCTGCAGTAGTCAATGAGAAATGTCCATTTGCAGACCATGAGAAGACTATTTTTGAAAATTTACCACTGGAATGACTGGTTCGACAACCAAATTTTGAATGAAAAAAGTAAAGGTAAAAAAAAAGGTAACCATTTAACACTTAAAGCGATGCTAATCTCATCTCAAATGTTGTATTGCACTGATAGAATATGGTTTATAGATTCCATATCATTCATATCCAGTCACATTCCCTGATCTGTATCGCAATTATCTGTTTTGTAATATCGAGTAAATGTTGAACAGTGATCGACACCATTTTGTCTCCTCAAGCTATTGTGTGTGATGTCATGTAAGCTCCAATGCATCACATTCTTTATTATGTAATGCTCGTCTCATTGAATATTTTGAAACTAATTTGACTGGAAGTTGTTGCTGCCATAGGCAGCAACAACTTCCAATCAAATTGGTTTCAAAATATTCAACAGCTTACCCGTAAGATTGCTTTTATACCACATTGCCAAACTATAGCGGGCGCCTCTATGACTGAGCGTATATACCGAGGCAGACACACTAGGGGTTTTCTGATTGGTTGAAAAGTAAATCATGACAGCCATCATAGGGTGTAGAAATGTGTCAACATTTAACTACTAAAGCCTGAATATCTTTCCTTAGTGCCATGATAAAAAGCTTAACATTACCTGGATAGTTTATGACCGGCGTGTTAGATCACCTGGTTAGCTATCAAGAGATGGGATTAGTTATCCTTTAAATTTGTTCAAGAAAATTTAAATTTTTTCATTCAAAATGTTAATTTGCTCGCTAAGAGAAGACTATTGGGATAGTTGACTCGAGGGTTAATGAAGAACACCCAGAAGATGTAACCTTGCCTGATCAGACTGGACTGGGTTGAAAGCCTATGGCTAAACAACCAGGATACATACACCACCTTACCTGCCAACCTCGCCATCATTTTCTGACAATGCACTCATAATTTCCTCAACTGTCAGCCTGAGAAACAGGTGAAGAAAGCGTTTCCCGGGATCACCGGCTTCATGAGTCTGACATTTCAGCACCGACGTTGCGTATGTTGTCAGGCATTTCGCTTCATTTTCAGGCATGTTCTGGAAGATGCAATCCTGAAATACAGATTTTTTCATTGTTATAATCCAGGCCAAGATAAGTTTTGAAATGAATAAATAAAATGTGTGTTGTCTAACATTAGTCAATGATTAAATTGGTCTTCTTATAAATCTGTGTCTGTTGGTCAGTCATTTGTTCATTTGGTCGGCCGGTTAAATTTTGGATGATTTTGTTAAGGTTGCTTATGTCGTAACAATAGTGTGGTCACAATGGAGGAATACAGTTATAGCTATGCCCTGCCCATCTCTAGCTAAGCTCCACCCACACTTCACCTGTGTTGGGATCGATCGATCCCTGAGCTTCCAGGCACCCAGTCAAATTAGTTTTAAGATATTCAACAGCATGTTTATTAAATAGTAAAGACATAACTCGAACAACAATGGTTAGTCCGTCATCAATGAAGCGTTCGTGATGAACTTATCTACATCATTGATTATGACATCATCCTACTGTAGCTATAAATCTACTTAGTATAACAAAATCATACATGATTTTCAGGGACCCCATGGCATCCTCTGCCACTACTTTTTGGGCTCACAAGCCAGATTTTGGGTTATATACCCTCAAAAGGACCCTTATGAAAATGCCTGAGGCGTAAACGTGTGACATGATACCAACAACTACCAGTTTGCTACAAGTATTGGACACATTTTTTACTACTTTTCCACTATTTCACTAAAATTGTGGTTGCAACCATTATGCTTAACTTTACGATGAACTATGAAGCTTGCCTTCAAACGTAATTCTACTTAACCCTTTAACCCTCATAGAAAATGTCCATTTGCAGACCAAGGGATGACTATCTTGACGGTTATCGAGCCAGTCATTCCAGTGGTAAATTGTCAAAAATAGTCTTCTTTTGGTCTGTAAATGAACATTTCTCAAGACCACTGCAGAAGCCATTTTGGCTGATATGAGTGTTAAAAGGTTAATACAGATTAAAGCATAGGCTAACTTGAAAAGGCCTATCTATACACCTATCAGTCACCATGACCCATTTTTTACCAATTGCACAATGACCATGGCCTTTGACACCAAGGGCATTTTCCTTCTCAGTATAACAAAGTATGTGTCCTAAGTTTGAGTCCACTATGCTTAACCAAGCATGAGATATAAACTGCAATGTTGAAAAAAGGCCAGTTTTAACCAATGTCACAATGCTGTTGACCTTTGACCTTTTTTATCCCAAGGTCATTGTGTTATGCATGTGTCCCACGATGGGTCAAATAGGATAAATCTAACAAGTGTTAAACACAAAAGGTTTTTTTTACCACGGTCATAATGACCGACCTTTTGAGCACAAGCTCACTGGGTCAGGCACTCATATTATAAGGAAGTATGTGTCCAGTGTAATGGAGAAATCCAGTTTTAGCTATGCCCCGCCCACACTTCACCCATGTTGGGATCGATTGATCCCTGAACTCCCTGACTATCAATTTCCAGAAAACTATACAGGTAAGCTCTTAATATTTTGAAACTAATTTGACTGGCAAAATGTTTATTATATAGTAGACATACAATTCACACAACAATGCTTAGTCCTTCATCATTTAAGTGTTCATGATGAACTTAGCTACGTCATTCATGACGCAATTGATTATGACATCATCCTACACATCACGTAGTTAATTATGATGTCATATGATTGATGGATAAACTGGAAAGGTCCATTGAGACAGTGGAATTTAAAGGGCTTATTTCAAGAACAAATAGAGCAGTTCCTCCTAAGCATGCCTATGTACTATATTATTATTACCGGGGGGGACTATAGATTTGCACTCCGTCTGTATATCCGCCTATCGCAGTTGGTTTTCCGCACTGTTTTTCGCAGTCCTTCAAGGTATTCAACTGAGAATTGGTATATTGCTTTGTTATGAGAATTTACAGACCAAGTTCGAGTTTCAGGCGTATGCATCAATTTTTGATGGAGTTATGCCCCCCTTTCAACTTAAGAAATACGAAAAATATCAGCTTTCCGCACTTTTTTTCGAAAATCAGTGCATCACTTTAGGCTAAAGAGTTACAGAGCAAGCTCGAGTTTCAGGCATTTTCGTCATATTTTCATGGAGTTATGGCCCCCCCGTTGACATGAAATACGAAAAATATTAGTTTTCCGCACTTTTTTTCGCAGTCTTTCAAGATATTAAACTAAGAATTGCTACATTACTTTGCTATGAGAAGTTACAAACAGTACGAGTTTCAGGTGTATGCGTCAATTTTTTATGGAGTTATGCCCTCTTTCGACTTAAGAAAAAGAAAATCAGCTTTCCGCACTTTTTTTCGCACACCTTCAAGATATTTAAGCGAAAATCGGTGCATCGCTTTAGTATAAGGAGATACAGAGAAATTTGAGTTTCAGACATTTTCGTCGATTTTTCATGGAGTTAATGCCCCCTTTCGACGTATTCAATACGAAAAATATTAGTTTTCCGCACTTTTTTTCGCCATCTTTCAAGATATTATACTGAGAATTGCTACATTGCATTGTTATGAGAAATTACAGACCAAGTTTGAGTTTCAGGCGTATGCATCAATTTTTTATGGAGTTATGCCTCCTTTCGTCTTAAGAAATACGAAAAATATTAGTTTCCCGCACTTTTTTTCGCAGTCTTTCAAGCTATTCCACTGAGAATTGCTACATTGCTTTGTTATGAGAAGTTAGACAAAAAGTTCCAGTTTCAGGCGTATGCATCAATTTTTGATGGAGTTATAGCCGCTTTCGACGAAAAATATCAGCTTTCTGCACTTTTTTCGCAATCCTTTAAGATATTTACAGGAAAATTGGTACATCGCTTTAGTATAAGGAGTTACAGAGTAAGTTCGAGTTTCAGACATTAAGTCAGTTTTTTCATTGAGTTATGCCCCCTTTCGACTTATGAAATGCGAAAAATATTAGTTTTCCACCCTTTTGCTCGCAGTCTTTCAAGATATTCAACTGAGAATTGGTACATTACTTTATTATGAGAAATTACAGACCACGTTCAAGTTTCAGGCGTTTGCGTAATTTTTTTGATGGAGTTATGTCCCCTTTTGACTTATGAAATTCCTTCTCCTTCACCATATATAACTGAAACTTGGTGCATTGCTATGTTATGAGAAGTTGCACATCAAGTTCGAGTGTCAGCTGCTTCTGACAATTTTTAATGCAGTTTTTGACTGTCAATCTCTAAAAATTTATATCAACAAGTAGGGGACATGTATTGCAAAGCAATACTTACAGAATGCTTGTTATTATTATTATTATTATTATTATTATATATCTGTGTAAGCATTGTGATGGATGCAGAGCAGGACCACATACCTCAAGGCTTCTAATAGGGTCTGTGATTGACTCTCGCAAGATGACCAATGCATACTGTAGTACATTTGGATACGTCAAAGGCTTGTCCGCAAAACTGTCCAAGTTGATGACCTCATCGGGAGATGGATTCCACTTGCTAGCTTTAAATGTGACATGATCCCACGGCCAAAGATTGACGAATTCTGTTGCATAATTCCTAATCTGCAATTATAGAATTACCACACTGTTACAATACAGCTCATAAATAAGTTACATGTTTCAATAGCAAATCAATATTAAATATAGCAAGGGCCATAACTCTGCTATTTGTGGGCGTGGCCAGTTCATCTTCGTAGCCCAAATAGATATTGGTTACAGAAGCATATCTGCCAAATTTGGTTTTAATGCATCAATAAATGATGACGCCACAAACATATTTTACCCATAGGCTTCAATATATAGCAAGGGCCATAACTCTGTTATTTGTCGGCGTGGCCACTTGATATTCATAACCCAGATAGATATTGCCTAAAGTAACATGTTTGCCAAATTAGACTTTAATCCATCAAGAAATGGCGAAACGTGCAACAATTGTTGATAAACAGACGACAAATGACAAACACATGACAGACAGACAGACAAATCGTGATTATATAAGCTCACCCTGGTGGTGAACTAAAATGTTCTGTCACATTAGTTCCAAAATATTCAACAGAATAATTTTTATATCGTAAAGAATTTACTTTTTCCGGGATTTGTCAGTGAAAGGATTAAAACGTTAGTCTATAGGATTTTGTCATACCAGGACAAATGTGCTGGTCTTGCACAACTTCTTATATGCTGCATGGAACGCGTTGGTCTGTGCCTCTGCTTGTACTGCGGCTATTTCTGCTGTGAATAACTTCTTCTGGAGAAAGAGCTTACATCTGTAATAAATAGTACTTTTAGAATTTACTTAAGAAATTAAAATATTTTTTTTATTGAATGTCCATTTACAGGCCAAGAGAAGCCTATTTTTGAAAATTTACCACTGGATTATGACTGGCTCACCATTCCAGTGGTAAATTGCCCAAAATAGTCTTCTCTTGGCCTGAAAATTGAGATTAATCAAGACCACTCACGAGTCCGATTTTAGACCAGCTTCAGCATAAAAGGTTAACTCAGCCTGCTATAATCAAAATAAATTATATGTGCCCGCCCATGTCTGGTCTGGTCTGCTCTGTGTGTATGCATGCTTGTATGTGTACGCACGTGTCTGGTCTGCTTTGTGTGTACACAGGCTTGCATGTGCACGCATGTCAGGTCTGGTCTGTGTGTACACACGCTCGCATGTGCACGCATGTGTCCGGTCTGTGTGTACACACGCTTGCATGTGCACGCACATCTCCAGTCTGGTCTGTGTGTACACACGCTTGCATGTGCATGCACATGTCTGCGCATCCGGAGGTGTATCGCAAAAACTACACATCTGATTTGTCTCAAATTTACACAAAACAAACTTAGGCTGTTACTATCAATGAGAGACAGAGTCAAATTCCAGATCAATACATATCTCAGCAACTACTGATTCAATTTGGATTAAATGTTAACACAAGAACAGTCAAAACTAATCGTGGAATGGACGAGTCTATGGTTTGTGAATAATTCATAACCGTACTACCACATGTAATGGATGCTTATGGCAGCAATAGCGCCCAGTCAAATTGGTTTCACATTATTCAACAGAATATTTATTAAATAGTAAAGACATACAATTTGTACAACAGCACGTAGTCCGTCATCAATTAAGCGGTCGTGACGAACTTAGCTATGTCATTCATGATGTAATTGATTGACACGTCCCCTAGTTGATTCCGACGTCAAATGATTGACAGATAAACTGGAATCCTTCATTAGTATCATGGCTGGATAAATTTTTGTTCTCTGTGTGATATAGGGCTAGGCTAGAAGTGCTGCATCACATCCTGGTTGCATAATCGGCACTGCGTCAACAATTATCCATTACGATAAGAGTAGCATCCTACACACCATGTGACATGCGTGGCCTAGAGTCTGACTTATAATCCGAGAGGCATTGGTTCAAATCCTACATGCGCCTGATGAGAACCAAAAGATTGAAACTAGTCGTGCATTGGAAGAGTCTATGGTGTAGATAATGGAGGATTACAGCTTACCCACCAATTAGTGCAACTACATGACGTGTACGCTGATGTCATAATCATGAATGATGTAGCCACATTCATCACGAACGCTTAACTGATGACGGACTAAGTTTGGTTGTACGAATTGTATATCTTTATTATTTATTATACATACTGTTGAATATTTTAAAACTAATTTGACTGAGTGCTATCGCACCCCGTCAAATTAGTTTCAAAATATTCAACAGCTTACCTGCAGTTTTCTGGAAATTGATAGCCAGGGAGTTCAGGGATCGATCGATCCCAACATGGGCGAAGAATGGGTGGGGCTTAGCTAAAGATGGATTCCTCCATTCATTTACAAGAAAGACTGGGAGAGTACACTAAGGTTCCAAAATTTTAGTCATGAATGATCTGTAGAGAATATTCGAAAAAGTCAATCAAATCTGATAATTTTTTTAATCTGACAAAAAAACAGGAATGCGAAGGTTTCCAATCCCTGATTGTCCTGGTTTATATCTTTTTTCCTGTAAATAAATTGAATACCATTTCCACTTTAGGCTGCAATGACATTCAAGCAAACTGCTTTAAAAATTTCACAATGAAGCTGGCCATTTGCAGGAAAAGAAGATTATTTTTGAAAATTTATCACTGGAATAACTGGCTCGATAACAGAGCCAGTTATTCAAGTGGTAAATTTTGAAAAACAGTCTTCTCTTGGCCTGCAAATGGTCATTCAATAAGTAAATATTTAAAATTTTTGTACAGGTTTAGTCATTAAAGTGGTAAAAATAAAATTTCAACAAATTTAATTCTTATCTAATTTTAAATGTGTTCCTGGCAATTTAAGATTCATCTAATAACTGATATTCCCTTCACCTGCATTTGCTATGCACTTGTTCAAATATCCATTCCAATAAGTAACCACCACGTGATGCGCTTGTGCTGACAATAAAGAATGCCCGCTTAGGAGGGATCGTCGTAGACTCCTCCCTTAAGAAGAGGACGAAACTGGACAGCGGTTTCTGGAGGTGCTCACTGGTGTGGGGGCCATGGATCGCCTCTAGCTTATCTTTATTTGATTGTAACCCGACAACTGAAATATAACAAATTACGTGACAACATCGAAACAATGAGATATGAACAAATTTTATTATTCAACCCATGGTCAATCCATCAGAAAAGAAATGCTAAAAGAAAACTATTTTGAAAATTTACAATTGGAATGGCTGGCTCATTAACTGATCAGCCAGTCATTTCAATGGAAAATTTTCAAAAATTGTCTTCTCTTGGTCTGCAGATGAACATTTACTAAGAAAATATTTAGATTTTCTTGGCTTAACTTGAGTATTAAAGGGTTAAAGTTCTCATGTGCCAATAAATGATTAAAATTTGTGGTAGCCATCTTAGTGAATAGTAAACAGTAATAGTAAAAACAGTGATACAATTCAAGAGTAACATAATTGATCTTCAACAAGTCACATAAATGTCCTTTATCAGATCGATGAACTGTGTGCATCTTTGTGATAAATGTGCATCTATGTGCAAAATCTCATCAAATATCATTCACGTTACTACTAAATTTTTTTTTAAATGTATTACTTTGAATAATGTTATCAATAAATGTGTAGCTTAAATGCGAAAGCCGATATTTGTTATTACGAATACTTTAATTTAAGTGCAATGTTTGTCAATTACAAAGTACCGGGTAAATGTTGCGAAAATAAATGCAAAATTAGGCTACCGTTAAAGTGCTTTTGAAAAGATCAATTACGCCTATTACCTCCAACCTCCAATCAAATCTAATGTTAGCAACATGTCACAAATCTGCACTGTTTGCACATGTGGTACGTTAGTAATTTATCATTTCTTACCTATCAATGGTTAAAATCTAACTTTAAACATAAATACTAATACACTTACACTTGCTTATCACTTTAACAGTCAATCCAGTCCAGTTGCCAATTCTGAAGTAGTGTTGAGAAATGTCCATTTGCTGACGATGAGAAGACGATTTTTGAAAATGTACCACAGGAATGACTGGCTCGCTACTTAATCCTGTGGTACATTAGAAAAATCATCTTCTCTTGGCCTGTAAATGGACAATCACTGAGTAGATTAAAATTTTATTTTAAATCTTGATTGTGTTAAAGTGTTAAGCCACCATGTGGTTCCTGTTTGATGTACCATAAGGTGATGCATGTACTGCAACGAGAATCTCCATAACCATCTAAGCAGCACTAAACTCACGCAACAATGTTTCAAAAGTTAGAAACACAGTTCTTAAGACACCTGTCACTCAGAGCCTAAACAGACAGCTGAATAAACAGGTGTCAGTCGCAGCAGGCATCATCTCACGATCAAAGACACTACTGTGTCAATGATTTAAGAGATATTCATTAAAACTTCTATCAGACGGTTTAAGAATACTATGCGTGTCACATCGTCCGGTTTGACAGGGCAAACTGGCCCAATGCACATCCATGATTATTGGCCACAAGATTAACGTACAGTAAGGTAATCCAGTGGCTACAATCCTGGGAAGCAACTTGTTTCCATTTCTGGTAATCCATGAATGGATTACTTGCTATGTGTCTTATGCCCAGGTCTCCTTGATTCTTGTTATTCCTGCTGTTACACCAGATATTATCTCAGACATCAAAGTGAACTGAACTGTTCTGTCCAAGTCATAACAGCAGCCATGTAAGTTCGTATGCTGTGAGTTCGCCGTGTGCCAAAAGGGGTTTCTCAGCCAAATTTGAAAATAGGTATTCATTTCAGCTCGTGATACGCCCACTCACAAAGCTGTGTCAGGAGAGCTGCACATTAGTCAGGCAAGGATTTTTCTTCTTTATTCTTACCCAGCATGCAGCTGAATACTTATGTCACTAACTTCATCTGTGACTGATAGGTGTACATGGACAAATGCAGTCTTGACTTCCTTCACGAAGAGATTCACATTCTTGACTTGTTCTGCTACTATAGGAAGGTTATTGAGTGGCTCATTTTCCTCATCTACATGTATGAAGTCCACATCGTTTGCATACTACATCGTTTGCATACTTCATCACTAGTGGGAGGCCCAGTGTATATACTGGTTGGTTTGGCCTTGTGGAGGGCCCTTGTACAGCAGTCTGACTAGTTACAGCTCATCATAATTACACACAGCTTTATATAGTATGTCCAGGATCTTTGATCAGTTTATAGCAATCCTCACATGACATATCAGAACCTGATTCAAAATAATTCTGAACACGCAGTAAAGGGGTTGGCCACCAACAGTTTTTGGTTACCAAATGAAGAAAACACTGACAGAAAGCTCTGACAGAGGCACATTTCTCAGCAATTTCTGCTCAATATCACCTTCCCAGACTGTTCTCTCCTACTTCCTTCACTCCTAAGGATGACTGAATTAAAATCTAGGACCAGCCCTTACATGTGGGAAGTTCATCAGGTGAGGACATTCAACCATGTAAATGGGAGATTACCATATAAACTCAGTTATTAATACATGTTGGGTCACCTGTAAGATGATATTGGCATACATGCAAAATCTCCCATACACACATAGAAAAAATACATCAACTGCATGATAAATGCATTCTAGCAAGCCACAGATCATCATGTCTGTGCACAAGCCATGGTAACATCACTAATGCGGCCGGATAAATTTGTGGCATCTCTGTGACATCGTTCAGGCTAACGATGCTTTGGCACATCCTGCAAGCATACTCAATGCTGGTTCGGTGTTTGTCCAATTACCGTCTACAAGCCACCTACACACCATGTGACATGCGCAGTCTTCAAGTAACAACGTCGGCTCGTACACCAAAGGTCATGGGTTTGAATCCTGCCTCTACGTGATGATCCCCAAAATGTGTGAACCCGGTCCTGGAGTCTCATGGTGTGTGAGTAATTCATTAATCACAAGCAAATGTTGAATTTGCAATGTTAGCTAGCACATAGGCATGGCTCAAAATAAACCAAGCCAGCTAAGGCAATTGACATTTCCAGTTTTGGCTATGCCCCATCCATCTCTAGCTAAGCTCAACCCACACTATCAATTTCCAAAACACTATACAGGTAAGCTGTTGATTATTTTGATACTAATTCGACTATGGCAGTAACAGCACCCAGTTAAATTAGTTTCAAAATATTCAACAGCATATTTATTAAATAGGAGACATAAAATTTGTACAACAACGCTTAGTCTGTCATCAATTAAGCATTCGTTATGAACTTATCGACATCATTTATGACGTCATTGATTATGACATCATCTTACACGTCATATAGTTGATTATCACGCCATATGACTGATGGATAAACTGGAATCCTTCATCGTCGTGATTGCCCATTATAGCTTGCCTTAATGCCCATCCATTTTGGCAGATATGTAAGGCAACAACTGCCTTAGGTACCCTTGTCTATTGTCTTGGTATCTGCCATACAGAGTGCTAAACAAATTATCCAAAGTATATGTACAGTGTCATCAACACCAACTCTGAACAAGCTCTGACTGTAATGTTTGTACTGTAGAAGGGGAATAAGGGGTTCTTGATCCAGATTAACAAATGTTTTCCTCCTTTCCTTTCTTAGGATTCATAATCTGCCTTGATGTCCAAAAACAAAGATTTAGTGCCCTAAAAATTATGAAAGCATTTAAGGCACCATTGACTTGCCCTTTTTACTGACATCTTCAACCCCTGGCAGGATAAACTGATGCATATACATGTATTCAGAAGTGAATTTCTCAAGATTTCTTTTCATTATTCCTGCTATCAGCAAAGTTGCTTTGAATTTACACCTGCTATGCCAAATAGCAAGATATAAACCTTCCTGCCTCTAGGACCATTCTGAAATTAAGATGGTCACGAATCAGTTTATTCCTCAGACCTAGTTCAAACAAACTATCAAGTTTCAATCCCACAAATGGTAGCCATGTGAACATTCAGCAATCGATTTCAAAATCTGTATGTGATTTCATATCATCATCGATTTCACAAGTCTCTCGCTGAGACATACCTCAATGAAACTATGAAGTGTCAAACGGATACAACAAATCTTAGTTGAGTTATTGTTTGGAAGCCACTCTGCTGCACACCTGCATGCACATTCGGAGGTACACCACCATCACATGGACAATTTTCTGGTGGGGTATAAAAGTCATGATCTCGACCATTGAAGAACAAGTTTGTGAAGATCCTATGTGCGCAAGATGATTGTTGACAGGGATTGGAACCCACAACCGGCAAAAGCACGAAGCATCATACCTCATAAACGCTTTCACCGCACCAATGCCGCAAGACAAAGTCTTACTTTGCTGGTGAGGGTTTCACAATAACTGTTCTCATCTATGCTATGAAATGCGAGAATTCACCAATCCCATTAGAAATATGATGTTCCAGCACTTGGCAGCAAAAGCTTCAACACAAATCCAATCATGTCCATTGATAGTTGCTTTGAAAGCAGTGAGCTTCAATGAATATTACAGTAGATCCATGAAAAATACAGAAACTCCAGAAAATTCATTACGTCACGACAAATTTAACAAACATCATTTGGAACCTGAAAATCAAATAAAACCAAATGACATTTAAAATAAGTGCTGTACATGAAATAATGAAACACAGTAACCACTGAATGTCAAGTATGCTTGCCCCGACAAGCCCCAATAGAAACAGGCTGTAGCTTGTGTAGAAGTTAATGAAGATCCAACATGATGTCAATTCAACTAGCACCATTTCATAGCCTGAATGAGCCATTGAACCTGTAAATGATTTACAATTTGCATAAATTTACTTTACTTACCAATGGAGGAATCTAGTTTTAGCTTTGCCCCGCCAATCTTTAGCTAAGCTCTATGAACACTTCGTCGGTGTTGGGATCGATCGATCCCTGAACTCCTTGACTATTAATTTCCAGAAACTATACAGGTAAGCTGTTGAATATTTTGCAACTAATTGGACTGGGTGATGTTGCTGTCTATGGCAACAACAACATCAAGTCAAATTAGTTTCAAAATATTCAACAGCATGTTTATTAAAGACATAGAATTCGTACAACAACGTTTAGTCCGTCATCAATTAAGCATTCATGATGAACTTAGCTATATCATTCAAGAAATAATCTATTATGATGTCATCCTACACGTCATGTAGTTGATTATGATGTCATATGATTGATGGATATACTGGAATCCTCAATTATCAGTAAACATACTTTTTACATAAAAAAATTTATTTCCAGGCAGTTAAAAATGTGCACAATTAGCCATGTGGTCAGATGAATGTCCCACTAGAATACTGTGCATTAGAAACTAGTTGTCTTTATATATAGGCGATTGCTGTACATATACCACTCGAAGATTGCTAAGGATAATATACAAGAACACAAAATAGTAAACACAGAGATAGAAATCAGACTCGATAGGGCCTTGTCAAAGAATGGAACCGAACTTGCTGTATGTTGGCCCAATCCTCTGTTAAAGTCTGCCCAGGCTCCTGGAAGCTGGTGGGCTGAGCTGAAATGGCTGTCTGCAGAAAATATCAAGCATGCTCAATGGGATTCAAGTCTGGACACCGAGCTGACAACTCCATTCACTCGATACCCCTATTTTCCAGGAAGAGGCTAAACACCCTTGCTCAGTGTGGTCGAACATTATCATCCATCAGAATGAACTCTTACACTATTGAACCAGCAAAGCGCTTGAAGAAGGGATGGAGAACTTCGTCTCTATTCCCCACACAGTCAGAGAACCATTCTGGATGTAGTAGAGGTCTGTCTGGCCACCAACACTAATGCCAGCAAACACCATGACTGAACCTCCACCATAATGGTCATGTTCCATCAGCAAATCTTATATTCTGACGTCACAGCACACGCCATACGTCCATTCTTCCAATTGAGCAGGAGTCCACACATGTTCTCTACTCCATTCCAGTTTTGCTCGACAGTGCCTCTCACTAAAACTTCACAGGTCTGCGGTCCCTAAACCCACTGTCATGCAATTCGTTTCTAACAGTCTCAGCGGATATATTGGCAACCCTGTCATGGCTCTAAACTGGTTTTGCAACACTGTCGCATTGGTGGTTCGGATTTTGCAGGCAGAGATGACAGGAGCATGTCCTGTGATTGTGTGGTAGCCCTCACACGTACCATGACAGTACGCCTGATACTGGTTCCATGCCCAAAAGATGACACTCTGACTGACTCCAAGAGTAACAGCTACTCTTTGCTGCATCCATCCACCTAGCAGCAGACCAATGTTGCAAGAAAGATCCTGATTACTCAGATGTCTGCAGAGCATTATTGCACAAAAAGATTCATCAAATTGACAAATTCCTTCAAATGCAATGAGATAAGAAATTCTAGTCTTCTGCCAGGAAATGCGTGCTTCACTGAATCTCAGCAGACTGCACTTTTCAGGCTTAATCCTGGCAAACATGAGTCGACCACTAACGGTTCACTGCACAATGCCCATTTCACTGTATTTTCTTTAATCACATTAACATTAGGTATGTTAGGATAGGATCCCTCTGCGGTAGGAAAATCTTGCTTTTCTGATATTTACGTATATTTATTTCGAACATCCATAGAAATTTTCTCTAGGAATCATGTCATGGGGCATACCATCCACACACTGTCTGAGCACATGATGTGCAATCAAACAACTTATTTTTTAGCGTGTGCTACGTGCAATATTTGGAAAAGCCACTATGGTCATGAGCTAAGACATGTGTGGCTCGCCTAACATATATCCTATACTATTGTTAACAATCTCCTATTTGTGAAGCAAACAAATGATCAGCATTTACTGACCAGTGCAGAATCAGGTGAAGTGTGAGCCAAAGCTTCAAGTCCATAAACAAGAAGCCAGATGAACTCCAAGAAGCGCACATATGTTATTCATAATACTGATTCAGACTTTGGATCTCCCACAAAGAACACGAGTCGGCCTAACACTATCTAGTCATTTGACTACATTGTTATTGCCATTTATTTAAGCATGAGTAAACACTAATTTGGATACCGCCTCAAGAGCATCAATTGCAGGTCCATCCATCAATCTCAGCAATCTCCACTCAACGGATGGTGAACTTTTCACAGAGCTGCCCTCACCCAATTCTACAGCTACATGTAGCAAACCAGGCCCATGCACCAGCTGCCAAATACCAGCTCTGGCCACTACCAATGCTGTGACAGATACTGTAGCACACTTTCTCTTAGGAACACTTACCTTTCATCACCAATCTATAGAAGACAGAAAAATATGACACTCCCATATCTGACATTTCAGCATGCCTGGTCACCCCAGGCAAGTCTGATAGAATCCTCTTTTCTCCGACCAATCAGATCCTCCAAACTCAACCCTCAGCAGGGAAAGAATACCACAGTATCCAGCAACTGCACAAAATGGAGCGTCTTGGAATTTATCTTACGGGCTAATACCTGCCTCTTTATGAGGGCGCTGAGCAGTTATCATCATTAATATCATTGTTCATGATTCAAGCTTTTTAGATTCAAGTACCTTCCAGAGGAACTAATTATCATTGGGTCAAATATACAAGCAGCGTTAATCTTTGTGATCATCTAACAATGAGAATCCTTATACAGCATCATATGCTTGAGTTGTATGGCCAGAAGAATGGCATTTCAATCGCCCAGACCACCAAAAGCTTAACCTACTTAGTACACACATTTATTAACATTCAACACCTTGCTGAAAAATAAGTAAATTACTTCTGTCGAATCATGTCAGTAAACTGCCAAAGAAATAACTGACAATATGCAACATCCGTTAGAATTAGAGATATAGAGACAGGCCTGCTGAAATGTACGTAAACAAATAGATACATCTAAGGAACAATTGTAGTCAAATTCCATGGGTTTTTTTACACACACACACACACAGCAGACATGAACATCAGAAATAGTATGGTCAGTCTAAGCTGTCTATAATGGACACCACACAGGACAGCAAGAAGTAACGACTAACAATACATAGCAACATACATTACTGGTTAACCGTCTAACCACAGGTTAGACTGTAGGTTACTATATCTCTCACTTATATCACACTCCAATATTAACATGAGGGATCTAGCATGGCCCAACTTATTCTCACCAGCAGTCATCTTAAACTCACGTAAACATTAGCCCTAATGACTGATATTACTAAAGAATGATGTATTATATTTTCTACACCCCAGCCCCGCTCCCACCACCGTGAGCACACACAAATATAACACAACATGAACACAAACACAAACAAATACACACATTTTTGGAATAAATATAATTAAGTACTAATGTCGGTAAAATCTCAATGAAGTAGAATTGTTCGTGATCTTGAGCTCACTAGATAAGACATAAATTGTAAAAAATTTCGAATAAACTGACAGTAAACCTTAAAAATAAATCACGGTTTCTAGCTGTAAATTTTGTCCAGATCCCCTTGTCTTTACACCGTCACCCGATGAAGTCCCACTATAGGTGAAAAACTGTTGTAGTGACAAGATCTAGACGTACATATAAGCAGATAAGCTTACATATAGGGGTGACGGATAAAGGAATTGCTTAAACACCACTGACTGCTATAGGGATATAAAATTGAATAAGGTGTGACAGATTCAATCCGATTCCTGTCTTGACAACCTTATAACCGTCAGCCAACGACCAGAAAAAACAGGTCCCTCCCCCCAAGTGGATGATCTTGTCGGTGGGTAACTGGGTATAAGACGAGTAACAACCTACCATGCTAGGGTATCTTACCAAATTTATCAAGTGTCTCGGAAGTCTTGTTATCCGTATCCGCAGCATCATTACTTGTGACAGTTTCGGGATGCCAAACCTGCAAGAATAACTATAAAGCTAGTAACAAGCTCAAGAATAAAACTGCAGGACAAAATGACATCAGAGATTTCTCTGTTTCTGCCCTACATAATATTGGTCTTTTGAATAAAATGTTGGACGTAGCTACTGTGGGGATAGTTGTGATGCCGAGACGATCTATATGGACTCTTCTTCCTTGGTACACATGAGAACAGCAGCGCTGTGCTGTGATCATGTGCTGTGAAGTTTATAAGCCTCCTTTTGCGAGTATCGCCATCCATACTACAGCCTGGACCTTCCAGACATATAGGGAGGTAATCCCTGGAAGGTCCTCTGAGCCCCGGATGGATGTGTATGACACTTGGCGCAAAAATCCCCACAAAAAGAGCAGCTGGGAAACCCCTATAATGCTACATAATTGATAGCGTTTTACACTTTTGAAGAGGGCATGGACATTAAACACTGGCCAATGCCAGTCTAAAATAAGCCAATATAAGACTATTGACCATATGTCTTGAGCCACGTCACACATGCAGAGTATGAACCAATGTGCTCATAGTCTGACATAGTCTGACAGCTTCAACATGTTAAATTTCCTAACCCTTTCACCGACAAATCCTGGAAAAGATAAATTCCTTATGATATGAAACTTATTCTGTTAAATATTTTGAAATTAAAGATACATTATGTCCGAGATATAAATTTGAAAATCTTCAGTATTTTTGCAGTAATATAATGGTACCGGTGTATTATTAGTACATACTAATTTTTATATTGGACCCTGTCACACATAGCTGGGTTTTTTCTGGAAACTCATATGCACGTATGAGTTTTCAATTTAGGAAAGCATTATATTTATGAAACAATCCAATTGGAAAGAACTCTTAAATATGTCTAGACAGTTCGACGGTGACAGACAAAATACTAGCGCCACAGCGATCTGAAACATCAGAGCTGAACGCGGGAAGGACCGAAAGTGTAAAAAATTCTATCAGGACATCAAACAAATAAGTTGCATAATATTTTTTTTAATACAAGACCAGCGATGAATCGTAAGCCACCGCTAAGTAACGAATACACTCGTTTCTCTGTGAAATGGGGATACAGGCAACTGTCTTCTTGGATATTGAGTAGTCATATCTATAAGAATTGATGTTAAAGTGAGAGTATTGACCCACTGGAAGTGTTTTATGGACATGGTTCCATATATTAGACTTAAAGCTCTATCAGGTATAGCCCCTTTACTCTGACTGGACGCTCTTACTGCTTAAGGCAGCAATGGCTTCCAGTTAAATTAATTTCAAAATATTCAACAGTTTTCCTGCATGGTCATGGTTTCCTTGAAAATGATATGTGAAATTCATCAGTGAAAGAGTTAATACAATTATTAAGTCTTCGCATTCGGATAAATGCATGTTACATAATGAAATGATGGTGACCCGGTATATGATTTCTACATACACCTCAAACATGGGAAAAGCTATTTCTCGATGTGTAACAATACATCCCTCAAAAGATAAAAAAATGTACAGTTCAATTCCTGCTCCATCCTGTGCAATGCATCCTCACTTGCACAGCCCAGTATGGCTTCTTATCTGACTGTTGCAAGGAGTAACTGTCCGTCAGAGCACACATTATGGGGGGGGGGGGGGAAGGACATAGCCAGAAACCTATTGCTGCTACGGCTTGTCAGGTTTTAGAGTGCTTCTTTGTTCCTTCTCCAATTTAACCCCAAATGGTCAAATTTGGTCAAGGAAATTGAAATCTCTGCCTATTGAATATCCATTTGCAGGCCAAGAGAATGCTATTTTTGGAAGATTACAACTGGAGTGACTGGCTCGGTTATCAAGCCAGGCATTTCAGTATTAAATTTTCACAAATACTCTTCTCTTGGCAAGCAAATGGACATTCCTCAAGACTATTTCAGAGAGCGATTTTAGCTGGCTTTACCATTAAACAGTTCTAAGCACAGAACACGTGGTGTATTTCCATTCTCATGCGACTCATTGCTAGAGATTCAACCAGGGATTCTCAAAAGGAACCTTTTGATGGTATATACCCCAAAATGCAACTTGGAACACCCAAAGTGCCACTTGGAACACCAAAAATGCAACTTGGAACACCCAAAGTGCAACTTGGAACACCAAAAATGCAACTTGGAACAGCCAAAAGTAATGACAGATGGGACCCCTGAAAATCTGGAATGATTGTTACATATATACTAATTAGTTGGGTTTTTAAATAACCACAAAATCTAGAATGGCACCCCCTTAATCCATAGCTGGGAGTCCAGGGTATCCTCTAAATTTAGTATGGATGAGAAAGACTGCATGAGAACCCAAGATTGCAGTTTTGAACCACCAGATTTTATCATGGAGCCACCAGATTCCAGGGTGTGGGGTTTCTGGGACCACCAAAATTTAGATGCCATGGGAAACACTGCCTTCAACAAGCTGGAAATCTGCATGCTGACGTAAACGCATATATGCACTGCATGGCACAGACTTGAAACATGGTTTATGGCAAATGATTATGGTGCACTATTGCACTCCTCACAATATCGTGATATATATAGCGCATAATAATAATCGTGATATATCGCATATCTCAATATTGGAAGATGCTTGGTGGGTGTGCGCTTGTCTCTGGCCACATACTGTAAATCGGTAATAGTGACAGAGACGGCGCCAAACTGTAGAGCATATATGATCTTGAAATTACTTTGACTGGAAACTTACATTCAAAGTAATTTCAGAATATTCAACCTGGCACAGGAAATTATTAAAACTAATTGATGTTTTTACCAGAGCATAAAAAACTAAGATGATTACTGAGTGATTCACGATAGATCGAAATATCGTAGGATCGTGCTTCTCTGACTCATAGCTGAACCCTATCTCAGCTACAATCATATAAATGTCTCTTCTTGAAGCCAGCACAATAAGCTTTTACAAAAATCACAGTTCATCAGCTCATAGGGATCAAGAGCACTTACCATCCAAGTTCATCATTAATCATTATTGTACTGGCATAAACTCTTTCATCTTGGAGCGAACACAATTAGAAATTATTGACAGATTGAGTGGCACTGCTGGCATTTGGTAGAGACCCATGTAACGTTGAGTAGCATATCACTGAGGCAACTCAAATTGCTTCTTGTTCAATGTAAATCATGGTCTGCGTGGGTAACATGGGAGCACGCCACTACCGTGGCACATTTTGAGCTATCAAGAACCTCCTTTATGGCGGGAGGGTGACACCAACTCTCTGACCCTCCCATGGCCGTGCTACTCTTTGGAAGACCACTCGACACCTGTTAATGCATCACAGATATAACACTTGCATACTTCATGACACATCTTATTAAATTCATGCAACATACAGTACAGCTTAGAGTTAACTTAATGTACGAACGGTTCTGAAATGCATGCATGATGCGTTGAAGGCCCGTTTCCAACACATCGGTTTTAAAAACACTGAGTATAACACATTGTTGTTGCCTCACTCGGGAACCAGGCCGAGGAAATGAGCAATCGCCACACATCCCTCTACGTAGCAATAACATACCTAGATGACAAATAGTGCCTTAATAAACCCGTGAAAGTTAACATTATAAATAGTCAGGGAGCTAATTTCACTATATTTCATGAACCAGACATTGATTGTTTTATTAATTTAAAAGTCAAAGTGGGTGTTAAGATATTGCTTTATTGCTTTTAAAAGTCGCACCGCGAATACGTGTACATTTTGCGTTCCGCCATTGTTGATCGTGAGTCGCTCAGAGACTGGTTAAAATAAATCACGTCATCAATTCGTTATGAATGACAACGAGACACGTGATTAAAATTTTACTACCATAGTAATTTTTATTCATTCATAATGACGTCAGATGTCCAGCAAGCCAATCAAATTACGGCTACGCTTTTCCGAGAATCTACAACTGCGCATAATTATAGATCAGCGAGCCAGTCGTACGAGGCATTTCTCATTAGTGGTGAATTTAGGCAATGAATAAGTAACCGGGTTCATTTTGTTCTGTAAGAATGGAATGTTTACGTTACCAGGCAGCTGTATCGGAACTGATAATGCGACATACTGCCAATTATTCACCATTGAATGAGGTCTTCCCCCTAAAATCATGACAGGAATTTCGCGAAGATTTATGGTACACTGGCAAAATATAATTGCATAATGTGTGTATGCCCGAGTAATCGGTTGCCCTTCTAGGTCGACTCGCATAATGTCGTTATACCAGCGCGGCGTAATTATGAATGCGTTTCACGTTATCAGATTTCAAACGACTTGTCTAGCCAATATCATAAATGCGTTGTGTAATAAATTCTGACGCGTTGTCAAACTGTTTCCAACCCATTCGTATTACTTTCACACCGCGTTGTTTTACCGTTCACAACGGGAAAGTGATGCATCCATTATTTTAAAATAGACCCGCTATGTACGCGTCATGCATGCATTGCAGACACATTTTATATTAACTCTGAGCTGTACTGTAGCTCTATGTAGCTCACGTTATTGTGAGTTCTTTCTTTGCTGTGTGGGAATTGGGGTAGGTGGAGACGAGTTGAAGATTTTGAACTCTTCATTGCAAAATTCCTTCCTCAAGATCTGGTTCTTACGACGCTACCATCTCCGAATCATTTGCCGGAGTATCACCAGCAGCTATAGACTATCTAGGTAATAGTTCCGTTCCATTGTGGTAGTGACATTAGTCTAGCCAGTATCAAACAGGATTCAAAGGCAGGTATAGCTTTTCACCGATGAATTCCCCATAACTCAACTTTACTGTACAGGAAAACTGATGAATATTTTGCTTAGGCAGCACTAGCCTCCAGTCAAATTAATTTCAAAATATTCCGCAGAATAAGTTTAATATCATAAAGAATAGACCTTTTCAGGGATTTGTTGGTGAAAGGGTTAAAAATAACTGAATTCATTTTGACATACTATCGCACAAAAATATTTTTGTCGGAAAGCATGCGTGTCAGAATTAATACAGCTACCAGCAATCCTCTAATCAAATACGGTTAAAGCGCATGATACAAATAGCATAAACATTCTGTGAATGCCCAGGCTGCTAATTGAGGGATCTGACCTGTTGTTCAAGTATATAATGCCATAATCAAATGCATCACTAATGTCAAAATCCTCGTGATGCATGTCTCTGTCATGAAAATCAAAAGTCTGTCGCTGGTCTAGGAACTGTTTGTCTCTGAACAATATGCAAATTAGTAAACATTCTGTTGACTATTTTGAAACGAATTTGACTGGAAGCTGCAAATGCCAGAGATCACATATTCAGAAACACAGGATATAGTAATTTAGGATTTAGTAATTTGCAGTGTGTTCAAAATGTTGCTTTCAAGCTTAACCCTTTCATGGATAAATTACATGTATCTCAATTTCATGGCAAACAGAAAATCTGTTGAATGTTTTGAAATTAATATGACTGCCTTAGGCAGCAATACCTTCCAGTCATATTAATTTCAAAATATTCAACAGAATATGCTATACATCATAAAGAATTTACTTTTTAAGGATTGAAAGGGTTAATCAAACTGGTTCAACCACCAATTGAGATGTCTGTTCAAAATCTTAAAATATGAATGGAAAATTTTAGGTCGCCAACTTGGCTAGTGAGTCTGAAACTTTGGTAGGCAATCCCAAAATCTAGTAGCCATGGGCTACTGGGCCGCTGCTAATCTTCATCACTGCAAGTGTTGAAGAAAGTATGCGGGGTAGGACAGCTTAGTCTCTGTTCCACAGACCTTGTGTAGACATTTAGCGCCTGATTCAGAAACCAATCTTAAAGATGGCCGCCTGGTTAACATACTGCATTTTGCATTTATACCAATTTTGGAAACATTTACTATTCACATCAGACACATTGACCTATCAAGAAATATCATTATTCATTCCCGAGATAGCTAAGGCAGCACATGATGACAACGGTAGAATGTCTCCGGCTCCCAAATCCGAGGTCTCAAAGAACCACCTCGGTACAGTCATTCCCTCCTTACTACCACTCTTCTCCAAACATGTGTATAAATGTTTACAAGGGTCAAAGCACTCTCCACTGAAAGTCTGGGCTATAAGAGCTAAGCACTATCTGAAATGATTTTATAACATCAGATGGGAGGAACAGAGGGGATGGGGACAGCCTACTGGCTAAGGGCCCTTTAACCATATAGCTGGTGCCTACAGACTCCATGGTATGGAGATTATATATCCTGTATGCTTCGTTTTTCATCTCCTGATTGGAGTGTCTATGTTTTCACATGGGTCCCCTCTTAGAACCTGACCTTCATCCTCCACCCGAAGACAAGCGTCAGGTATACTTCAGCGACGTGGCTTATCACGTTTTACCAGTTCACTATCTGAAGTTAACGCGCTGTGATAGTATATCCACTTCAGGTGTTCGCTGTCAGTACCCACAGATGTTCCAAACGTTACACTATACCTAATGTAACTTTCTCATAACGTTAGCAGCCGCTAGCAAGTTCAGACGTATATTTCCTACAAGTTTTATATGGACCGACACCAGTGTCCGATCTCTCTTAAAACCACACACTGTTAAAACGTAACATCTCGGCTACTATCTCGAGGTCGTCGAATATACACATCCCAGTCAAAACTACTGAGAACAAGTGTCTAAAAACTATACGACATCTCTTTTCCTCTGATGAGTATAACCCAAACATCGGATACGAAACGCCAGTAGTATGGAGGGCCCATTAGCAATCGGCCAATGCCTCACAACAACCTTTTATTACACATACATCCCTCTACCCAATGTATAAAACAATACAAATCAAGTACACAAAGAATTCTAACCGGGTACACCACCTACAATCGGGTACACCCGCAACACTAGACAAACAAGTCAGGCACACCAAACTTCAGGTACAAAAAGTACACAGATTTTCACTAAATCGGGTACACATACACACAGTCGGGTACAAAACCGACAAGAACAATGGGATATGTCCGCCGAATCCGGGTACATACCCAAGGGATCGGGTACAATCGGGTACAAAAAACTATAAAAGGAGCGCTCAAACAGTGCATTGGCATCCAGACTCAATGGACACTTACCGTTAGCGTCAGGACAACTAAGCATCTTACAAGCTTTTCAAAAAATAATATCTTACCCATTTAACCCTTTAACACTCAAATTTGGTTTAAAAAATTTCAATTTTCTCATAGAAAATATCTATTTGCAGACCATGAGAATACTAATTTTTTTTAATTTACCACTGGAATGACTGGCTCGGTTATCGAGCCAGTCATTCCAGTGGTAAATTTTCAAAAATAGTCTTCTCTTGGTCTGCAAATGGGAATTTCTCAAGACCACTGCAGATGCCATTTTTGGCTGATATGAGTTTTAAAGGGTTAGCACTCAAATTTGTTCAAGAAAGTGCCCATTTGCAGACCAAATGCAGATTATCTTTGAAAAGTATCACTGGAATGAATGGCTCGGTTATCGAGTCATTCCAGTGGTTGATTTTCAAAAATGCATTAGTCTTCTCTCACTTGAATGTCTGGCTTGGTTATCGAGCCAGTCATTCCAGTCATAAATTTTCAAAAAGTCTTCTCTTGGTCTGCAAACAGACATTTCTCAGGATCGCTGCATGAGCCATTTTTGTCCATCGTGAGCGAGGGTTAATTTCCAAATGTCATCCAAAGACGGGTCCAGTTTGTTTAATCTGGAACCTAAACTGTCAAGAAATCCTAGATTATAGAAAGAACATTTCTTGTACTACAACTTGAGCCAAATCTCATCATAGTTTCTGAGACGCATCTGCGGACACGCATGCTCATGCACTTATGCATACTACACTAGGGTTCTTCCATCCGAGGTTGATTGAAATCGCACAAGCGCTTATCGAGTAGGCTTATAAGTGATTTCCAGAAATTTTCAGAAAATCCAAGATGGTCTCTGGAACAATTTACCAATCAAAATTCTGTATACATGTTCTGAACAATACCAGCGTACTTTCCTCCCAGCTAAGTCCAGTTGAAATTGCCCAGTCAGTTAATGAGGAATAGTGTTTAAAACGATTTCCCGGCAGTTTTTGGAAATTTCAAGGTGGGCGCCGAAAACATTTCCCCGATCCAATCGCAGATCTTCAATAAGTGGCAGATCTAACTAACAGTGGCCTGCTGGAGTGACAATACAGGGCCCTAAACAATGCACCCACTCCGAAGTGGCTTCACACATGTATCCAGTTGGAAGCATTTATAGAGGACCCCTTCAGGGATCCAGCTACTATGCAGCAGGGAGTGGCTTTCGTGATACATCCATTAGGAGACAGATCAGTCACATAACAACCCAAAACAAATTGAGTAAAGTTAACACTTTAAAACTCAAATCAGTTAAAAATGGCTTCTGCAGTGTTCTTGGAAAATGTCCATTTGTAGAGCAAGAGAATATTTTTGAAAATTTATCACTGGCATGACTGGCTCAATAACCGAGCCAGGCATTCCAGTGATGAATTTACAAATATATTCTTCTCTTGCTCTGCAAATGGACATTTTCTATAAGAAAAATTTAATTTTCTTGAACAAATTTTATGGTTAAAGAGTAAAAGGGTTAAAGATAAAACCTAGTCTAATTTCATCAAGCAGGTCTAACAAGCACATTCCCTAACATCAAACACATTTACATCTGTGACAGCAACAGCTGAATTTCCCTACACACGGGAAACTTAATCATCACCATCCATCAATACAGAGACCTCTAATGAGTAACTTAACCAGTTAACACTTAAACCGTTTCAAGAAAATTTTAATTTTCTCAGAAAATGTCCATTTGTAGACAGAGGTTATTTTTGAAAACTTAGGACTGGAACACCTGGCTCGGTTATCGAGCCAGTCATAAATTTTCAAAAATAACCTGCAGAAGCTATTTTTGGCTGATGAGTGTTAAAGTGTTAAAGGATGTATAAAATACCACGATATTGGCCAGGTAGTAATCATCTCACCTGCAGCAGCATATCCACAAAATTATACGCATGCACGCGCACGCACATATATTTCAAAGACTGCTGCTAGCAACAACTCCGTAAGGCGGAAATATTACAAATGATGAATATTTTCTAAACATTGAAGTTAGGATATAACATAACGTCAAATACTGACCTTTGGCGTGTTGTCATTGTCATCAAAAAGAGGAATACCCAGCATACTCTTAAACGCTGTTGAGACAAACTTGGTGCCCAGTCGCAGCAAACGATATCTGAAAAAATATTTCGTTTAAATCCATGTTAGTTTTATTGGATTCATATCTTTCAAAACAAGAGGCCCACTTGGGCCTGTGGCGCTCACCTGGACCATTGGCATTTAAACCATTTGCATTTAAATAGACATGGATGATTTTCGGAAAATCTGAAATGGTCACCAAAAAATGGACCAATCAAGATTCTTGTTTAATATGTTGAAGCCTACCGTCATAGGATGGTTCCACCCAAGTTTTGTTGAAATCGGGTTATTAATTGGAGTACCGTTTTTAAATGGTTCCGGAAAACTTTCAGAAATTCAATGGCTGCCAAAACATTGACCTATCAAAATTCTGAAAAGAATTTCTAGAGCTTACGACAATAGGATCCTTCCAGCCAAATTTGATTGAAATTGCCCAAGCGATTAATGAGGAGTAGCATTTTATACAAATTCCCCATTTTTCAGAAAATCCAAGATGGCCACCATCAAAATCAAGCCGTAAAAATTCTGTATACCTGTTCTGAAGCGTTCCAGCCTAGGGTTCTTACAACCGAGTTTGGTTGAAATCGGCGAAGCGCTTAACTAATTTTCCAAAATGTTTAGAAAATCCAAGATGGCCGGCAGAAAAATTGACCGATCAAAATTCTGTATACAAGTTCTGAAGCCTACTGCCCTAGGCTCATTCCAGCAAGTCTGGTTGAAATCGCTCAAGTAGTTAATGAGTAGCGCTCTAAACGATTTTCAGACATTTTTTTCAGAAAATCCAAGATGACCACCGAACAAATTGACCAATCAAAATTCTGTATACAAGCTCTGAAGCATACCACTTTCGGGTCCTTCCAGCTGAGTTTGCTTGAACTCGTTCAAAGCAGCCTTTTAACTGATTTACAGAAATTTTCAGAAAATCCAAGATGGTCGCCTGAAAAATTTTCCAATCAAAATTCTGTATATATGTTCAGAAGCCTACCCCCATAGGGTCCTTCCAGTCAAATTAGGTTGAAATCGGCCAAGGGGTTAATGAAGAGTAGCGTTTTTAAGCAAATGTTGCCAGCCGGCCACCGGCCGGACAGACGGATGTTTACCATGGCATAAACTCACTTGGCCATTCTGGCCAGGTGAGCCAATGAAAATGGGCACATCATCAGTGCGGTCTGTGAACTGAAGGCGCTATCCAGGGAGATATGTTGTTTATGTGAAGCATTAGACAACAGAATTGACAACTAAACTTGTTTAGTTAGGCCAAAACAGAATTAGCTTAGCCAATGATTTAAAAATATTTTAAATCAATCACAACCAGGTGACAACGTCAACCCTAGGCAGCAATGTCCTTCAATCCAATGGAACTTTCCAGTTTATCCATCCATCATATGGCGTCATAAATAACTACGTGATGTGTAGGATGACATCATAATCAACTACAGCATGTATGATTACTGTATTCTGCAGCTGTAGTAGTAGAAACATCCTACAGCTGCAATCACTCCTTCATTTTTGCCCACTGTGTCTTGTCCTCAGCCGTAATTCTTGACTTGAGTGTACCGTGTCCTGTTTTCTTGAGGTCACCTGGTAGCACGCTTAGCAGATTTATGCAATGCCGTCCTCTCCTGGATTTGTATTTGCTGGCTCCGACTAGGGCAAATTCTAAGATTCTTTGTGCTGGTGTCTCTTCTGGCATCCATAGCACATGGCCAAACATGGACCATTTTTGCTGGGCGACTTTTACAGACAGTGGCGACGTATTACACATCTTGTATAGTGCATCATTGGAAATTATGCTGTCTGACTATCGGTGTCCAGTGATGGTGCGTAGGTGTTTGCGATGGCAGGCATCGAGTCTGTCCAGAGCTGCTTTTGGAGCTGCCCAGCTCTTACAGTTATACAGCATCAAGGATACACAGGTTGCATTGTAAAAATGTAGCCTTTTAATCAAGGGCATCTTTGATCTATGAATCCATAGCTCCCAGAAGGACTGGAAAGCTATGTTCCCCATGACGCAGCGTGCAGCAATGTCAGCAGCACTGCAAAGCAGTGAGCCCAGGATTCTACTTTTGCTCCATGGTTCGCCGCCACGAAGCGGATCGTCATTTTCTTTAGTTTCATGCTTTGTAGATCGGTATATGTGGGTGAACTCTGTTTTGGACTCATTCATAAAGAGATTCTCAATTTTTAGTTTGCTTGCAGCTATTTGGAGAAGTTCGTCAAGGGGTTTCTTTTCTCTCATCTATGAAGTCCACATCATCAGCATATTCCATCTCTAGCGGCATACCCAGTATTGACACTGGGGTGTGTGTGTGGTCATGTGGAACTTTCACGTACAGATTTCAATGCAGCAGCCAGGTAACAGGTGAAAAGCAACGGAGATAGACCATCTCCCTGTGGGGAGCCGATTGATGTCTCAAACTCTACAGACTTCACTGACTTGACTCATACTCTCAGTTTGGTGTCTGCAAGCAGTAGTCTCACTAGTCATAGATCATCTTCATTGCAACTGGCCTGGTGTAGTACATCTAGGATCTTTGAGCGCTTAATTGTGTCGAAGACTCGTGATATGTCAATGCCCATTTTGTGGAAATCCCAGTGCTTGGACATGACTACCGACACAAGCATGTGTTGAGCCCGTATAATGGCTGCGCAGATGTGTCCACGTTTGAAGCCACTTTGACATGATCCGGCGAAGTTGTCGATCTTGTCTCAGATGCAGCATACATTAAAATTGGATAGGATTTTCTGTATGCTGTTGAGGAGCACAATGGGTCAGAGATTGGCTGGGGGCCAGGTGGCTTCTTGGGCTTGGGTAGTGCGATAAGGGTGCCTTGGCCTACAGCGTCTAGGGGAAGGTGTTGCATAAAAGCTGAATTAATTAGGCGCGTGATCGGTTTTGTCACTTGCATATTTAAATAGTTCATTGCTCATGCAATGACTTGCAGCATGAGTGCAACAACTACAGCATGAATGACTTGATTTAGTCCATCTTAAACACTTACGAGTCTGACACATTGTATGAATTGTATGGCTTTACTATTTAATTTAAACATTCAGTTGAATATTTTGAAACTAATCTGTCTAAACTAATTGCAATAATCCTCTCTGTTTTTTCAAAACATGTGGCGATAATAAAATGCACTGTCAAATATTTTTATGTAATTTAAGTGGAAGAAAATTCCACTCCAACTGTGTTTAACACCTTAATGGTCAAGATTTTTCAGGAAAATTGACATTTTTCTCCAGTGAATGTCCATTTGCAGGCCAAGAGGGACTATTTAAAAAAATTACCACTGAAATGACTGGCTCGCATATCGCATATTTTCAAAAATAGTCTTCTCTTGGCCAGCAAATGAACATTCCTCACCATTACTGCAGAGGCCAGTTGTGGCCGGCTTGACCATTAAAGGGGTAGCTGTAATTGCATTGGGATATAATTCCAATCCAATTCCGGTTAAAATATTCAACAGAACATTTCTTACATCATGTTCAAAATTGTACTAACTAACATTAATCTGTTAACTTATTTATGGGCTGTCCTGTAAACAACCATGAGAACATGTGTTGGAGTGAAGTCTTGAGTGTCGTATGCCTGCGTTTTTAGATGACATTGAACCTTGCACATTTCAATACACAAACAATCACCTAGAAGGATATCTCCTGCGCAATTTGATTTATCGAGCTGGTCACCAGTATTTCTCATGACATCTAAATTTTAGACACCCCAGGGACCCCACACCTAGAAATCTAGGGGACCCAACATGAAATCTGAGGGTCCCAAACTGAAATTTGGGATTCCCATGCAGTTTTTCTCATCCATGCTAAAATTAGAAAGTACCATGGGTGCACAGCTATGAATTAGGGGGTACCATGCCAGATTTTGGGGGTATATTTGTGCAAAAGCCTATAAAACTAATTAATACATAACAAACATGCAAGATTTTCAGTGGTCCCCACTACCACAAATTTTGGGGGTTCCCAGATACAGAGATAAACATACGCGAACAAATACATACATGCACGCATGCACACACAGGCCTATTGCCCGTCTCATGATCTTTTAACAGACACTTTGTTGTGAGCATTTCAAAATTAGTGACAAAGCGACTATGACCCCATGCCCCCTCATAGAATGTATACAAGCTACACATGTCTCTAACCTATCTTAACCCTTAGCACTCTAATGTCAAAATTGACTGGTGTTCATTTTTCAACAAATTTGGTGGGAGATGGTGCCGTCGTAGACAGCAACATCATCCACCAAAATTGTTGAAAAATGTACACCGGTTTCTTTGCAATTCACACGGTAAAAGATAGAATATTGACATCAGAGTGGTACGGGTTAACCATTTAACCATTAAATTTGTTGATGAAAATTCTAATTTTTTCAGAGAAAATATCTTTTCAGAGCAAAAAAAGATTGTTTTTGAAAATTTATCACTGAAATGACTGTCATTCCAGTGCTAAATTAAAAAAAAGTTATTTCTTGATCTGCAAATTGCCATTTCTCATGACCACAGGTAAATGCCGCTTTGGGCCGAGTTGAGGGTTAAAGGATTAAGTTTATACCTAGATACTTACTTTCCAACGCTAGCTGTAGGACTTTGTTTAACTATATCAACGATTTCCTCTGCTAACAGCTTTATGCTGAACAAATTAGCTCTATTACAACGAAACCCGTATTTGTTGCAATATCTTACAAGAAACGTTCGCTCTCGCAATGGTAGATCATTAGCAATTTTCATATCCTGAAAATACAGACACACATTTACTAGATAAAGATGCCTGTTTCATATCAGCGATAGTGTAATTCAATGACAAGATGGCCAAGGTCCTGTGGCTCTTAAATTGACATGATGATTTAAATTTAGAAACAAGAGCAACGGGAATTGCAAACACTCGCTCTCCCGTTTTTGTCACATTGTAAATTAGTTTTCGGATTTCAGATTTTTTTTAAAGATTTTTCAGATGTCTTCAGATTTTCCAGTTTTTTCAGCCCAAGAATTGTGAAATCCCTCCTGTATTAAAGTTTGAGCAAAATCGGGCCTGTAGTTTCCAAGATATACACAAATGCAGAATTTGATCAGATCCGTATACTCTATGCCCAATGGATGCTTCCTGCCCAAAATAATTGAAATCGCTCCAGTGGCTCTTGAGAAGACATTTTAAATTTCCTAATGCTTTAGTATGGGAGCACTTGGCGGGAAAATGATCCAAGATGGCCACCAAACCATTATCCGACTGTTTAAAAAAAAATAATGGCAAATTTGAAATCAGAATACCCAAAAAGCTTTATGTAACGAATTTTGGCTTCAAAATCCATCAAATAAAAGAATCCAATATGGCTGCCAAACTCGCTACATTTTGATTGGCCCATGGCAACCATGTTTTTTCACGTATCAACTTCCCTTGAACAAACTTTAATGGCCCCTTAGTCCATCATCATATCTCCAAAATTTCAGTCCGATCCGTTCATTGGTTCGGGAGAAGTCGTTTTTGCAAGATGGCCACCAAACTATTAGGCCAATCAAGTTCCCTTTAACAAACTGGGTTCAGCTCTTGCCCTAGATGATATTTCATGAGTTTTGAATCGATCCCCCAAATAGTTTTGCAGAAGATTTTTAAACACATTTTTAAAAATCGGCCAAAATCGAAGATGGCCACCAGATAAATTGACTGACCATCAACAGAAGCCAGTGTGCTTCTACGATGTTCTGAAACAACACTTCATATACAGATTATTTTTTTCTTAAAAAATCATACAAATATAAATACAATCAAGCCAGCCATTCGTCATACATTTTCAAAAATAGGCTTCTCTTGCCCTGCAAATGGACATACATTCACTAAGCAAAATGTCATTTTTCATGACCGATCGCATTAAAAAGTAATTAAAGGTTAGGTTATGAAATATTTTATGCAATAGAAAATATTCACAATTATTCGATTATTTAATTTGTAATCATATAAATTCACTATTTAAAAGAAAATCGCGATTTTCGATTCAATCACATAATCGCGCAAGCCATGCGTGGTTAAAATCATTTTCTATTAAACTGAATATGGTCATGTTCATTAACCCATTCACTGATGAATTCTCATTTTCAAGACACCCACAAAAAACCTGTCAAATATTTTGAAATTAACTTGACTGGAAGCCATTTTACTTTTTGCCGGTGAAAGGGTTAAATATCAAAATATTTTATATTAAAAACAAACCTTCAAAAGATTACTCTTGTCAGAAACATGTTTTTTCATTAAAAAACATGCATAAACAACCGCTTTAGGGTCCTCCATCGGCGCGTGACCCTTGGGATCAGCACCCTCCACAGACAATCGATGAACATCTGGCATGTCTGGATCATCAGGGATATCCCAATTATGTGCATCTTGACAGATTTGCCGCCATGTAAAGTACCTTGGCTCACTTTGTCCTTGTACCTGCAGCAAAAGAAATCAACAAATCTGGTCATATCATCAAATGTTCTCCAAAAGGTCGTTAGCGATCCGTAACCTGTCTTATGTCAACAGCGCAGCTCAAAATACTATTTATTTCAATCAACCGTTTAACTGCCAATACTTTTCAAGGAAATTTGGATTTTTGCAGCCAAAAATAGTATTTTTGTAAATTTATGACGAAAATTTACCTTAAAAATAGATTTCAGTTATTATCCTTCAAATGGGCATTCATCGAAAATGTAATGGTTAAGAAAATTCAAATATCTGCTTTAGCCAATGTCCAATTGCAGACCAAGAAGAGTATTTTTGAAAATTTACCACTGGAATGACTGGCTCGGTTACTGAACCAGTCATTCCAGTGCTAAATTTTCAAAAATACTCTCTTAGCCTGCAAAATGGACATTTCTCAAGATCACTGCAAAAGTTGTTTTTGACCAACTTGACCATTAAAGGGTGAAGTCGACACAAGAGGGGGTTAAAGGATAACTAACCTCATCACATGATATCTATACAGATGATCTAATGGGCCACTCATAAACTATGCAGGAAATTTTAAGCTTTTTATCATCCTGTCAAAGAAAGATATTCAGGTTTTAGTAGCTAAATGTTGGTACATTTCTACAGCTTATCATGCCTGTCATGATTTACTTTTCAACCAATCAGAAAACAAGAATTCCGCGAAGTTAAATATCTCGCCTGTCTCCTGTTCATCACAGTGGCATTGACCTTTGACCTCTGTATTATTATGCAGCTTCCAAACATTATAGGTAACCATGTATTCAATCTTAGTTCCAATAAATAGGATTAAACAATCCTGAAATATAAATGATTTTCTGAATGGAAAAACTTAAGGTTGAAAAAGCAGAGGTCAAATAGCAACAATGGAATGGCCTTGACCTTTGACCTGGTGACCTCCATGTCACCATCCTGTATCCTCTTGGTGTAACCAACCATGTACCCAAGTTAGGATTAAGCTGATACTGATACTGATAAATCTATTACACCCAGACTTTGTACAAAGTATACGGGGTAAGGAATCTAGCTTCAAATCAGTGATGATGCAGACTCCATCCCAGAATGGCGTAGAAAAAAATTTGTAACACACTACAAAAATCACTATATATATATATATATTTTTTTTTTTCATCTGGGTTCTAAGCAAATCGCACTGTTAGCACTGGGGGCGGGACATACATGCATGGGTGCAATTTTTTAAGATTCTTACCCTTAAGACAGTATTGGTTTTGTAGAGCTTCCCGAGTATTTCAACAGCGGCTGCATTGGATGCCTCTGCCTTCGAACGGTCGACAGCACTCGCCTGGAAAACTTTCTGAATGTATATGTCACATCTGTAAATAAAGAACAAGGACGGATAAACTTTCCAAGGTTGACCACTCAAAAATCCTCTCTAAAGTGAAGATACCTCATAGATTCAGATTCAGTTCTTATATGCGAATTTCAACTGTTAAATCTCAAATTTGTTCATCAAAATTTCCGTTTTGGGGGTATTTGCAAACTAACATTATTTTTGAAGATCTATCGCCGGATTGACTGGCTCGGTAAATGTTTAAAAATAGTATTCTCTGGGTCTGCAAATGGACATTTGTCAAGACCACCGCAGAAGCTGTTTTTTGGCTGATATGAATGATAAAGGGTTGAAGGGTTAATGGCCAGGCACTTCAGAATCAACCTCTGCAGTGGTCTTGAGAAATATCAAGAAAAACTTTTGATTTTCTAGAACAATTACTTGACTAATTTTGACGAGCACATGGTTCAGCTTCATAATCATGGACGTGATCGATCTCGAAGAAAACAAGAGCTCTGCAAACGGTGCATAATACCCTGCCCTGATGACGAACCAATGAATGAGAGCTTTCAGAAAATATTTCTTCCTCAGCCCCAGACCAGTCATCCTTATGAAGTGTCAAAGCGATCCGTTAAACGGTCAAGAAGCCATCGTCCGGAAACCAATTTTCAAGATGGCCGCCACTGACTGGCGGCCATATTAGATTTTGGATTATCGTAAATTTTGATGTTTCTTCACCAGATATATTCCAATGACCACATGAAGTGATCCGATCTGGTAACGGAGATATCATCCAGAAACCAACTTACAAGATGGCAGCCCGTGGCTGGCAGCCATACTGGAGTTTGGATCATCGTCAATTTAGATATGTTTCATCTCCAGATCTAGTCCAACCACCCTATGAAGTTTCAAAGCGATCCGATAAACGGGAACAGAGTTATCATACGGAAACCAATCTTCAAGATGGTGCCTGGTGGGCAGCTTGAATTTCAGATCATTGTCAATTTCGATAGGTTTCTTCTCTACACCTAGTCCAATGACCCTATGAAGTTTCAAAGCGATCCTATAGACGGTAACAGAGTTATCATCTGGAAGCCAATTTTCAAGATGGCCACTGATGGCTTGTGGCCATCTTGAATTTCGGATAATTGTCAAATTCGATAGGCTTCTTCCCTAGACCTAGTCCAACCACTCCATGGAGTTCCAAAGCGATCCGAAAAAAGGTTACGGTGTTATTATCCGGAAACCGATTTTCAAGCCGCCTGTGGGTGGTGGCCATCTTGGATTTCGGATCATCGTCGATTTCGATAGGTTTCTTCCTCAGACCTAGTCCAACCACCCTAATATGAAAAAAGGTGTTGCCTATAAGTGAACGCAGGCACCATTTATTGCTTAAATAAATAGGACGAATTTGCATAAGGTCGAAATGTTCTAAATACGTATATGCTCGTCAATAGTATTTTGAAGCTAATTTTTCATCATGCGTGGAGGGAATTCTGGTATATTCAGTCCACGATATTCACAACCATGCGTCTGCCCATTGTCAGTGATATCCGCCAGCATTGTTGCATCTTTTACCGGGGTCTACACCATTAAAATAGTTGCACCAATCTAATGATGTTATAAAATTTGTACCGACGTATCGTGGTGCTCCTCGCTATTTGGGGGAAATACAAACAAGTTCATAGTAACTATGACATCATAATGAAATATCGTCCGCTAGAATTTTTAAATCGCATTTATCCAGACATAAGCTACAAAAAACGGGAATTAATGCATGTCTGCAAGCAAATACATGGATGTACATTCCATCCGGGTGCGAATGGTGTGGTACCCGGCCTTAAATTTCCTGCTATCATTGCTAAATACATACAACTTTGAGAACGACGACTTTCCACGGCCATGAGTGTTAAAAATAATACGAGACAGTCAACCAAACCTCATATTGTAAATTGCATTTACAGACGCATAAATAGGAATTAATAAAGCTTTAATCTGGTCTGCATCAGACCATTTAATCGCGTTACATTCTAAGGTAAATGTACGCTATTTCGTGATAACAATATCACACAAATTTTGGACATTGAAAATGTGCAGTAGGTTGCCCTAAAACAATGAGAGGAACATACACATAATGAAGAACCATATCCCATAATGCAATGAGGGCCCATGAAGAAACCACAAAAGCTATATCATAAGCCAAAACCGGAACCAAAAAAAGCTTGCAACCGGAAACGAAGCTTTCTCAGTCGCATGGTATATATATTTTAGCCTGGTTCCCTGTCTCATTTTCTGTTGATTTTTCCTCATTACACATTCGTACATGTTATCTATATACACTCACTTCATTCGCAATGGCTTCGCACTTTCAAACCAATCCGATAAACAGCAACAGAGTTATCATCCGGAAACCCATTTTCAAGATGGCCACCGGTGGCTGGTGGCCATCTTGGATTTCAGATCATCATCGATTTCGATAGGTTTTTTCCCGCAGACCTAGTCCAACCACTCCATGAAGTTTCAAAGCGATCCGATAAACGGTAATGGAGTTATTATCCGGAAACCAATTTTCAAGATGACCGCCAGTGGCTGGTGGCCATCTTGAATTTCGGATCATCGTCGATTTCTATAGGTTTCTTCCCAAGATGTAGTTCAACCACCCTATGAAGTTTCAATGCGATCCGACAAACAGTAACAGAGTTACCATCTGGAAAACATTCTGCCGCCCGCACGATCACCTGCCCGCCCGGACGGACGGCACCATTACATTTGGCGTGGTATAAAAATAGGAAATGGCTCGATGCGTCAGTGCTTCTTGACCTAACAATTGTCATGATCTCTTAAGCCAATTAACCCTTAAATTTCCCGGCGAGTCATAAAGCCTACGCAATGGTCCTGAGAAATATCCATTGGCAGGAAAAGAAGGTAAATTTTCAAAATTTCTCTTCTTTTCCTGCCAATGAACATTCACAAAGCACAAATTGAGATTTTCTTTACCAATCTGACCATTACATGGAAAAGATTACACTATTTCTGCAAGTATGATGCTTCTTAAAAATCTGGCCAAGAAAATTATAGGACTTCTTATAAATCTGTTTAGAAAAAAATAGGATTTCCTATAAAAATAGCAAAAATCTCATCCCTGTATAATGATGTACACATATACCACCATTTCTTGTACATAAGCCTCTCTTGTGTATAAAAAGTAGACCCAATTTTGACCAATGTGTATAAGACGCTTTCAAATTCAGAAAATGTAATTTTATGAGAACTAAAACTGGTCACATAAAATAACTATTATTAACCTAGCGACCCTACTGTAACCTTTCAGTTGCATATTTCAGGATACAGGTACAATCCAATGGACCTTTCCAGAGTAATGACGTCATAATCAGATAAGCGGCGTATAGAATGACGTCATAATCATTATGTCATAAATGACTCTATACAGACCATCTTTAACTCTTAAAAGGCCGAAACATTGTAAGAATTGTATGTCTCTACTATTTAATAAACATGTGGTTGAATATTTTGAAACTAATTTGACTGGGTGTTGTCACTGCCATAGGCAGCAACAGCACCCAGTCAAATTAGTTTCAAAATATTCAACAACTTACCTGTACAGTTTTCTGGAAATTGAAGTTTAGATATCGATCGATCCCAGCACGAGCGAGGTGTGGGTGGAGCTTAGCTAGAGATGGGCGGGGTATAGCTAAAAATGGAAAGGTCCATTGATTGAATACCGTCTTTTGTTGATAAATAAATTCAGTATAATTTTTAAATGTCACAAAAATGTCACAAAGTTGACAATTACCAATAAAAATTAGCTGTGTTTAGCCGCTTTCTTTTATCCCCTGCCATGCTCGGAGAATTATCCTATCAAAACTTTCTACTCATATACATGTATAGTAAATTGAGTGTAAAACTATGTCTTACACAAAAGAAATAAGGCTGGTCTGTTTTCATTGATGATCGTTATAGCTCTGATAGGAGTGACAAATCAGCTGTGCTAAAAATGGGAATTGCACAACACCACTGCAAGTGATTTTAGAGCCGCTTGAGCATTACAGGGCTAAGATAGAATGGAGGATTCCAGTTTCTCAGTCAATCATAAAAACTTAACATTAATTACATCATGAATGATGTATCTAAGTTTGTCACAAACGATTAATTGATGACAGACTAAGCATTGTATGAACCGTATATCTTTAGTACTTAATAAGCTTTCTGTTTAATATTTTGTAACTAATTTGACTGGGCGCTGTAGCTGGCTTGCTACCACCTACACAGTTTTCTGGAAATTGTTAGTCAGTGAGTTCAGGGATTGATTGATCCCATAACAGGCGAAGTGTGGGTGGAGTTTAGCTAAAAATGGGCGGGGGCCATAGCTAAAACTGGATTCCTCAATTGACATGATTGAGTGATGTAAGATTGTTCCGTTGAATATTTTGAACATCATAGTTTAATAGACGTTTCCAAGTTTATCCATCCATTATATGACATCATATGATATCATAATCAAATATGTGACGAGTAGGATGACATCATAATCATGACTCGATACAGTCCGTCAGTTTTGGCTATGCCCCGCCCACCTCAAGCTAATCTCCACCCATGTCTCACCTGTGATGGGATCAATCGATCCCTGCATCTCAATTACCAGAATTACATACAGGCAAACTGTTGAATATTTTGAAACTAATTTGACTGGATGCTGTTGCTGCCATAGGCAGCAACAGTGCCCAGTCATAATTTGTTTCAAAATATTTAACAGCTTACCTGTAGTTTTCTGGAAATTGATAGTCAGGGAGTTCAGAGATCGATCGATCCCAACGTGGACAAGTTGTGGGTGGAGCTTAGATAGAGATGGGCCGGGCACACATGTAGCTAAAGCTGGAAACGCCCCTTGGAAGCCATTGTTGTCATGTCTACCAATCCAATTATGTTCAAAATATTCTACTGTACGTTTTATTTCATTTTGGAAATATTCTACACAATTTCTGAGCTGCACTGTAGCTGAATCGTTCTCATACTTGCATGACTTGCTTTGATGGGAATGCCCAATTGACCACTCGATCAGCAGACCACTTCTGGTCGCATTGTCCTTCAAGATACCAAATGGACTCTTGGCCAGCTGAGCCGTCTCCAATATAATCATATCAGTCATGGAGCGACTCAGATCTTCAGTCGTGTGTTGAAGCAACCCGGCTATGTTTGAGGATCTCGTATCTGGGAAAATCAAAGCAAATCAAAATCTTGGACACATGCGCCAGAGATGTAGCAGAGGATAATGTCGTTCGAGTACAACACAAATTTGGAGAAGGGCTGTAGTAGCTGATACAGTATGGGTCAACTCAAGAATAACTTATTTCTCTAGATAATTAACCAATATGTCAATATTCTATCTTTTACAGTGCCAATAAGAGAGAAACTAGTGTACATTTACTAGCAATTTTGGTGGACGATGTTGCTGTCTATGACAGCACCATCTTCCACCAAATTTGTTCAAAAATTAACACCAGTTCATCTTTTAATTTAATTTGAAAATTTAAATTTTGACATCAGAGTGGTAAGGGTTAACAATTTGAGATACTGATAACTATGATGAAAATATAAACATAAATGGTCGAATTTTATGAATTTTGGTTAAAAAAAACAATTTAAATTTTCTCATAAACAAGAGGCCCCTTGGGCCTGTATCGCTCACCTGCAATTATTGGCTACTGGCACAAACGAACAAAACGAGATGACCACTATTAAAGTGTACCGATCAAATTTCTGTGAAGACGGTTTAGCAAACCTTTACTTAAATTGACCCAGTGGTTAATAAGTTCTCTTATGATTTTTTCAGAAATTTGCAGAAAATACCAGATGTCGACCAAAAAAGCAAAATTTTGATTGCTTCATGGCAGACATGTTGTTTTGACATATCTCCATGGAACAAACTCTAATGGCCTTTAGGTCCTATTCAAATCTCTCAAATTTTGTCCCAACCCGTCCCGCAATTCTGGAGAAGTCGGTCACGAAAACTAGGTCATCCAAGATGGCTGCCAAACTATTCGGCCAATCCCTTGAACAAACTTGGTTCAGCTCTTACACGAACTAATATTTCATGAGTTTAAAATCAATCCCCAAAACAGTTTCGAAAATTTTTAGATGTTTATAAAAATCGGCCAAATTCTAAGATGGCCGCCAGCCAAATTGCCCGATCAGCTTTTTTTAACAAACATGGATCTCTATGCCCTAAGAATGCTTCCTGCCATATATACTTGAAATCGGTCATTTTAAATTTCCCATTCCTTTAGTATGGGAGATTTTGGCAGGAAAATGATCCAAGATGGCCGAGAAACCGTTTATCCGACAGTTTCCAAAGTGGTAAATTTGAAATCAGCATACTCAAAAACTTATATAAAACCAAACTCCGCTTGAAAACCAATCAAATAAAAAAATCCTAAATGACAACCAAAGGCACTACATTTTGATTGGTTCAGGGTGGCCATATTTTTTACCCATCAACTTCCCTTGAACAAACTTTAATGGTCCTTAGGCCCTAATAAGATCTCCCAAATTTGGGGTCAATTCGTTCAGCAGTTCTGTGGTGGCCCTTTTTGCAAAAACTAGGTCATCCAAATGGCCGCAGAGACGATTTGACCAATCAAGTTCCCTTGAACAAACTTGGTTCAGCTTTTGTGCTAGATCAAATTTCTTGACGTTTGAATCGATTGCTGAAATGGTTTCGGAAAAGATTTTTAGGGAAAAATTAATTACCTCTCCGGAATGTAGAAATTGTTTGAGTGTAGCTTTCGTGACCATCTCAGTCACTTCTTCACCACTAACTGATGGTCGCTGGCAACGTCACTCTGGGAAGTTCTTGTGGAATCACGTGACAGCATAGACCAACCATGAACCGAGACGAGGGCTAACATATACCAACAGTCTACCAGTCCATGCTGTCACGTGACTCCACAAGAACTGATCAGTGACGTTACCAGCGACCGTCAGTTAGTGCTGAAGAAGTGACCGAGATGGTCACGAAAGCTACACACAAACAATTTCTACATCCCGGAGAGGTAACTAATTTTTCCTTATTATGAATCATCCTGGGATCGGGACCAACTTTTTCAGAAATATTGTATTCAAGTATAAGACGCTGTGTATTTAGAAAAACGTACCTTTCAAAAAATCGAAAATTGGTATAAAAATTTCACATCACTCAGCCAACAGCCGAGCTAATTCCTTGCGTATTTTTGCTTATGTCCACATATATTCAAGATAAAACAAAGTTTATTCCATACATTTGGGGTAAAAATATAGGTTAAAGCAGTTTTGGGGTGATAAATACCCTCCTCATAATTTCATCCCATAAAGCTTTACGAATGCTTTGCTTTGTTTAGCCTGTGTTTAGGTGGCTTCTTCTACTCCCTGCTGTACAGAGAATTATACAAATCTGGAGCACGATGCAGAAAAAATTATATAATCAATTCAAAATTCAGGATATATTCTCTTCCTAAAGGAATTAATTACGGAACTATCAGCAGTTGTGCTTACTAGATTTCATCGAATATCTGCCATTCCCTATTTTCATTGGCTTGTACGAGAGAATTTATCCAATCAGAAGAGAGAAATATTTCTCTTCAGAAAATATTAATAATAGAACAGTGTTTTCTCCTGTATTGTGCATTAATTTTGTATTGCCGACCAACTAAGAAAATTTATCAAATTTCTTTTTCACGAGTGAGATGACATACTTACCTCCCTAACACTGTTGATATACTAGTATATCGGCTCTAAATTCAATAATATTCATAATTATAAAAAGTTAGGTGCCCTAATGGGCAGGTGGAAGTACAGTCATGCACATGACAAACACCACCCACTGCGCATACCGGTACTTCCGTTACTAAATATTGGCTGACATAGAAGCAACTATTCAATAACCAAAGGACCAGGCCTCTGTGGGGTGGCGAGGCCGGGATCCTGTTAGGGAGGTAAGTATGTCATCTCACTCGTAAAAAATTAATTTGGTAAATTTTCTTATTTCCCATCATGAGAACATACTTACCTCCCTAACACGCTTGATTAAAACCAGAATTTGAAAGTAAATTTGGTGGGAGGGAGGCAAGGTCCTGAAAACCAGCACACCCTCGAAGAGACTAGGCTCTTTGAATTCTCAAGAGATTTAAAACATCTGAAATTGTGACTGAAACCACAACCAGGAATAGAATTTTGCATCGGATAATCAACCGATGAAGAGAGATTGATCAAAAGGCAAATGCGCTCCACCCCCCCCCCCCCCCCCTCCCTCTTTCTGAGGAAGGTTAGGAAAAAACCGCTGCTCTAAATGACTAGCCCGTTCTCTAATACTTAATGAAAAGTATTACTAGATATTGTAAAAAGAAGAAATGCTTCTATTTCAAAAAAACTCTCTGAAAAACCACAATTAAGAGACATTAACCATCACCATATTAAAAATAAAAATGACACCATCACCAAGACAAAAAAACAAAAAATGGTCATAAATACTGACCTCTGATGTCTTGGACACGGCACTCATCTCTTCCCCCACCGGATGAAGAGAATTGTACCTGCTAATAGTACCCTACCAACAAATGTGATATTTGTAAATAGCAGAGGAGGAAAACTATTTACAAACATAAACATCTACATTAATATTTTATTTTCTGAGGACTGAGACGGCGAGCGGGTTAGAAGTGTCACGAAGGTAATGGTCGGTAAAACTTGATTCACAGTGCCACTGGGCTACTGACATAATGTCTTCAATAGAAACACCATTAAATAATGTCGTGGAAGTTACCACACCACGGACACTATGAACCTTGGCTCTATCTACTTGGATTCCAGTGGCTGTCTTATGACAGAATTGAATACATTCTACTATCCATCTGGAAATAGTGTCTCTTGACGCCCTACCATGGGGTTCAAATATATGACAACCATAGGGAACATGGGTCCGTCCGCCAAACCTGAGTTCTTCTCTTGTACTTATTTAAAGCACGGACAGGACACCATACTTTAGCACCAGGATCATATCAGGTTAAGGCAGGTAAAATAATAGGTTTACCCGGATATTTTAAAGATTGATTCTTAGCCAAGAAATTCAATCTTGGTTGAAGCTTAAGGCCTTCACCTGTAACTAGAGAACGGTCAGGCTCAGCAGACAAGGCATGAATTTCGCTCCTGCGTCTGGCTGATGCTGCCGCAACTAAAAATACAGTTTTAAGTGTCAATAATTTTACAGATATAGCACTAAGTGGTTCAAAAGGCTTACCACTCAAAACCTGCAGAACCAGAGAAAGACTCCATGACGGTGTCAGTGGAGGATTTCTTGGTCTGAGATTGCCCACACCTTTAATAAGAGTATTTAAAACACTTACTTCATCACTTCCCCTCTTTGCCAAGCAAGGGATAACAGTCATCAATGCTGATTTGTATCCAGCAATAGAATTAGGTTTAAGACTATAGGCATCCTACAGGTGACAGAGAAAATCAGCTACTACCTGAATAGATGCTTCCATCGGCTTGATACATCTCTTTGAGCACCATTCTGCAAATCTGTTGATTTTATAATTATAAGCTCTGGAGGTTGACCCCCTTCTGGCTCTGGCCATGAAATTGGCTGCTTGCTCAGACAAGCCCTCCTTAATCGTGGATTTTTTGACAACATCCATGCAGTCAATTGAAACATTGACGGATTGTTGTGAAGGGTCATTACCTGGAAGATAATATTGTCCATCAGCGGCAGAGGAACCAGATTGCAAACCAGAAGGTCCAGCAGATCCGTAAACCATGATCGGCTTGGCCAATTCGGGGCGATCAGAAGCACTTGGCATTCCTCTTGTCTGATCTTCTGAAGAATCCTTGGAATCAGGATTGTTGGAGGGTATGCGTATGCATACATTCCCTTCCAACTGATAGCTAGTGCATCTATTGCGATAGCGCTTGGATCTGGAATCAGAGAAACGTACGTCGTCATCTTCGCATTCTTCTTAATTGCGAACAAATCTATGTTGGGCTTTCCCCAATGATTGAACTTGATCCGCCACACATTGATTTAGTTGCCATTCCGTAGGCAGAATACTCATCCTTCGGCTCAATGAGTCTGCTAACAGATTCAGCCTTCCCGGAATATGAACTGCTTTCAAGGTGATCATATGATCCATGCACCAGCAAAGCAGCTTCCATGTCATCATACAGAGACTTCGTTCCGCCCTGGCGATTTATGTAACTCACTACTGTAGAGTTGTCTGAACGCATCATCACAAATTTTCCCTCCACTTCTTTTAAGAAGTGTTCCAGGCCTAGAATTACAGCCCGCAATTCTAGCATGTTGATATGTTCCTTTGACTGTTCCAGATTCCAAAGCCCTGATATAGTGGCTTCTTCCAGGCAAGCTCCCCAACCCTCCATCGATGCATCCGTAAACATCGTTACTTGAGGGTGGGGAGGGGTCAGCATGACCCCCGCCAGGAGATTTCCTCTCTCCATCCACCAATGAAGGTGATGAATGAGAGGGTCCAACACTTGAATGCGCGAGTCCAGTGATCCTGAACTCTGCGTCCACTGAGTCATGAGAAATAATTGAATCGGCCGCCTGAGGAATGACTGGTTCCATTGAAACCATCAGACCTAACATTCTCAGATAGACCCGTGCTAGAATATAACGACTGTTGCAAACCAACTGAATGCACGAGAGGAGACCTTCCACTCTCTCTTGGGATGGATAAACATATCCTATCTCCAGATCGAAGAACATACCCAGGTAAACAAACTTCTGGGATGGAGTCAGCTCTGATTTCTGAAAGTTGATTATCCAGCCTAAATCTGTGAGTTTTCAAAACTATCTCCAGATTTGCTGTCAAACTTTCTGGGTTGTGTGCTTTCAGCAACCAGTCGTCTATGTAAGTGTGAAGAGCTATATTTCTCCTGCGGAGGTATGCCGTGATAGCAAGTACCACTCGAGTGAAGACCCTTGGAGCCGTCGAGATGCCGAATGGAAGAACCTTGAATTCCCATTGGCGTCCCTGCAAAGCAAATCTCAGGAACCGACGAAAACTCCTTGCAATTGGAATGTGCAAATAAGCATCCTTGAGATCTATAGATGCTGTCCACATCCCCTTCTCTAACCCCAACAACACCGATCTTACCGTTTCCATTTTGAAACTCGGTGTGTCTATAAACTTGTTTAGAGGTTTGAGGTTGCGAATTGGTCTCCACCCCTCCCCGGTGTTCTCTGCCACAAGAAACACGGTTGAATAGAAGCCCGGGCAATCTTGCGCCGGTTGAATTGCTTCCTTTAGAATTAGAGACTATCTCCTCTTCTATGCACAACCGCTTGTCTGGATCTCTTGGAATTTGAGTTCATACCGGTACCAGAAACAGATGCAACGGCGGACCTCTTATCCATTCTGGAGTGTATCCGTGCGAAAGCCATTGCAAGACTAAGCGGTCCTGAATTAACCGCTCCCACTTCTGAATGTGGCAAGTCAAACGACCTCCCCCTGGTGCACCTAGGGTTGACGGGGTGCCCATAAATCTTAGAAGTGGGAGTGTCTCTGGTACGAGTGACAACACCCGAGTGGTACTTGTGATAACCGGCAAAAATTGTATTGCATCAGGCCCGGTTACCACGTGCCGCCCCTCGCGCGCCGCGACCAGCGCCATGTGCACCACGGCTGGCTGGCTGCGCTTGAGGCGCTGGCTGACGTACAACACCACGCTGCTGCTGGCGCGGCCGACGCAGTCTCTGAAACCGGCCGGCCCGCTGGCCTCTGACAATGCCAGCACCGCCACGAGCGTACTGCTGTCGAGCAGCCGAGGGCTGAACACGCACGTGTTCTCTGCGCAGCACTTCAAACTGTGCGCGCAGCGCCCTCTGGTTATTCACCAAAGTCACTGTCTCCTGGAGGTGCCGACAACCTTCACCTCCAAAGAGACCAGGGCCCACCATCGGCGCTTACAACAAGCACGACTTGAGCGCCTGAGACGGGCACAAATTGTCCAACGCAAAAGTGCGCCTCGTTCTCAGCGACTTTGTGACCGACCTAGTCAGACAGTCCAACGCCAGGTTGATGCCAACCTGGATGGCTCGTTGGACTGTCACGGGACTAGGCTGTTGCTGCACCAACGCTGCTACCACACCCGATAGCAGCTGAGAGACATGCGACAGCGCACTAATCGCCGCTCGGGAGCTCTCCTCGGTGTCGCGCAAGGCGGCATTAGCCGAGCGCATAGCGCCCGTGCACAACGCTCCCGTGTCAGCACGGGAACCCGGCCACGTATCTTCCCCCAGAGCGGCGCGGTCGTCCGTGCTCGGTCTGGGTGCTAGGCCATATCGAGCATACTGACTAGCAGTAACTCGACATCGCCTAGCTACCTCGCGGGGGTCCTTCGCGAGGCGACCTTTCGGTCTGATCGACTCCTCTGCCGCCGCGAACATATCTAAGATATGCTCAGCATACGGCAGAGACAGAGTCGTGCTGGCCAACGCCTTCGCCTGTAACCATGCCCGAGGGTTACCGGCGGCCGTCTCGTCCACGGAGAGCTCTGGTCTAACAGCGAGGAGCCACGCACACGCTTCTGACCAGTCTTCATCCATGGCTACCTGCGAATGCCATTGAAGATGACGAGGGCCCGTTGCTCGTCGGCAATTCATTCCCTGGGCAGCCTCGGCCATACCTGCGAATGCCATTGAAGATGACGAGGGCCCGCTGCTCGTTGGCAATTCACAGGTATGGCCGAGGAGGAGGCTATAGACGAACCTGGCTGCCCAGGGAATGTATACAGGCCTGCGAGGGCTGGCATAGCATTCTCCATAGGCTGACCAGGCACCAAGGCCGCGCTTGTGTGAGGGGGTTCATGCAAACCAGCGCGGCCCGGAATGTCCGTATGAGATTCCACGTCTAAGCGTGGAATCTTATACGGCCGGCCGTCTGCTCCAAACCGGGCCACAGGCTGAACCATGAGACCTGCTCCCGAGGGAACAGTGCCATAGGTGCGAGCGGTCATGCTCCCCATGAGAGGAGTGTAGACGCTCGCATCCATGTCTTCATGGTCAACCTGTGGACCGACCAGGTAGTCTTCATCATCTTCCTGGTCAGGAAAGTTAGACTCTGGATTAGTAAAGAAAACTAATCCAGACTGCCCAGGAGAATGCTCGAAAGCAGATGATAAGTGTACTCCGCGAGTGATCGTGGTCAGGCCCGCTGGTCGGGTCCCGCCTGATGCTTCTCACGCCGCTGGAACACCAGGCGATGCGAACATCAAGCCTGGGTCCAAGACAGCCGCCCCTGGATCACTAAACACTTTGTCCGAGCTAGTAGGGCATGATCCAGGGACGGGGGCTACCTGCACTGAGGTCGACCCGCAGGAAGTTGAAATACCTGTGCCAGGGAACAAGCCGCGAAGCATGTCAGGCATCAGGTCTTTCAAAGTCCTGCGCATCTCACTCACTAACTCAACCTTGAAGGCCTCGAGCCCACCTTTCTCAGAGGCCTTCTTCTTACCCTCCTTCTTAGACTTCTTGCCCTCCTCAGCCATCATCTTAGCCTGAAGAGAAGAATTCAGAGGTTAGATCCACCCCACCCCGCCCCCCACTTTTTACAAATGACACATTTGTTAGTTAGCCTACAAGCTGAACACAAATGGCAAGGGTGGGGGAAGAATTTAGCCTTCATAGGCTTGAGACAGGATGGACATTTTTGAAAGGGAAGGGATACAAAGACAATGACTATGATAGTTTTCAAAGGCTTGTTAATTGACTATTAGTACAAAACAAGAACAAACTCGAGAGAAGACATCCACTTTGATGACAGACAACCCTGACGGGACAGCTGACTTCTCTAGTTAATAAAAAACCAAATACAACCAGGACAACAAATTAAGAGAGAGAGAGAGAGAAAGATTATGACCATCTAAATATCTCTCCACCCTCCTAATAAATGGAGATGAACACATCACAGACTTCTCTAACTAAGATTATGACATCAAGGAAAGAGAAAAAACTCTGGTTGATTATGACATCAAGCCTCAATGCAAAAGCTCCTTCAAGGAGAGGGGATGTCAGAAAGAATGAAAGAAATATCTAGATATAAAAGACATTCATACCTCCCGAATAATATAATATTAAATTATATATATTTGAGAACCCATGCACACGCAAGAGAGAATATAGTGCAAAAAGAAAACGGCAGCAGAAAATTGATTATTTTCAAATAATTATGTGCCATAATTAATAAACTCCCTTAGCCTGAGCACAGGCAACCATCCTCTTGTGCAGGGGAACACGTCCATCCATCCGCCGAGACTCCTCTTCCAGAAGAACTGATGAGGGGGATGGGACAAAAGGAAGGAGATATTTCCTTTATTAATTTAATATATCTCCAACCCGTAGACATATCACGATGTTAAGTCAAAAACCGAGACGTGAACAACCTTCGAAAGAACAGGAATCCTTGATCACTCACAAGACAAATCTGTAAGCATAAAACACAAGAGTTTAATATCCCTAGGCGCTGGAAAAAATTTACAAGGATTCCCAGCACCTGAAAACACTGTACCGCCGAAACAGCCGCGACGAAAACCGGTAACAAATAAAAGTTACAAGTCTTAAATAAATACAAGGAACAATGTCACCTTAGTGGATGACGAGGACTCCTCCTCCAATAGTTTAGCATCAGCCATGATGGATAGGGATGATTTTGTTCTAGTAGAATTCAGAAAAGAGCCTGTGAAGATTTTCACATGTTGCTTCTTAGCCAATATATTAGAAAATGGAAGTACTGGTATGCGCATGCGCAGTGGGTGGTGTTTGTCATGTGCATGACTGTGTACTTCCACCTGCCCATTAGGGGCACCTAACTTTTTATAATTCTGAATATTATTGAATTTAGAGCCGATATACTAGTATATCAAGAGTGTTAGGGAGGTAAGTATGTTCTCATGATGTGAAAATTAAACGATCCAAAATGGAATCAACGCGTAAGACAAGACTTGCTTGAAAGTCTGAGAATTAAAATGCGATAGACTGCTTCTTATATTGGCGAGCCGCTCGCTCATTTGCGATTGGAGGCGCAGTTTTCTCACGAGATTTCATACGCTAACGGGCGTTTGTTATCACACGGGTACAGATCAGACCTAAAGTAGAATACTTAGTTCCTATCGTCGCAATGATAATATATAGCAATTCCGAGTTCCGAATATTTATATCCGAGAACTCGCTCCAAATAAAGTTCTTTTGCGATAGGAGGCGAATCACGTGATTTATATCTTTTCTCGATGTTATTTTATGTCAAATTCAGGATTGACTTTGATGTAATAAATGATCTTTATTAATGAATGCGCAATATTTAGACGCTACAGTTTAATAATCTCACTTCTGCGATTATGTTTTTGAGGTATTCATTAAACACTCGTAATTTTTTTGTACTGAAATTGGTATAATTTTAAGCTTTTTTAGAAAACTTTAGACCAAAAGAATGTGCCCAAAGAATGCACTCGATTATAGAACTAGTTCCTAGAGCATGTAATTTAACCCAAAAAATGCGTCCTTTAGTCGAGATTTAACAGTAGATATCATGAGAAACACTGTTCTGTTGTCTGCAATGGATCCTTCCATTTTTACCTATGCCCCACCCATCTATACCTCATTTTTACCTATGCCCCACCCATCTATACCTAAGCTCCACTCACATCCTGCTCGTGCTGGGTTCGATCGATCTCTGAACTTTCTGACTATTAATTTCCAGAAAACAATACAGGTAAGCTATTGAATATGTTGGAACTAATTTGACTGGGTGCTGTTGCTGCCTATGCCTATGGCAGCAATAGCGTCCAGTCAAATTAGTGTCAAAATATTCAACAGCATGTTTATTAAATAGCAGACACATACAATTCGTACAACGCGTTGGCCTATTAAGAGTTAACGACGGGCCAAATAGAATCACACACCTCTTTGCTGATTACACGTATGACGTCATATGACTCAGATGATAGATGGATACTCTGGAAAGGTGAATTGGACATTTACTATGAGAAAATGTTAATTTTCATGTTAATTTTCGTGAGCAAATTTGAGGGTTAACCCTTTAACACTCATATCAGCCAAAAACGGCTTCTGCAGTGGTCTTGAGAAATGTCCATTTACAGACCAAGAGAAAACTATTTTTGAAAATTTACCACTGGAATGACTGGCTCGATAACCGAGCCAGTCATTTCAGCGGTAAATTTTCAGAAAAGTCTTTTCTTGGTCTGCAAATAGACATATTCTATGAAGTTTTTTTACTTTTCTTGAACAAATTCAAGTGTTAAAGGGTTGGATACTCAGCATTTTATTTTGCTTTGGAAACATTCTACGTCATTTCTGGGTTGTACTGTACCAATGGGGTCTGATTCCGTGACCAATATTTTAAGTTTCTTCCGTTCTGCTAATGGAATTGAGTCATCCAACACTACATCCATTAGTGACACAGGTTGCTGAGGCACTGGAACAGATACTCTAGTAGGCATGGCTGAAAATAAATATTGTGTTATAGACAATAGCTATAAACTGGGTTCAATTTCTATTATGCTGGTACAGAGATGGCAAATTTTCCCACAACTAGTGCCATAGCCGTACTGAATTTGGTACAGTTGTGGCTCGAGGTCTTTGCTGGCTAGATCCTAGCAAGAGGCCCCTGGCATGTATTGCTCACCTGGAAGTATTGGCCACTGGCACACCCGGACAAAATGAGAAGACAACATGAAAAAAGAAGTTTTAGCCAAGTTTTATTTAAAATGGCCCAGTGGTTAATAAGTAGTCCTTTATATGATTTTCTAAGAAATTTTCAGAAAATCCAAGATTACTGCCAAACACGTTAAATTTTGATTGATCAAAGGTGGCCATGTCTTTTTGACATATCAACATTTGTTGGATAAACCTTAATGGTACTTAATCCCTAAGCAAACCTCCCAAATTTCAGCCTGATCTGTTTTGTGGTACTGGAGAGGTCATTTTCATGAAAACTAGGTCATACAAGAAGTAAACATTTGGCCAATCAAGTTCCCTTGAACAAACTTGGTTAAGCTGTTGCCCCAGATGATGTTTTATAAGTTTTGAATTGATACCCACAAGCAGTTTCGGAAAAGATTCTTAGACATTTCTAAGTCAGTCAAAATCCAAGATGGCCACTGACCAAATTCGGCAATCGGCTCCCTATAAACAAACTTATGCCCTAAGAATGCTTCCTGCCAACTATAATTGAAATCGGCCCATGGTTCTCGAGAAGATATTTTAAATTTCCCATTACTTTAGTATGGGAGTTTTTTGGCAGGAAAATGATCCAAGATTGACGCCAACCCATTTATCTGACGGTTTCGAAAGTGGAAATTTGAAATCAGAATATATAAAAACTATATAAAACCAATTTCAGCTTCAAAATCCATCAAATAAAAAAGATCCAATATGGTTGACAAACATGCTACAGTTTGATTGGTCCACAGCTGTCCTGTTTTTTATCTATCAACTTCCCTTGAACAAACTTTAATGGCCTTTAATCCATAATCATATGTCCAAAACTTAGGCCCAATCGATTCAGCCATTCTGGAGTCGCTTTCAAAAAAACTATGTCACCCATGATGGTCACCGAACCATTTGCCCAATCAAGTTCCCTTGATCAAACTTGGTTTGACAGCTCTTCAGAGATTTTCAGAGTTTTCTAAAAAATTAGCCAAAATCCCAGGTGGCCTTCGGCCAAATGGGCTGATCGCACTCATTTTAACAGACTTGGATCTCTATGCCATAAAGAGGCTTCCGACCAAAATAATTAAAATCGGCCCAGTGGTTCTTGCGAATAAGTCATTTAAAGGAAAAGTTGACAGATGGAGGGCGGATGACGGATAGACAGACGATGAATGGTCGCCATGGCATTAGCTCACTTGGCCTTTCAGGCAAGGTGAGTTAAATGTTATTCTCTTGGGTAGCAAATGGCCACTCCCTGAGACCACTGAAAAGGGCAGCTTTGGCCGGCTTAACTAGCTTTAGGGGAGATAAGCCTAGGTCATTATTGAGGCAATCATAATGGAAAGCTGGTGACTATATTGAAGACACAGATTTCTGTACGACTGGTGATAGAAGGATCCGCCCATACCTAGATAAGCTCCGTACAATATTTATGTGTGATGGAATCGAATTCCCAGAATATAAAATTCCAGGTAACGATACAGGTAAGCTGTTGAATATCTTGAAACTAATTTGACTGCTACAACAGCTCCCAGTCCAATTAGTTTCTAAATATTCAACAGAATATTTATTAAATTGTAAATTCATCACATCATGCATTTTGCGAAAGAATTTTCGATTTTTGTGTGAGCTGTATCTCATTTTCATTGTGACATCAGCGAACATGTGACATATTTAAATACGACATCAGATACTCGAGTGACCGATCGAATCCTCAATTGAACATACAAACACGCACACACGCACGCACTCGCTCTCCCTCCCGCTACACTCTCACTCAACACACACACACCCCGCCTGCCCGCGCACCCTCAAGCCCACACACGTGCACATTTCTATAACATAGGGGATTAGGATAATAATTGCTACCTTGTAGTTGAGCGGCTGATACACCTGGAGCATCATGCTGATCTCGTGCCTTCATACAGCATTTACACTGCAAACGCGCCTGAGGATTGCTGAAGTTACACTCCCTATAAATAATGCAATAAATTATAATGATTTCTTCAACACATGAAATTACAAAATCTGTCAACTTTGCCATCCTTTCCCCACCTCTACCCTGCCATAAACCACACCCAAAATGTAAACCAGGGTGTCACAATATGCATCGTGTATCGCGATACTAAGGCTTGACGATACATGTATCGTATTGGCACCTGTGTTTCGCAATACGGAGGTACACCATGTTTAGAAATTAGAATTAAAAAATTAAATACTGACACGAATGAGTAGCATGCATATTTCCACTATACCTATTTTACTTTAGCGCAGGTACATGCATACCTTACAACAAAACATCTTGCTGAATACATGGAGACTGAGAGGATTGCTTGCCAGTATTTTATCACACTATTCACCATTTAACCCTCGAATTTGTTCACGAAAATTTCAATTTTCTCATAGAAAATGTCAATTTGCAGACCAAGAGAAGACTATTTTTTTTAATTTACCACTGGAATGACTGGCTCAATTATCGAGCCAGTCATTAGTGGTTAATTTTTAAAAATAGTCTTCACTTGGTCTGCAAATGGACGCTTATCAAGACCACTGCAGAAGCCTTTTGTGGCTGAGATGATTGTTAACCCTTTAACACTAAAACCGGCCAAAACCGCTTCTGTAGTAGTCTTGAGAAATGGCCATGTGCAGACTACTTTTGAAAATTTACCACTGGATTGACTGGTTCGATAAACGAGCCAGTCATTCCATTGGTAAATTTTTTTTAAATTGTCTTCTTTTGGTCGGCAAATGGACATTTTCTATGACAAAATTGAAATTTTCTTGAATAAATTTAAGGATTAGCGTGTTAAAGGGTTAAATATGGCATTAACAGAAATTGTAGTTTCCCACTTTCCTCTGCTGGAAGTGATTACAGCCATACCTTTTACTATGCAAATATTTTGTATTTAATACAAGTCATCAACATAATTTTTTTAAGGACAGCTAAGATGCAAGTCATCACTACTCACTACATTGTGTTATTCCAGTACTTTGATGATCTCTATCGTGATACGCATTGTATCGGGATAGGTGTATCATGATATGTATCGTATCACAAGGTCCCCGACAATACACACACCTAATGTAAATGATGTCTTGGCGTCTTCAATCATATTGGGTAACTCGCATAACTAATTTGATTGAATTCCACCAAATAGTTTCGGAGGAGATATCCGGACAGACAGGCAGATGGATGGATGGACAGAGGTGATTGCAATATCCCCTCATTTTTTTTCCAAAATGTGTGGGGATAATGATAGCGATTAAATTCACATATTGAGATGTCTTCCCCTGAACGCTATGACGACTTAACACTTTAACAGTCATATCAGCCAAAAATAGCTTCTGCAGTGGTCATGAGAAATGCCCATTTGCAGACCCAGAAGACTATTTTTGAAAATTTACCACTGGAATGACTGGCTCATTTATCGAGCCAGTCATTTCCAGTGGTAAATTTTCCAAAAAAATTGTCTTCTCTTGGTCTGCAAGATAGCTCAGCTTTGTGTTGGCTAGGCTTGCATGACTTTTGCTTTGAAAGATCGCGATCAATTTTATTTTTAAAATTGCCATTTTCGATTAAATCGTAGGTCCAAATTCCCAAAAGTATAAACCGGCGTATAAGTCACGAAAACTGGGACTTGGAATTTTCTAGAAAAAGTTGAAATTATATAAAAATAGCACGAAATTATAACACAATTTCATGCGACAAATTCTTACCATCCTACATCTGTGCTTAATGTATACCTTATATCCATCATCGCGAGAGTGAAATTATTAATTGGGGCCGCCTAAATATTGCTTATAGTTTAATAAACATCATTCATATCACCAAAATTTCACATAAAATTTTGTCGAGAAAAAATATAAATCACGTTATGTATCGGCCTCCGCTTATGGCCTCCCTTCGTAGGACGAGTTTAGGTCATTACCCGAGTAGCGCAAATACTCTAATATTAGTACCAGGGTAGATACTGCGCAATCCACATAAGTATATACTTGGTATTTCACGACAGACTCAGGGTCTGCAGCGAAAGAGAAAATTATATGGCGATTTGACGAAGTAACTAGCTGGTTTTCTCAATGACAACAGTGTTACCTCGCTATTGTTAGGTTGCTTATCATAAGGTTTTGTATTGTGATCAGTAATTATTCAACATGTGCAAGGCACAGCGGGATATAAACACAATGAACACAGGCATGAATCGATTATAAGTGTACTCATGTACTGATAAAATACGACGGAAAAGGACACACTTCAGATTTTAAACAAACATGAAATTTTTGACGATTTTCCGATTTTTCCTCAATTACATCGTAAAAATCATGATTTTAAAAATAAATCGAACTTCACAATTAAATCGAAAAATCGTGCAAGCCTAGTGATGGCATAGTAACAGTGGCCCATTTCAAGCTAGAGGCTTTGTGTGATCAGAACAACAGTACCCCATCTCTATCTACTGCTTTTCTGTGGTTATACTAACAGTGCCCACTTCCCCTCCCCCCCCCCACCATCTCAAACAGGGCACACAATGATAATTATTAAAGGAAAACTCAATTTCTACTAACCATTTAGGTGCATAGAATTTTCCACCTATAATCCATCCCTCACATTTTAGCTTTTGATTGTGCCGAAAACGAAACATTCAGGCTTTAGCAGCTAAATGTTGATAAATCTCTATACAGTCTTTGACGGCTGTCATAATTAACTTTTCAACCAATCAGAAACAAACCTAGGCTGTCTGCATCGGTATATATGCTCTGTCATAATGTTGCCACCTATAGTTTGATAATGTGGTATAAAAGCAATCAGTAAGGTAAGCTGTTGAACATTTTGAAACTATGACTTGGTCTGGAAGCTGTTGCTGCCATAGGCAAGATATTCAATAAGATGATTATTACATAATAAGGAAGGTAACCCATTTGCACTTACATGATATCACATACTACCTGAGGAGACAAAATCATGGTGATCACTGTTCAACATTTACACAATATTAAAAACAGATAATTATGATACAGATAAGGGAATGTGACAAAATATGAATGATATGGAATCGATCGGTGCAATACAACATCTGAGATGAGATTGGCAACCCTTTAACGTGTATACAGACTAATATACATACCCACATATCCAGCCTTGCTGTTGAGCCATGTCTGAAATGCAACAACAGATAAATATACAGTCAAACTCGCCCCTAAATCAAAAGCTTTCTAAATCAAAAGCTTTCTAAATCAAATAGCTTTCTAAACCAGTGTCAGCTCGGAGAGATTCTCCTTTATTAGCACAACTTTAATAAATACCCAACTCTACTTTATTAATCGTTTATCGAGCCAGTTATTTGAGTTGTAAAATTGTAAAGATAATCTTCCCATGGCCTGCTAATGGACATTCAGTAATCAAATATTCTGACATTCTTGACCAAATTTAGCCATTAAAGGGCTAAGAAAATTGATGAAATCAGTTTTGGCTATGCCCCGCCCACCTCGAGCTAATCTCCACCCATGTCTCACCTGTGATGGGATCAATTGATCCCTGCATCTCAATTACCAGAATTACATACAGGCAAACTGTTGAATATTTTGAAACTAATTTGACTGGGTGCTGTTGCTGCCTATGGCAGTAACAGCACCAGTCAAATTAGTTTTAAAATATTCAACAGAATGTTTATTACGTTTATTTATAGTAAACACATACAATTCGCATAACTTGATGGACTATTAAGCGTTTGACGGATTTACTTACGTCATTCATGTCATAATTGATTATGACCTCAGCCTACATGTGACGTCGTTGCTTATGACGCCATATGATTGCTCGATGGACTGGATTCTATATTGCATTATAACGCTACAGATTTGCAGCATTAATAAAAAGCTTTATATTAAATAATATATCAAGTCTTTTTTTATATGTATTTTTTTGCACGTTTAGCACTCAGTAAAAACATTAACCACCTGTTGTTCTAATCCTTTAATCATAATAATGGCCTCTGCACTGATAAATTCCCCCCACCCCCCCCCCTACCTCAATATCAATGGGTAGCTTCTTAACCAATTTCCCAAAATTTTGAAAAATCCAAGATGGCCACTGGAGAGATTGACCAATCAAAATTCTGTTTACAACAAGTTCTGAACCCTACCACCCTAGTATCCTTCCAGCCAAGACTGGTTGAAACTTCCTAAGCAGTTAATGAGGAGTAGCATTTTAAACTATTTCCTGCCATTTTTCAGAAAATTTAAGATGAATGGCGAAAAAATTAATCAATCAAAATTGTGTATATAAGACTTGAAGCATACCACTCTAGGGTACTTCTAGACGAGCTTGCTTGAAATCAGTCAAGTGGTTAATAAGGAGTAGGCTTTTAACTGATTTCCCCAAATTTTTGGAAAATTAAAGATGGCTGCCGGAAAAATTGATCAATTACAATTCTGTATACACGTTCTGAAACTTACCACCCTAGTATCCTTCTAGCAAGTCTGGTTGAAATTGCCTACCCAGTTAATAAGGACTAGAATTTCAAACGATTTCCCGCAATTTTTTCGGAAAATTCAAGATGGCCACCAAAGAAATTTACCAATCAAAATTCTGTATACAAGTTCCGAAACATACCACTCTAGGTTCCCTCCACCCGAGTTTACATGACATCGGTCAAGTGGTTAATGAGGAGTAGGCTTTTAATGATTTATAGAAATATTCAGAAAATCCAAGATAGCTGCTGAAAAAACTGATCAATCAGAAGTGTGGAAGCCTACCAGCATAGAATTAGTCCACCCAAGTTTCGTTGAAATATGGCCATTTATATTGGAGTAGCGTTGTAAATAATTTCTGGAAAATTTTGGAAACTCCAAGATGTTTGGCAGAAAAATTGGCCAATCACAATTCTGAATAGGGGTTCTGGAGCCTACCACCATAGGATCCTTCCACACAAATTTGGTAGAAATCGGTCAAAGCATAAAGGAGATGCGATTTGACTGACTGACTGATGGATGACAGACAGACAACTGACGGACGACGGATGGTCACCATGACAAGCCCACTTGGCCCTTCATGTCAGGTGAGCTAACAATTGAAACTATGAATGGTAATTCTAGAGACTGGGGTAGCAAGAGCTCTATATTTGGTTAAAATCAGGCCATTGATAACGATGAGTAGCGAATTTCCAAAATACTTTCTAAAGATCAAAGATTTTCACCCAAAAAATTACCAATCAAAATTCTAAATAGAAAGTTCTGGAGTGTACCACCATAGGGTCCTTCTAGCCAGATCGGGTTTTAATTCACCAAGCAGTTAAAGAGGAGACGCATATTGACAATTTCCAGTACATCTTTCATAAAACCCCAGATTTTTAGCCACAAAATTGACCAATTAAATGTGTGATGAGATGTTCTGGAACCTAGCACCATAGAATCCTTCTAGTCAAATTTGGTTGAAATTCATCAATCAGTTAAGGAGATACATTTTGCCAATTTCCAGCCAATTTTCATAAAATCTAAGATTTTCAGCCAAAAATTTCATCAGTCAAAATTCTGAATAGAAGTTTTGGAGAGATTAAGACGTGTCTTGACAATTTCCGGTAACGTTTCAACAAAAAAATTGACCAATCAAAATTCTGTACAGATCTTCTGGATCCTACCAAAATAGGATCTTAGTCATTTTTAGCCAACAAAGTTAAGTACTTGATGTTATTGGCTGTGCTTTCGCTAGCATCGCTGGTGATGCCATGTTTGGCTGTGCTTTCACTCGCATCGCTGGTGATTCCATATTTGGTTGGGAATTCTGCATCGAATCGCGTCCAAACATTTCTGAAAGCAAAATATGAAATTAGTAGCAAGTAACAATACATACCCTGTTCAACACAAAAAACCTCAGTATCTGAAACCAAGTTTGGTATTAAAAAAAATTGTGTGTGCGTGCATGCATGCGTGCGTGCGTGCGTGCGTGTGTTCATTTCTCGCTATGCCCCGTCCATTTCTGCTACACTAGTTGAACATAAAATGAGATGAGAACGTGATGCCTTAACTGTCTCCCTGCTTCAAGCCAATAACTCTGAATCTGCTGAATATTTTGAAAATAATTTGATTGAAAGTTGTTGGTGGCTCACATTCTCACTGCTTACTCATGAAAGCACCAATCTCACATTCTCACTGCTTACTCATGAAAGCATCAATCTCACATTCTCACTGCTTACTCGTGAAAGCATCAATCTCACATTCTCACTGCTTACTCATGAAAGCATCAATCTCACATTCTCACTGCTAACTCATGAAACCATCAATCTCACATTCTCACTGCTAACTCATGAAACCATCAATCTCACATTCTCACTGCTTACTCATGAAAGCATCAATCTCACATTCTCACTGCTTACTCATGAAAGCATCAATCTCACATTCTCACTGCTTACTCATGAAAGCATCAATCTCACATTCTCACTGCTTACTCATGAAGGCATCAAATCTCACATTCTCACTGCTTACTCATGAAGGCACCAATCTCACATTCTCACTGCTTACTCATTAAGGCATCAATCTCACATTCTCACTGCTTACTCATGAAAGCATCAATCTCACATTCTCACTGCTTACTCATGAAAGCATCAATCTCACATTCTCACTGCTTACTCATGAAAGCATCAATCTCACATTCTCACTGCTTACTCATGAAAGCCTCAATCTCACATTCTCACTGCTTACTCATGAAGGCATCAATCTCACATTCTCACTGCTTACTCATGAAAGCATCAATCTCACATTCTCACTGTTTGCTCGTGAAGGCATCAATCTCACATTCTCACTGCTTACTCATGAAAGCATCAATCTCACATTCTCACTGCTTACTCATGAAGGCATCAATCTCACATTCTCACTGCTTACTCATGAAAGCATCAATCTCACATTCTCACTGCTTACTCATGAAAGCACCAATCTCACTGCTTAGTCGTGAAATAAGTAAATTTATCAAATTTCTTTTTCACGAGTGAGATGATATACTTACCTCCCTAAGACTTGATATACTAGTATATCGGCTCTAAATTCAATAATATTCAGAATTATAAAAAGTTAGGTGCCCCTAATGGGCAGGTGGAAGTACACAGTCATGCACATGACAAACACCACCCTCTGCGCATGCGCACACCGGTACTTCCGTTACTAAATATTGGCTGACATAGAAGCAACTATTCAATAGCCAAAGGACCAGGCCTCCGTGGGGTGGTGAGGCCGGGATCCCGTTACGGAGGTAAGTATGTCATCTCACTCGTGAAAAAGAAATTTGATAAATTTACTTATTTCACATCATGAGAACATACTTACCTCCCTAACACTCTTGATAAAAACCAGAATTTGAAAGTAAATTTTGGTGGGAGGGAGGCAAAGTCCTGAAAACACGCACACCCTCGAAGAGGCTAGGCTCTTTGAATTCTCAAGAGATTTAAAACATCTGAAATTGTTACTGAAACCACAACCAGGAATAGAATTTTGCATCAGATAATCGACCGATGAAGAGAGATTGATCAAAAGGCAAACGCGCTCCCCCCCCCCCCCCCCCCCCCTCTTTCTGAGGAAGGTTTAGGAAAAACGTTGCTCTAAATGACTAGCACGTTCTCTACTACTTAATGAAAGTATTACTAGACATTGGAAAAAGAAGAATTGCTTCTATTTCAAAAACTCTCTGAAAAACCACAATTAAGAGACATTAACCATCACCATATTAAAAAATAAAATGACACCATCACCAAGACAGAAAATCAAAAAATGGTCATAACCACTGAGCTCTGATGTCTTGGATGCGGCACTCATCTCTTCCCCCACCGGATGAAGAGAAGTGTACCAGCTAATAGTAGGGATACCATAACAACAAATGTGATATTTGAAAATAACAGAGGAGGCAAACTATTTACAAACATAAACCTCTGCATAAATATTTTATTTCCTGAGGACTGAGACGGCGAGTGGGTTAGAAGTGTCACAAAGGTAATGGTCGGTAAAACTTGACTCACAGTGCCACTGGGCTACTGACATAATGTCTTCAATAGAAACACCATTAAATAATGCCATGGAAGTTACCACACCACGGACACTATGAGCCTTGGCTCTATCTACCTGGATTCCAGTGGCTGTTTTATGACAGAATTGGATACATTCCACTATCCATCTGGAAATAGTGTCTCTTGACGCCCTACCATGGGGTTCAATATATGACAACCATAGGGAACATGGGTCCGTCCGCCAAACCTGAGTTCTTTTCTTGTACTTATTCAAAGCACGGACTGGACACCATACTTTAGCACCACGATCATATCTGGTTAAGGCAGGTAAAATAATAGGTTTACCCGGATACCTTAAAGATTGATTCTTAGCCAAGAAATTCAATCTTGGTAGAAGCTTAAGGCATTCACCTGTAACTATATAACGGTCAGGCTCAGCAGACAAGGCATGAATTTCACTCCTGCGTCTGGCTGATGCTGCCACCACTAAAAATACAGTGTTAAGTGTCAATAATTTAACAGATATAGCACTAAGTGGTTCAAAAGGCTTACCACTCAAAACCTGCAGAACCAGAGAAAGACTCCATGACGGTGTCAGTGGAGGATTTCTAGGTCTGAGATTGCCCATACCTTTAATAAGAGTATTTAAAACACTTACTTCATCACTTCCCCTCTTTGCCAAGCAAGGGATAACAGTCATCAATGCTGATTTGTATCCAGCAACAGAATTAGGTTGAAGACTATAGGTATCATACAGGTGACAGAGAAAATCAGCTACTACCTGAATAGATGCTTCCATCGGATTGATACATCTCTTTGAGCACCATTCTGCAAATCTGTTGATTTTATAATTATAAGCTCTGGAGGTTGACCCCCTCCTGGCTCTGGCCATGAAATTGGCTGCTTGCTCAGAAAAGCCCTCCTTAATCGCGGATTGTTTGACAACATCAATGCAGTCAATCGAAACATTGACGGATTGTTGTGAAGGGTCTTGCCCTGGAAGATAATATTGTCCATCAGCGGCAGAGGAACCGGATTGCAAACCAGAAGGTCCAGCAGATCCGTAAACCATGATCGGCGTGGCCAATTCGGGGCGATCAGAAGCACTTGGCATTCCTCTTGTCTGATCGTCTGAAGGATCCTTGGAATCAGGATTGTTGGACGGTATGCGTATGCATACATTCCCTTCCAACTGATAGCTAGCGCATCTATTGCGATAGCGCTTGGATCTGGAATCGGAGAAACGTACGTCGTCATCTTCGCATCCTTCTTCATTGCGAACAAATCTATGTTGGGCTTTCCCCAATGATTGAACAGGTGATCCGCCACACATTGATTTAGTTGCCATTCCGTAGGCAGAATACTCATCCTTCGGCTCAATGAGTCTGCTAACAGATACAGCCTTCCCGGAATATGAACTGCTTTCAAGGTGATCATATGATCCATGCACCAGCAAAGCAGCTTCCATGTCATCATACAGAGACTGGGAGACTTCGTTCCGCCCTGGCGGTTTATGTAACTCACTACTGTAGAGTTGTCTGAACGTTTCATCACAAATTTTCCCTCCACCTCCTCTAGGAAGTGTTCCAGGCCTAGAACTACAGCCCGCAATTCTAGCATGTTGATATGTTCCTTTGACTGTTCCAGATTCCAAAGCCCGTGGCTTCTTCCAGCCAAGCTCCCCAACCCTCCATCGATGCATCCGTAAACATCGTTACTTGAGGGTGGGGAGGGGTCAGCATGACCCCCGCCAGGAGATTTCCTCTCTCCATCCACCAGTGAAGGTGATGAATGAGAGGGTCCAACACTTGAATGCACGAGTCCAGTGATCCTGAACTCTGCGTCCACTGGGTCATGAGAAACAACTGAATCGGCCGCCTGCGTAAGGCCGCCTGAGGAATGACTGGTTCCATCGAAACCATCAGACCTAACATTCTCAGATAGACCCGTGCTAGAATATAACGACTGTTGCAAACCAACTGAATGCACGAGAGGAGACTTTCCACTCTCTCCTGGGATGGATAAACATATCCTATCTCCAGATCGAAGAACATACCCAGGTAAACAAACTTCTGGGATGGAGTCAGCTCTGATTTCGGAAAGTTGATCATCCAGCCCAAATCTGTGAGAGTTTCCAAAACTATCTCCAGATTTGCTGTCAAACTTTCTGGGTTGTGTGCTTTTAGCAACCAGTCGTCTATGTAAGTGTGAACAGCTATATTTCTCCTGCGGAGGTATGCTGTGATAGCAAGTACCACTCGAGTGATGACCCTTGGAGCCGTCGAGATGCCGAATGGAAGAACCTTGAATTCCCATTGGCGTCCCTGAAAAGCAAATCTCAGGAACCGACGAAAACTCCTTGCAATTGGAATGTGGAAGTAAGCATCCTTGAGATCTATAGACGCTGTCCACATCCCCTTCTCTAACCCCAACAACACCGATCTCACTGTTTCCATTTTGAAAGTCAGAGTGTCTAAAAACTTGTTTAGAGGCTTGAGGTTGAGAATTGGTCTCCACCCCCGGTGTTCTTTGCCACAAGAAACACGGTTGAATAGAAGCCCGGGCAATCCTGCGCCGGTTGAATTGCTTCTTTTAGAACGAGAGAATCTATCTCCTCTTCTATGCACAACCGCTTGTCTGGATCTCTTGGAACTTGAGTCCAGACCAGTACCAGAGACAAATGCAACGGTGGACCCCTTATCCAATCTGGACGGTATCCGTGCGAAAGCCATTGCAAGACTAAGCGGTCCTGAATTAACCGCGCCCACTTCTGAATGTGACAAGTCAAACGACCTCCCACTGGTGCACCTAGGGTTGACAGGGTGCCCATAAATTTTAGAAGTGGGTGTGTCTCTGATACGAGTGGCAACACCCGAGTGGTACTTGTGATAACTGGAATAAATTTTCTTGCATCAGGCCCGGTTACCACACGCCGCTTCCCGCGCGCTGCGACCAGCGCCACTGGCTGTCTGGCAGGCTGCGCTTGAGGCGGTGGCTGTCGCACAACCGCACGCTGCTGCTGGCGTAGCCGACGCGGTCTCTGAAACCGGCCGGCCGGCTGGCCTCTGGCACTGCCAGCCCCGGCACGAGCGTACGCCTGTCGAGCAGCCGAGGGCTGAACACGCACGTGTTCCCTGCGCAGCACTTCAAACTGTGCCCGCAGCGCACTCTGGTTGTTCACCAAAGTCACCGCCTCCTGGAGGTGCCGACAACCTTCACCTCCAAAGAGTCCAGGGCCCGCCATCGGCGCTTGCATCAAGCGCGACTTGAACTCCTGAGACGGGCACAAATTGTCCAGTGCAAAAGTGCGCCTCGTCCTCAGCGACTTCGTGATCAACCTAGTCAGACAGTCCAACGCCAGGTTGATGCCATCCTGGATGGCTCGTTGGACTGTCACGGGACTAGGCTGTTGCTGCACCGACGCCGCTACCACCCCCGATAGCAGCTGAGAGATATGCGACAGCGCACTGATCGCTGCTCGAGAGCTCTCCTCGGTGTCACGCAAGGCGGCATTCACCGAGCGCATAGCGCCCGTGCACAACGCTCCCGTGTCAGCCCGGGAACCTGGCCGCGTATCTTCCCCCAGAGCGGCGCGGAGCAGTAACCCGACATCGCCTAGCTACCTCGTGGGGGGCATTCGCGAGGCGACCTCTCGGTCGGATCGACTCCTCTGCCGCCGCAACCATATCTAAGACATGATCAGCGTACGGCAGAGACAGAGCCGTGCTGGCCAACGGCTTCGCCTGTAACCATGCCCGAGGATTACCGGCGACCGTCTCGTCCACGGCGAGCTCTGGTCTCACAGCGAGGAGCCACGCACACGCCTCCGACCAGTCTTCGTCCGTGGCTACCTGCGAACTGCCGACGAGCAGCGGGCCCTCGTCATCCTCAATGGCATTCGCAGGTACGGCCGAGGAGGAGGCTATAGATGAACCTGGCTGCCCAGGGAACGTATACGGGCCCGCGAGGGCTGGCATAGCATTCTCCATAGGCAAACCAGGCTCCAAGGCCGCGCTTGTGTGAGGGTGATCATACACACCAGCGCGGCCCGGAACATCCGTATGAGTCTCCACGTCCAACCGTGGAATCTTATACGGCCGGCCGTCTGCTCCAATGCGGGCCACAGGCTGAACCATGAAACCTGCTCCCGAGGGAACAGTGCCATAGGTGCGAGCGTTCACGCTCCCCAAGAGAGGAGTGTAGGCGCTCACATCCATGTCTTCATGATCCACCTGTGGACCGAGCAGGTAGTCTTCATCATCTTCCTGGTCAGGAAAGTTAGACTCTGGATTAGTAAAGAAAACTAATCCAGACTGACCAGGAGACTGCCCAAAGGCAGACGAAGAGTTTACTCCGCGAGTGATCGTGGTCAGGCCCGCTGGTCGGGTCCCGCCTGATGCTTCTCGCGCCGCTGGCACCCCAGGCGATGCGAACATCAAGCCTGGGTCCAAGACGGCTGCCCCTGGATCACTCAATGCTTTGTCCGAGCTAATAGGCCATGATCCAGGGACGGGGGCTACCTGCACTGAGGTCGATGCGCAGGAAGTTGAAACACCTGTGCCACGCAACATGCCGCGAAGCATGTCAGGCATCAGGTCTTTCAAAGTCCTGCGCATCTCACTCACCAACTCACTCTTGAAGGCCTCGAGCCCACCCTTCTCAGAGGCCTTCTTCTTACCCTCCTTCTTCGGTTTCTTCCCCTCCTCCGCCATCATCTTCGCCTGCAAAGAGAAGAACTCAGAGGTTAGATCACCCTCCCCCCACTTTTCACAAATAACACATTTGTTGGACAGCCTACACGCTGAACACAGATGGCAAGGGTGGGGGAAGAATCTAGCTTTCATGGTCTTCAGACAGGACGGGCACTTCTGAAAAGGGAGGGATACGAAGACAATGAGTATGACAGTCTCAAAGCCGTGATAACGGATTTTTAAGTAGAAAACCAAAAAACCAACTCGAGAGAAGACATCCACTATTACAACCACCCTGACGGGACAGGAGATTTATCAAGATAATACACACCAAATACAACCAGAACCCCAAATTAAGAGAGAAAGATTATGACTATCTAGCTATCTCTCAACACTCTTAATAACAGGGAGATGAACACATCACATACTACTCTAACCTAGGATCATGACATCAAGGAAAGAGGAAACTCTGGATGATTATGACATCAAACCTCACTATGCAAAAGCTCCTACCAGGAGAGGGGACGTCAGATTTATGCAAAAAAGATCTAGATCTCCAGACATTCTCAGCTCTCGACTAATATAATATTAAATTATATATACTCGAGAACCCATGCACACGCAAGAGAGAAAATAGCGCAATAGCAAACGGCAGCAGAAAATGTAATTATTTTCAAATAATCATGCGCCATAATTAATAAACTCCCTTAGCCTGAGCACAGGCAACCATCCTCCTGTGCAGGAAAACACATCCATCCATCCGCCGAGACTCCTCTTCCAGAAGAACTGATGAGGGGGATGGGACAAAAGGAAGGAGATATTTTATTTATTAATATATTATATCTCCAACCCTTAGACATATCACGATGATAAGTCATCCTGGGACGTGAACCACCTTCCAGAGAAGACCAGGCATCCTTGTATAGACACAAGAAACACCTGTAAGCATAAAACACAAGAGTTTATTAGCCCTAGGCGCTGGGAAAAAATTTACAAGGATTCCCAGCGCCTGAAAATGCGGTACCGCCGAAAACGCCGCTACGAAAACCGGTAACACACAAAAGTTACAAGCCTAAAATAAAAGCCTGGAACAATGTCACCTTGGATGATGACGAGGAGGACTCCTCCAACATTCCTGCATCAGCCATGATGGATTGGGATGTAATTAGTTCTCGTAGAATTCAGAAAGAGCCTGTTGCTTCTTCAGCCAATATATTAGAAAACGGAAGTACCGGTGTGCGCATGCGCAGAGGGTGGTGTTTGTCCTAACTTTTTATAATTCTGAATATTATTGAATTTAGAGCCGATATACTAGTATATCAAGAGTGTTAGGGAGGTAAGTATGTTCTCATGATGTGAAAGCATCAATTCTCACTGCTTACTCATGAAGGCATCAATGTCACATTCTCACTGCTTACTCATGAAAGCATCAATCTCACATTCTCACTGCTTACTCATGAAAGCATCAATCTCACATTCTCACTGCTTACTCATGAAAGCATCAATCTCACATTCTCACTGCTTACTCATGAAAGCATCAAATCTCACATTCTCACTGCTTACTCATGAAAGCATCAATCTCACATTCTGACTGCTTACTCATAAAAGCATCAATCTCACATTCTCACTGCTTACTCATGAAAGCATCAATCTCACATTCTCACTGCTTACTCATGAAACCATCAATCACACATTCTCACTGCTAACTCATGAAAGCATCAATCTCACATCCTCACTGCTTACTCGTGAAGGCATCAAATCTCACATTCTCACTGCTTACTCATGAAGGTATCAAATCTCACATTCTCACTGCTAACTCATGAAAGCATCAATCTCACATCCTCACTGCTTACTCGTGAAGGCATCAAATCTCACATCCTCACTGCTTACTCGTGAAGGTATCAAATCTCACATTCTCACTGCTAACTCATGAAAGCATCAATCTCACATCCTCACTGCTTACTCGTGAAGGCATCAAATCTCACATCCTCACTGCTAACTCATGAAAGCATCAATCTCACATTCTCACTGCTAACTCATGAAAGCATCAATCTCACATTCTCACTGCTAACTCATGAAAGCATCAATCTCACATTCCCACTGCTTAGTGTCGTGAAAGCATCAATCTCACATTCTCACTTACTCTCTGGATTGTACTGGACAACCAGCTCCGACTCCAGTGTATTTTGAAATGACATCATGAGCTCGATTGCCGATTCTTTGGTAGCACTTCGAAGAGTTACACCACAGAACTGAAATAAACAATAATTAAAAACAGTTAGTAAAACAATATTAAAGTGCTTATGTCCCATTAAATACAGAAACATGTGCACGAGATATGAGATTCCTGCTGATTTCTGTGCAATTTACCCAGCGTGCAATGCCCTGACTCCATATTCATTGTAACTATTGGATGCCATATTAGTTGAGTATATTGTTTTTTCAGGCAGGAATTTCTCAAAGAAAAAGTCACTGTCCACATGTGCAAATGGTCATTTGTCAGCCAGCTCTTGAAGCATTCAATACTGTTCATTGACAGCAACAAATTTCACACTGTGCTGAACAGCATTGAAAATATGCACTATCAAGTGTACTGCTCTGAATACTTTAAAGGGGGGGGGAGGGGGGGGGGGGGGGGGGGGAGGCATGTTGTGCATGTGTCACAGTACATGCCTCTAAAATCAAGTCACCAACAAAAATGTTGTTGTTTACTAAACAAGAGTCCCAAGGGCCTGTGGCGCTTACTTGAACCATTTGCATTTAAATACACATGATGGATTATTTTCGAAAAATCCATGATCGTCAACAAAGAAATTGAGCAGTCAAGCTTCTCGGTTGGTTTGTGGAAGCCTACCGCCATAGGATAATTCCAACCAAGCTGAAATTGTGCCATTAATTAAAGAGTAGAGCTCTAAATGGATCTGAAAATTTTTCACAAATTCAAGATGACTGCAAAAAAATTGACCAACCAAAATTCTGAACAGAAGTTCTATAGCCTACCACTATTTTGATAAAATACACCAAGCGGTTAAGGAGATGCATTTTGACAATTTCCAGTAAATCTTTCATAAAATCTGATTTTCACCCACCAAACCTTGGCTGAATAGAAGTTCTGGAGCCTACCATGACAGTGCCATTCTTTCCAAATTGTGTTGAAATCTGCCAGGCAGTTAATAAGCCGAAGTGTTTTGACAATTTCCAGTAAATTTCCTCATAAAACTATTTTCAACCCAAAAAAAAAATCGACCAATCCAAATTCTGGAAGGTTCGATCTGATTGTTCCGGAGCCTACACCGATAGGGTCCGTCCAGCTATCTAGGCTTGAAATCCGTCCAACGGTTAACAATGAGGAGCATTTTGTCAATTTCTAGTAAATCTTTCATAAAATCTAAGATTTGCACCAAATAAATTGACACATCAAAATTCTCTATACAAGTTCTGAAGCCCAGCCGCATAGGGTTCATTCAGCACAATTAAGTTGCAATCCGCCAAGCGGTTAATGAGGAGCAGTGCTTTGACATTTTTTGGTAATTTTTTCCTACAATTTAAGATTCTTGATCAATCTAAAGTCTGAATAGAAGTTCTAGAGCCTACAAACATAGAATCCATCTAGTCTAGGGCTTCACGGTATTAGAAAAATGAATGCTGATATTAATATAAATTTCTACACCGGTATAGCTTTAATATCAATATTATTGCAAGGGCAAAATAGAGTCAGGCTTGGGTAGTATCATAACTTATTCAACATATATCAGTGCTCCTGAAATAGTTGGTGAACTGTACAAATTTCCACAATAAAAACAAGAAATTTCATGAACCCTGATATTACCGTAATTTCTCGACTAAAGGCCGCCCTCGAATATAGGACGCTGTCCCAAATTTGACCAAAATCCACCCAAAAATCTCTTGTATTCAAGTATAAGACGCTGTTAAATTTAGAAAAAACGTACCTTTAAAAAATCGAAAATTGGTATAAAAAATAACCATCACTCCGCGTCATGTTTAATGCATGACTAAAAGTTATCATGATGTTAGAGAAATTATTAAATAGGACCGCCTAAATATTGTGTATCTTCAATAAAGATTGTTTATTACATCAAAATCAATCTAATTTTGGCATAAAATGTCTCCTTGAAAACATCGAAATCGCGTGATAGAAACAGATTGTAATGGTTCTTTTGCGTTTGGAGGCGCTGTGTGATCTTATGCGCTAACGGGAGTTGGTTATCTGGCTCTTTTGTGATTGGAGGTGCTGTGTAATCTTATGCGCTAACGGGAGTTGGTTATCAAACAGGTACGGGAACATTCAGTTTCTATCGCGCAATGATGATATATAGCAATTTCCGAGTTCCGAGTCCAGAATATTTATATCCGAGTACTCGCTCTAATTAGAATAAAGATCTTTTGCGATTGGAGGCGAATCACGTGATTTATACATGTATCTTTTCTCGACGCCATTTTATGTCAAATTCTGGATTAATTTTGATGTAATAAGTGATATGTATTAAAGAATAAGCAATATTTAGGCGCCCCAATTTAATAATTTCACTTCGCTTGGTGTTTTTGGAGTATACATTAAACATAGTCGTCAGGCGGTGCGAATTGGCTAGGGTAACATTTAGTTCAATTTCCGTGGTATAATCTGTGACTTTTTTAAGACAAATTTTGACCCAAAAATGTGCGGAAGGAATGTTCTCGATTATAGTACGCACCCCCCTTTCTAGTACATGTGTTTTGACCAAAAAATTGCGTCCTTTAGTCGAATTTTAACGGTAAATGCTAAATTACACCCGTCTTCAGTTAAATCATATTCCAAAACAGCATAAATAATCTCATAATCGGCCCTACAAATGATTAGAATTTGCCATGAAATTACACCTATTTCCGTGACCTCCTCAGAGATGCACCTGCATGAAGATCACAATCAGTGACCATCTCGTCCCAAATAAACTTGCCTAATGAAACTTTGCGAACAGCTAAACCTGTTGATATTTCACTGACAAATATCAATGTTATGTGTCAAAAAAGTTGGATAATTGATGTAAACCTGTTTTAAATTAATTTTCCTGGCTACTTGTATTGATATACTCCAGAATAATAAATAAGCATTCCACGGCAACCTGTGCTATATTGGACGAATTTGCAATGGGACGAAACTGCCCGGAATTGTGGAAATCTCCGCGCAGACGTACTACTTATCCATTATACCACTTACTAAATAGACCACCATATATGCTGAGAATACATAGTTCTACGCTCGCTCCTGTTAGAGTACCTTGTATCGATCGATATCTAGCAACCCGCCAAAACAGAAGAGAATAGCGCTCGCAGGGATTGAGAAGTTTTTCTCATACATGTCATATTGTCGGTTCCTCTTTACTTGGGCCGTTTTGGCAATAGAGAGTTGAGATAAAATATTACGACGCAAAATATTCATTTGAAATTGTTTTTCTAGCAAATAACGGGCCGAAATGAAAAAATATTAGTGTAAGAAAAGATATATTTAACACACTTTTAACCATCCCCTGTCCTATGAGGTTAATTAAAATTTAGCTTTATTCTATTTTTTGCGAGAAATGCATTCTTATAAGTAGCCAATTTTCGTGGCAGTAATTGTTAATTTATCAATTTCTCTAGCCTCCAAACAACAATTTGACAAATCCGGATAAATAAGAAAATGTTAATTGTGGTCGTTATGTTAACATAATCATAAACCAGCAATATTTATTTAGTTGTATTTCACACAAACTTTTATGGATCCGACTTTTAGACTTAACCAAGCAACTTCCTGTTACATTTCTAACGTGATTGGCAGCAGTTCACAGCTCGTTTTCTTTGCGTGGATATACAACAATATCACGAGGATGGAGAGGTTTAGGCAGTCTAGTTTAGGAATTCTCTTGAGGAGATATCTTATTAAATGGTCTAGAGGACAACAGAGAATTTCAATTGGAATAGGATGAACAAAGAACCAGTTTCCGTGAGCGCTCACTCGGCATCAGTCATTCATCATCATCATCATCATTCTACTCTATCCTGCCTGCCTGTCTGTCGATTTCTTGACATGATTGTGGCGTGCTACACCCACGGACTTCGGCAAAAACTGTAAGTTTGACTATTTTTACAGTTAAATACAGGTAAACTATCATTTTCCTATACGAAAAGCAGTCGCTTATCTGATTAGACAGATATACTATTGAATTTTGCTAATGGGAAGCAGATTATCTGCCTAAACAGAATGTCATACCGGTTTTATGTTATATCTTGATATGTCAGTATCCGTAAAATCATATCGCTATGACTAACGGTATAGCTATGATACCAGTATTCAATAAAATAATGGTATATCGTGAAGCCATAATCTAGTCAAATTTGGTTGAAATATGTCAAGCAGCTAAGGAGTGGCATTTTGACCATTTACGGTAGATTTCTCCTAAAATCTAAGATTTTCACCTTAAAAATGATCAATCAAGATTCTGTATAAAATTTCTAGACCATACCACCATAGAATCAGTCTAGCCAAATTTGGTTGAAATATGTCAAGTAGCTAAGGAGTGGCATTTTGACAATTTCCGGTAAATCATTAACAAAATCTAAGATTTTCAACCCAAAAAATTGACCAATCAAAATTCTGAAAAAGCATCTGGAGAGTACCAGCATATGGATCCTTCACATGGAATTTTTTTTTTAATCGGTCAAATCGTTACCAAGCGATTTGACAGATGGACGGGAACGGTCAGGTGAGCTAACAAACAACCGCGATCTTGAACACCAACTTGCGCGCACAAACACAAGCTTTGACTGTACATACCTCTAAGATCTGGTCACCGACAAAAATGCTGTTGCGTGCAGCCAGGCTATCCTCAACAACATAAGAGACAAAGATTCCACCTTGATAAAGAGCCTCAATTTGAATGCCTACAATTTCTGTTGTTGACTGTTTCCTGAGGTTTTTTACCCGAACCTCACCAGGATCTGGCCTGCAACACATAAGTAACTAGAATGGTAATTTGACAATTTTAATTATTGTTATTCACAAAATTCTTGTGTTCTGTCTATGACAAATGAAAAGGGTTACTGTGAATTGAATTGCTACACTTTCTTGGTGAAGCCGGACAAAACCGGTCTCTAGTGGTCTTGACAAATGTCCATTTGCAACAGAAGACTATTTTTGAAAATTTATCAGTTGAATGATTCGCTTGTTAACCGAGCCAGTTATTACAGGGGTAAATTCTAGAATATTGTCATTTATTGGTCATGGAATGGACTTTTTCTTTAAATCCTTATAGCTATTTAGATGAACTTTCTAAAACCATTCTGTTTTATTACATTTATTAATAGATAGTAGTATATCATTGGAATTAAGCTTTTGGTGCCCTTGTTACATTTGCAACAACATGAATTTGGTAGAAGTTTGATTATTGTTAAAAATCTCTTCTTAATTACAATTTTGTATTACTTTTGGCCAATCCTTTATAACTAAATGACTGTTGTTAAAAAACTAACTTCTAAAAAATGACCATCATATCACATTTTGATCCCACCCCCGCACACACACCCCACCGATGGTTCTACCTCTATCCCACTGAGAATTGAATTCGCAAATCTCTACCAACAGAAACAAGAATGACACACAGAGATTGCTTAAACCAATGCCACTCCAACCCACCCAATCTCTTTAACCTTTTCACTGATGAATTCCCCATATCTCATTTTCAAGGCAACCATACACAAAACTGTGGAATATTTTGAAATTAATTTGACTGGAAGCAGCAATGGCTTCCAGTTAAATTAATTTCAAAATATTCAACAGATTAAGTTTTAGATCGTAAAGAATATACTTTTTCAGGGATTTGTCAGTGAAAGGGTTAAGCCACCTTGACCTTTGACCGGAAAATAACGGATGATATATAGTCGCCATGGTATATGCTCACTTTACCTTTCAGGCCATGTGAGCTAAAAACATTCATCATAAAAACGCATTATTTTCTACATAATTAGGTCTCTCGATAGATACATGAAAATAAGCTTTTAAAAATACTCTTGGTATAGTTATTTTCTTTTTATACCAACACATAGACAAAATTAGCAAAATTCAACCCTGAGCGTGAAATGGTGAGTGACTTTCAACACTATTACTTACTTTCTTATTTCTCGCGGCTGCGAAACACCAGGCAGTAGATTGGTAGCACTACTTCCAGGTACACCATGAGGCTGAGGGTATGGGGTAACTCCAGGTACGTTATGAAGCTGAGGGTATGACATTGAACTGCTGTACGGAGGCACTAAAATGTAAGACCAAAAACAAGAACGTTATAGCGATGTCTCGCCAGCGTACATTGCAAAAACAAAGAGATATGAAAATTGCGTTGCATCAACCAGTTGATTAACAACTGAACGCCTACCGTATGTTACAATGCCTGTCCCTCGGTCAGCTCAAAGGAGATCACTCCTTAGTGGGTAATCTAGGGTTTGTACACCTTTCTGTTTGAAATCGCATGATTTTTCCATGACTTTTCATGACCAAAATTAACAAATTCCATGACCCATAAGAGATAATATCCAGGAGGTTTGTGTTTATGACCTAGCTCCAAAAATATAAGATCTGAGTTACTCTGTAAAATGTCTGAATATTGCCTCTTGCATCAACCAAATCAGAGCCTTCTCCTGATAACCTGTTGCCGCAATTTTTATTGCATAGAGGTTATTTATGCCAACAGATTTCTTTTTATTTTACATGATTACCATTTTTCATGACTTTTTCATGACCTATGATAAAAAATACTGATTTACCATGACTTTCTACGTCTGGAATTTAAATTAGCAAATTCCATAATTTTCCAGGATTTCCATGACCAGTACAAACCCTGGTAATCTACAGAGCATCTATGCGTGATATCTTGACTGTAGGATCTATGGAGGTGTCACCAGTACAAACCCTGGTAATCTACAGAGCATCTATGCGTGATATCGTGACTGTAGGATCTATGGAGGTGTCACCAGTACAAACCCTGGTAATCTACAGAGCATCTATGCGTGATATCATGACTGTAGGATCTATGGAGGTGTCACCAGTACAAACCCTGGTAATCTACAGAGCATCTATGCGTGATATCGTGACTGTAGGATCTATGGAGGTGTCACCAGTACAAACCCTGGTAATCTACAGAGCATCTATGCGTGATATCGTGACTGTAGGATCTATGGAGGTGTCACCAGTACAAACCCTGGTAATCTACAGACCATCTATGCGTGATATCGTGACTGTAGGATCTATGGAGGTGTCATTATTGGCTGGAGTCACACATATGGCCTTTAACCCTTTAATGACTAAATTTGTCCAAAAAGTTTAAATATTTATTGATTGAGCACCCCTTTGCAGGCCAAGAGAAGACTATTTTTGAAAATTTACCACTGGAATGGCTGGCTCGGTCATCGAGCCAGTCATTCCAGTTGTAAATTTTCAAAAAATAGTGTTCTTTAGCCTGCAAATAGACATTCCCCAAGACCACTACAAAGGCCAGTTTTGGCCGGTATCGTCGTGAAAGGGTTAACCCCCAAATTTATTCAAAAACGTTCCAATTTTCTCATAGAAAATATCCATTTGCAGACCAAGAAAATTACCACTGGAATGACTGGCTCGGTTATTAAGCCAGTTACTTTGAGTGGTAAATTTTCAAAAATAGTCTTCTGGTCTGCGAATGGACATTTCTCAAGCTCACTGCCGAAACCGTTTTTGGCCGGCTTGATTACTAAAGGGTGTCGTCAGACTGGTTGTCAAGATGAAGGCGCATGAGGAATAGTGGTCCCTTAACCGTCTAACTGTTTTTGCAGACGATATATTCCAAGGGTTATATCTCTGGACATGCTAAATATTTTGAAAACAATTTGACTGAAAGTTGTTGGTGGCTAAGCCATAAATTGTTTTCGAAATATTCAGCATATCAAGTGTTTACTCATTGAAATTATTGTCTGGTGGCAGTTAAAACTGGTAGCCATAAGAGAGCCATATGCTAATTGCCTTGTATTAAACGACTATCTCACTTTAGTGCCCAGTGTTTTATAGTCAGATAGTCATAGTGTCCTCTACTCCTCTAAAGATCGAATGATATGGAATATAAACAGAATCTGATAATATTTCAATAGACAAAAGGTATTTGCAATGGCTGGTTTAATTAGATGCCCACAATTTTGTGCTTGACAGAGAGGATGGCTCTTAAACAGAGCTTGTAGGTGTATCCTAGCGTAAATGTTTTACTTACTTGAATCATATGGCTGAGTGGCTCTGTTCTGATTCCCCTCTAACATAACACTTCTTGGAGATAGAGAACGAGGAAGAGATGAACTCTGATGTATATTTCCTGCGAAATTGGATGATGATGCGAGAGCAGCCTGATATTCTCCTGCCGCATCTGCCTGAATGTTACCCATCTGGTCTGCCTGGAAATTACCAGGCTGGACAGGCTTGAAGTCTCTGGCCTGGCCTGTTTGAAAATTTCCAGATTGGGCATTCAGAATGCTTTTATCCTGAACAGATAGCATGCTTAGCATAGCTGCATTCGCTGGTCCTATATGAATAATAATAATAATAATAATAATAATAATAATAATAATAATAACTAGATGATATAAATCAAATAATCCCCCCCGCAATGGCAGCCTTGTTCGTGGGATGACATAATCCCACTGATTTGGATAGACATATGGATGGATACACAGACAAATGGGAGCTAATAATTATAAACTAGCTACATGAGATTACTAACCTATTCAATTACACATTCAAGTAGAAGGTTTAGTTATTGAATGATAATAACCAAAGATAATGGACACAATCTTGTTTGACCATCTCAAAACAGAAATAACATGACATTTATTGACACATTTAATTAATCTCTATTAAATAATGTACATTTCCCTAGAAACAATGTTCCCATGAAGTTTCGTCACAATACTCCAAGAAAAAATAGTTATTGAATGAAAGCCCAAAATTTGCACGGACGGACAGACACAAATTCAGAGACAAAGGGATGGATGGACGTAGGGATGGGCTGACTGACCCACAAAATAATGTACATTTCCCTAGTACCATAGCCAATATTCCCATGAAGTTTCCTCACAATACTCCAAGCAAAGATAAAGTTATTGTACGAAAATCCTAAATTTGCACGGATGGGCACAAATTCAGAGACAAAGGGATGGATGGACGGAGGGACGGGCTGACGGACCCTAAAACTAAGGTGCATTTGCCTACCACCATAGCCAACCTTCCCATGAAGTGTTGTCACAATATTCCAAGCAAAAGTAGTTATCGAAAGAAAACCTGTGTGTGTGTGACGGACGCACGGATGGATGGACGCGAAAACAATCTCCCCGCGGGGGAGGGAGAATAAAAAAACACAAAGGTAGTGTAGTAACTGACAAAAAAACAATAGTGATCGGAGATTGTAGACCCTCACCTCTTTCCACCTTTTCAAACTATAAAATTCTTTTGATTTTTTTAAGCCTTTAACACTTAGATTTGCTTAAGAAAATGTAAATTTTCTCAGAAAACATCAATTTGCAGACCAAGAGAACACTATTTTTGAAAATTTACACCTGGAATGACTGGCTTTGTTATCGATCCAGTCATTCCTGTGGTCAATTCTCAAAAAAACAGTATTTTCTTGGATTGCAAATGGACATTTATCAAGACCACTGTAGAAGCCATTTTTGGTTGACATGGGTTAATGCCTAAATATGGTCAAGAATATAAAACTATTTGCCTATTCAATGTCCATTTGCAGGTCAAGGGAAGAATACTTTTGAAAATTTACCCCTGGAATGACTGGCTCAGTTGTCGACGCAGTCATTCCAGTGATAAATTTTCAAAAATAGTCATCTCTTTTACCTGCAAATGAACATTCCTCATGATCTTGGTCGGCTGGCCTTGAAAGAGTTAACCCTTTAACCATCAAATTTGTTCAAGAAATTTTCTTTTTTCTCAGAAAATGTTAGTTTGCGGGACAAGCGAGGACTATTTTTGAAATTTTACCACTGAAATGACTGAGACAGGTGTTAAATTTTCAAAGATAGTCTTCTCTTGTACTGCAAATGAATATTTCGCAACAACAGTGAATAAGCCATTTTTGGTCAGATTGAGCGCTAAATTAATGAATCTGATCTGAATCCAGATCCCGGTTTCTAAAGCTAGACCGTGGCAATCCTAGAGAATGGTGACAAACATTATTCTGCTTTGAAACAAATAAGATCAGTAGTTTTCAGCGAAACCATTGCTCTGTAATGTGATTCGAATACAGATACATGTTACATGTAGTTTTCAGTGTTTCTCATGCCATCTAAAATTTTGGAGGTCGCAGGGACCCCACACCTAGAAATCTAGTGGTCCCAAACTGAATATAGCAATCATACAAGATTTTAAGAAAATTTACCAAATTTCTTTTTCACGAGTGAGATGACTTACAGAAAGTGGGGGGGGGGGGGGCCGCATTTGCTTTTTGATCAATCTCTCTTCATCGGTCGATTATCCGATGCAAAATTCTATTCCTGGTTGTGTTTTCAGACACAATTTCAGATGTTTTAAATCGCTTGAAAATTCAGAGTCTAGTCTCTTCGAGGGTGTGCTGGTTTTCAGAACCTTGCCTCCCTCCCACCAAATTTACTTTCAAATTCTGGTTTTTATCAAGTGTTAGGGAGGTAAGTATGTTCTCATGATGTGAAATAACAAAATTTACCAAATTTCTTTTTCACGAGTGAGATGACATACTTACCTCCCTAACGGGATCCCGGCCTCGCCACCCCACGGTTTGGTTATATGAATAGTTGCTTCTATGGCAGTCAATATTTAGTAATGGGAGTACCAGTATGCGCATGCGCAGTAGGTAGGGTCTGTCATGTGCATGCCTGTGTACATCCCCTGCCCATTAGGGGCACCTAATTTTGTATAATTCTGAATATTATTGAGCCGATATACTAGTATATCAAGAGTGTTAGGGAGGTAAGTATGTTCTCATGATGTGAAATCAAGGGTCGCATGAGACCCATACACATAACGTTTGGGGGTTTGTAGTCTCAAAGGGACACATATGAGAAACCCTGCATAAATCTGGATGATGACACAAAGGATTGAATTCTAGTGACCAGGTGAATAGCCTGTAATATGAGAAGTAATATCTATATATCACCTACCCCCTTTCTTGCACTGATTTGCGACATGACCAGACTCTCCACAGGTATAACATAAGCCACGAAAACCACTGCGCACTCTACTCGGGCACTCACGTATGATGTGTCCGCTCTCACCACATTTATGGCATTTCAAACCTTTTCCTGTGAATGAAACACGACGCACAATGGTCCTGTTCAGTACAGCTCAAAATAACCCAACCCTTACCACTCTGATGTCAATATTCTATATTTTACTGTGTCAATAGCAAAGAAACTAGTGTACGTTTTTCAACAATTTTGGTGGACGATGTTGTTGTCTACGACAGCACCATCTTCCACCAAATTTGTTGAAAAATTAACACCAGTTCATCTTTTAATTTAATTTGAAAATTAAAAATCTTGACATAAGAGTGGTAAGGGTTAACATGTTTCCAAAACAAAATAAAACATACTGTTCAATATTTAGAACATAATGGAGGAATACAGTTTTAGATATGTCCCACCCATCTTTAGCTAACCTCCACCCACACTTCAAGTGTTGGGATCGATCGATCCCTGAACTCTCTGACTATCAATTTCCAGAAAACTATACAGGTAAGCTGTTGAATATTTTGAATCTAATTTGACTGGGTGCTGTTGCTAACATTAGGAGGCAACAGCGCCTGCTGCGCCCAGTCAAGTGAGCTTCAAAATGTATAAAGCACAGCGCCTGCGGCACACAGTCAAGTAAGTTTCAAAATGTATAAAGCAAGGAGTCTAGTCTTCCACATGTGAACATTTTAATAAGAAACACACAATATGAAACAAGAGGCCCAATGGGCCTGTATCGCTCACCTGGAACATTGGCATATTAAACTAATCTTACTTAAGTTTTACATCTATCGGTGTCACTTCCAATGACTTTCAGTCAAATGATTTAGTTTTCGAGATATTGACAACAATCTCTGGACTTTTTTTTTGCATTAGTGATTTTGAACAATGTTTAAGTGAAAATAGATGATATCAGTGCTAACAACAGCTGGTTTCTTAACTGTCTCACTGCTGCAAGCCAGTGCAGCCAATAATTTCAATTTTCAAAAGCTCTTGACTTGTTGAATATTTTGAAAACAATTCGACTGAAAGTTGTTGGTGGCTTAGCCACCAACAACTTTCAGTCCAATTGTTTTCAAAATATTTATCACGTTCAGAGATATAACCTTTGGAATATGTCGTCTGCAAAAACTCAGTCAGACGGTTACTAGAGGTTTAAATACAATTTGAAGAAAATGGTCTCTAAAGGCAGGTAAGTGGTCTTTATAGCAGGTTATTCCCCACCACCACACAATCCATTTAACACATGCACATCTGGCTGAATCACCGAGTTAGCAGCAGGGGTAGGGTGAGCTGGAGTTGATTTAGAAAATAATTTGACTGAAAGTCATTGCTGCCTTAGGCAGCAACAACTTTCATTGCTGCCAAAGGCAGCAACGAATTTCAATCAAATACATTTCAAATATTTTAAGAGCATAGATGTCAGAGCACATAATACATATCTTAAATATTTCTGCAGTATTGGAAAGGTTAATCTGTTAATTGGAATTTAATATCTAGTTTGGCAATAAAATCTGACATGGTGATAAGACGGTGGGAACAAACCATTTGCCCTATGAAAGTACGACTGCAAATATTTAAGTAGTGATAACTCTGGCATTTGACGTCCTATCAGTTTCATTTTCACAACACAGATATTAGATGCCGTCATTAACATTGTGACAAAGTTTGGCGTCAATCCGTCAAGAAATAACAAAATGAGCCGTCATTGTTGGTGACGGACAAACAGATGGATGGACGGACATACAGAAGACGGATAGGGTTATCGCTATACGATAGCTGACTGACAAGTAAGCGGAGTTAAGAAAACCAATTTCGGCTTCACAATCTATCAAATAAAAAAATTGAATATGGCAGCCAAACACGCTAAAATTTGATTGGTCCACGGCGGCCATGTTTTTTACCTATCAACTTCCCATGAACAAACTTTAATGGCCCTTCTCCATTAATCATATCCCCAAAATGTCAGCCCGATCCGTTCAGCGGGTCTGCAGAATAAGTCGTTTTTACGAAAACTAAGTTATCCAAGATGCCCGCCAAACCATTTGGCCAATCAAGTTCCTTCGAACAAACTTGGTTCAGCTCTTGCCCTATATGATATTTCGTGAGTTTTGAATCAATCCACCAAGCGGTTTCGGAGATTTTTAAAGCCATTTCCTAAAATCGGCCAAAATCCAAGATGGCCAGCGGCCAAATCGGCTTTGTTTGAACAAACTTGGATCCCTATGCCCTAAGGATACTTCCTGCCAAATATAATTGAAATTGGCCTAGTGGTTATTGAGAAGAAGTCATTTAAAGGAAAAAGTTGACGGACGGATGGACGCCGGACAGACGCCGGACGGTCGCCATGGCATAAGCTCACTTGGCCATTCTGGCCAGGTGAGCTAATAATTCAGGTGAGAAATGAAGGAATTTGGCTAAAAAATTATTTAATAATAGTGTCAGTAAACCGGTTGATCAATCAACAGATGGGTCTGATCTATCAGTCAAGTATCTAACGTCATATTCTGTTGAACAAGAACGACAATCAGAGATTGCTGAAATCTATCGGCTCAAACCAAAACACCATCATGTAATGAAGATTGTCTAGCAGTGCTGTGTCAAAGGAAACTGATACAGCATATTGCGTTCATGCTTATTTATGTATGTAAGTATGTACTGCACTGATGACATTCACTCAAACAAAGGGCATATTACTAGAATAAATGCAATCACAATTTCTCCAGTGGTCAATTTACAGACCAGGATAATATTTTAAAAAATTTACCACTCAAAAGACTGGCTCGATAACCGAGCCAGTCATTCCAGTGGTAAATTTTCAAAAACAGTCTTCTCTTGGTTTGCAAATGGACATTTTCTATGAGAAAACTGAAATTTTCTTGAACAAATTTGAGTGCTAAACGGTTAATTGGGTCACTGTGACTTGACCTTTCGAAACCTAAATAAATAACTCCCAGTAAAATTAGTTCCAAAATACTGAAGAGAACATTCCTTAGATCATAACAAATGTATCGTTTCTCGTCCGTCTGGAGGGTTAATTGGTTAATTACCTAAGATGACGGGCTTGGTCATTTCAGAAGCGTCTGTCGGTGGTTTGATGACAAATTTAGTAGCGTTTGGTACCATGGTTTGCTGTTTGCCTGTTGCTGTGTGACCATTGCTCGGCTTAGAGACAGCAGGCCCTGTAGAATATAGACGATAGACACCAAAATATATGTGAATTTATTAGTGAAATCTAACAGGCAGGCAGGTGGACGGGCGGGCAGGCAGGTGGACGGGCGGGCAGGCAGGTGGATGGGCGGGCAGGCAGACAGCAAGACGGCCAGAGGCAGCCCGCCAGACACAGAGCTCTACCTGTTTTTACCATTAACCCAGACAAAATCAATGCTGAACCAACTTGAAATCAATCATGTTCATAGTTCTGACATCTTTTAGTTTTTATATACACGTACAATATCAAAATACTCTCATGACTATTGGCCTACATTTACTATACGCTATCCAGGTAGATCCGCTCACCTCGGAGGCTCACAGTAAATTGACTATCATTAGCATTACAAGAACGGTTTTATACTTGGATTTGCGCGACAGTGAGATCAATATAATCCCCAAACAATGGCTACAAACTAAAATGGCGGCTCAGAAGAAGACGCTCGTCACTGAAATTTTCAAATATTTTCCCAATCGTATTGCTTCAGGATAACTTTAATCCTTTAACCCTCAAATTTGTTCAAAAAAATTTCAATTTTCTCATTAAAAATGTCCATTTTCAGACAAAAAGAATATTTTTGAAAATTTACCACTTGAATGACTGGCTCGATAAGCGAGCCAGTCATTCCAGTGGTAAACCTCCAAAAATAGTCTTCTCTTGGTCTGCAAATGGATAAATCTCAAGACCACTGTTGACGCCATTTTTGGCTGATATGAGAGTTACAGGGTTAAACAATTCTACACGGTCAGTTGTAATTTTACAAGTTAGCTAGATTTACAGCCAATGTTACAGGTAGATTTACAGGTAGATTTACAGCCAATGTTACAGGTAGATTTACAGCCAATGTTACAGGTAGATTTACAGCCAATGTTACAGCTAGAGCTCATACATAAGCTAACATATTTCCAAAACAAATACAGAAACATGTTAACCCGTAAGAAATGTTCTGTTCAATATTTTGAACATAATCGGATTGGAAAACATTCGGCAGCAATATCTCCCAATCCAATTCACCTTTCCAGTTTAACCATCAATCATATGACATCATAATCAACTACATGGCGTGTAGGATGACGTCATAAATAAATAGATCATGAATGACGTAGATAAGTTCATCACAAAAGCTTAATTGATGATGGACTGAGCGTTGTTCTATGAATTATATGTCTTTACTATTTAATAAATATGCCGTTGAATATTTTGAAACTAATTTGACTGGGTGTTGTTGCTGACCAGTCAAATCAGTTTCAAAATATTCAACAGCTTACCTGTATATTTAGTCATCTCAAAATTGATAGTCAGGGAGTTCAGGGATCAATCGATCCCAACACGGGTGAAGCATAGGTGGAGCTTAGCTAAAGATGGGCGGGGCATACCTAAAACTGGATTCCTCCATTATGTTCAAAATATACAACTGTACGTTTTTATTTTATTTTGAAAATCATTTAGTTATTTCTGAGCTGTACTGTAGGATTGTGGCTTTCTCTAACCTGGATGCATGAAAGCACATGCGCTGCCGAGATGACACCCTCCGGTAGCAATGAAATGATTACAAATAGGCTTTGGGTCTGCAATAGAGAAGACATAATTTATACATGTAATAATGGCTATCTATATATCAAATACTAAAGAAACAAACAGGCGTGTGCGATTATTGCTTTGAGTGATCACGATCGATTGTTTAATAATCGTGATTACTCGATTAATCAGCCTGGGTTCAAATTACCCAGATATAACAACACATGCATATCAATGACAAAAGCTGCTACAGGGTTTAGAAGTGTCCATTTGGAGGCCAAGGGAAGACTATGTTTGAAAATGTATCACTGGAATGACTGGCGATACATTTTCTCGTGGCCTGTAAATAGGCCTGCATTCGCCGAGCAAAATGCCACTTTCCGCGATTAAAGAGTAATTAAAAAGTATGTTTTAAGACAGTTCATGCAGTAGAAATTATTCACGATCACGCGATTATTTAATATTTAATAATAAAAATTCACAATTTAAAAAATAATCGCAATTTTCGATTTAATCACATAATCGTGCAAGCCCAGATAACAGCGAGCTTGTACCCAATTCACATTTCCAGAGTATCCGTCTATCATCTGACGTTATAATCAGCTAAGTGGCGTGTAGGACGACATCATAATCATTACATCATAAATGATTCTACTTGGCCCGTCTTTAACTCTTAATAGTCAGACACATTGTATGAATTTTATGTCTTTACTATTTAATATACATTCTGTCGAACATTCTGAAACTAATTTGACTCGGCGCTGTTGCTGCCATAGGCATCAACGTTAACAGCACCCAGTTAAATTAACTTCACAATATTCAAAAGCTTACATGTATAGTTTTCTGGAAATTGATAGCCAGTGAGTTCAAAGATCGATTGATCCGAACAAGGATGTGGTGCGGCTGGAGCTTAGATTGAGATGGGCGGGGCATACATGTAGCTAAAAGTCCAAAGGTCCATTGCATAACATTCATTAAACCATCACATATCATTATATATCCCACTACGGTAATAGTCGCATGTTAGTGACACACGTCGCCAGCAATGTATTACTTCGCCCGGGTTAGATATTAACCAATGATTCTGTGATCCGTAGCCCTTTTTCACATACAGATCAGTAATGGATCACTAGTTTAAGACAGTAACTAATCTGGCTGGATAACTGTCTTTGACCAGGAGTATGTGTATGGTAGTTTTATGACCCATTTCAAACAGGATTTACCGCTTACTTCATCAACCAGTTAGTGTAAACTGTGTTATTTTAACCCTTTACCGGTCACGCCGACAAAAAATAGCATTGACAGTGGTCTTGAGAAATGTCTATTTACAGGTCAAGAGAATACTATTTTTGAAAATTTACCACTGGAATGACTCGCTCGATAAACATTCCAAGTTAATTTTCAAAAAATAGTATTCTTTTAGCATGCAAATGAAGATTATGTAAGCAAATGTTTTGACTTCTTAATGATTAATTACCATAATAAATTGGTGTAAATGGTGCATCCAGAACATTTGTTTAATTTTATTTTCTGTGCAGTGCTACAGTTATGACAGGACGGATCAGTAGAGAATTCCAGGGATCTCTGAATTTTCTGATACTGATCTGTATGGATCATGATAAAAAAAAGTTAATTAATTTCTGGCCATGCTCGACCTACTGTCGCCTAGCACTGACGTTATTTTGCTACTTGTAAAACGTTGCAGAACGAACCATTTTCATAAATTTTTAATAAAGCACGGAAATTTTAAACGATCAGTTAAAAACAGTTACGTTAGCATGTTAGGTAAAATCAGGAGGACAGCTGGGAAAATGGCAGCAGCTATGAAACGCTGTACAGATGTTTCCCAACCTGCTTGAAAAGAAGATTGCTTCAATGTAAGTATTATGTTGATAGAAATGTGCACGAACAAAATTAACCTGTAAGTTACCTTGTAACTGGGATTCTAGGATTTCAGGGCTTAAGGTGATAAAATTGATTAAAATGTGCGTACAAATCCCGCGGAGCTAAGCTGGAAATGGGCGGGGCAAATCTAGAACTAGGTCCCTCTAGTACATACAGTAAAGGAACACACCTTGATTTCCACCAGTGACAATATCCACAATGGACTTATCCAGTTTCTCATCCTCTGTCAGGTGTTTGTGGTTCTTCAGGATTTCATCCACCATTACGCTGGTTAGATTGTCCCAAGCCTAATACAGAAACACAATCATAATTACTATGTACAATCATATCACGCAACATGTCAATATTAGTCAATAAACCATACGTGTACACTGTATTTGTACGCTTAAACAATCTGATTTCTCCATGCCATTTAACCCTTTAACAGTCGAATTTGTTCAAAACATTTCAATATTTTCATAGAAAACGTCCATTTGCAGACCAAGAGAAGACGATTTTTGAAAATTTGCCACTGGAATGACTGGCTCAGTTATCGAGCCAGTCATTCCAGTGGTTTCAAGACCACTACAGAAGCCGTTTTTGGCTGATATGAGGGTTAAAGGGTTAATGGTCAAATTTTCTCAAGAATAATTGCTTATTGAATGTCCATTTGCAGGCCAAAAGAAGACTATTTTTGAAAATTTATCACTGGAACAACTGGCTCAGTTATCGAGCCAGTCATTCCAGTGATAAATTTTCAAAAATAGTTTTCACTTGGTCTGCCAATAAACTTTTCTCAAGACCACTTCAGAAGCCGTTATCCGCCGATATGAGGGTTAACGGGTTAAGTGTACATCATATGCAGTCTAGATGATGCCGGTGGGTAAAATGGAATCAGAAATTTTATGAAACAAAACGGCAAATTTTGAACGGGAAAACCACTGTACTTACAGTGATAAGGGTCAAACTAGAATTTGCTTTGCACATAAATTTACCTGCGCGTAAGCCTCAAGCGTGGCCGCTCCGTGATCACTGTTTTCTCCCGTTCCCAGCCAGATATCATCGATGTACAAGTCACAGCGCAGTATATCCGTCTCCATGTTATCATTGGCACGGTCCTCAGAGTCATCAATCATCTGAACATTTCTGAGAAGATAACATTTATCCTTTTAACCATCAAATTTGTTCAAGAAAATTTGAATTTTCTCATTCTTATAGAAAATGTCCATTTGCAGATGAAGAGAAAACTATTTTTTCTTAAATCTACCACAGGATTGACTGGTTTGGTTATCGAGCCAGTTATTAGTGGCAATTTTTCAAAAATAGTCTTCTCCTGTTCTGCAAATGGATCTAGTCTGAGAAAAATTTTAATTTAAGGGTTAAAGTGTAATCTCAAACACGTCAAATATTCACGCAATGTACCTTTCCATTTTTAGTTATGCCCCGCCCATCTCTCGCTAAGCTCCACCCACACCTCGCTCGTGTTGGAATTGATTGATTTTTCTGAACTCTCTGACTATCAATTTCCAGAAAATTATACAGGTAAGCTATTGAATATTTTGGAACTAATTTGACTGGGTGCTGTTGCTGCCTATTGCATGTTTATTAAATTTTAGAGACATACATGTACAATTCGTACAACGTGTTGGACTGTTAAGAGCTAAAGACGGGCCAAATAGAATCATTTATGATGTAATGATTATGATGTCATCCTACACGCCACTTAGCTGATTATGATATCGTATGACGTCAGATTGATACATGTAGATGGATACTCTAGAAAGGTGAATTGTGACACAAAATGGCCAAACATTGTCTAGATGACACTGATAACTTTCCAAGACGTATCGCAAACATATTTATTTAAACGTAGAAATTTCAATAATGCATGATGCAGATTTTCAACATGTGATTTCCGACATTGGAGCCTAATCAGATACACGTATGTACACAAATTTTACTGACACATTGACCAACAGACCGACTTAAATAATCAGGGACAGACCTACCCATTCGCTAATTCGCTTTTGAGAATAATTTTCATGGTTGGCTAATAAAATGTCAAAATATGCTAATTCACTGGCTAATGATTTTACATGTATGTTGGTAGGTCTGTTCCTCTTAAACCATGATGGCACATCAAATTCTATCCAATATTTTATTTCTTACAATACATGACCTGCTGTTCATCTGTTACTTGGTTATTGGCCTAAAGATCTAGCGGGATCATAAAGGATTAGAATGATAGGTTATTGGTTATTGGTGATGATAATAAAGTCCAGATATGGCTAATGAAATCACAAAATAGGCTAATTCACTGGCTAATAATTTCAAATGAGTAGGTCGGTCCCTGATAGTAGTTACAATGACCTTTTTTGCATGTTGGAATCGATTTGAAACCTGAATTACCACATTCGAAATTTTTAAGTACATTACCAATATACATGTATGTAAGCTATTCACTATTTTGATAGTAATTTGACTGAGGGTTGTTGCTGCCTATGGCAGCAACAACACCCAGTCAAATTACTTTCAGAATATTCAATACAATCTTTATTTAACTGTAAATTCATCACAGACATACAATTAGTACACGAGTGACTGACGTTACAATTTTTGTGCTGGATCTATGTCTCATTTTGAGTGTGATGTCAGCTAACATGTGACATATTTGATAATGACATCAAGTAACTTAATATGACAGATCGCCTCCCTCAATTGATCCAAATATTATATGGCAATATGCTGTGTTAAAAACCTGAGCTAAGTTATTTTTTCTCACCTGTAATAACAGACAACTGCCATCCTACTCTTCGTTGCACACCTGTTCAGGACTGCGATCGCCATCTCCGCCTGGAAAGCTTCGGCAGCAATATAGCGTGACAACGCGGCAAACTTAGGTTTAAGAAGCCGAGCATGTGCTGGTAAAGCAACTACTTTCTCCTTCACCTTTAAGTGCAAGGCGGCTTCAATAGCCGTACGTCCATTCTTCTCCAAACCAGACATGAGACCTTTCAAAGCATCTACACCCGGATCTTTCAGTGCTTCAATGTCGGATAAATCTTTAGTACTTAGGATAGAATACGCCATTTTATACGTTTCATCCTTCACGTTATTCAATCCATCAGAAATAGCCCTTGCGACGAATGTCCCATCCAGGTTTAATCTCCCTGTGAATAGTAAGAGTTCCGCGTATAAGCCTAGTCTATCCGCCAGGTAGTTACATTTCATCTCGAGGCCGCTCTCCAGGAGAATATCCTCCAGGTATTCTGCGTAATTCTTGTCAGGTGTAGGTGCCCTGTTCAAAGCGTGTTTAAATTTTAAAAATTTCTCTTTCTTTGATAATGTGGCTGGTCTAGAACTTGAGCCTCGCGATCGCTTAGCACTGGAATGATCATCCTGCTCACGATCAAACCTGCTCCGCGAAGGGCTATCTCTATCAGACCTGCGCTTTGGAGGGCTATCTCTTTCCCGTCGTCGATCCAATCTTCCTCGTCTGTCAGACATAGCGAATAATCCTCCTCATCAAACAGTGCACAATTTGTTCTGTAGTGTCAATGTTTACAAATTACCACTTAAAAACTGAAAAATAAAACACACCAAACTCGGTTATAAAACACTCATCAAATACAGTGCAGCTCAGAAATAGCTTTATATGTTTCAAAACAAAATAAAACGTACAAATATTTTGAACACAATTTGATTGAAAGACATTGCTGCAAAAAATATTCCACAGAACATGTCTTACATCGTGTTTAACCCTCAAATTTGTTCATGAAAATTTAGATTTTCTCATAGAAAATTTCCTCTTGCAGACTAAGCGAAGAATATTTTTGGAAATTTACCAAACGGAATGACTGGCTCGTCTATCGAGCAACTGTTTACTCTAACTCTATCGGTTACAACTGAAACCTGTCTTACCAATGAATTTAGTGACCACCGTGACCTAGATATTTGATCGGTTGACAGCAAACTATAAACATTCATGAACTGTCATAATATGAAGGTGTGTGCTTAATCTTGTGAATCTGCCTTCTTGCAATCCAGAGTTATCGACAAAAATGTGTATTCCGGTATGCACTTCGTGACCCTGTGACCTAGATATTTGGTGCTTTGTCCTGAAACTAAGACAACTTCTAGCCACCTAAAATGTGAATGGATGTACCAAATTTGGTGATTCTAGCTACTTACGTTCCCGATTTATGGCTAAAAGTATATATTTCATGATACACTTAGTGACCCAGTGACATCAATTTTTTACGTTTTGATCCGAAACTAAGATCGCCTATTTTCAATGTGTGTGCCGAATTTGGTGTTTCTACCTACTTATGTTCCCGATTTATGGCTAAAATTGTGTATCTTGGGATGCACTGGTCCCATGACCTCGGTTTTTGACCTTTTGATCCCAAACTAAGAATTTTTCCAGCCACTCATAAGAATGTATGTGCCGAATTTGGCGATTCTACAGTATAGGTTTCAGACTTTCCTGAAATATCGATATTGATATTATGAGCTGCTAGAAAATTCTTTAGTTTGGCGTCAAAAGGTAAAAGATCGAGGTCACAGTGTTATTTAGTGAATCATTTACATCAGAGACAGCCTGAGACAGTATGACAATATCAAATCATTTGATATTATCATACATTCATACTAAACTCTGACATACATGTAGAGTGGGTCAAGTGATTCAAATCATTCATGCTGTTTTACATGTATGATCACTTTGATGTATGCATGGCATCTACAGTTGACTGATGAATTGAATTAAAAATTAGGCAACTGTGCCAGTCTGTACCCACTGGCAATCCTTGTTTTGTTTTCTTTACTGCATTAAATGATGTTCCTAGCACAGTGACACTGCGTGACACTAATGACAATTGACAAACTAATTTTCTCACTTCCATTTTCCTGACATGTATGGTTTAATACCTATATTCCAGTCAGAAATTTTAGGTCCTAGGCCGTTGCTACAGCAGGATTCTGCCAAGAAATTCATTTAGTGGGGTCCAATGGCCCATCACTAGTGAAAGATAGGGGTCATTTTCTGAATCTTATGGGTCAAATGTATATCGGCCAGTATAATCCCCAAACAACAACCCCCCATCACCACCACCACCCCAAACCATGCACCCAATGCAAAACAAACAAATGAATATCTCGAAATTGTTGTGTCTTACTTAGTTGAACAACCCAGCCCAACCCACCCACCACGACCCTGTAAACCCACAACTTACTTGTGAAAATTTGAATTTTCTCATAAAAATGTCCTTTTGCAGACCTAAAGATGATTATTTTTCAAAATTTACCAATGGAATGACAGGCTCATTATGACTGGAAGCCCCTAAGCCAGCAACAGCTCCCAGCAATATATTTTCAAAATATTCAACAGAATATGCTTTAATTTGTAAAGAATTACACCTGTATCAAAGAACCAGCATCTTAATGGCCCCCAAAACATGTGTCTACTATACACAGCCAGGTTTGCCTGTGTATTGAATAGCGTGCCGATGACGTGATAGGGGATTTCCCAGTAATGAGGAAGTCAGCAGCAGCAATTTCCCGGAAATAGGAGAGCTATTTTTAGACAAGTGGCTACAATCATGACAATGCATCAGATTTTGGTGAGAAATAACTCAAGTAAAAGGATGCTGTTAAATATTTTGGAAACTATTTAACATAATGTTTTTGCTGCCTTAGGCTGCAATAACCTTCTGCTAGATTTTTTTTTTTAATACAATGCTGATAGTTATACTGTCATGACTGTAGTGGCCCTGTTGCAAGCTATCTAAGGTGTATAGATCTATGGAGTTGTCATTCTCTACAAATTTGTTGTTTTCAAATGTGAAAGCATATTCTCATTATAAGTTGAGATTCTTGTTTATAATAACTATAATGATTAGCAGTTCACGCCGAAACGAAACGAGTGTATGCTCATTGCGGGGCCCATTGACGACCTTTAATAACACGAAAATAGGACACATCCTCCCTCCCCACCACCCCGGTTCAAATTATTTCCATCTTACAACTATGCTTAATGTATACTTATTGTCCGTCTTCGCGGGAGTGAAATTATTATGTGGCACTGTATTAAATATTGTGTATGCTGTAATAACCTTTGTTCTTGCACCAAAGTTCTTCATAAAATATAATAAAAATTTGCTGTGAAAATTCACAAATCATTTGATGTCAGGAATTTGCGAGTAGATTCAATATTTGAAGCGAGTAATCTGCATAGTCATCTGCTACTCGCGGATCTGTAATTTTGGACTTGGAATTTCGAAATTACTACATGATATTATCATTTCTTAATTGCAACCGAGTACTGCAGGTTTGATCCGATCCACATAACGGATACCCGTTTGAGCATTGATAAGAAGCATATATACGCTTGACTTATTCAATATTTTGCGTATTTGGTAATTGGATTGCGGTTTTAATACGCTGGAGGTGTGATTTAAATTGTTTTTTAAATATATTTTTGCATATTTACGCAAATACGCTGCTTATCTGGAGCTCTGGTTGTATGCGGAGCTGCCAAACCCCAGTTCAAGCAATCAGTGGTTTCATGTGGAAAAACATGATTTTCAGTAGTTTCACACACTCTTTCAGTAGTGGATTTTCAGTAGTTTGAGGAACCTTTCAGTAGTTCAGTAGTAATTAAAAAAGCTGCAAAACACATGATTTTAAACAAGGCGAGAGAAGAATATCTATGAAATTTTAGAACCGGAATGATTGACTGTTATCAAGCCAGTGAATTCCGGTGGTAAAATGTAAATATAGTCATCTAGTATTGTGTGAGTTAATTTACCAGTACATTTTTGGATAGAAATTTTTTATTGATTTGCAATGTGCATGTACATGTATGTATCGCCTTTTTCTATTCTTTAAAACCGGTCATCTTTCTGTATATTCTCGCGCATACACATGTCTTCTGAACTTTTTTTTATTGGTAGTGCAGCATTATCAGGTTGTGCTGAGCGCTTGCGCGAAGTTTGGTGATTATTTTCCATATTTAGACACCAAAATCGGAAAAGAAAGACTGAAATCCACTGTGCACAAAATCTCATACCGCAATCACAGAAATATATATTAACACGAAGGTCATGTTACAATATTTCGGTAAAGACTTATTATTATAAAAAGATTATTTGGTTTTCTCACGCCTTGAACGGATGATTTCTGATTTACATTGGTATATTTATATAGTTGAATTGCATATCTGTAGCCATCATAAACAAACGAACTTCCGGGATTCTCGCATAATGCTAACTTTCACATTCTATTTATCCAATGATGTAATAAGGCGAAAAATGCTGATTAACTAGATTAGATAATCTCGGCAGGCTGTTTCATAGATATAGAATAGCCGTAGAGCGTGTATACTAATTCTATTACGTAGTTGAATAGTCGAATTAATATAGCCAATACAATTTCATTTCTCATAAAAATATATAAATCTCCTTCTACTCAAATTTTCTTCCAGTTATCAAATGAGAATTGAGTCCCTTTTGGAGGCTACATGTATATAATATGCCAAAATAAAGGTATGAGCACAAGCACTCTACTGACATTTTAACTCTATTGGCTGTTCTCAAATGTCGTCTAGATTGAGCAATTATCACTTCTTGACATGATTGAAGCCGATGTGTTTTGATAAGCGGTTGCCGTTTTCATAGACCCACAAATGGAAATTCGTAATTTTACCACCTTGTCCGTATTACTGTAATTGCACAATTTTTTATTTCCGTATTTTCACTCGCCGCCCATACACGCGTAGTTTGGATGCTATTTCCATACAAACTACGGACAAGCCATATGGGTTGGCAGGTCTGTTGTATGGCTTTTAATGCTATACAATTTTTACATATCACGGTAAACACAAAAGTACACCAGGCTTGTTATGTCTGACGTCATGTACGTCCTTTGGGAGCTGGACGTATGTAGTTTATAGTTCATAACTATTTGCCTATGAAGTCATCATTTGTAGCTGATTAAGATTGTTTTTAGCTCACCTGGCCAGAATGGCCAAGTGAGCTTATGCCATGGCAACCATCCGTCATCTGTCCATCGTTCGGCCGCCAAGGTTTTCTTTCAACAACTTCTCCGTAAGAACTACCGGGCCGATTTTTAGAAACGTCTTTAAAAATCTTATCCGAAACCGCTGGGGGGAATCGATTTAAAACTCTTGGAATATCATCTAATGCAAGACCTAAGCCGAATTTGTTCAAGAGAACTTTACTGACCATATGGTTCAGTGGCTATCTTGGGTGACCTAGTTTCCGGGAAAAACAACTTCTCCAGAAGCGCTGAAGGGATTGGGCTGAAATTTGGGAAATTTGCAATGGGAAATTTAAAATGTGTTCTCGAAAACCGATGGGCTGATTTCAAGTATATTTGGCAGGAATTATCCTTAGGGCATAGGAGGGTGGGGGGTGTTGGATTTTGGGGGTGGGTGGGAGGGAGTAGTGAGTGAGGGAGGGAAATGGGTAGGAAAGTTATTGGGCGGGTGTATATGACATTTCAACTATATTGATCGGTCGATGACGCGAAATCGCAAATCCCCACATTCAGCGATTTGAACTTTTGACACACCCTACAATCCACCGGAAACAAATGTAAACGTCCTTTTGCACTCGGCAATCATATGGGTAACCCACATACCAAATTTGGTTGAATTTCGTGTAATAGTGTCAGAGGAGTCGCATTACAATCAATTTCATGACCTTTTGGCCCCATCTCCCACCCCTGGGGGCGGGGCCTAATGTAAATGTGCTCATCAACTTCACATTGATATGGGTAACTCACATACCACATTTGCTTGAATTCAGTCCAATGGTTCCGGAGATGTGTTAAATCAATTTTTTGCAGGTTAAAATTTGACCTTTTGACTCCTGAACCAAATCTAAATGGCCCCTTGCACTCCGCAATCATATGGGTAACTCAGATATCAAATTTGGTTGAGTTCCATCTAACGACTTCATGGCAGATGCGTTACAACTGACTTGGCCTTCTGACCCCTGGTTTGGGAGGAGCTAGTGTGACGGACAGATGGACAGACAGACGGAAGCGATTACCGTACTTTCGGGTCTATATTGCGCAGTTTTTTGCTCATTTTGCTCCAGGCTAGAAGGGGCTATTATTGTATTATGCATTAGTATAAGCTTTTATCACATTTTTGGGCTCAGATTTTTGGGTCAGAACGGCCGCCCTGATCTACAATTAAGCCAAAAAATGTGATATATCAAAGGGAAACCACGACTTCCTCTTGGCTGCCATATTGCAATGACCAATATTGTGGGCTACATTGTGTGTAATAATTGTATTCTATGTAATATTTGTGAAACGTACGTGTACGATTCTTAAATGGTGAAATAAAACTCAAACTGACAAGTCATTGTACACATATTATCGTAAACCAACATAAGATGACCCAAACATTGTAAGAAATAAAATGAGGTTAGATCCCTTCTTAAGTTTGATGACCAAATTAAAGCTCTTTTGTGATTGGAGGCATTCCACTGAACTTCATTTGGACTAGAGGGAGACCTCCCAAATAAAAATAGATTTTGCAACGTCACAAATGCCAATATCACAACTTAATAATTTACAGAAGTAATGTTTTTAAAACAATTTGAGCAATAAATTCACTATTACCTAATCAGTAAATGCATTCGGCAATATATTTACTGGCGAAATTTGTGTTCACTTGGGCGATTTTGTTCTGGCCGACTTGGTCACATTACATTCTACCGAGTATTAATCACTGTATTAATCAGCTATAGGACGAGTTTATGCCGTCACTCTTGTAGCTACTCAAAGCTCCCCTCCTATTTGTGGATTGCGCAGGTCTTTAACCGGGTACTACTATTAGCCACTTTGCGCTACTCGGGTAACAACCTAAACGCATCCTATAGCCTAATACATCACGTGATTTCTATTTTTTCACCACGCCCTTTTATGTCAAAATTTGGATGAAATAAACAATGTTTATTAAAATATACGCAATATTTAGGCGGCCCCAATTAATAATTTCACTCCCGCGATGATGGATATAAGGTATACATCAAGCATAAGGCGTAAGATGGTAAGAATTTCTAGCGTGAACAATTTTTAATGTTCTAATTTCGTGTTATTTTTTGTATCATTTTCTTTCAATTTTTTCTTGAAATATACCTAATAGAAGTCGCCACCCTTTCTAAGAGGGTTGGATTTCAATAATTTACAGCCCTTGTCCTATTAGAAGGTGCGGTTACTAATGAGTGTTTTATGGGACCAATTTTCGTTCGTCGGAAAAATGTTTTACAATCTTTCTGAACTATGACTGCGTGTTATACACCTGTATAAGGCTTTTTTGGCTTATATTTTGCCCTGCGTGTTATTTATTAGGGCGCAATATACACCCGAAAGTACAATATTCCCGACATTTTTTTAAAACATGGGGATAATTATTTGGCCTTACCATGTACTTGCATTCAAAAAGTGTGACAAGTTCAGTGCCATACTGATTCAAAGATTCAACATAATTCACTTTTTTAAATTCTATATATTTAAATTTTTTATTTCGCCCTTGAAATTTTTAATTTCCCACAATGCGATGTGATTGGACGTTTCGTAAAGAAGAAAAGTCTCGCCTGGAACCAGTCTATATTGGAGGTTGATAGAGTCAGTTGAGCGTAGTCAAAAAATTAAAAGCCTGCCTACTTAAAGACAAGATGGCCGCCAAACCATTTGGCCAATCAAGTTCCTTCGAACAAACTTGGTTCAGCTCTTGCCCTATATGATATTTCTTGAGTTTTGAATCAATCCACCAAGCGGTTTCGGAGAAGATTTTTAAAGCCATTTCCTAAAATCGGCCAAAATCCAAGATGGCCACCGGCCAAATCGGCTTTGTTTGAACAAACTTGGATCCCTATGCCCTAAGGATACTTCCTGCCAAATATAATTGAAATCAGCCCAGTGGTTATTGAGAAGAAGTCGTTTAAAGGAAAAAGTTGACGGATGGACAGATGGACGGAGGGACAGATGGACAGACGCTGGACAGTCGCCATGGCATAAGCTCACTTGGCCATTCTGGCCAGGTGAGCTAAAAATACAATGATTTAAGAATAGTAAATATATTTATTAATTTAATGATTCATCTTTCCAATTTTATCTTTAGATAAAAAATATTTATTCATTAATAACAAATATAACAATTTGCTGCAGAGTGTGACATCGGTAGTATTTTCCCAATGGTTCCTGGAGCATTTACGATTCGCCTTCGAAAAACTGTAATAAAGTTAACAAAATTTGTAGCAGCGATGCAAAACCAGCGTCGATGTGTTAGACAGATATAACGGGTACGATGCGCTGCCATCATCCCGAATGGAGAGGCTTAGAACTAAGATTTTTGCTTTGTTCATCTGTACTGTATTTCCATGATCGTCGTTGACCACCTTGTGTATTATATATATCATCGGATAATGGGTTTTCGAGGGTGTAAGCACAATTTCGCTGATTTAATATAAGAGTAGGAATTTTATCCAAAAATGTGTTCAATTTCGTAACTAGCAAGCATTCACTGAAATAAAACATGCATAAAAATAGAAATAGACCCTAAAAACCCTAAAATAAACTTACTGCTTACAAATATCCACAACCTGGTCTACAGACGCAATCTCAGTATTGCGTCATGTGTTTTCGAGGGTTATGTAATCGCGTAATTTAAACTCTAGTTAGGCGGTGAATTGATGTCATTTTTATGATTTGAGCAAAGGCGGGTCTGTCACCGACAATGTCATAAACGGGTCTGATACCAGCACAGAACTTAATTTATAGTTGTAAATCCAGATCAGGTTATATTCCACTTTTCGTGATAACCGGGTAGAAGCAAATTTCAAACAAAACATTAAAAAAGGTTAATATCTTTCAGTTTTTCTATTGGAAATTGGTAAATGTCATATTGAAAATGAACATAAGTGTTTAGTCTACCGGAAAATAGAAAATTATTGAAATTTATATTGTATGTGGTAACTAGGGTGTTTGAATCGCCATTGCGGATAGAGAAAAATCAATCTAGATCTGAAAACTACATAAGCACCCCCTGAGTCGTTTCATGCTTCGAGAGAAGTAAATTATTGCTATGGAAATGGATCTGCTATTCTACTCAAGACAGCAACTGGCAGATGTTGTTGGACGCAAAAACTGGAATGATTTGTATCATTCCCTTAAGAATTATCAGTATCTTTATCATGGGTAAAAAAAATAATAGTGAAAATACATGTTTTTCACTACACTGACATCAAAATGCATAAAATAATAACTTGCTCTTTGTGCATCTTTTTAAAATTTACACTTCAAGTCACTTGTGGTGTAAAACTCCTGTATCTATTTAAAGATACATGATTTGTTGACATCGCCTAAGCGACGCACGCGCACATGAGATCATTAAACCCTAAAAATTACATGACCCTCGAAAACACCTTACTGGACGATATAGACAGTAATATGAAATGTGGTAATAATATGAAATAGGAGAGTAAACTTCAAAATCAAATGCCTGTGGATTATGTAACAAAAACATATTTTGGAGACTATACATCTTGTGAGAAAATAATGAACTCAGAAATGTCACTTTTGTGAGGGTGCCGTGCGATCTTCTAGGCATTATATAATTTATTTGTGCAATCAAATTTACCAGTTTTCGTGTTGGTAAATTGATAATGGACGGTTAAAATTTCATGGTTATGTTTCATCTTCGTGCTTGTTGATGCATTATCGGTTAAACATTCACCTTTGCGTTATCCAGAGTATCAAGGCTGTCAGATTCAACAAAAAATAATGTAACTTTATTTTAAATTGTTGAAGCATCGAGTATGGTCGAAATTTGTCTTCTTCTTGTTCTGTATATTTCACCGGTCGTAGGAGCTCCGAGCATGCTGCTCGCGTACACAATATTAGCTGTCTGTATCTGTATGAAGTACGTTGTAGGGCCAATACTGGCATAACACAACGGATGAGAGAGTGCGTTCAATGTTATACAGGTGGTCTACTATGGAGTGATGACCAGAAACTGTCAACAGTGGGAGCACAAACACAGTTGTCATCTAGATGGTTCCAGTCTATCACTGTTTGTACGAAAAATAAATGTTTAAAGAGTTCAGTTTTTGCTGGTAATACACAAAGACATCTAGAATTGTTTGTGGCCTGCTTTTCGAGAATGTTACTTGCTAGGTAGCCTTCGAATTTGCGTGTGCCAACAGCTCTTCTTGGACATTTGGTTGCCAAGTGTTCGTGAGGAGGGATGGCTGGGATTGACCCCTCAACCACCTTCAATAGGGATGTCAATCAGAGTTGTTATGCCTTTTTTGTAATGATGTTACGTCATGGTCGTGCAGCATGTCGGTGACACTTTGGCGGGGGAATCTACCTAATAAGTATCCGAAGACACAAGGGGATGTGTATGTAAATCAGCACTTTAACTATCACCGCTCAGAAACCTCCGATAGTTTCCTAGGGTTGGATCCGGTCAATGTGTCGATTGGGAGTCCAAACAATTAATAAGCCATACGGCTGGTGGATGCATGGAAAGAGACAATAACTTACTATATATTTATTTATAGTATATATATATATATATATATATATATATATATATATATATATATATATATATATATATATATATATATATATATATATATATATATATATATATATATATATATATATATATATATATATATATGAGGCCCTATAGGTCACTTGGCCAATTTTACACAACCTTGCCGGTGCGTGGGGCTACATTATCACAACAACCGAAAAAAGGTGTACACTATGCGTCGCCAAAAAAGAAATTGTCCCTAACCACTTTAAACCCACCCTATCTAGCTGAATAGCCAGGTTTAGTCGGTAACATGTCAGGCTCAAGCAATTAGAACGTGATCAGCGACCTCAGTGTAAAATTGATGCTGGCGGGAATAGTGATGTGGATATAATGTTGCTGTATAGTATTTCCTAGAGTACTGTGTTCTAGAGTTCTTATAAATAAACAAAACGCTTATGATCATGTCGATAGTCACTTACAGGACTGGCGGTATGATCAGCGAACGAAAAGAAGAAGAAGAACAACAAAACATATGAACTCAATGGCTACATGCCATATGCACTACTAACCAGTACACAAACTAACGGATCGAAGATAATGAATATGATGATTATAAAGTATCACAGGTCACGAGACCTTACAGTGCGGTCTAGTTGAAAGCACCACAGTAAACAAGGATAATAGTCACAGTATGAAACAGAAATTATACGAATGTGGTCCTAGGACTGGTACGGTACCTATTAGTCATCAGTATCCTTATACAGAAATAATTAAACGTTTTATAACTAAATGTACAATAGTAAAGCTACTTGAGTACCTATTGGTCATCGGTATGGAACAAGTTCACTAGTTACTGAAATTGAGGCGCTATTACACACATAACATGAAATGACTCAGGAAGACATCCCCAGGCAGGTCTCTACAAGCAGGTCCCCGCAGGCAGGTCTCCACAGACTGACTTCTCCAGGCAGGTGGGATATGGTACATTCTCAGGACAGGTAACGTAACAGTTCGGGAATGTCCACTAGATAGTCTTCTAGCAGATACATAATCACAGCAGAAGTTGTAACGCTTTCCGTCCAGTGATGATAAAAGTTAAGAGTAACCCATTAACAGGGAGGATTACTTATATAATAACAATGCATGTACAATCACTGGTACATGGTGCAGAGTGCATCGCATAGCTCTTGCGGCGCACCAGGCAAAGTTCACCCAGACTGGTCAAAAGTTAGATTGTCACACACGCCATGCAGTGCGGAGGTTGAAGTCCACTTTTCAGTGTGGTTGGCAGATCTGGTGAGTCAACCACCAAGAATCACCATCGGCTCTACATTCCGTAGGATTGCATCCTGGGCCCGCATGGCCCGTCCGTAGATACACTCCCTTAGGAAGGTTCGGATGCGGGAGTTACAATTTAGTCTATTACCCTCAGATGGCCGTCTGAGGGTGTACAAAAACTGTAGAAGCCGAGGACTCCTTACCACCATGGATGAGCTGAAATCTGAATGGCATCGAATGAAGTAGGAATCACCGTAGGTTTGCAGTTGCACACGTCTATCCCGATGGTCCAGTCGACTTCCACGCGGGTGATGCTCCTGATTCTCGATTTCCCTCCCCCCTTTTATACTCCTCGGGACGTCAGAGCTAGGTGCCTCAGCCAATCAGCGGCCGATCACTAGCCAAACAGCGTGCTGCAGAGGTGGTGACATAGTTATCAAGTGTACAGAGAACTCTATATTATTTTTAATATATATACGCAATTAAGACATCAAGGCAATATTTTAAGTTTAATTTAGCGGGGAGCTTCGACGATAATTCGGCCATTTCTGGACCGATTTTAAAACGGTAAAAAGTAATGTGATTCTCGGCTCATCCCGCTCATGATAGCTAGCTGGAACGACGAGAACGGTCCAGTTTAAAGAAATTACGGGTACCATCTCAGTACACTATAAGTATATACTCGCTGCCAATCTCGACAGATGTTGTCAGGGAAGCTCTGACACACGCGCATGTGCACTACGCGTTCTAATGGACTTAGCCGTTTTTAATGAAAACCTCTCCTATAGGGCCTATATACGCATACTATCCTACCCAGGGGATGCGCCTAGAGCGAATCCGAGATGGCCATTCCATAGCTGGGATGGCCGGTACCCATCTGGTCGATCTGTGCTACACCACCACCACCTCCTGGTTTGACATCCATGGCAAACGATCGTGCATAGTGGATCGAATGCATGGAAGCACACTAGGTGAGAATTATAGACTATAGCTGAAAGGAGAAGTGACTCGCGAGACACGTATTTATCAGAGAAGAGCACATAGAGGTGCTAAAGAGTTTGGGGAGGGAGGCATACTTTTAGTTTCGATTTTTGACATGGAATTATTTTTCCAGGTCTTCCTTCTTTTTTATTTTTATTATTGTTTTAATATTTAATAACTTTTACTATACAGTTCACAGATCAACTAATACTATAGCTCGCATGGGTGTTCCTGTGGATGTGGATAATTATTTCTCTGCAGAGAACACCCAAGCTCCAACATACCATAATTACTCACAAGAAGATATATATTAAGTGTGACTATCATTTCACGGGTTTAAACAGTGTAAATTACAGGTGCACCCGGGGTAAATAGGGGTGGGTGGGGTGGGGTGGGTGGGTGGTGGTGGTGATGCACGATGATATATATATATATATATATATATATATTTATATATATATATATATATATATATATATATATATATATATATATATATATATATATATATATATATATATATATATATATATATATATATATATATATATATATATATATATATATATATATATATATATATATATATATATATAAATATATATATACACCTGTGCAAAAGTTAAGCACCAGCAAAAACAATAGAACGTAGAAACATGATGGTACAACTAGGCTGCCATACTTTTTGTCCCCGCGTTAGCTGACATAATTCCAAGTACGAAATGCACATGCATGCATGACTTCACGCCGCTTGATGTCCGTGCGTGGCGGGAAACAGCACACGTGTTCAGTTATGTAAAAGTCCAGTTTGAGGTGTAGAACATTACATACAGATTTAGGCGACAAGATTAGGAATTTTGTGTTCATGACCGTGGTTTATTTGCACAGAGAGAATTAGCTCTTGATTGTGAACCGCTATGGCAAGACGAAGGTTAAGTGATCGTGTGAAATGGCAAATCATAGGCATGCATACCACTGGTATGTCATGCAGAGAGATTGGCAGACAGCTGAACATTAACCATACTGTAATCAGTCGTTTGATTGCAAAACATGGGCAAACTAACAAGGTGAACGACAGGCCTAGATCTGGGAGACCGAAGAAGACTACTGCCCGTGATGATCGAGCCCTAGTACGCCTTGTTAGGAGATCTCCATTCACCAACAGCAGAGTGCTCAGCCAGCAATGGGAAACGTGCAATAGAGTGTCAATGTCTACCGTCAAAAGGAGACTGTATGCTGCTGGCATGAAAGCTAGGAGACCTGTCAGACGTCCTCTCCTCACTGCACACCACAAAGAGGAGCGTCTGAGGTGGTGCAACGAAAGAAGACACTGGAACATGAGATCCTGGAGATGGGTACACTGGTCCGATGAAAGTCGGTTCCTGCTTCATGCCACAGATGGTCGAACTCGTGTATGGAGGTCCAGACACACGGCGTACGACCAACGTAACATCATGGAAGAAGTTCCATTTGGTGGAGGTTCCGTTATGATATGGGGGTGCATCTCATTTGATTGTAAGCTGGATCTGTTGACTGTACCTGGAACACTAAATGGACAAAGATATCAAGATTCCATACTGGATAGAGTTGTGGTCCCTCATTTTGTAAATCATGCACCTGGAACCCACCCTATATTCATGGATGACAATGCCCGACCACATCGTGCTAGAGCTGTGCATGAATACCTCCGCCAGAATGCCATCGAAACCCTACCATGGCCAGCAAGGAGCCCTGACATGAACCCTATTGAGCATATCTGGGACATTCTGGGAAACATGGTGAGAAGGAGGGATCCTCCTGTGCAGAACCTACAGGAATTAACAGACGCACTCCATCTTGAATGGCAACGAATACCACAATGGCGTATCAGTCGGTTGGTGACCAGCATGAGACGCCGTGTCCAGGCCATCATCCAGGCACAAGGTGGATATACCCAGTATTAATAATGACAGTCTCAAACTCGTGCACAGATGTTAAACTTCGTTTTCAGACACCATTAATGACAATCTAGCCACGTGTGTCAACTGTAGGGCAATAGTTGTCAGTTGTGTCAACGTAACCATATTCAGGCCTCGTTTTCAAGTTCAAACAAAAACATACAGTGTTTCCCCACCATCATAATCAGCATTCCTCTAGTTGCATTATTACCTCTTGCACTAAGATGGATGGGTACATACATGTTTATGCTATTGCTTTCTTCATAGCACATGAATATACCCTCGCATGTGCGTAAAAATAGGGTGGTGCTTAACTTTTGCACAGGTGTATATATATATATATATATATATATATATATATATATATATATATATATATATATATATATATATATATATATATATATATATATATATATATATATATATATATATGTATATATATATATATATATATTATATGCAGCCCGTTATTGCGGATCTGCATGCGTAGCTTCCGCTAACCCACAATCCATCCCATCGTTCTGACGCGGAAAGAAAATTAATAAGAAAAATAGTAATAATAATAAATGAAAAAGACTAGTTTATCAGGCAGCCCCAGCATAGCTGAGACTGCATGATGGTAATAGGACATATTCGCTATGGTGCATTGTGTACTTACGCCGCCAACGACATGTCAAGTCTGAATTACGGGAGAACACACGCTTACATGGCTGTCCGTTTTGCTGTAAGGCCGTACATGGATATTCCTTTCCGGGATAGGCTGGTGCTGAATCCTCTGAGGTGTCGGACAAGGCAAGGTGTTCCGTAAGTGACATCTTATTTCTGCATGATGATGATTGAGCGGAACCACTTAACCTACTCTATTTATCCTAACTCGTCATACTTTCCTGGCCAAATATAGTAATGAAATAATAATAATAAGAAGAAAAACAGCAGAATTTGGTTTGCGACATGAAAGTAGCCTAATGCTTGTTCTTCCCTTGTGTTGAGTTTGATGGGAAGATGAAGTTGCAGTGTGCGATCGCCTACCTTTATACTTTTTGGTGATGTCACAAGAGGGCGGATGACCACACCCGAAAGTTTTAGGGTGAGCTGGTCATGCCATATATGAAACGCTTTAGTGTTAATGTTCCTGGAGTCTGTTGAAATATTCCTTCCATGGAAACGTAGTAAATTGGAATATAGAAAGAAAGGAAAGTTGCTTTCATCTTTGCTCAGCGGGAAAACAAGTCTCCGATCAACATAAAAATCCGGAACTACTTATTCCCGTGGAATTAGCGTGAAACAGTTTTTCAGATTGGATGCTTATAAACTCGCCTGTTCAGATTTCAGGCTGGATTGCCCTTTGGGGTGTGGGAGACCGAGATGACATCAGTGGCCTTTGCCCTGACCCACCACCTCTCGCCTCTTCCATTACACTGTGGTAGATAGTGTTTTGGGCGGTTCTTTTGTTTAAAGCCGTTTGATCCAATTTACTGGAAATAGAAGTGAAAATCAAATGGTCTCTTGGTGTGAAAGCACGTGGTTGATCGGAAACTTAGGCAACTTTATGTAATGGCGGAGTATTGAAGCTGCTGATTATTTGTAGTGCGTGTGAAAAACGGAAATATGTTTTCAAATCTGTTCCTTGGAACAGCGTCCCTGTATTGTGCGTAATGTTATACATGCGTTACTTATTGTTTGTAATATGTATTTCCAAGCCTGTGTTGATTTGCGGCTGGAATGTAGGTAAGGGAATATTTGAAATTCTCCCTGATTCATACTGTCGAAGTTTAATGTGCTAATGATTTGTATACGTGGTAGAACAATCATGTTCTCAATCAAAATAAGGACAGTAAAACTGTACGTAATTTATTGTGTGGTTTAAACAGCTCCATATCTTGCAGAAAATCAAGGCTACTGGTTCCGCCAAGCTGGACTGTGTTTTCCGGGTGGGTTGACTGCCAAGCATCCTCCTCTATGGGTAGGACTAGTTTCATCCCTACCTAGACCACACACATTGCTAATTACACTACAGCTCGAGAAATGCGTGCACACAGTTTACAATTACAATATCGTCGTATGGAGATTGTGTGGAGGAGGGGTGGGTGTGGGTGGGGGTGTGGGTGGGGGGGGGGGGTTGGTTGCTGTGGTGCGGGATGCCACCTCCTCTGTAATAGCGGACTCTCTCATATCTGAAGAGTGACAGTCAACAGACGATGAGTGGAGTGTGAAATGGACAGGACGAATGATGTCTGAACTTGGTGCATAGACCAGGGATGCGAGTTGGCTCTGGGAGGGAGTGGGGTGTTGGTGGTGGTGGTGTGGGGGGGGGGGGTTGTACGGCCATGGACAGGAGAGGAATTGGTCTCGCAGTGTTGGGAATTGGAGGGGTACACCGAGTTGTGCGGTTTTGCTGTACTGGACAAGCCAAGGCCTCATCCTGCCTCTTCACTTCCATGCTATTCACTACATGTTCCATTCCACAAGAAGCATGGTCCGGGGCAGCCTCAGCTTCCACTTGTGGTAACTCTATAATGGGGGTAATAGCATGATGTGGGTCAGAATGGGAAGAAGTTGGCTGAACAACTTTTCCGTCCTTCCCCTTGGACAACACAAACAAGAAAGTCTTCAGATACAACTTCCCAGATCGAATAGACCCACACTGAGGAGGGAGAGGGCGAGCACGTATCTCGTCATCGTCCTCAGCGTTGGTCAATTGTTCACTGGATTCCTGGCTTGGTAGGAGAGAGGTCGAACTGGCACCGCAGTGCTCTGGACTAACGTCGGGAATACTTGTTTCCATAGAGACATCTGTCTGTATACCGGTGTCACGTGGAATGTTCAACCCCGGCTTCTGGCACTGGGCCATCACTGACACAAGGTTTGAGTTGATCAAAGTGGATGACTGAGGTCAGGCCATCCGAAGCGTGGATGTGGTAGGTCATGTCCGACTTCTTACCTACTACCACATAGGGGCCTTTCCACTGGTAACTCAGTTTACTCGGCACATTTGCAGAACGTCGCAAATCATGAACCCAAACCATTTTCCCCACTTCATACGGATCTCCATGCACCCGCTGGTTATGCCACGTTTTCTGATGCCGGTGTGCAGTGGATAAAGTAGCTCTCACTAGTTCATGGGTCTGTTCTATCTGCGGCCGCATGAGCTCTACATAGGTAACAATACTTCACAGTATAATTATTTCTCTATATGGGTTTCATTAATTATATTGTATCCATAAGAACGGTCCCAATGACTAAAAGGAATTGTAACGGTCCTAGGTCCGCTAGTTATAATTTCTGTATTTGTTTATAGTTATTCTCATTTTCCTCAATGTGTTGCTAACCGCACTATGGTAGGTTCATTAACCTGTACTAATATATATATAACTTTAATCATTTGATACCGTATTGATTGTTCTGGTTAGATATGTATATATATGGCCAGTGGCCATCAGTTCATATGTTTTGCTTAGTTATAGAAAATATAGGTTCAAAATGATTAGAGACACTTTCTTCATTACATAGTCTGTAATATACTCTTCTCTTCCGGCAGTGCGATAATCTAGCCCCGCACTCCGGTAAGACTCATAACTCCAATATTTTGTCTCTCTTCATGCTGCACTCAGCCTTGTGGCTTCTTAATTGTTTGGATGTCCCTATCTGCACCATGGGCTCATCCGACTCTGGGAAACTATTGGGGTTTCCAAGCGGTGATGGCCATGGTGTGGTGTCACATACAGTTCCCTTGCATCTTCGGATACTTAGTATTTTGCACGGTTAGTTCTATAGGACCCGGTGACGGGCGAGATGCGTACCCCCACCGAATTCCATCAGCATGTTTGGGCATGATATTTAGATCTGCCGCGCCCTTGTGGGAAGGACATTTACGGTGGGTATTCGTCTCTCTCACCCCCACCATAACGATAGAACAATGGTCTAATACGCTTTCGTGAAAAGTAACCCATGTCTTGTAACGTTTTATGTGGTTACGGAGTGGATGTCCAGACTCTTATACAGTTCAGAGATCTTACTAAGTAACATGTATGAGTGCTGTCTTCAGTATTGATGTCCTAGGGCATCCGTTCTCAGTGACAGCCATGTCTAATCGCTAGGTAGATACCAGCCAGTTGCGGCCAAAAATAGTTCTTGTTTTGAAAACAACTAAAAGCTAATTAAGCAAAGCAGAAGGCCCACATAAATAAAGCGGCAACTACTAATTCAGCCTACTAAGAATCACTTAAGACAGTGTCGAGAGAATCCATCAGCAATCGCCCGTCCCATCTTCAAGTAAAACAGCATGCACCCCTATAGTCATAATCTCACTAGATATGGTCCTTTCTTTCTCAAGCATTTTTGGTTAAAATATTAGAATGGGCCCATTTTTGCCTAGTACTCTTCTCCCGCTTTAAGCAGTGGCAACACCTTCCCGAGACGGAGGCCCATTGCAAGGCACTTGCCTCTCGCAAGGATTCAGCGACGATGGTCCATGCGAGGATAATACTCCTCACCCAAACTAGCACTAGGAGTAGTGCCCGCGTGAGGCATATAACTTTTCGTCCATGATAACCTTCTTCCTTTCAGCTTAGAGGTATAATAACTTATATTAAGTTAATTAGTTAAGTCTCGTGTACAGGAGCCTCCCTTGCAGGGATACCTCTGCGGACCTACGAGTCTGTGTGGTACCTCTGGGAGCCCCATGTTTAACAGTTCATCTACCTGTCTCTATGTCTCGTATTTTCGTATGCTCTTATTTTAGTTTTATCTAGCACACTTATATTTTTAGGTCACCAAAATCAAATCTTATAAGTCCATAGATCACGAAATTACTATGGACAGACATACTGGTGACACAAATTCTTGGGATGAGACTGATGTATTTAATGTTCACGACGATGATCGCATGACCCCACTTGAACGATTGAGTTCCACCGGCCTTAGGAGCCGGTTTTTGTTACCCACAGGGCAGTCTCGTACAAGGTCCATCACCCCGAGACCGGATGCTAACCGGCATCATCACTCGTCGTGCACTTACGGCACGGCGCGGCAAGTCGACATGATACACCGGAACGGCCCGACACTACCCGGCAAGCTACAGTGCTGAACAAGGTGAGTTTCTCCCAGATCCATGTCTCTGGCTGAGAAAACTGTCACGGTACTTGTAGCGTAATTTCCGTATTTGATGTTTTTGGGATTACATCAAGCCAACTGTGGTACGCAAATATAGGTCACACAAGTTGTAGCTGGTGTAGATGTGGTAGGCGGTGTTTCCAGTGATATCACATCTACCAAATGGCCACAATGGACTCCTGGTTCAAGATTTATTGGGTCAGCTGTGCCATTGAATACACTGAATGGGATGTGGTCCTTGCTGGTGGTGTCCACTGTCATGCGGGGACTGGCGCATTGTGAGGCGAGCATGTATTCGGGGTCAGGTTCCAGCATTGCTGTGTGAGTATTGTTTCCTAACTGTGGTGTGGTGGCCCACAAGATTTGCTCCTGTCCCGGCTCAACTGCGGTGGTTGTTGCCAAAATCACTGCACCTGTATCGTACAGTAATGATTCCGGTCTAAGAGGTATCTGTCGGCCGTGTATGTCTATTTCCTGTTGTCTGCAATGTATGACGGCTTCACTGGCACTGAGGAGATCAGAGCTGTGCAGGGCATCGTTTTGGATAGCGGCGATGACAACTCGCTGAATGAATTGCATCTCTCCTATCTGTATGGCATGGTTTACTGTACCGGCCACGGGTACATCGGCTCCCATAGCTGTTTGCAAAAATATGTTTGTAGGTTTAAGGGGTGGCTTTTTTAGGTGGGATGCTCTCATACAAGCGCTTGTTAAAGCCAGTGATAGAAGCTCCAGTGTTAACAGTGGCACTGGTGGAAATACTGCTAAACCGACAGGCACACTTATAAACTACTTTGTGGTGTACTTGCGGAAGAGTCCCCCATGATACAATCTGAGAAAGGGGGTTGGGTGCGGCATCACTCTGTATATGGTCGGCCTGTTTCTGGATAGCTTCCTTGAGTGTTGTTGAAGGCTGAGTGTGGAAAAGGACAGTCCACTGTCGCCGCTGCTGTGATTGCTTAGGCGAAGATGGAGCTGGGGGTAGCAGTGGTGATGGCGGTGATGCTGTCTCTGTGTATGCTGAATTCGTGTAGACAGCAGTGCGGACGAGATTGTCCCAATCATGGCTAAGCGGAACCTGTGCGAGCCACTTCTTGCAGTGCATTATAGGGTGTTTAGTGAATGTACAAAAGAAACAATGATGTCACAGGATTCGTTTGTTCTGGCAGTGGTGCTTCCATTTTCGGATCAGTGATGCAGAATGTAAGCTGCCCTCCGAATCACTGCTGCTCCTGGTAGTTGTGGAGGATGATGCTGTACAGGGCGGGGTGTTGCATACCACCAAGGGGCACCGAGGGTTCGGTGCCCTGGTGAAGGGACGTGGTGCTTGAAGAAACGTTGTTTCAGTGGAGGTACTACAACCTACCACTGCCGTTTTACATAGGAAAGAAGGTGTGTTATATGCGGAAATCACGGGGTCACAATTTCCACTAGAAGGAAATGTGCAGATGCGGAGTGCATCATTGGTACCGGCATATTGGAAGCCGGGTGTTTGTAGGTGTGTGATAGTACTGGAGGTTGAGCATTAGTGTAGGCCACCTGATGTTGTTGTACGGAGGCCGCAGTTGAGCCGGGTTGGGAGGACGGGCACTGAAGTGACTCTCTAATCAGTACCCTTGCTAGCTTAACAGATTTTCCGGCTACAGTGTTCGTCGGTCAGTGGTTGGAATTGTTGATGGAGGTTGGTTAGGACACCATTCCCTCCAGTGGCCTGGCTGACCACATCCGAAACACGTATTGGGTGGTGGTGCTGAAGTGGTGGTGGTGGTTGCTGGCCTGGTGATAGATGTCCCGATTGTTGTACTGAGGGTGGTGACTATATTGGTGAGTACGGAGATCTGTTTAGTGATCTCGTCTATCCTATCGTGCATGTTTTGGTGGTTGTTGTAGTTGTGCTAGTTCCCGCATCCTGGGGCATTGTTGTGACCTCCCTGGTTGGATTGGGCATGCCCCCTTCCTCTAGGCGTGTGATTCTGACTGGTCGTGTGTTCTTGCTGCGCATGTTGATCCATTGCTGATGCTTGTGTAGGTGCTGTGGTGTTGTCGCTAGTTGTGGCGATATTGATGTCATTCATTTCGTTAATTGGATGAAGTTGGTGGCGATTGTTTTTCTCCCATCCCAAGAAGTTTTTGATTCGACCCACGGTTGCCGTTAGTTGTTGCAGGTTGCCGTGATCCATGAGAAATAGTTTTTCTTTCAAGGCAGGTTCTCCGCTCAATGCATCTAAGAATGTATCCAGGTGTAGATGTGTAATGCCCTCGAGATTGGTGATAGGGTACACGTGGGTCACTAACCAAGGAATATGACTAGCTAATCCCAGAAGTGTTTCTCCTGTCGACGTAACTTTTTCAGTTGAAGCCAACTAGTTTCCCCGAGAGCTGTGTCACAGAATCTTTCTGACAGTGTGCTTTCCAGTTCCATGTATGTTGGTGTGTAGCCTGTTCCGAGGTCTGCCAGGACTTGGAGTGCTTTTCCAGACAGTTTCCCTCTCAGATATTCTCCCATTTGTTCGTTAGTCCACCGGTTTGTACGGCTAATGATTTCGAACTGAACTTTATAATTGACCCAGTCATTCTCCCTGCTAAATTCTGGGTGGGAGGGGGTGGGGGAGAATGATTTGGCCAAGTCCACATGGTGAAGTGATTGGTGTGAATCCTGGTGGTGGTGCTCGGGAGACTGATGAAAATGCGGATGCTGGTCTGCGTGTTGGTGGCAGTGGTTGTGTTGGTGGTATTTCCCATCGGTGTCCCTGATGATGGTGATGGTACTGTGTCTGTGAAGGCGATTCCCATCGATGATGTTACGCATGGTGTTGGTTCTGCCAAATACTGCCCTGATGCTGGTCCATAGACAGATGTAGGTCTATAGACTGGTGGTGGCGTGTTGTGTAGACGGCGTGAACGTTCTGCAGGTATCTGCGATGGATGCTCTTCATATGGTGGTGGTGCAGATGACTGACGGGGATGATGCACATGATGTGTTGGTCTTCCGGTGTATTGTTGGAAAGGTGTCGCCACATCCTCCGGTTCATAACATGGTGCTGTGTGAAAACGAGGTGATAACACACGAAGTGGAGGAGATGCGGGATATGGTACATGAGAGTCTGGCCACTGGTCACCTATTGATGACATGGCCGAACAACGTGATTGTAAAGGATAGTAATATTGCCCCCGTGGGGGTATCTGTAGTGATTGGCTGCAATCTGGTGTTTGTGGTGTTTGCCTATCGCGGATATCAGATAAGGTTATAAATTGAGTTCCCGTCTGCGAGGCATCACGGAATGTCCCCTCGCTTATCGGCGAAAATTTGTGTAAAGGTGGTGCTGGTTGTGCCACAATGGGGGTAATTATTGACATTGTCGGTGAGCATGCAAGCAGTTCGTCCATCATATGATGCTACTTCCATGTCTAAGGAGAGCTGACTGTCGAGCCCCACATCGAGCGCCATTTGTAGCTTGCGGGTGTACGCACTGGTCCGCCATGATGTTCCTATCCATCGCGCCGCAAATGCATGACAAACAGGAGGGCTGGTTAGTTGCGGATCCTGTATTGTGTCTTTCTGGAAAGTACAAAGACTGACCCCTAAGGCCAGTGGAACACATCGGTTCTGGTGGGGCCGTGCGACCCTTGCCACTGAGATTGAACCACACTGTATTGTCCCAACTGTTGGTGTCACCGGTATGATGATTCATATTAATTTAAAGTATGGACAAAATGGTAATAATAATTAAACAGTCACTGAATTTATACCACTATACAAACAATTCTATAGGTTTGACAGTGAATGAGCACAATAATACATAATGTAGAGCCGGGCTGGTGTTCTTTCCATGTGGTTTCGCCGGAGGTACCACACAGATCCTTGAATCCACAGAGGTATCCCCGCAAGAGAGAGTTTCCGCAACGAAGTCACTAGGTAGTTTAATATAAACTAGTATACCCCTAACACACACACACACACACACACACACACACACACACACACACACACACACACACACACACACACACACACACACACACACACACACACAAAGAAAATATTGTTGTTGCGAGAGGAAAGTGCCTTGCATGGGCCTCCATCACAGGAAAATGCCTTCAATGCCGAAGCGGAGGAAAAGGGCTGGCAAAAAGGGCAACTCTTTTATTCAACAGAAAATGCCAAGTGCTGAAAATCCTAGTGAAGCTACTGTTAAGGTGTTGCACGCTGGTTTATGTAACTTGCGGGGTAGTGTCAGGGCGTGTCTGGTGTCGACTTGCCGCACCGCAAGTGCACACTGAATGATGACGCAGGTTAGCTTCATTTCTCGGGGTGACGGACCCTGTATGATACTGCCCTACAGGTAACAAAGACCGGATCCTAAGGCGGTGGAACTCAATCGTTCCGGTAGGGCTGTGCGATCATCGTCGCGAACATTAAACACAACAGTATCATCCTAAGAGTTTGTGTCACCAGTATGCTGTCCATAGCAATTTCGTGATCTATGGACTTACAAGATTTGATTGGTGACCTAATTAAAATAAGTCTATGCAATAGTTTTACCTAAACAGACCATCAAGTATGCTAGATAAAAATATAAAGCATACGAAAATACAAGACATAGAGACAGCCTGATGAACCTTTAAACATGGGGCTCCCAGAGGTACCACACAGACTCGTAGGTCCGCAGAGGTATCCCCGCAAAGGAGGCTCCCGTACATGAGATTTAACTAATTAACTTAATATAAGCTATTATACCTCTAAGCTGAAAGGAAAGAAAATTATCTTTGTAGTGTCGGAAAATCATGTGCCTCACGCGGGCACTACTCCTAGTGCTAGTTTGGGTGAGGAGTATTATCCTTGCATGGACCGTCATCACTAAATCCTTGCGAGAGGCAAGTACCTCGCGCAGGCCTCTGTCACAGGAAAATGTTGTCACTGCTCAAAAGCGGGAGAAGAGTAGTGGTCAAAAGGGGCCCACTCTAATATTTAATCAAAATGTTGTAAAGAAAAAACCATACCTAGTGAGATTATGACTATACGGTTGCGTGCTGTTTTACTTGAAGATGGGACGAGTGATTCCTGAAGGATTCCCACGTCACCGTCTTATGTAATTCTCAGTATGCTGAATTAGTAGCTGCCACTTTTATTTGTGCGGGCCTTCTTCTATGCCTAACCTCATATTTAGTTTTTAGAGACAAGAATTATTTTAGGCCGCAAATGGCTGGCGTCTATCTAGCTTTTAGATATGGCTGTCATTGAGAACAGATGCCCTAGGACATCAATACTGAAGACAGCGTGCATACATGTTACTTCACAAGATCTCCAAACTGGATAAGAAACCGGACATCTCGCTCCATAGCCACATAAAACGTCACAGGACATTGATCACTTTTCACAAAAGCATTTTTAAGCAACTGACCTATCGTTATGGTGGGGTAGGAGAGACGAATACCCACTGTAACTGTCCTTCCCGTGAGGGCGTGGCAGATCTGAATATCATGCACAGACATTCTTTCGGAGTTCGGTGGGGATGCACATCTCGCCCGTCACCAGGTCCTACGGAACTATCTTTTTAACCTGGCATTAGGTTTAAACACAAGTTGCCCAGTTATGCACTGTGGTGCAGGAGGATTGTTCAGCAGATTAAAGAAAATAATAATTAAGATATGTTTTCGCAGTGTTTTCCTACATTGGCAAAGGTAACTAACTACTGAGTATCTGAGGATACACAGGGAATGTGTGTAACACCACACCCTGGCCATCACCGCTCGGAAACCCCAATAGTTTCCCAGGGTCGGATCAGGCCATGGTGCGGATAGGGACATCCAAACAATAAAGAAGCCATAAGGCTTAGTGGAACATGAAGAGAGACAATAACTTAGAAATATGAGGCTCTTTAGGCATGTTGGCCAATCTTACACAACCTTGCCGGAGTGCGGGGCTAAATTATCGCAACTACCGGAAAAGAGGCGTACATTACGTAACTCCTAACGAAGAGATTGTCTCTAATCATATTAAACCTATCCTATCAAGCTGAATAGAAAAGGTTTTTAGTCGGTAGCATGCTGGGCTAAACAGATTTATAACACAGACAGCAACCTCAGTGAAAAATTGTTGGTGGCGGGAGAAAGTGCTGCATATATAAATGTTGCTGTATAGTGTTTCCTACATGTACTGCAGTCCTATATTTTTCTACAAATAAACAAAACATATAAACTGATGGCCACTTGGCATATATAAACTAACCAGAACAATCAATACAATGTGAAATGATCAGAATAATATATATAGTACAGGTTAAGGAACCTACTACGGTGCGGTTAGCAAAAACAACTTACAGAAAATAAGAATAACTATATACAGATACAGAAATTATAACTAGCGATCCCAAGACCGTTACGGTGCCTTTTAGTCATCGGGCCCATTTATACAGATGCGATATAATTATCAAAGATGTAATTAATGGGATAATTAAAATGTCAAGTATGGTTACTTGAATAATCGGTAGCCATTCTTAAGCCTGGGCTATCGTGTTACTGAAATTGATACGTCACTCTTAGTTTGACGTGAGTTGATGCATTCCCTGGAAGCTGGAAAGTTCCCGCAGGCTGGTTTCCGCAAACAGGATTCCCACAAGCAGCTCATGACGGGAGCGGATCGAACTCAGGACTGTAATCACAATATAGAATGTCTAACGAGTAGTCAGCAAGAGATACAATAACATTACTGCTAAGACAAAAGTTCCCGTACACCGATGGTACGGATGGAAGTTGCCAATAGCCCGATCATAACCGGGGGTTGTTAAATGCAGATGAAGATACATAACTAAGATTAAAGGTGCGGGGTATGTCAGCCAGCGCTGAAGACGTACCGGGCAAAGTTTACTTTGCTGCGGCCAAAAGGTTTAGATAAACCTGCACGACATCAGTGCGGGCATGGCTGAATAACCACTTTTTGGCGAGTCATCCACCAAAGAACATCGCTGCCTCTACATCTGTAAAATCACATTTTCAGGCCAGGAAAGGCCTCACCGCTGATCTGTGTAATGCCTGTCTTGCTGATCGTAGCTGACACAGGTCCAACATAATCGGCACCTGGCTGAGGATGCTCTCGAGCTCTGGATCTCGTCTCCTTTTACACTACTCGTGAAGTCAAAGGCGCAGGCTCCAACCAATCATCGTTCGAGCGACAGCCAATCAGCGTGTGGCTAATAATAACGCAGTCGAATGTTCTAGAACATTCTAGAAGTTCTGCGTACAAATGGTTATGACATCACGGCAATACCTTGAAGATAATCAAAAGGGATTGTCTGTGGATAACTCAGCCATTTCTTAACCGATTTTGAAATGGTTTACAGATTTGGAAAGCCCGTCGAACATTCTGGTCTTGATTAATGCCAGATACGGTGGGAAGAGGATTAGATCGTACCGTCTCGGTACACTAAAAGCGTCATCCTACCTTGGTCGTAAATTACGTGCGCTGTAAAAAATAGTATTAAGCATGCGCATGCACGCTATGCGCTTTAACGAACTTAGTTGTTTTTATAACACGATCTCTCTCATAGGCTCATATATGCCTATAGCTCTACCCAGGGGGGGGGGGGGGGGTTGAGGGGCGTGTCCAGGGAACGAATCCAGGATGAATGGCGCATACCCAGCTTAGCTGATCCAAACTACACCTACATGAAGACGGGACAAACGATTTCCGATGAATTCCCAGGTCACCATCTTATGTAGTTCCAAAGTTGCTGCATTGGTAGTTGCCGCTTTATTTATGCAAGCCTTCTGCTACATCCTAACCTACCATTTAGATGTTAATAACGAAAACAAGCTTTGGCCGCAAGTGGCAGGGATTACTACCTAACCTTTAGATACGTTTATCCATAGAGCGTAGATGCTCAGCTTCCCATAGGTAACCCCGCATAGCAGCTACCTTCAAGGACAGCACGTACATGTCACTGAACAAAGCCCTTAATAAAAGAACGATCCGGCTACCAGGTTCCGCAACTACATATAACATCACTAGACGAGATTCACAGTTCACACAAACAAATTTAAATACTGACATGTCATTATGGTGGTGATGGAGAGATGTATATCCATCGAGAGCATCCTTCCCGTGAAGCGTGATGAGCTCCAACACTTCATCCAATCACTGCAATGAATTGGATGGAGATACACATCTCATCCATCACCGCGTTCTACGGAGCTAACATTTGACCTGTCGTTATGGTTATTTTCCATGACGCCCAGAGATGCACTGCATGCCGTTTATCACAACATATAAATTAATATTATTATTATTTTGCAGTGCTCCCTACTTTGGCAGGGAAATCTACCTAATAAGTATCTGAAGACACAAGTGGACGTGTATGTAAATCATCATTTTATCTATCACCGCTCGGAAACCTCTGATAGTTTCCTAGGGTTGGATCCGGGCAACGTGTCGATTGGGAGTCCAAACAATTTATAAGCCATAAGGCTGGTGGATGCGCAGAAAGGGACAATAACTTACTATGTATATATGAGGCCCTATAGGTCACTTGGCCAATTTTACACAACCTTGTCGGTGCGTGGGGCTAGATTACCACAACAACTGAAAAAGAGGTGTACACTATGCGTCGCCAACAAAGAAATTGTCCCTAGCCACTTTACACCTATCCTATGGAGCTGAATAGCCAGGTTTAGTCGGTAACATGTCAGGCTCAAGCAATTAGAGCATGATCAGTGACCTCAGTGTAAAATTGATGCTGGCGGGAATAGTGATGCGGATATAATGTTGCTGTATAGTATTTCCTAGCGTACTGTGTTCTAGAGTTTTTTATAAATAAACAAAACATATGAACTCAGTGGCTACTTGCCATATGCACAACTAACCAATACACAATCTAATGGATCGAGGATAATGAATATGATGCTTATAAAATATCACAGGTCACGAGACCTTACGGTGCCTCTAGTTGAAAGCACCAGAGTAAACAAGGATAATATTCACAGTATGAAACAGAAATTATAAGAATGCGGTCCTAGGACTGGTACAGTACATATTAGTCATCAGTACCCTTATTCGGAAATAGTTTTTTGTTTTATAACTAAATGTACAATAGTATAGCTACTTGAGTACCTATTGGTCATCGGTACGGAACACGTTCACTAGTGACTGAAATTGAGGTGCTATTACACACATAGCACGAGATGATGCATTCCCAGGAAAGAGACATCCGCAGGCAGGTCTCCGCAAGCAGGTCTCCGCAGGCAGGTCTCCACAGGCTGACTTCTCCAGGCAGGTAGGTTATGGTACATTCTCAGGGCAGGTAACGTAACATTCAGAAATGGCCACTAGATAGTCTTCTAACAGATACATAATCACCGCAGAAGTTGTAACGTTTTCCGTCAGGTGACGGAGATATGAAAGCTAAGAGTAACCCATTAACAGGGAGGGTTACTTATATAATAACAATGCATGTACAATCACTGGCACACGGTGCGGGGTGCGTCGCATAGCTCTTGGGGCACACCGGGCAAAGTTCACCCAGACTGGTCGAAAGTTAAATTGTCACATGACATGCAGTGCGGAAGTTGAAGTCCACTTTGCAGCATGGTTGGCAGATCCGGCAAGTCATCCACCATGAATCACCATCCGCTCTACATTCCATAGGATTACATCCCGGAGCCTGCATGGCCCGTCCGTAGGAAGACTCCCTCAGGAAGGTTTAGATGCGAGAGTTATAACTTTAAATTTTGTCTATTTCCCTCGGATGGCCATCTGAGGGTGTACAAAACTGTGGAAGCCGAGGACTCCTTACCACCATGGATGAGCTGAAATCTGAATGGCACCGGATGAAGTAGGAATCACCATAGGTTTGCAGTTGCACACGTCTATCCCGATGGTCCAGTCGTCCTGCGTGGGCACGCCTCCACGCCAGTGATGCTCCTGATTCTCGATTTTTCACCCCTTTTATTCTCTTCGGGACATCAGAGCTAGGTGCCTCAGCCAATCAGTGGCCGAGCACTAGCCAAACAGCGTGCTGCAGAGGTGGTGACGCAATTATCACGTGTACAGAGCACTCTATATTTTGTTTAATATATATACGCGATTAAGACGTCAAGGCAATAATTTAAGTATAATTTAGCGGGGAGATTCGATGATACTCGGCCATTTCTGGACCCATTTTAAAACGGTAAAAAGTACTGCGATCCTCATCTCATTCCGGCCCTCATAGGTCCCTGGAACGACGAGAACGGTGCAGTTTAAAGAAATTACGAGTACCATCTCGGTACACTATAAGTATATACTCGCTGCCAATCTCGACAGATGTTATCAGGGAAGCTCTGACACGCGCGTATGTGCACTACACGTTCTAACAGACTTAACCATGTTTAACGAAAACCTCTTCTATAGGGTTTATATACGCATACTATCCTACCGAGGGTGTGTGCTTAGAGCGAATCCGAGATGGCCGTTCCATGCCCAGCTTAGCTCAGTCGATCCATGCTACAGTATAAAGCCATATGAGAGAGGTTTCTGTGAGATCATGTAGCACACATGCACGCGTCAGATTTTCCCTGACAACATGTGTCAGTGTTGGGAAGGAATGCATACTAAAGTGTACCGGGTTGGTGCACGTAATTTCTTTAAATTAGACTATTCTCGTCGATCTTGGTCGTTATCAGATGAATAAGATGAGGATTCTAAAACTATTTACCTTTTTAAAATCGGACCAGAAGTGGCCAAGTTATCTTAATTTAGATCGTTGAAATTATTTTTCAAAATATTACTGGGACGTCGTAAACAAGTGTATGTACTAAATGATTGGGGAAGATGTCTATCACGTGATAGCATCCTCGCCCTTCCTATCTGCACGCTGATTGGCTATAGATCACACACTGATTGGCTGGGCTTCCTGCCTATGACGTCACGAGTAGTATAAAAGGAGTGCAAAACCAAGAATCGAGACCACACTCCGGCGAGGGAGAACAAGTAGCAGGTTGTGTGGCCAGAGCAGTGCAGGACGTGGGCAACTGCTTGCTGACTGTGGCTCCCTTATAACCACAGTCTTAGTCTCTGGCCCGCAATTGAACATCCGCATCTAGTATTTGTATGCCCTTGGACAGACATCTGGGGGCCAACTAATTGAATAGAAGAGTCCCTCACTTCCAACACTTCAGAGGAATCTTCCTGCGGATGGGTATGTAGAACGAGTGGTGAATTTTGGTGGACAGCTCGTCAGATCTGCCGAACCATGCTGAAAAGTGGCGATCAAACTTCCGCGCAGCATGTTGTGTGTTAATTAACTTTTAGCCCGCAGTCTGGTGGGACTCCGCCTGGTATGCCGCAAAGGCTATGCGGTGTACCATGTATGGTGTACCCAGGAATGTACATGCATTGTATAATTACAAATTTCTACTGCAGCCTGCTATGTTATGGGCAACCTTCAAACTTCTGATACAGTACGGAACATTCTAACATTCTGCTTAAATTATTTGTATAGGCTATTATGACTATCTAGTGGACATCTGCAACTACAGTCGTTCTTCTTCACCGTCTTTGAGAGTGAGCCACATCAACAGTTCACATGCGGAGATTTCCCAGCAACTCCAGACTCGTGCAATCTCATGTTCCTCAGCTGTAACGCCGGTCCAACGATCCATGAGATCAGCTTTTGCATTCTTTGGGGTGTCTGACTCCCATCTCTGATGAACGGGACCTCCCAAGATCTAATCAGCACATCCATCGGGCCGATTCGTACTCCACGCATGGAGAAGACCCCCATAGTGGGGAACAAGGCAGATGAGATGTCATTTGTATCAACTGCAAAGCGAATTAGTGATAGATCATTGCACACAAATGGTAGACCATTCATATACAGTTGAAACAGCAAAGCGCTAAGAATGGACCCTTGGGGAACACTGCAGGCTAAATTCCTGGTTTCAGAGCATATGACTTTATGCTGAACGCATTGAGTTCTATTTGAAAGTTAACTCTGAACTAGTCAAGTGCAACACCGTGTATGCCAGCGTGTCTAATAAAATGTAGGGCTTATGGTATCAAAAGCTTTGGAAGGGTAAAAAATATGTCAATTATGTGCTTACAATTTTCTAAAGAATTGATTTTTTTGTCTAGGTGGATGAACTGAGATTGTTCGAATTTATTGTGATTAAAAGTGATTGGATTATTTTCCCTGCTTCGCTAATGTAATTTTTGCATGGTCAACTTTGTCTTTGTAGTATATTTTCTTTTCTTGCTTTATTAATGAGTCTAGCCTCTTCCTGTATGTTCTGAATTTTGTTTGATTGTATGTTGTTGAAAATGTGATGAATTTAAGATAAAGGGTGTGTTTCTCATTGCAGGCAGTTATCAGTCCATTTGTCAACCATGGTTTAGTATGGTTTGTTTTATACTTTCTTATTTCTTTTAGTGGGAATAAATTTCCACATGAAGTCATGCATAGGTTATGGAAAGCATTGTAGGCATCTTCACAAGTTCTTTGAGCTGTTGCCTCATTCCAGTTTGTTTGTGCCATTTTTGTTCTAAAATGTTTTAATGCTAAAATTTCTAGTCTTACGTTTCGCGATTGCAAATGTTTTCTGCTTCTGCTTTGTATATTTTTCAATATAGAAAATAGGTAAGTGATCAGAGATATCAGCTACGCTATCAATTAAGGTAGCTGTAAATTCAGTAAGCATAATTAGTTTAGTATTGATAGGAAAAAATAGTTGGTGTTTAGTAGATTTGTCATGTCCTGAGGGTAGTAGATATTTTGTTTCATGAGGTCGATGTTGAAATCACCCATAATGTAGCCTAGTTTGTTTTCATTCTGAATTGTATTTAATAGTTGATTGAGTGATTTGATGCATTTTTATTGTCTTATCATGTGGCTTATATACTACGGTAATTATTCTATTTTACCATTAGTTATCAGAATCTCAATGAAAATTGTTTCAGTATACTCCTCAGCTATCGACCAATTAACTCTTCACACTCAGAATATTGAATATTATTTCTTATGTACTGAATATTATTTCTTATGTAGATGTCCACAACTCCTCCAGTTTTAGTTGCTCTATTGTTTTCGATGAAACCATATGCATTTCTGTTAATTAAGTTGATAGGGGAGTTTTTTATTGCAGCCATGTCTCAGTAATTCTGATAAGTTAAAATTGATCTATGCTTGTATTAAAAAAGTTATTCATCTTGTCGATGTTCTTATGAAGAGACTGGGTATTGAAGTGAATTAGAGAGAAGGAAGGCGAGTCCTTAGATTGTAATTGATGCTCACTGAAGTCTATTTACAATGTATAATCACACATGTGTAAGTTTCGTTCAATATCCATTTCGCTAGGTAATGCATGGGATGTATCTAATTTAAATTGGTTGATAATGGGATTCTGCAATTGTATATGCTTTTTTAGGTAGTTGGTTTATGGACATAAGTAGTAGTAGTAGTAGTAGTAGTAGTAGTAGTAGTAGTAGTAGTAGTAGTTTTTATTATTGTCAAGCATTAGATCTAGGAACCCTGTCACTGACGACGCACTGGCATTAGGATAATAGCTTAGTCATCATTGGAATGTAATTTTTACATATTTCAATTTTCGACCTGAGCGAGGTTCGAACCCAGTGCATTCTATGGCACCTATTCACCTAGGATTTGGGAGCCAAGCAGTCTACTGACTGGCCCACCATCCAGAAGAAAACTCCTCTTTCACCGGATCAGCTTTCAGCTACCCGACTCACAACCACACAAATTTAATGGAACTGATAGTGTGCATTCCAGACTTGCCACATCTCTAGGCACTCACCACATGTATGTAGTTTTTATTATTGTCAATCATTATTTCTAGGAACCCTGTCATTGACAATGCAGTGGCACTAGGATATAGCACAGTCGTCATTGGAATGTAATTTTTACATTTTTATATTTTCAACATGAACGAGTTTTGAACCCAGGCGATTCTCCCGCACCTATCGCCAAGCATTTGGGAACTGAGTAGGCTACCCACTGGCCCATTATCTAGAGGACTAAAATCCTCTTTCACCAGACCAGCTTTCAACTATCCAACTCAAAACCATACGAATTGACTGGAACTGATAGTGCACATTCCAGACTTGCCATATCTTAGGGACTAGCACGTATGGAGGGTTTTTTTTATTATTGTCAAGCATTAGTTCTAGGAACCCTGTCATTGACGACGCACTGGCACTAGGATATAGCACAGTCGCCATTGGAATGTAATTTTACATTTTTCAATTTCCGATTTGGAGGCTGTGGACTTTGGATATTTTGTTTTTGCAGGTGTTAGTCCAAACAACATTGCAACACGTAAAGTGCGGAAGAATTACGGTGCTGTACAGTGTTTTAACTGATAGGTAGCATGAAGTCGGCATTGTCTATGTAGTGGTTGTATGGGAAGATTTGTCGATGGCAGTTAATACACCACCATGGTTTACTATCTGCTTCCAGTTGAGCATAATCTTTTGGATTTAATTTTGGACGACTTGGGTGAATCCAGTACTCACAGGGATGACATTGCAGTGCCTTTTGGTTGCATCTAACATGTTTTTGGCATGATGAGCATGGGAGATAAGAAAATATAATAAAACAACTGAAACAGCAAAGCATCACAGTCAACAAGGAACATTATATGCAGGCTATCCTGTATGCTAGCAAACTATCAAATACCCGTCTAGAAACCTTTGAAAAGGTCTCAAGAGGACTATGTTACAGTCTACACTGAAAACCTCCATCTCTTATGATAACACTCTACTATGCTTGCCATTGTGGATATGATTGAAAAATTATCTGTCTCCCTAGAGAATAATGAACATACTTTAGGTGTATTCCTGCACCTTTCTAAAGCATTCGATGCAATTGACCATTCAATTATATGACAAAAGCTTACTATGGAATTTATAGCATTGCAATGAATTGGATACAGAGCTACCTGTCAAATGGGAAACAATGTGTACAATTTCAGAATATAAAGTGGTAGTCTGTGGTGTACCCACGGTTCATTTCTTGGCCCCTGCTGTGTCTCTTGTAGATGAATGACATACCCAATGTATGTAACCATCTCTCTTTAAATCCTCTTTGCTGATGATACAAATGCTTTCTGCAGCCATAAGGACATACAAATTCTTTACAAAAATGTTAATAGTGAAATGGCAAAATTAATAGGTTGGTTTAAAGTTAACAAACTGTCCTTAAATGTGAGTAAAACCAACTATATATTATTTACAAAATCTAATAAATTTAAGGAAGCAGCTCTCCCAAAACTTTACATCGACAACCAGATAATCCATGAACCCCAATATGCCAAGAGCTTTTAGGAGTCTATTTGGACAACAATATTGTAACTCGTGGGGTTACGTGCTGGTCCACCATGTCGCTCCGCTCAGTTGCACTGAGGTGCTAGGGGTTGCGGATCCTGTATCGCATCTCTCCAGAAAGTACAAAGACCAGCTTTTAGAGCCGGTGGAACACTAATGTTCCAGTGGGGCCGTGCAACCATTGCCGCCAAGATTGAACCACGTGATCTCATCCTGACTATTCGTGTCACCTGTTTGTTGGTCCATTCTAATTTAGAGTAATGGACAAGATGTTAATAATTAAACAGTCACAAATTTATAAACTACACAAACAATAACACCCGTTTGACAGTCATGAGCACAATAATACAAAACATAGAGCCATCCGGTGTTCTTTCCACGTGATTTCACCAAAGGTACCACACAGATCCTTGAATCCACAGAGGCATCCCCACAAGAGAGCACTGCAACAAAGTCACTTGGTAGTTTAATATAAACTAATATACCACTAACACACACGCACGCACGCACGCACGCACGCACGCACGCACGCACGCACGCACACACACACACACACACACACACACAAAGAAAATATTGTTGTTGTGAGAGGAAAGGGCCTCACGCGGGCCTCCATCATAGGAAAATGCCTTCAACGCCGAAGTGGCGGAAAAGAACTGGCAAAAAGGGACACTCTTTTGTTCAAACAGAAAATGCTAAGTGCTGAAAATCCTAGTGAAGCCATAATTAATGTAATGCGCACTGGTTTACATGAAGACAGGATGAACAATTTTCAAAGAATTCCCAGGTCACTGTCTTATGTAGTTCCAAAGTTACTGTATTGGTAGTTGCCGCTTTATTTATGTGGGCCTTCTGTTACATTTTAACCTACCAATTAGTTATTAGAAATGAATACAAGCTTTGGCCACAAGTGGCAAGGATTCCTACCTAATTTTATGTAAGCTAGCGATTTCAAATGATGAACCTTTTATTCTATAATCTTCTACACTGATCTGAAATGAGTTTACTTAATCAATTTTAAAACAAGAACCTAAATAAATTTAAGACAGGAATTTTGAGTACGTCAAGGTAAGGCCAGAAATTTAATTTTTTGAAAATGAATTTGTCAGCTTTACGGGATCTTTAATGCGTTGTATATTAGGTGTTGAATGGCGGACAACTTTGTCAGAGTGAGAGGGAATCGCAACAAGATAGTGATTGCAGGTAGATTCATTTTTTCTACAGATTACTTTCAAGCAGGTCTATATAAATCTATGAAATCTAATTTATTTTTAAATTTCAAAAACTAAATATACTACCTTCGCAAATGTTATATATTACACATATAAATTTTCAAACTTAGTTTATCCATAATTATTAAAAAGTCCTAAAATTCTGACATTATGCTGGTTCTTTTTTTAACTAACCCAGATTTCTGAATTTAAATGTTCATAATGTCACTTCCTAAATGCTCGAGAAAATATTCAACTGCACGTCTCAATTCCACCCTCTACATTGGCAGTTGATTACACAGGTTATGCCGAAAACTGCTCTTCTTTCCCCAAGAACTCTAAATTTCTACATCGTTCCAAAGACAATCTGCCTCAACCACACATTCTGGTCATACAAGTAACGGTTAAACATAGGAAATAGATGTTAGAAAAGTTAGAAATAGGAACAACAGGTATATCGATATATCTGAAAGGTATATCGTCACCCAATCATAGGTATAAACAAAACATATATATATATATATATATATATATATATATATATATATATATATATATATATATATATATATATATATATATATATATATATATATATATATATATGTATGTATATAGAATACTAGATAGACCAGGCGGCCAAGATCGGTATACTAGCGGCCAAGATCCTACGGCGGCCAAGATCGGTGTACAGGGTAATGGTTAAGGGGAGCAAAAACCCAATATGTAGCAAAATTAACAGAGCGTACCCTGGCCCCAGCAATTGGAGATGTGTTGTCAGCTGGATTACAATATGGTGAATGCCTGTGGTTCAGACAACCTGTGCGAACTATTTGTCTAAAGCTCACACACAAGGCAAAATAGTGCCTACTTTAACCAATCACACAGACACCATGCCATTGTTTTGCAGTCATCTACCAATGTCTATCTTGAACACAGCCCTTGCCGTACAATTTGCTAGAATCTTCCTTTAAATCAGTGATATATTCCTACGCCGGCAGTGCAGATGGCTATTGCACAGACTCATGCATGATGTGACATCCACACACATACGTCATCAGACTTAAAATTACCATACCGCAACAAAAATATGAAAAATAAAAAAATAATGGAAACACTCACAAGCACATTGATGCGGTGAAATCACTCTGTCACATTTAGATACATTTATCCAATGGGGGCAGATGCTCAGTCTCCCATAGGTCACCCTGCATAGCATCTACCTCCGAAGGATAGCGTGCATACATGTTACAAAGCAAGGCTCCCGAATCAGATGATAATCAGGTTACCTTGTCCCGCAACCACATATAACACCACCAGGACAAAGGTTACAGTTTACACAAGCAAGTTTGGATACTGCCATGTCGTTTATCGTGGGGATATAGAGACGGATATCCATTGTGAGTGTCCTTCCCGTGAGGGCATGGCGGATTCCAAGATTTCACCCAGACACTCCAAAGAGTTGGATGGAGATCATGGAAAGAGACAATAACTCAATATATACTAGAGGCCCTAATGGTAACTGTCCAATTTTACACAACCTTGCTAGTGCGTGGGGCTACATCATCACAACAACTGGAAAAGAGGCGTACACTAAGCATCTCTCATGGAGAAATTGTCCCTAACCACTTTAAACCTATCCTATTGAACTAAATAGCCAGGTTTAGTCGTTAACATGTCAGGATCGAGAAATTAGAGCATGATCAGCTACCTCTGTGCAAAATTGATGCTGGCGGGGACATGGTGATGCGGATATATGTGTTGCTGTATAGTATTTCCTAGAGGACTGTGGCCTAGAGTTTTTATAAATAGACAAAACATATTAACTAGATGGCCACTTGCCATATGCACAACTACCTAATACACATGATGAATACGATTAGAATAAAGTATCACAGGTCATTGACCTTTACGGTGCTGTTAGTTGAGAGCACCCACAGTAAACAATGATAATATTCACAGCAAAAATAGAAATTATAATAAGGTGGTCTCAAGACCGATAAGGCCCCTATTAGTTATCAGTACCATATACACAAATAGTTAAATGTTCAATAGTATAGCTACTTGAGTACCTATTGGTCATCGGTATGGAAAAAGTTCAAGAGTCACTGAAATTGAGGCGCTAATATATAAATAGAGCGAGATGGCACGTTCTCTGATGCTGGGAAGATTTCCGCAGGAAGGTAGCTGCAAGCAGGCTCCTGCAGGCAGGTATCCGCAAACAGGTCTCTGCAGGCAGGTCTCCGTAAGCAAGCTTTCACAGGCAGGTGGATACAGCAAATTCTCAGGACAGTGTAATAGAATTGTACAGGAGATGTCCATTAGATAGTCTTTTAGCTGCTACATAATTTAAACAGTTGGTTGTAAAGTTTCCATCCGGCGACAGCGGTATGAATGTTTGGAGCTGCCCATTAATGGAAAGGGCTAATATATATTTACTTATGCATGTACAATAACTGGCACATGGTGCGGGATACGTCGCATATCTCTTGCGGTGCACCGAGCAAAGTCCCACCAGACTGTGGTCTAAAAGTTAATAATCATACATGACATGCAGCGCGGGAGTTGGAATCCACTTTTCAGTGTGGTCAGCAGATCCGGCGAGTCATCCACCAAGAATCACCATCAGCTCTACATTCCGTAGAATTACATTTGGGCCTGCACGGCCCATCCGTGGAACGACTCCCCTAGGAAACTCTGGATGCGGGAGTTATTACTTTAATTATTTTGACCCTGGATGGCCGTCCGGGTGTGTCCAAAAACTTATGTATCAGGGAAAGTCGGGAACTGCTTACCGGCGTGGGTGAACTGAAATCCGAATGGCACCGTGATGATGATCAATGAAATCACCGTCGGCTTGCAATTGAACACATCTAGCTCATGTTGGTCCAGCAGTCCTCCTGACAGGTCGGTTTCCACGCCGATGATGCTCCTGCTTCTCGATTTCTCACCCCTTTTATACTACTCGTGACATCAGAGGTAGGTACCTCAGCCAATCAGCGGCCGAGCAGTAGCCAATCAGCGTGCAGCTAGAACTGGTGACGTGGCTATCACGTGCATAGCACATTCTTTATCTATTTAATGCATACACACGATTACGACGTCAAAAGCAATATTTTGAAAATAATTTAATAGGAGTTTCGTGGATAACTCAGCCATTTCTGGCTCGATTTTAAAATAGTAAAAAGTTCTGTAATCCTCGTTTTATTCAGGTCCTGGTCAATACCAAAAACAACGAGAATGGTATAGTTTCAGAAAATCACACGTACCAACTCGGTACACTATAGGCATGCACTCTCTCCCAATTCTGATACATGTTGTCAGGGAAGCTCTGATGCGCGTGCATGCGCACACGCATTCTAATGGACTTAGCCGTTTTTTAGCGAAAGCGAAAACCTCTCTCATACGGCTTATATACGCATAATATCCTACTCAGGAGGTCATACCTGAAGCGAATCCGGAATGGCCGTTCTGTACCCAGCTTAGCTGGGATGGACGGTACCTGTCCGGTCGATCTGTGCTACAATATTGAAGTTGCAACATCCAAGATAACAAAAAGCATTGACATCATATGCAGACTAAAACCCTATCCAGCACTGAATATTGTCAAAAATCTATACTACACAATGATGCTTCCTGACATCACTTACTGCAATGCTATCTAGAACAACACATTTGAAGCTAAACTAAAAAAACCCAAAAATCACTACAAAAGCAATCTATTAAATTAATTGCACAACCAGCAGGTGGTCAGGATATATTTAGTAGAAAAAATTCTAAAACTCGAGGACATTAGCAGGCTCCAATTATACACAATTTTAAGAAACTTCCACAATGGCAACTTACCATCTTCTTTAACCAAAATTGTTATGGTCAATAGACAAATACACTCTCATAACCCAAGAACACAAAATAACCTGCACACAGTACACCGTCAAACAAAGCAGCACAACAAAAACCCTCACATAAAACAATTATGGAATAACACAGATACAAAGACGCGCACAGACATTATTACTATACAGTCATTTAAACAGAAGATCAAAAATATGATTATAAAGAACTACTATAGGCCCTAAAAACCCAACAAAAGCAAAAAAAACAAAACATAAAACACTCACCACCACGCCATTATCATACTTGCACCCACTCACCAGACCATGTAATAAAAATAATAATAATAATAATAATAATAATAATAATAATAATAAAAATAATAATAATAATAATAATAATAATAATAATAATAATAATAATAATAATAATAATAATAATAATTGTAATGGTAATCACCAGATTCCTAATGCCTTTAACACCATTTTCATCACATAACACCACCAACAATATTGTCATTGATTGCAACCACCATCAGCACTGCATGACAAAAATAAGAAACTAAATTAAAAATTGAACTTATAATGTTAAGATGAATTTAATTAACAAGATAAGCACACACCTCTCTGTGCCTGTAAATATGTTGGCTATTTGTGCCATGTGCCATGTCACTTGTTTATGTCTTTTAGGTCTAACTTAAACGTCAGCTAATTATGTCTTATATTTTATAGTATAAGTCCTTCATGTATAATTTATTTTTGTTCTAAGTAGAGGTCCACCATCTATATAGGGTCTGCCTTTGGTGGACCACCTGTTGTCTAATTACAAATTGTACTTTTTATATCAAATTAAATGAATTTGGACTTGAACTTGAACTTCAACTTAAACGCATCATCTGTTGGAACCCTGTTAACTCGTTAAAAGTATTTTGTAGGACCAATACTGAAATAACACAATGAATGAGAGAGCGTATTCAATATCATACAGGTTGTCTACTGTCGAGTGAGGACCGGAAACTATCAACAGTTGGAGCACAAACACAGTTGTCATCTAGATGGTTCCAGTCTATTACTGTTTGTACGATAAATGAATGTTTAAAAAGTTAAGTTTTTGCTGGTGGTACACAAAAACATCTAGAATTGTTTGTGACCTGCTTTTCGAGGATGTTACTTGCCAGGTAGCCTTCGAATGTGCGCGTGTGAACAGCTTTTCTTGGACGTTTGGTTGTCAAGTATTCATGAGGAGGGATGACTGGGATCGACCCCTCAACCACCTTGAATAGGAATGTCAATCGGAGTTGCTTACACCTTTCTTGTAATGGTGATAGGGTGTGGTCGTGCAGAATCACACAATACACCATCAAACAAAATCTATCTCCTCCTGAACTGTATCTGTATCTGTACTATTACTGTGCAAAATTCATACTGAACATCACGCCCTGTGCAACACATGATACTGGTCTGAAGTTTGGCAGGCGAAAAAATCGATTCCGCTTGTATATATACGCAGCATCCAAAGTTAAAATAACAATAATAAAATGATGGCGACTACTCAATTATGGAGGTTTGCCTAAAGCATGTCAGACAGCCATATCTCATAAAAATACGAAAACTACTAAAGCGACTCAACATCAGCATGACCAGTGAGCACTATTTGCAGGCTATTCTAGATGCTGCAAGCTATCAGATACCAATCTAGAAGCATTTGAAAAATTATCAAGAGAACTCTGCTACAGTCTACACTCAAAGCGTTCATCACTTATGAACACATTATCTGTTGGACCTCTGTTAACCCATTAAAATCAGTCTAAAAACTCTACTGGACTACACATTTAAAGTCACAACACATGATAAATCCTGCGGTTTGAACATTGACATTCGATGAAAATTCAATAGTCAATTCCTTGTGTATAGATCTATATATGGTACTAGTCCACTTTACGGGCCGCTGATAATGGCGGACAAAATCACGCAAATATTGCGACAGGCGAGATTTACCGAGATATTAACCATTGCTAGGAATTCCGTAATGACATCAACGGAATCCTTTTTATTGTACCGCGATTGGTTAATATCAATGACGCGCCAATGACATTACACCGACGCCTGTGATGCATCAATACATTCTTAAAGGGCGGGTTTGCCGTTTATTGTTAAAAGTAACAGTAAAATAATTTTAAAATATGAGCGTGGAAAAAGAGTGGATGGTTGCTGGGTGTTTGGAGGAGTTGAAAGAGAAAGTGGAAGGTGCTTCTTTGAAGTAGTGGAGGATCGAAAACAAGACACGGTAATTCCTATAATTGATAAATATATCATCAAAGGTACCACAATCACTTCAGATTGCTGGAAACCATTTAATTGTCTAGTTGGTCGCGGATATGAACATTTCACCATTAACCACAGTAAAAACTTTGTAGATCCTATTGCTGGGGACACATGCACTTTATGGGTCCGTACTTCTTGTTGTCTTAGTGAGCTTGGTCGATAGACCCTACTCAAGATATTGCTCTTTCCTAGGAACCATTTTAATTTCAGAAATACAAAATATCCTTAACCTGGGGGTTCCCCCAGACGCCCTGACAAGCGTTTGGAAATGATTAGACGCGCATACATCGTGGGAATTCCTGAACATGTTATCAATAAAAGTACGGAATCTTTAATATTACATGATCACAGCTATTGCAATTAAGGTAAGACATAAGAAAATTCCCTTTTAAATTTCGGGATAATCCCTTAGGAACGATTAAATTCTTGTCAAATCTTGTTTATCTCGTGAATATGTGTGACTTTGTCCGCCATTGTTGGCGGCCCGTAAAGTGGACCCTACCCCTATATACCTAGCACGATGTGCACAGTTAGACTGATATGTACAGTTAAAGTTATAATATAATAGGAACTACTCCGTCATGGAGCTTCGCCTAAAGGATTCTGATTCCCTGGATCATATTCATCCAAGAGTCCTGAAGGAAATGAGCCATTGTATTGCCCGGCCACTAGCGATACTGTTCAACGGATCTTTACGCGATAGAACTCTCCCACAGGAATGGAAAAATGGTCAAGTAACCCCTATTTTCAAGAAAGGCAGTAAATCATCAGCCAGTAATTACAGACATGTAAACCTGACTTCAGTTGTATGTAAAGTCATGGAGCGGTTCGTTAGCGATAAGTGCATGAATCATATGTCAAACTCTATTTCTGACTGTCAGCATGGCTTCCTAAGTGGAAGATCCTGTATCACACAATTTTTAGAAACCTTAGATTATTGTCCTGACATCGTAGATCAAGGAGGAGCAGTCAACATAATATACCTTGACTTCACCAAGCGTTTGATAGCGTCCCACACCAGAGACTGCTTAGCAAATTAAAGAGCTACGGTGCCAGTGGAGATGCCTTGGGCTGGATTCAAGACTTTTTGAGTAACAGAGGGCAGAACGTTGTTGTTAACGGCTCTAGCTCAAATTGGGCTCCAGTCCTCGGTGGAATTCCACAAGGCAGTGTGCTGGGACCGGCATTATTCGTCTGCTACATTAATGACATGTCCGAAGTAGTAAGCGATATGATAAAACTCTTTGCAGATGATACTAAGCTCTACTCAAAGATAGCTTCAGAAGAGGACCATCAGCAGCTACAGACAGATCTCCACAATCTAAAAGACTGGGCAAATACTTGGCAACTACGCTTTAACGCATCCAAGTGCAAACACATGCACTTGGGTAGATGCAATAACAGCATGAATGAAAATGGTCAAAGCATACCACTTGGTGAAACAATCTGTGAAAAAGATCTGGGCGTTTTTGTTGACAATAGACTGAAGTTTAACAGCCATGCAGAGACAGCAGTAAACAAAGCCAGCAAAATCGTTGGGATGATTAGAAGATCGTTTGACTTCCTAAATCCAGTCACATTCGTACCGCTCTTCAAAAGCCTTGTACGACCCCCACCTAGAATACGGAAACGTGGTATGGTCTCCACTGTACAAAAAGATGTACTGTTACTTGAAAACGTCCAGCGACGAGCGACAAAGATGATCCTAGGACTAAGTGACTCAGAACACTCAAACTACCAAGTCTAGTATATAGGCGGCTTCGTGGAGACCTTATCGAGGCTTTCAAATACACGCACAATATGTACGACGTCAATCGGGAGCATCTACTGCCATCAGACGTAGGTGAACGCACAAGAGATAACAGTTACAAGCTCACCAAACAATGCTTCTGCAGTGATACCAGAAAGAGGTTCTTTAGCATACGAGTGAACAAGCATTGGAATAGCCTACCTGATCACATGGTGACAGCTCCAACACTCAACGCCTTTAAAGGAAGGATTGATCAGCACTACCGAGAGAACCTCTACACAATTCAGTTCCCGATCTCACCCATCCGCACCCAATCCGTTAAACAGGTTAATGAAACCCAGGTTCAAGAAAATCTGTTACAGGATTACTAGCCTAACCAGCACAAGAGGATATGTATATGTATGTATGTATATTCGAGAGGCGGTATCTACACAAGAAGAAGAAGAAGACGAAGAAGAAGTTAAAAATCAAATTTTGTAAAGTTTTCTGGATAGTGCAACAATTATTAAATGTTTAAATTATAATAGACATACAGACACCAATATGAAACGTAACCATGAAAATTAGAATCTAATTTGAATTATTAAACAGAGTTGTTTTGTAATGTAAACGTATTGTTCCCAGTTTTCGTTTTTTTCCCTCATTTCAAAGATTAAAAGATTCAAAATTATTTATTTTCATATAACACATATATTTTACATTTACACAACCAGGCAGTCCACCAAAGGCTGAGCCTATACAGCGGTGGACCCCTTGCATTTAACATATAATAAACATATAATTCAGTAATAGTTGGATCATGGGTGAAGATAATATAAATATAATATTTACATGTATACATTTAAGACAATAGACAATTAACACATGCACGCACACACACACACACACACACACACACATGGGAATGGGGAAAACACATGCATATCTTGTTTACAATATTATTGTTATTATTATTATTATTATTGTCATATATAATAATACAGCCTAATTTGTATCAACATTTCTTGGTGCAGCATTATTATTATTATTATTGTCATATATAAGAATGTGGCCTAATTTGTATAAACATTTCTTGGTGCATTATTATTATTATTATTATTAATATTATTATTATTATTATACACAACTGCACCATCAACAATTGCGGATGCATTATTATTATTGCAGATGTGTATTTTACATTCTAGTTGTTATCCTGGCAACTGGGTACATACTTGTTTTTGTACTGCCATGGTGGTGACTTCTGCATTCATGTCATTGGTTTGGATTTTTAGTATCTTTCTAAGATTATTTTTTTAATATTTTGTTTAAAAGAGCTTTGTATAAGAATGTGTGTGCGTATATTTATATCTGTGTTGTTCCAAAGTTGTATTGCTTGGTGGGATGGTTTTTGTGTAGCTGTCATTGTTCTGTAATAGGTTTGGTGTAAGTTATTCTTAGTTCGTGTGTTGTGCGAGTGTATATCGGAGTTGTTCCTAAAAAGGTTTGATAATGAGGAGGGTAGATTGCCATTATGGTAGTCCCTTAAGATAGTGTATAGTTGGACAGCTCCAATGTCTTCAAGTTTTAGCATTTTTTCGGTTTTAAAGACATCCTGGCCCTCTGCTGGCTGTGCAAATAATTTCATTGCCTGCTTTTGTAGTGATTTTAGATGTGCTAGTTCAGTTTTATGCGTGTTAGTCCATATTACATTGCAATATGTGATATGTGGAAGGATCAGTGTACAATATAGAGTTTTTAGAATATTATGGGGAAGATATGGCTTAAGTCTGCGCATGATACCAATGTTCTTTGCTACCTTGGATCTCACTATTTCTATATGCTTCTCCCAGGTTAAGCTTTTATCCAGATAGACGCCGAGAAATTTGACATGTTGTGCTTCGTGAATTTCTTGATTATTTACATGCATTTTGGGGAGAGCTATTTGTTTTAAATTCTTAGATTTTGTGAAAAGTATATAGTTAGTTTTATTGACATTCAGAGATAATTTATTCACTTTAAACCAGTCTATGATTTTTTGCATTTCATTATTTCCATACTTGTATACAGTGTCTATGTCCTTGTGACTACAAAGGCATTGGTATCATCCGCAAACAATATTAGTGAGAGGTGATTACATGCTTTGGGTAGGTCATTCATGTATAGTAAAAACAACAGCGGTCCAAGAATTGATCCTTGTGGAACGCCACAGACTAATTTCCTGTCTCCTGACATGGCCCCCACTGAATTTTACACATTGTGTTCTGTTATTTAAATAGCTATATATCCAATTTAATGCAATGCCCCTAATTCCATAGTGGGCTAGTTTTTAAAGTAATATTTCATGATCAATAGTATCGAATGCTTTGGAGAGGTCCAAGAATACACCTAGAGTGTTCATTTCTCTCAAGGGATGGGGTTATTTTTTCAAGCATATCCACAATGGCAAGCATGGTAGAGTGTTTTTCTCTGAAGCCGTACTGGGATTCATAGATTATAGAGTTTTTATTAAGATATTTTATAGTTCTATTGTAGTATAATCTTTCCAGAAGTTTAGAGAAAAGCGGAAGTACTGAGACTGGCCTATAGTTAGTAAAATCAGATGGGTTTTTAGCTTTGAATATAGGTGTTACGCATGCAGTTTTTAATCGGGGTGGAAATATACCCTGTGAAAATGATAGATTGCAGATGTGATTCATTGGAGTTAGTATTTCTCTAGCACAGTTTTTAAAGAGTTCCCATTTAAAGTTATCAATGCCGGCACTCTTAGTTGGGTTAATTTTCATTAAGATTTTGTAAATTTCTTCATTGTCAGTTGGGGTCAGGAACATTGAGGATTGGTAGTCGCCTGTCAGATAGTCTTGCACATTTATTCCAGGACTGGTCTGTATTTTTTTAGATAAATTAGGCCCAATATTTATAACGTATTCATTAAATTTATCCGCAATTTCCTTTTTGTCAGTTGTAATTGTATTATTATAAAACAACCGGGATGTTTCTGAACTGCTCTTTTGTTTATTCAATAGTGTTTTTATTAATTTCCATGTTTCTTTTATATTGTTCTTTTGCTCTTCAAATTTATAATGATAATAGTTTATCTTTGCCATCCTGATTATCTGATTTAATCTGTTTCTGTACTTTTTAAATTGTGCATCATTATTTCATGTTGGAAATTTTATAAAATTTAAATACATCTTATTCTTCTCATTGAATTTTATTTTATTTTATTCTCTTGGTAAATATTACAAATTACAATATGATAACAGGGAGTCCACTAGAGGCTGTGCCTATTAGCTTGTGGACCCCTGACATAGAATAACATACAAATTACACATGATTTGACATAAGTAGACAACAAGGCATTATGACAATATATTATACATAACTACAGACAAATAATAGGGGATTTGACATAAAAAAAGAAGAGAAAAAACAAAAGACAAGACATTTGACAAACATGGTTCACTTGTTTTTGATTGTTTTTCATACTGTGGGTAACATATTTCACTCATTGGAATGGGCTAGGGGATGAAGGGGGGGGGGGTTGCTGAAGTTCATCCTGTTTCTATTATTATTATTGTTGTCTATCACCTTCTTTCTGTAGAGGAAAGAGAGTAAATGTGACCATGTGAATCTATGTGTGAGTCTATTTCTTGGTGTGTCTGTCATGGCTGGGTTTCTTAGAGCTCTTAGATATGATCAAGTTCTGGATCTGTGTATATCTTGAGGAGTGCTGGTCCAATTTGACTCAGATTTTAACACAGAAGCTGCACACTCGCTGAATATTCAGAAAAGCCACCGACCGAGAGTTGTTGGTGGCTTAGCCACTCACAGCCCCCGGTCAAGTCCTCTGCAAAACATCCAGCAAGCGGAGCTATGACCCTTGGGATGTGTTGTTTGTAAGACCCAGGAGCCAGCCATTCACATAAAATATAATATAATAAAATAAATAAAATAAAATATGATTATGGTTAATGATACAGTAAAGATAACAATGGCCAACATGATTCTAGCAACAAACTGTTTTGGTTATGACGTAAGTAATATTCTGCACACATTTGGAATAGAAGACATTGCTGCCTTATGCAGAAAATTCTCCCACAAATTCCACTAGGTCCAGAATATTCAGCAGTACCTTTTATTTTATGTAGACGATATGTCAAACCAGAGTGTAGAGGCAAGGCAAGAACAGTAATATCAATATTGTTAACAAGTGGTTCTTCATGATGAATTGCTGGTAATTGCTGTGGTGTCTGGGCGCATCAAGGTGCAGTAACTAATATATGAGTGAGGTCCAATTACTCGATTTGGTACTTATTAATGAACATTTGTTTAATAATATGTTTGTAGGAATTTTGACTAATAATCTGTGTACGTGTGTTTGTGTCTGTGTTATTCCAGAGTTTTGTAGCTTGAAAGGATGGTTTTTGTTTTGAGATTTCCATTCTATTGTATTCTGTGTGAAAGTTGTGTCTAGATCTGGTGGTGTATTTCAGTGTTTAGGTTAAAGAGAGAAGACAGTGAATTTGGTAGATTACCTTTGAAAAAATCTGTTATTATTGTATATAATTGGAGATTACCAATATCTTAGTTTTAATAAATTTTCTGTCTTGTAAACATTTTGGGCCTCTCCTGTTTGTGCAAAAAGTTTAATGGCTTGCTTTTGAAGTGATTTTAGTCTTGCCAGTCTGATTTTATATGTGTTAGTCCAAATAGTGTTACAATAAGTAATTTGTGGGAGTATCCATAGCAGGGAACACATGCACTTTAGGGGTCCGTACTTCTTCTTGTCGTTAGCGAGCTTGGTCGACAGAGCCTACTCTCCGCACTGCTTTACAGCCATCATGCACCCAACGATAGTAATGCTAGTGATGTATCACAAACAAGCTCCACTTGCAGTTCATTTCAACTTCTTCAACAATTTTCTTGGCACTCCCTCATAAACTTGAGGATTATGTGCTGCGCGTGGGATTTTAATAAAAGAACCAGAAAGTGCGTAATAAAGGGAAAAGGTGCAGTGAAAGAAAGAAAAGTTAAAAGATTAAAAACAAAGCTTGTATGGTTACATCACAGGCCTTTGAATTTTCGTCCATCCATCCCTCTACCACATATTTCCCCTACTATATATAATATACACAAGGTATGGAACCTTCATCTGTGGGCACCATTGTCAGAAAGCTGATTTGTTGGTTTGTAGTCAGAACCATGATGTCACCTGATTTTGACAACAAGCCATCCAATCGGCTTTCTGACAATGGTTCCCACAGATAAATGTTTCATACCTTGTGTATATTATATATATATATATATATATATATGGTAGGGGAATATGTACTAGTGTAATGGATGGACGAAAATTCAAAGGCCTGTGGTTACATTTCCTTGTACAGCCTCAGTCTGAATGAGCCAACTGAGGGTGCAACGATATGGTAGAGGAGGTAACCAGGCATGGCATTCCAATCTCTGATTGTCTGATAGAAGAATGAGAATTTGAGGCAGTCCTTGTTGGCATGTGGATCGATAAATTGGAGATGGTGACTGTTTCTGAGTTGTTGATTGTTTGGCACTAATGATGGTGGTAAGTTTATGTTCACCATGCCAAACTGAATTTTATAAATCATCACTATGCAGCAAATTTTGTGCCTCAGTTGGAGGGGGTGCCAGCCGAGGGTGTTCTTCATTTCGGTGACACTGCTAGTGTTATGACATCTTCTAGTGGCAAATCTAGCTGCCCTATCTTGAACTTTTTCTATGGCTTCTGTCCAAACTTTGTGGTGTGGATCCCACACGCCTGGGGCATACTCCAATTTTGGACGTACTAATGCCTTGTATGCCTGTGATTTAGTGTGTGTGTGTGTGTGTGTTTGCAATATGTAGTGTTCGACAGAGAAAATTTATGGTCTTGCTGGCTTCGTCAACCATGTTGTTTATGTGTTTTTTCCATGTCGGGTTGTTGGATATTGTTACGCCTAAATATTTGCTTTCTTGTACTACTTCCAGAACTTTATCATGCAATGTGTAGTCATATGTGAGAGGGCTTTTGGCATGTGTCATTCTCATTGTGAAGCACTTCTTGGTGTTAAACTTCATCAGCCACTTATCTTGCCAGTTTTCTACTGCTGTTAGATCTTGTTGGAGGGTATCTTGATCCGTGGAGGATGTTATCTCATGGTACAGGACACAATCATCAGCAAATAGAGGAACTTGGTTGTTCCGGACAACTTCTGGGAGATCGTTGATATAAGCCAGGAAGACGATAGGTCCTAGTACTCTCCCCTGAGGAACACCACTAGTTACTGGTCTTTCAGAAGAGGTCACGCCGTCTAGTAAAACTTGTTGCATTCGATTTGTTAGGAATTCTTGAATCCAATGTGGGGTTTGACCGCTGACACCATACCACGAAGGCCTTGCTGAAATCCATTATTAAAAAATCGATTTGCTTTCTGTTGTTGAGAGATTCTGCAAGTTCATTTGTTAGTTCGATGAGCTAGGTTTCACAAGAAAGCCTCTTTCTAAATCCATGTTGGTTACTGTGTAAGATGGTATGGATATCAAAATGGGACATTATATTGCTTGCGAGGATATGTTCGAATAGTTTGCAGGCAATACAAGTCAGGGACACTGGTCTATAGTTGGCTGGATCATATTTTGAGCCTTTTTAAAGACTGGTATAACATTTGCCTGCTTCCAATCTGCTGGGAGATTACCATTACAATGCTGGAATATGATAGTTAAAATAGGAGCGAATTCAGGGGCCAGTTCTCTCATGACTAGATGTGTTGTTGTTTGGGCCTGCTGCCTTATCTGGTTTGATTTTGAGGAGTAGTTTTTCAACGCCTGGAACAGTGATGACTGGATCTGCCATGAGTGGGTATGGGCTAGGTCCTAGGTCAGGGAGCAGGCCAGGTTGTTCAGTTGTGAAGACTGACTCATATTGTTGGTTCAGTATGTCATCTTTGCCCAATGCATCTGTGATTAGTTGCCCTTGAGACTTTAGTGATGTCATGCCTGAATTGACCTTTTTTGCTATGGAGGGGTCTCTGTCCAAACTTTGAAGTCATCGTTATCATCGAATGATACAAGTCCTTCGATATAATTCCAGAAGGCGTGTCTGATTTCTCTTTGGACCTGGTGCTTTTGAGCCCTAGCTTTTTCTTTTAAGGAAGGTGTGTTGGATTTTGCCGCTTTCTTTGCAATGTTTTCTCTTCTTTTCATTGCTCTTCTCAGTTGGTCCGTTATCCATGGGAATTTCATTTTACTCTTGATAGCCTTCGTTGGAATATGCTTCTGGATTGCTGTGTGTAGGTTGTTTTTGAAGAAGCACCAGATGCTATCTGTATCTATGCCGTTGGCAATTCTTTCTCTCATTCGATCGTATAATTTGGTAGTTTCCAGTCTAAGGGAGTCACAATCCACTTTTCTGTACAGTGGTATACTCCTCGGGGTTGCGAGCACTTTTTTTGCTCCCGGGCAATCTCGACAAAAGACTGGATGATGGTTGCATAGGCCCGATGAGGGGAGTATACCTGTTCTTGTGATGGATGATGGGTTGTTAGTGATTAGCAGGTCTAGTATGCCTCCGCCTACGTCCGTCTTTTTCTGTATGATGTTTTCCATCCCACTATCAAATAGTATCTCGATGAGCTTGTCATGTTCTGCCTTAGTGGGTTTGCCTGTGATGTGACAGGGGATGTCACAATTTATGTGTCGCAAATTAAACTCACCGGCGATAACGATATTCTTATTTGGCAAGTGACGTATTCATTGAAGATAAGTTTCTAGGGCTTTGAGATGGGATTGGTTTTGATCTCGCCTATAGAAAGCACCTATGTGGAGGGTGGGTTGTCCTGTGATGGTAGTCTTTATCCAGAGAATTTCACCATCAGCTTCTAATTCCGTTACCGCTTCAAAAATGTATTCTCTTGGTATGGCTATAAGGATACCACCATATCCGTCCGCTCTATCTTTCCTAACTACCTCGTAGAACTGTGATGGAAATATTTCACCATTGTCAATAATGGGGTTGAGCCAAGTCTCAGTCCCAATAATAACATCTGGCTTACATGAATCAATGAGGTTTGTTAACTCATGGATCTTGTTTTTCACTGATTGAAAATTAATGTTGACAACTCTCAATGGCCGTACTAATTTAGCTGGTTTCTTGGTTACTTTTTTGACAGGGGAGGATGTCACTTGTGGAGGACCTGGACTGCCATGACAATTGCTAATCGACTCATTTGTTTCATCTAGTAGACTGCAATATTTGTTTTCTGATTCAAGTGAGGATATATCAAACAGGGTGATAGAGTAATTTGGGAGACCACACCCTTTACACTACTGATGGTGAGTGCAAGTAGTCATAATAAGATGATATTACTGATTGCCAATTAATGTGATACCAAAAGTGACATGACTCACAGCATACTGGTTTTTTTCTCCCATGTAACAGGGAGATTGCACGATCCACATGGATAGATAGTGCTACTGTTCCCATGTGATTGATCTGTAGTGCGAGTAGGGCCTGGGTTGAGCTCAATATCATTTGCAGTCACCAGTAACAGTACACAGAAATATAGTTTTGATGGCTTAGATGGTTTAATGAGCTTGGTACCATTGCAATATCGACATTTTGCAGTCAACCAGCTATTAATAGTGCATATGTGTACTTGATTAATGTCGGGTTGTACTAGGTTTATAGCTCCTAGATAAGCTAAGCGATTTACAATTACTGGGCATACTGGTGAAAATGTGGTAACAGGTCTGACAACTGAAAAATACACATAAAGTGAAAAGGATGGTACTTACATGTGACATTGTTGTACTATTATAAAATAAGACTCACTTGAACAAAATATTTCAACTCATTGAACCAAATCACCATCTAGAAATCTGCCATTTTGTTTTCACAGTATCTAAGCACAACCGTAGAAGGGTGAATAAAAACTGGAGTGCTTTGAACATTTACTCATAAATTGGATCTGAATTCTATAATTTATAAGTTCAGTTGAAGGTATTCCCACCTTTAGGATTAGGCGCACCCAAGTTTACATACTAAAATTATAACACTTTTCGGCTATCCTTATATACCCACACACGAACCCTACCAGCGCACAGTGGGAGTTTCTTACAGCTTTTCTTTTACATACACAATAATTATTTGGCAGTCCTATAGATGAAAACAGACGGCATATAACATATTTATTAAATATAGCCATCCGTGCCTTTTCAAACAGCTACAGTATTAAATATTAAAAATAAAATTAATTTATATTAATTAGGCACTGCAAAGATGACCCAAGTCAACAGTATGAAATTCTACTATCACTCATCAAAAAGGCATTTGATAACCGCATACACAAACAAGTAAGAAGCGGAATACTAAGAATAAATATAATCTAGACAAGAAATCACTCAGACAAATAAAACGTAAACACACCCTATGGAAATGCTATATGGATTAATTTGTTAAGATACAGCTCTGGACACAGACATGCTCCTGACTCTGAGTAATTATGACGACACATCCACAGGACATTCTTTCGCCGCACATTTATCAAGTAGCTAAGTTAAATAATTCTGTCATTTTCCTCTGATTAATTCTGTAAATTTAGTAGTAGGATTTGTTGAGCATTCTGAACTGTTTAGAAGATCTTGTGACAGTGTTTTCCAATCCTTAATTGTATTGGGAATGAAGCTGAATTTAAAGGTGTCAATTCTCGCATAAATTTGATTGAAGTGGCTGTTGTGCATGTTTTCAGTTTTCCAAATTGACTACTGTAGACTGCTTAATGTTAACTTTGCTTGTTGCTGTAGGCCTTTGTAGAACAGAACAAGGCGGTTTTGTTTCCTTCTGTCTTTCAATGGTGGGAGTTTTAAGTTTTCCATTGTTAGCTCACCTGGCCAGAATGGCGAAGTGAGCTTATGCCATGACGTCCGTCCGTCAACTTTTTCCTTTAAACGACTTCTTCTCAAGAACCACTAGGCCGATATAAGTTATCTTTGGCAGGAAGTATCCTTAGGACATAGGGATCCAAGTTTGTTCAAACGAAGCCGATCGGCCAATTTGGCCGGTGGCCATCTTGATTTTTGGCCGATTTTTTGAAACGTCTAAAAATGTTCTCCGAAACCGCTTGGTGGATTGAAACAAACCCCATGAAATATGATCTAGGGCAAGAGCTGAACCAAGTTTGTTCAAGGGAACTTGATTGGTCAAATGGTCGGCGGCCATTTTGGTTGACCTAGTTTTAGCCAAAACAGCATCTCCAGAACCGCTGAAGGGATCGAAATTCGGCAGATCTAATTATGGATTAAGGGCCATTAAAGTTTATTCAAGGGAAGTTGATCCGTTAAAAAAACATGGCCGCAGTGGGCCAATCAAAATACAGCATGTTTGGCGGCCATATTGGATTTTTTTATTTGATGGATTTTGAAGCAAAAATGTGTTTAGTACAGGGTTATGAGTATACTGATTTCAACCATGCCATTTCTGATTCTATCAGATAAACGGCTTGGCGGCATGTAGTCAAATTGGCATTTAGTACAGGTGGTCTTTATAGCATGTTTAACTGCATTCTAAAACCCTTGTAATCATATGACAGAGTGACCAAACTCACTTAGCAGCAGTTGTTCACTAGTTCAAAATAATAATTTGACTGAAAGTCATTGCTGCCTTAGAATGCAACAACTTTCTGTCAAATAAATATCAAAATATTCAAAGTCATATATGTCAGCATACACAATGCATATCTTAGATATTTAGCCAGCATAGGAAAACATTTAATCTTGTAATTTAAAACCACAACTCTAATTCTCAGGATTGAAATGAAATTAATACCCTGTGAGGTAGTGAGCTGATGAAGTGTACCATATTCACATACTGATTCTAAAAGATTTATTTAATTAATTCATCATTTACCCTTTAACACTCATATCAGCAGTGGTCGTGAGAAATGTCCATTTCCCGACTAAAAGAAGACTGTTTTTGAAAATTTACCACTGGAATGACTGGCTCGATAAATGAGCCAGTCATTCCAGTGATAAAATTTCAAAAATAGTCTTCTCTTGGTCTGCAAGTGGACATTTTCTTTGAGAAAATTTAAATTGTCTTGAATAAATTTGAGGGTTAAAGGGTTAAAGCCAATTAATTCTAGCAATGAATTTAGTTGAGTATTACGTTATTCACAAGTTTTGTTGGATAGCATGTAGCATGGTGACAGGCATTTTGAAAATGGTTTTGCTGATGCTGTCTGTTACTGTCAAGTGCAGCAACAGTTTTCAGCATGACTATTCAACCCTTGTCACACCAATGTCTAGAGATTAATTGTTACAAAGCCAGTATTAGAAAGGCTGGTGTACAGTTTGTAAACACCATTGCTGTCATAGACAGTGCTGTTGCTGTTATACAATTGACAGCAACAGCTTACACAACAGCTGTTAAGCAACAGCTTAGCGCATTATTTCCAGTTAAATGCTTTAATAAGATTCGCTTCTTATCAATTTATTATTATTAGCTCACCTGGCTATCGATATCAGAGGACACAATATCTTACCTATTTTGCTAGGTTAGGAAAACGGTTAACCGTTTAGCCATCATATCAGCCAAAAACGGCTTCGGCAGTGGTCTTGAGAAATGTCCATTTGCAGATCAAATGAAGACTATTTTTGAAAATTTTACCATTGAAATGACGGACTCTTTTTAACGAGCCAGTCATTCCAGTGGTAAATTTTCAAAAATAGTCTTGGTCTGCAAATAGACATTTTCTATGAGAAAATTGAACTTTTCTTAAATTCAATGGTTAAATGGTTAATTAATGTGCAATTTGAGTTTTATTTCCACCATCCATTGACATATGACAGCTTTTATTACCATAATAGATAAAAACTAAATTAACAGGTTAACCTTTTCCCTGCAACTGCTGCCTAAATATTTATGATATGTATTGTGTACTCTGATACCTATACTGTTAAAATATTTTGAAATGTATTTCATTCATTGAAAGTTGTTGCTGCCTAAGTCAGCTATGACTCAGTCAAATTATTTTTAAAATAAACTGCAGCATCGCGAACTTGGCCATTCAGCAAGATGTACAACTAGGTTGTCCAACTACTAATTATTATCATTATTATTTACAACATCCAGTTTCTTAGGAAACTCGGTTCACGCTCCTGTGGCCTATAACCGGGATTCTCATGCCACATATATATATTCTATTGCTGTTATTCTAATACTAAATGCATACGCTGACTATCGAACCCCACAGCGTTTTATCAATCCCTGATATATGACGTGCGTGAGCGTTGCTCATAACTGTTGCTATTATTCTACATTGATGTATGATGTCCCCACATATTATTTACGGCGGGAAACTATATGCCATGTTAGCCTCTCCATATTACATCATTCCTAAGCCCGTGCCGATTTGTATTCACATCTGTCTGTGATTCACTACTGTAGCTTACATACCAGACTATTATTAGCTCTCCTATTATCCTGTTACCGAGGGCTACTCTTGTCATTCCATATCCAAGTATATAGTATGCCTATCTAATTACCAATACATCATGGCCGTACTTGCCTAAATCATTAATATACATAACTACATAAATACATTTTCATACAAGCATGGACAGACCAATGTTGTTTCCTAAAAGAGGCTGCTACATCTTGCTAGACAATTAGTTACGGTGCTAGTCACCTCAAGATTTCACGTGCACAATGGTTTAACTATCATCATATATAAAAAAAAGAAAAAAAAAAAAAAAAGAAAAAGAGGGATCTACATGAACGACAACTTTTTCAATTTTTCTCCTGTGCAAAATCAACGTCTTAGACTATTTTTACGTAGTTTTCTATCATAATTACAGTTTATTTGTTTATTTTGTGGTATCTTTACACGAATCTTAAAAATTCGTACATGCAATCTTAAGTGATTAATTTATAGCGCATAAATTCAGTGTTGTATGCTATATCCGGGAACACTGTTTACACGGTTACCAACAGTACACACTAATTTAACATAGTCTTGGACTATCATATAATATTATACATCGATTTATTATAACTACAGTATTAATTTAACAAATAAATATATATTCATATTATATATATATAAAAGAAAAAAAAAAGAAAAGAAAAATAATAATAATTAAAATAAAGTCTTAGTTGCTGATATTTAAAGCTAAACCATCACCTAATTTAAATATTATAATGGGGTTTTAAGCCTTTGATTCTAATTTAAAGTAAGCTCTTGATTTAAATTATTGCTGCAATTAAATTAACTGCACTTGTACGTCCAATTCCTTTGATCAACGACGATCATCTCTTTTTTGTGTTCTATCCTTCATCCGGCTGCCCCATGTCAACCCTTTCCCTGAGTGGCCGCAGGGCAGAGAAATAACACTACAACTTCCTAACCAATCTTCTGCTTTCTGTGTGATGTCTTTGCACGTAGATTTATAGCTAGGTCTGCTAATAATAGCTGAACTCCCCCCCCCCCCCCCCCCCCCCTATTTCAGAATTTCTTTCTGACTGTCGACTACTAAACCTTTCATTCTACCGCCCATTGCTAATCATCGACATATTGCAAAATGTATGGGCTGAGAGATAAGGTATGCTGTCGAGATTGTGGGGTGAGTAACCCAACAGTGGAAAATCGTCTATGTGACGACTTCTTATGTAGTGATTGTAACCGAAAAAGATTCCCTCCCGTAGCGACACCAACGGCAGACATTGTTGACACTGATAAACCAGTCAAAGAAATTCCACACATTTCAAATCTCTCTATTACGATATCTCCCCCAGATGTATTCACACAACCATCCACAACTTCGAATACAGACGAGGACTTGCACTTACTTAGTAGTCATTTACTACCAGATCTCAACGACTCAGCCCAGGTTCCTTCCTCTGGGCGCATTTTGTGCACATGCCAAAATCCCAACAATAAATACATGCTAATGTGCTACAACTGCAAAAACTGGCAGCACTATGCATGTACACTCCTACCACAATACATGCTTTCTGCCCTTACAGCATCCAGGCAAAAATATACATGTGCTAACTGTACCCCAATATCAAGCCACATAACAGAATACCTACAATGGCAGAAGTCCTCTGATAACCATGCTGGCCACGATACACCAGTTGAAACCACTAGTGCTACACAGCACACTAATGCACATCACAACAACAGTCAACAGACCATTGAAATAAACAACACCGGACACCACTCACACACCACCACTCAGAATAGTGGCAATATTATTGATGAATGCGAAAACACTTCTCATACTACAACCCACAACATTGATCAGTCCTCAGATGAGTTATCACCAAGTAACATTGTAGATGAGATCCCACTAGAACACAACATGCAGGTTAAAGCACTCATCAATGATTTGATTAATGAAGTCAAATCATTAAAAGAAGATTGCACAATAGTAAAATCACAGATCAGAGAACTTAAGACTCAAAAGGCTAGTAACAATCCATTAGTCAGCACACATACAGATGGCAATACAAATGATAAGCACCAAAATATCAAGGCAGGAAATAAAAGCTATTCACAAGCAGTTTTGGACGGCATACCATCAAATCCAAGATCAGTTGTCAGAAAGCAGGGCACACTGACTACAGAAAATCCATACACACAACCAAAAGTCAAACCATCTAGAAATGTCTTGATAATTGGAAGTTCAATCCTTAAAAAATTCAGTGGCAGATACATGTCAACGGAAACTTCCAACGTAACGGACATAACAAATCGTATATTAGATTTAGATGTCCCCAGTATAAGTCAGTTTGACACAATAGTTGTCCATGTAGGTGGCAATGACATTCGGAAACAATCAACTCTTAGTATGATCCGTGATTATGATAGTCTCATTGAATGCATCAAAGATGTATCGCCCCAGATACATATCTGTGTCTCATCAATTCTGCCACGCCCAAACAATCATTTTGATAACAACACAATTATGGAATTTAATGCGATGTTGTATTCCCTTGCAACATGGCTTAATGACATTACATTTATTGACAATTCAGAGTTGTTCATGAACACAAACGGAAGTGTCATCAAGGGGCTCTATTATGATCACATCCATCCAAATCATGATGGCATGAGTTTGCTGTCAGAAAACATTATGAGTTATGTTGTGAGCATTAGTGATCTACCGCTACTAAATGCCAACATAAGGCTCAACCGTTTTTTATACAAAACAAGACTAGAAACAAACAAGACTATAGCTTAGTTAATGATACTTTCCACAGTAATGCTAGCAATCCATTAAAATTATCAAACCAGTTATCAATCATTTCAAGTGAATGTACAAATAACAGTAAAATACATTTTCAAGCCAACATCCCACTAACTACAAACAGATTCAATGTTTTACATGATGAATGTACATCAGTCACCTTCCCAGTCGATAATTTACAAGAACCTTCAAAAAGCACACGCTATTCATATACAAATAGAAAAACTGCAAAACAAACCAACATTAAACAGCCTCAAAGTCATAAGCATAACTTCATCAAAAAGTCTGACCACAAATCTGTAAAGTCTCCTCTGTACAGAAACGAATTAAAATGTTTGTACACTAATACAGACAGCCTTCTAAATAAACGTTCTGAGCTAAAAGCATTTATTCAAAGCGAAAAACCTGACATAATTGCTCTCACAGAAATACTAGCCAAAAACTGCTCGGTAGACCCACAGGAGAGTGAATTCATGCTTGAAGGGTATAATCTGTTCACCAACTTATCCGACAATCACCATCGAGGGATTATTATATATATTAACCAATCACTTCCTGCTAGTCCTATTAGCATTCCTGGTGATGAGATTTTCACTGAATCAAAGTGGTGTCAGATTAGACTCCAAAACACAGATATATTGATTTTAGGATGTATATATAGATCACCCAACTGCAACCTTCAGAACCATAAAAATCTAACTGACCTGCTAATCAATGTATCAGGTCTCAAACCTAGTCACCTTCTTATAATGGGTGATTTTAACTATAATGAAATTGACTGGATAAATGACATCTCACCCGCCAATCCCGAAAGCCCTGCTAATATATTTATTGAGACGCTAAGGGACTTATACTGGCATCAACATACACGTGAACCAACTCATTTTAGGGGAAATCAAAAACAAAATATCCTAGACCTAATTATTACAAATGAGGAAAACATGGTAAATGATTTATCTTCTGGTGTACCAATTGGTAAGAGTCATCATGCAACATTAACATTTACATTCTCATGCTACGTAACTGAATCTCCAACCATGTCACATTATATACTATATAAGGGAGATTATGACAATATGCGGAAAGATGCTAAATCTATAGACTGGGATTCGAAATTTATTGGGGACATAGAACATGACTGGTTGGAGATAACGAGGGAAATAAATCGATTAACTGATGAATACATACCAAAATCTAGACCTCAATATAAGCAGAAAAAATTATTATACTTAACCAATCGTGTTTTCGAAAAATTAAGAACCAAGAAACAGGCATTTCAAAAATGGAGAAATTCTCATAGTAGCAGTGACTACAAAAATTATGCTAAAGCGAGAAACCAGGCCAAAAACGAATGTCGGAAAGCTGAAAGGGATTTTGAACGTAAACTAGCAAATGAGGCAAAGTCAAATCCTAAAGCATTTTTCAAATATGCACAAAGCAAAATAAAAACTCGAAGCACAATTTGTGACCTCATGAAGTCCGATGGCACACTAACCACAACTGATGGGGAAAAGGCAGATGCATTAAACACATATTTTGCATCTGTCTTTACAGATGAAGATATCAGTCAGTTGCCTAGTTTCAACAGTAGACATTTCATTGCTCCATTACATCATATCGAGGTCACTCATGACATGATAATTAAAAAAATTGATAATCTAAAAACTAACAAGTCTGCAGGTCCTGATGGAATCTATCCCCGTGTTTTAAAGGAACTCAAACTTGAAATTGTCTGCCCATTATTACATCTTTACTCTAGTTCATTGAGAGAGGGTAAGCTACCTCAAATCTGGAAATTAGGTCATGTATCTCCACTTTTCAAAAAGGGAAACAAACATTTGGTTAATAACTATCGCCCTATAAGCCTTACCTCCATAATCTGTAAACTCATTGAGTCCATTATAAAAGACTCTATTGTAAGCCATCTTGAACAAAACACCCTAATTGTACCAAGTCAACACGGATTTATTAAAGGGCGTTCTTGTGTCACACAGCTAACTGAAGTCTTAGATATATGGTCAGATGCAATCGATCACAGCAGCTCTATCGATGCTCTATATCTAGACTTTGCTAAGGCATTTGACTCTGTACCACACAAACGACTTCTTCTTAAACTAGAAAAATATGGTATCCATGGTAACCTACTAAAATGGATTGAGGATTTTCTTACTAACAGAGCCCAACGAGTTGTCGTGAATGGATGCAAATCAGTTCAAACTCCTGTCATTAGCGGTGTGCCCCAAGGTAGTGTACTAGGACCACTTCTTTTCATCTGTTACGTAAACGACCTTCCTGATGTAATTAAGTGCTCTACAATTAACATGTTTGCTGACGATACAAAAATCTACAAAGAAATTAAATCATCAATTGATGCAATCGAACTACAAGATGACTTAAATAGCGTAACGAAATGGTCTTCTATCTGGCAAATCAAATTCAATGCTGACAAATACTGTGCTATGCATCTAGGTACAGCTCATATTAAACATTCATACTTCATGAACTCTCTTGATACAAATATTAAGCTGGTAGAAACAACTGTCGTAAAGGATTTAGGTCTGAATGTAGACAACCAACTAAAATTTAGCATCCATTGTCAAATCCAAGTATCAAAAGCTAATAAGATTTTAGGACTGATAAGAAGGTCTCTCACCCATTTAGACTCTTCAACTCTAGTAAGGCTGTACACTTCGCTAGTTAGACCTATACTTGAATACAGGAACGGTCCATGGACTCCCATGTTAAAAAAAGACAGTCTAACACTAGAAAATGTGCAGCGAAGAGCAACTAAAATGATACCCTCAATAAGAAATTATACTTATTTAGACCGGTTAAAATATCTGAATCTACCATCTCTCTATTACCGTCGATCACGTGGGGATATGATTCAAACTTACAAATACATTCATGGCCTTTATCGTGTTCAGTGCCCATTCTTGGAGATAGACAAACAGCATCACTCGGGGACATAATTTTAAACTCACTAAGAGCCGAAGTAACAAACTAATTAGGCAGAACTTTTTTGCAAACCGAATTACGAATAGTTGGAATAGCTTACCAAATGAAGTAGTTAGTTCCGTAAGCCTAAATATCTTCAAAAATAAACTGGATTCATTTTGGTCAGATTTCTTGTATACACAAGAGCCAGTGCACAATCATTATCTTTCCTTTACCTCGAAACAAATTAACTAAGCAATAAGCATAATGTAGTCGCCATCTATCTACAGGCATTTTGCCTATAATGGTAGTATATGATAAGTATAAGTAAGTATAAGTATCATCAGGCCATAAATGAATACATCAGAGTTGGTTGATCAGACCAGCTCATCCAAATCCACAACATGAATGGTAACATACAATTTTGGAATCTATGATTTCCATTCTTTGGTGCCGATTCTGATTTAATAGCATGTATCTTGATTCGGAGAACATTACTGATCAATGTTTTGTTTGAGACTTCCGATCTGATTTGGTTAAAATGGAGGAATCCTGTATTAGCCATTCCCCCACCCCACCACCACCCATCTCTAGCTAAGCTGTGCCCACAATTTACCCATGTTGGGATCGATAGATTCCTGCACTACCTGTATCTCAATTTCCAGAACACTATATAGGTAAGCAGTTGTGAATATTTTGAAACTAATTTCAGCAACAACAACAGTCAAATTAGTTTCAAAATATTCGACAGCATATTTACATGTATTAAATAGTAAAGACATACAATTCGTACAACACATACGTCAATCAATTATGCCTTCATAGCGAACTTAGTTACACGATTCATGATGTAATTGATTACGATGTCGTCCTACATGTCACGTAGTTGATTATGACATCATGTGATTGATTGAGAAAATGGATTCATGAATTTCAACAGTATAAAGCTTGTGGCCAAGTACACTAGAATTTCCAAGCCTTTGTCCTGATTTAGATTTAACCCTTTAACCCTCGAATTTGTTCAAGAAAATTTAAATTTACTCAAAGATAATGTCCATTTACAGGCCAAGAGAAAACTAGTTTTCAAAATTCACCACTGGAATGACTGGCTCGGTTATCGAGCCAGCCACTCCAGAGGTAAATTTTCAAAAAATATTCTTATCTTGGTCTACAAATGGATATTTGTCAAGACCACTGCAGAAGCCATTTTTGCCTGATATGAGTGTTAAAGGGTTAAAAACATGGATCATATTCAGGATTTAATAAAATTTGTATTCTGTAAAAGTGGAAAGTGTCTGGTATCTGTTATGGTTCTTATCTGTGTTACATACATGTATGTTACTAGAGTATATGCTTCTATCATTATAGCACAAGACTATGCAGCTAGGCTAACCTCTCCAGATAGAGACATTCGGGGAGGCCAAGCTATGGACTTTCAGGCCGGTCAAACTGGGGACTTCCAGGCAGGCCCTGCTAGGGACTTTCAGGCAGGCAATGCTAGTGACTTCCAGGCAGGCCCAGCTAGGGACTTTCAGGCAGGCCAAGCTAGGGACTTTCAGGCAGGCCAAACTAGGGACTTTCAGGTTGCCCATATGGGTTATGGTAACTTTGACGGAGGACAGGATAGAGACTTCCAGGCTGTCCAGACTCATAACTTTCAGAGAGGCCAGGATAGAGCTTTCCAGGATGTGCAGGCTGGTGACTTTCAGAGAGGCCAGGGTAGAGCTTTCCCGGATGTGCAGACTGGTGACTTTCAGAGAGGCCAGGGTAGAGCTTTCCCGGATGTGAAGACTGGTGACTTTCAGAGAGGCCAGGGTAGAGCTTTCCCGGATGTGCAGACTGGTGACTTTCAGAGAGGCCAGGATAGAGACTTCCAGGCTGTCCAGACTCATAACTTTCAGAGAGGCCAGGATAGAGCTTTCCAGGATGTGCAGGCTGGTGACTTTCAGAGAGGCCAGGGTAGAGCTTTCCCGGATGTGCAGACTGGTGACTTGCAGAGAGGCCAGGGTAGAGCTTTCCCGGATGTGCAGGCTGGTGACATTCAGAGAGGCCAGGATAGAGACTTCCAGGATGTGCAGGCTGGTGACATTCAGAGAGGCCAGGATAGAGACTTCCAGGATGTGCAGGCAGGTGACATTCAGAGAGGCCAGGATAGAGCTTTCCCAGATGTGCAGACTGGTGACTTTCAGAGAGGCCAGGATAGAGACTACCAGGATGGGCAGGCTGGTGACTTTCAGAGAGGCCAGGATAGCGACTACCAGGATGTGCAGGCTGGTGACTTTCAGAGAGGCCAGGATAGAGACTTCCAGGATGTGCAGGCTGGTGACTTTCAGAGAGGCCAGGATAGAGACTTCCAGAATGTACAGGCTGGTAACTTTCAGAGAGGTCAAGGTAGAGCTTTCCCGGATGTGCAGACTGGTGACTTTCAGAGAGGCCAGGATAGAGACTTCCAGGATGTACAGGCTGGTAACTTTCAGAGAGGTCAGGATAGAGCTTTCCAGGATGTGCAGACTGGTGACTTCCAGGAGGGTCAGGATAGAGACTTCCAGGCTGGCCAGATGGATAACTTTCAGACAGGCCAAGCTAGACATGGACAGCCTACCCAGATGGGTAACTTTCAGACAGGCCAAGCTAAAGACAGACAGCCTACCCAGATGGGTAACTTTCAGAGAGGCCAAGCTAAAGACAGACAGCCTACCCAGATGGGTAACTTTCAGACAGGCCAAGCTAGAGAAGGACAGCCTACCCAGATGGGTAACTTTCAGACAGGCCAAGCTATAGACGGACAGCTTACCCAGACAGGTAACTTTCAGAGAGGCCAAGCTAGACACTTTCAGACAGGCCAAACTAGAGACATCCAGGCTGTTCAAACTGGTACTATTCAAGCAGGTCAAACTAGAACATTTCAGTCAAACCAGTACGGAGATTTTCAGACGACTCTCCCGTCATCATCTAATTACGCAGAAAATATCCATCAGAGATCATCTCTTCCTCGTTCTCTATCACCAAGAAGTGTTATCTTAGAGGAAAATCAGGACAGAGACGCTCAGTCATATGATTCAAGTAAGTAAAACATTTACTTTAGGATACACCTACAGTTGCTTTAAACAGCACCTGTTTAACCATTTAACACTCATATCAGCCAAAAACAGCTTCTGCAGTGGTCTTGAGAAATGTCCATTTGCCGACCAAGAGAAGACTATTTTTGAAAATTTACAACTGGAATGACTGGCTCGATAATGAGCCAGTCATTCCAGTGGTAAATTAAAAAAAATAGTCTTCTCTTGGTTAGAGGGTTAATGTTTACATTTATTAAGGAAAATCAAAATATTTCCTTGTTCAGTGTCCATTTTCGGGTGGCAGACTGGTTTCTGGATGATAACTCTGTTACCGTTTATTGGATCGCTTTGAAACTTCATAGGGTGGTTGGACTAGGTTTGAGGAAGAAAGAAGCCTATCGAAATCGATAATGATCTGAAATCCAAGATGGCCACCAGCCATCTTGAAAATTGGTTTCCAGATTATAACTCTGTTAAAGGTTATCATGTTTGTCAGATCGGTTTGAACTAGATTCTTGGTACTCATCACTAACCACATTGTACTAATATGTACGCCCACTCACATAGCTCCGCTGTTCGTCGCCGCACTTGCAATCCTTTGATCTCTTGCTATGTGACAGTCCACCAATCAGATTTCAGCTTGCTTCGCTCGATAGGCAAGACTTCATCCGGTGACCTAATTTACAATTACAATGATGACGATGCTGTTGAACTGGAAAGAGATATTTGCAAAAGTTTGCAATTAAGTTTTGCTCTAAACGAGTTATATGAGGCACAGAAAACAGGTGGATTGGTTTTCATGGACTAAAAAAAACATAGTTTGGCTTACACACATGTGTAAATTTGTATACTTCCTTTATTTCTGATAGTGCAGTTTCATTGGCGGATATTGACTGACCCCAGCTCATTAATATTTATGAAGTTTCATGAACTTAACGCAGACATCAAAGGCCTGCAAGTATGGTACTCTATAAGCGATAATTGTACAATAGTACGGTTTACTAATCAGAGGTTGAAAGTAAATTGAAAACAGGGATACTGCAACACATACAGTCTATTTTAAAGGAACAGTTTTGCTCTGCTAAGGCCATCCTTAAAAATAGTTTGTCCTCTCCTGACCGACCCTAAATAGAACCTGCCGACTCAAAATCTTCTTTTGTAGTTTCCGTTGAAGAATTTTGTTAATTTTCTGATGTAAGTTCATTGGGAGATTTAATTGACTCCATTCGTCAGAATGGGCTCATATAACCTTTATAAATTGTGCTTTATGGTTTCTGTTTCAAGTTCAAATAAAAACCTTCAAGCTTTGTTCTGTAAATTTAATTTTGTAATATTATAATTCAGCAGGTAAAAAAATGAATTTCCATATCTACCTACCCTGCTTCAACCATCAAAAGAGGACAGCCAAAAATCTTTTAAGTATGGCCTAACCCTTTCATCAGTGAATTCCCTATATAATTATCAGCTTCAAAACAATAATACAGGAAAGCTGTTGAATATTTTGAAATGAATATCGGGGATAGATTTTAAGGATTTAAGGCGGGATAGTGCATCATTGATTTTACTATCCCGCAGCAAATTTCACTAACCCAATGTAATGTTTGTAAGTTCAAAGCTGATCACTTCTTTAATCCATTCACCGATGGATCCTATAAAACTCATTTCCAAGCCAACCATACAGAGAGGCTGTTGAATATTTTGAAATTAATTTGTCCAGAAAGACAACAGCTTTCCGGACAAGTTAATTTCAAAATATTCAACAAATCATTGAAGGTAGCAGAAAATCTGTTCTTTTGTCAATTTTTGGTGGGTACTGAACATAATGACATTATAAGTGGGTTTTTTCATATTTCCTCTTTTGAGAGCGTTACTAACAGTGCAGGTGTAGTTTTACTATCTCATATGAATTTCTACTATCCTCGGATTAACAGGTTAGTGTTAAAATCGAGCCCTGAATATGATTGGAAGCTAGGCAGCAACGGCTTCCAGTCGTTATATTAAGCAAAATATTCAACACAATATGCTATGAATCGGAAAGAAATAACTTTTTCAGGGAATTGTAGGGACACATCCCTGAAAAAGTAAATTCTTTATGATATAAAACTTATTCAGTTGAATATTTTGAAATTAATTTAACTGCCAGTCAAATTAATTTCAAAATATTCAGCAGTTTTCCTGTGTGTTTGCCTTCAAAATGAGAATTCATTGATGGAAGGGTTAAAGGCCAAATGGCTGGAACAATTACTTTATATTAAAATATCTTTGAGGAGTGATTTTGTAGTATACATCCTAGAATGTACAGCGATACCTTTGTTATAACAAGTACTTGTATTAGGACATACTTACCACTTTACAGTGATTCGTTCTCAACATGATTTCATGCACATATATGGTTATTTGGTGGGATCTTACAAAGCATGATTTCAGGATATCATAATCAGTAGGGCTGTAATGAACATTTGTTGGTTCGGAAAATCGCAAACCAAGGGAAGACGAACCATGGTTCGGTTCGCTTGCATGGGATTTGTGTGGTTCGTGAACCATAGGCCTACATAAGCTAACCCTTTTACCCATATCTAATCTTAGGAAAACCATACAGGAAAACTGTTGAATATTTTGAAATTAATTTGACTAGAAGCTGTTGCTGCCTTAGGCAGCAACAGCTTCCAGCCAAATTAATTCCAAAATATTCAACTGGGTTAGTTTTATATCATAAATAATTTACATTTTCAGAGATTTGATGGTGAAAGGGCTAATAGACAAGGAATCTAAGTGTGATTTACGAAAATATTCTAACATTTGTTGTCAGAACTTGACATTTGGTTTTTTTCTATCATTTAGCCAGTAAAGCTACGTGTCTTTAAATGTTATTTTCTGTTAGGAGTACTTTCCCGCATAGAATAGCGTATGAAAAAGGTTCGTGAACCAGTTCGTGGTTCGGACATCTATATCGTGAACCGGTTCGGTTCATGAAAATCCTCACGAACCTCAGCCCTAATAATCAGTACTTATCCATGCAGTGTTTCTCATGTCATTTAAATCCTGGAGGTCCTAGGGACCCCACACCAAGAAATCTAGGTTTCCCAGCTAAAATCTGGGGTTTGGGGGGGGGGGGGCTGGGGTGTGTGTTTGTGGGGTCCAAACTGAAGTCTGGTATTCCCAAGCAATATTTGCAGTTTCCATGCTAAAATTAGATGGTGCCTCAACTATGCATTATGGTGGTCCGATGATAGATTTTGTAGGTACTCTTAGTATTACACAATCATACATGATTTTCAGTGGTCCCATGGGACCACCAAGCTGTATTCTAGGGGTATATACCCTCAAAAGGACCCTTATGAGAACCCCTGGATCCATGTGAGCTGGTACTGACTAAAGATAAATTCCATTGGTGTGGTACTGGCCGACATGGCTGACGGGAAAATGAACTCTCTCACCGCAATGTTTATTTTCAGGCATGTTTGCCGAAGAGTGTGCTCCAGAGAGATGTGAACAGATGTCACTAATGGAGGTACAGCGTGATCAAGCAACAACCTTTCCTGAACTGAATGCGCCTAAAGAAACTCGCGCTGAACCTAAAGGTGATACAATCATATGTATATGTATGTGTATTATATGCAACCATGCACATGTATAATATTATATACATACCATGTGACAGATCATCACAGGGTATGTCTGTGTGGTGTGTGTGCGTGCATGCATGCATGCATGTGCATCTGTCTCTCTCCCTCCTCCCACCCACCACACTCTCCCTCCTTCCCTCCCATCTACCCCCTCTCTCCCTCTATCTCTCTCTACCTCCCACCCTTCCCTCCCTCCCTTCCCGCCCTCCCGTCATTATTTGGGATTCTATTGTTCTCGCTGTCTCGCCAAGTCCCCTCCCTGTCTCCCGCCATTATTTGGGATTCTATGGTTCTCGCTGTCGCGCCAAGTCCAGTATAAATTCATTCCCATAACGCTAATGATAATCATTGTACTGTTGGCTTATGAGGCGTGTGGATCTATCTGGATAGCATGTAGTAAGTGCGTAGTAGTTCGATTCTAAATGTGTATTTTCTATTGTAAACGTGAAACTTGCTAAGACAGATATTTTTTATAGCAATTTGACTGATAATTGTTGCTGCCGATAGCAGCAACAACTTTCCTTCAAATTACTTGCAAAATAGTTTTAAAAAATGTAAATACTACTATCTAGTAGTTTGTAAATAATTTGACTGAAAATTGTTGCTCCAACAGCTTCCAACCAGACTGTTTTCAAAATAATCAGTGAGACTATCAATGTAATAACACATTCTGATGATATTTCGAGCAAATCAGCAACAACGTTATCAAATTATTCCCAGAATAATTATTGCCAGGTTTTCAATGTGGTTAGCTAACATATGTACGTACAATTCGGTAGACCTGTGTCGCATACGTTGTCAAGATCAGATGTGAAATATGTTCAAAACTGCTCAGTCAGTAGGTAAGCATGTCACCGCATGATGGCTCATGCAGGTGCTTTGCCGACTTCCTCATCTATGCACATATATTTCACGGCAGACCTCTATTACGCTTTTGACACAGGCCTATAGATAATTGCACAAACAATGTATTAGCTAACGATATTGGCAGCTCGACACTAATTATGCTGAGAAGAATTTGATAACATTGTTACTGCCTTAGTCAGCAATGACTGTCAATCAAATTGCTATTAGATTGTGTTACTACATTGAAAATCCTGCTGATTATTTTGAGAACAATTTGGTTGAAAGTTGTTGCAACAATGATTTCGCTAACGGAGCCAATCATTCCAGTGGTAAATATTTAAAAATAGTCTTCTAGTCTACAAATGAACATTTTCTTTGAGAAAATTGAAATTTTCATGAAGAAATTTTAGTGTTGAAGGATTAAATTAGGCCACAACTACGATTCAAAATCTGGATTGGATCACGGTCCGGATCTACGAATCTCTTTGAAATGACTGATCCAATGTAACTCAGATATTAACCCTTTCACAGACAAGTCCCTAAAGAAGTTAATGCTTTATGATATAAAATTCATTCTGTTGAATATTTTTAATATTAATTTGACTGGAAGCCGGAGCTGCCTACGGCAGCTCCGGCTTCCAGTCAAATTGATTTTAAAATATTCAAGTTATCCTGTATGGTTGCCTTGAAAATGAGATATGGGGAGTTCATCTGTGAGAGGGTTGGAAAATGAGGATTCTCTGGTCTTGATCTAAATACAAAATCCAGAAAATTAACATTTAAAAAAAAAAGTTTATAAAACATAAGGGTTTGCGATGTCTATTCTTGATTGAGATGATACATTTAATGTGTCGACGGGCCATCAAACCCACAGCTGTTGACAGCGCCTAACATCATACCCCGCAAACCTTACTACCCGCCCAACGCTGCAGGACAAAAATCTTATTTTGCTGCTGTGGCTTTTTCAGGGATAGGAGTCTGATAGGCAATGGAATTCTGTGGTGGCTGTATGTCAGAAACTCACATATGCATCATCAGCCCCCAGTCAGATTAGTTTCAAAATATTCAAAAGCTTAGTTGTATAATTACCGTGAAAATGGGATTCTGAGAATTCATGGTTCGATGTATATAAATCAATCCCAACTCACGCAAAACAGAGGTGGAGCATAACTAGAAATGGGCAGGGCATAGCTAGAAATGTGCGGCGCATAACTAGAAATGGGAAGGGCATAGCTAGAAATGGGGCAGGTCATAGCTAGCAATGGGCGGGGCATAGCTAGAAATGGGCGGGCCTGGGTAGAAATGGGCGGGGCATAGCTAAAAATGGGTGGGGCATAGCGAGAAATGGATGCCTCATTTGTGCAAGTCTAGTTTTGACTCTGATTTTCTTTTCCTAGGGAGGAAACTGTTGTCAAACAGTGGACAGTTCACAAATGAAGACCTCGCACGGCCGATTTCCGAGATGATTATTCTGGAGATATCTGAATGGGCCAATAGTCCATTTAACATCTTGAAGAACAGCGCAGCCAATAGCGGTCTACTAGTTGAGTGGTCATGTGATACATTCAAACTAAGCAGATTATACAAGTAAGGTTACACGTTATGGTGGCCGTGTCAAGCCCATGTTAATAACTCTGTTAATCTTTTAATGGTAAAATTTGGTCGAGAAAATCTAAATATTTCCCTTTTGAATGTCCTTTTGCATGGAAAGAGAAAACTGTTTTTGAAAATTTACCACTGATCATTCCTGTAGTAAATTTTCAAATTGAGTCTTCTCTTGCTCTGCAAATATTCTTTCCACAAGACCACTTCAGCGGCCGGTTTTGGTCGGCATAACCAGTAAAAGGTTAATAATGATAACATGATTTAAAATGTAATACATATTAAGACTTTCTCTGATGAATTCTCCATGTCTCATTTTCAATGCAACCATACAAGAAAACTAGAATATTTTGAAATTTATTTGACTGGAAGACAGCAGCAACGGCTTCTAGTGAAATTAATTTCAAAATATTCAACAGAATATGTTTTATATAGTAAAGAATAAACTTTTTAGGGATTTACCGGTGATAGGGATATGGCTAACTTTATTATGGTTTCACTTTGTGGCTGTGTGTCATTAGCGCAGTACATATGTCTAGTTGCGTGCATAAATAATCCATGCTAAAATTAGGAGGAACCATGGACTCATAATTATGAATTGTGGTGTTTCCATGCTAGATTTTGTAGGTATTTCTGTGCAAAAACTTATAAAACTAGTTCGTATTTAACAATCATACAAGACTTTTAGGGGTCACATGGGACCCACTACCGCTACCTTTGGGGGGTGGGGGGTCCCAAGTTGCATTTTGGCTGTATATACCTCAAAAGGACCCTTATGAGAATCCCTGAGCACTCTGATTTTTGTTATCCCCTCCACTAGATGCAAAGGTTATTGCGAGCATGGAGTTCTTGTTGTTGTTCTTAAGACATTTTTCAATAACTCTGCTTCTACTCACGCGATCTTGTCCAACGTTGTCTGGATGTTTTTCCGTAGGGTCGTGAAGACGTGCCAATTTTCGGTGTCAAATGCTAAAATGCAACAGCAATGGCTTTCATCAACATTGTTTCAATAATAGACATTTTTTACATTGAGGTAACCCAATGGAGGAATCCAGTTTTAGCTATGCCCCGCCCATCTCTAGCTAAGCTTCACCCACACTTCACCCAATTTGGGATCAATCGATCCCATAACTCTCTAATTATCAATTTCTATATGGCAGCAACAGGGCCCAGTCAAATTAGTTTCAAAATATTCAACATGTTTATTAAATAGTAAAACATACAATTCTTACAGTGCTTAGACCATCATCAATTATGCATTCGTAATGAACTCATCTACGTCATTTATGACGTTATATGATGGATGAATAAACTGAAAAGGTCCATTGAAAAATACATCAACAACATGGGTATTGGACAAATTTGTCCTTGTTCTTGTTCAGTTTTGGGAAGTTTCACTCTACAGCATAATTAAAAAATAACTTAATATCGTTCTACAACAAAAACATGTTAGTTTAACTTAGTACAATTTAGAACAAAATATAAGAAATGTTCGGTTAATTATTGTTGTGTTACATTGTTTCTGCACTGTACAGCGGGTGTTGTATGTTTGCAGATGTACCATGTACATTCAGAAGATTTTCCAGGCGACTGCTATGGAAATGACAAAGAAAAGAGCATGTGATTGTGCCGCTTTTTCCATACTCTGCAAGCTGTACAAAACTCAAACCATCTTACAGGTAAGACGCTTAGCCCCTTCACCGATGAATTCCCCATATCTCATTCTCAAGGCAGCTATACAGGAAAACTGTTGCATATTTTGAAATTAATTTGACTCGAAGACGGTCAAATTAATTTCAAAATATTCAACAGAATAAGTAATTATAGTAAAGAATTAATTTTTTCAGGGATTTGTCGGTGAAAGGTTTAATCTTATAATGGAAAAGAAAATCAAAATATTTGATTATTGAATGTCCGTTTGCAGGCCAAGAGACGACTAAATTTGTTGAAAATTTGTGAATGGAGCCAGGCATTACAGTTGTAGATTTTTTTTAATACTTCTTTGGGTCTGCAAGTTGATATTGCTCAAGAGGACTGCAAAGGGCATTTTCTGACCATCATGACTCATAAAGGGTTAACATATATAAGTTGTATATGAGCCACTGCATTAGTGGGTAGTTTTATTTGCTTATAACTTATTAAAAAATTATATATATATTTAGTGATTTTTATACACCCGCTTTGAAGCGGGATGTGTTATGTGATGGCGCTTGTTGTCCGTCCATCTGTTTATTTCATGTCCAGGCCATATTCTGAAGAGTTTTGAACTTGATTACAATTTCTTTTTCGGTGTATATATTAGATGAAAACGATGTGTCATGATTTTGTTTCAGAAAATATCCATTCATGTTCACCAAAGTTATCTCCCCGGAAAGCTTAAAATTCATCGAAAATTTTGTGCCCGGGCCATATTTCAAAGAATTTTGAACTTATGATTTTATCAATTAAATCCCAGTATGTGTTTTAAACGTTTAATAGCTAAATTTGCTCTAGAAAATAAAAATATTTGCTTATTGAATGTACATTTGCAGGCTAAGAGAAGACTATTTGAAAATTTGCTACTAGAATGACTGGATCGGTTATCGAGCCAATCATTCCTACGATAAATATTTAAAAATATGGACATTCCTCAAGACTTCTGTAACATAAGGCTGCGATGATTCAGCGATGAATTGGGATACGTTCCCCGTATCGTGATATGTGATTCACTTTACAAGAATCGTGATACATCTAAAAACGTTTCATACTTGAATTTGTGTTTAAACTTTAGTGAAAGAGTGGAGATGGATAGTTTTAATGCCTATATTTCATATTACTACAAGTAACAGTCCAACTAATGCGTTACTATGTGCTGTGGCATACTACTGCTTGTACAGATGCTGTTAGTAAGGAAATATAACATCAAAATGGGATTATGTATTTAAAGGCATACATATTGTATAGAGTTATATATTGCAGTAAGCATCGTATCATGGCTTAGTGTATCGTTGCAGCTCCGGGGTAGAGGCTGGTTTTGGGCGGCTTCGCCATGAAAGGGTTAACCCTTTAGGCATCGAATTTGTTAATGAAAATTTTAATTTTCTCATAGAAAATGTCAATTTGCAGACCAAGAGAAGACTATTTTAGAAATTTTTCCCCTAGAATGGCTGGCTCGATCATCGGATAATAAGTGGAATTTCAAAATTACAAGAAGCTTCTAAAATGAACACTGCACTTATTTCTTGACGTTTCTTATACCGCAGACACTAGGACCAGGTGGGACAAGCCTCTACAGCAGGCCTAGAAATTAACTTTTTTAAATTGTGATCCATACGGATCAGCACAGCAGAAAATTCACAGATCCCTGGAATTTTAAACTGATCTGTACTGTTATAGCTGTAGAACTGCACAGAACATAAAATTAATTAAATGTTATGAATGCACAATTTCAACCATATTGTTAGGATAATTAATCGTCAAGAAGTCAAAATTTCCTTACATAATGTCCATTTGCAGGCCAAGAGAATACTATTTTAGAAAATTTACCATTAGAGTGACTGGCTCATTTATCGAGCCAGTCATTCCAGTGGTAAGTTTTCAAAAATAGTGTTCTCTTGACCTGCAAATGGATATTTCTCAAGACCACTGTAAAGGCTATTTTTGGTCGGCTTGACCACTAAAGGGTTAAAACACCAGAGATTACAGCTGGATCAGTTACTGTCCTAAAGCAGTGATATGTTAATGATCCGTGTGCGAAAAAGGCCTACGGATCACGGGATCAGTGGTTAATTTCTAGCCCTGCTACAGGGGAGGGATTAAATAATCATAATACTTAAATGTGGATTTTTTGCCTTTCTTATACCGCAGACAATTGGACAAGATGGGGCAAGTCTCTTTACATGGGAGGGAATCTGTGAAGGAGCACGTGATTGGTTTCCACCCGATGATAACCCAGACTTGCCAGATGTTTATCAGTTATCTATAGAGTGTGATGACACCAAAGGTCACCAGCCAGTGACATACCCTAAAGAAGCTCTTTATGCCTGTGTTATGTTAAAGAAGCACATTGAGGACAAAGTCGACTATTTGAAGGTTTGTTTTTAACCCTTTCAAACCGAAAGTCTTAAATCGAAAATTCATTTCTAGTTTAGTAAATATTAAATATCAAATTTAATAATTTTGGAGATATTACTGGATATCGCAGCATAATGTTCCTGTCAAATTAGATTCAAGATATTCAACAGCATACATGCCATTGTGTAATTATTAGCTCACCAGGCCTTAAAGGCCAAGTGAGCTTATTCTCGGTCTGGCATCCGGCCTTCAACTTTTCCTTTAAACGACTTCTCAAGAACCACTTGGCCAATTTCAATTATATTTGGCAGTAAGCGTCCTTATGGCAGTGATATCCAAGTTTGTACAAATGAAGCTGATCGGCCAAATATCATCTAGATCGAAAATGATTTCTTCAGAAATGCTTAGTGAGATCAGGCAAAAATTTGGGAGATATGATTAGGGACTTTAGGCCATTAAAGTTTGTTCAAGGGAATTTGAGACATAAAGAAACATGGCCGCTGTGAACTTGTCACAATTCTGGTCAACTCCTATACTACTACTTATAGCTGATGATGGCCTTTCTAGTTGGAATGCCTATGTTTCAGGTGAGCGATTCAAGCCCGTTGGGCCTCTTGTTTAAGAATAATTGTGATTGCTCAATTAATCAACCTGGGTATAAATTACCCAGATATATCTACAAAAGTATATAGGAATGATGAAAGCTGCAATGGTCAGGGGCACCAGAAGCAAATTTGATGGGCAGGTGCCACAAAAAGGGCACAAAGATCTGAAATGGGGTTTTCCCCCTCTAGTAGAAGGGTGTTCGGAGATACCAACCCACCCACCCAAGAAACACAAGAAAAACATTGAAAGGTGCAGGCTTAGCGAATCGTCTTCCTGCATTCTGAGTTTCCTATGATCCATATATAAATATTAGAGCAATGTTGAGTGAACTTATGTATTGTTTGGTCTCTTGTACCTATTCCCAATTCACATGATAGTGGGCAATGATCCTATGATGCCTGCTTCTAGTCAATTGGAAACTGACTAAGCGATGTTAGCCATCTCCCTGGGTGTGTACTGTGCATGCATACATGGTATGTGCGGGTGTGTGCGTGCGTGTGTTTAAGAGAGTAAGCGAGCGAGTGAGAGACTGAGTGAGCGGGTCGGTGTGGGTGGAGCGCGGTTGTCAGATGTGAGTGAGTGGGCGGCCGGGTCATTGTGTCTAAGTGCATGTCTACAAGATGGACCTGCGCAGTTTGCCTTGAAAAAATTTGATTGGCCCTTAGTTCCTAATTATATTTGCTAAATACGCCTTTCCCAGATAAATTGCTCAGCCACCAGATGACCCACATTGGGTGAGTATTGCACTAAAACACAACGCAATGCATCTTAAAGAGTTCGTAAACTACAATCACAAAATTATTGAAGTCATGCACCATTGATGCTCGAGCAAGTTTCTCTTATACTGCGAATGGAAATACAGTCACTGAGCAAAATATCAATGTTCGGAAGCTATCACATTAAAGAGTAAGTAAATTATAGGTTTTGAAATATTTTACGCAGTAGAAATTATTCATGATTATTGAATTTTTGAATCATATTAATGATTTAAAAAATAATTGCGATTTAGGATTTAATCACATAATCGTGTAAGCCTATAATATGTGTCTATATTTTCAGGATATTAAACTTGATAGGAATGTACCCTTGCCTGAGCAAAGGGTTATCCTTAAATATGTTGGCAACCTCGGGTTTCGGTGCAAAGAAAAGGGTTCAGAGACTCTGTTCAGTCCAAAGCTGTCAGTGGCGGAAATTGTTGACATCGTTAAAGAAAGTCCTACGCGTAGTGTGGGAAAGTAAGTATCTGGGTATCAAAGATAGGCTAGATACAGTACAGCTCAGAAGTAACTCAACATGTTTCCAAATAAAATAAAATGGTACTGTTGAATTTTTTAACATAATGGAGGATTCCAGTTTCTCAGTCAATCATGATGTCATAATCAACTACATCACATGTAGGCTGATCTCATAATCAATTATGTCATGAATGACAGCTAAGTTTGTCATGAATGCATAATTGATGATGGACTAAACAATGTTGTCACTGGCCACTGAAGTCATCTTGCTGAATGGATAGTTGCAGGGCAAGAGATTATTTTTGGAAATTTACCACTGGAATGAAGCTATTTGCTTATTGAATGTTCATTTGCACGCCAAGATGAAACTATTTTTGAAAATTTGCTATTGGTATTACTGGCTTGGTTATCAAGCAGGGCATTCCAATGGTAAAATTTTTTTAAAAGCCTTTTTGCCCTGCAAATAGACATTCCTCAAGATCACTACAGAGGCCGGTTTTGGTTGGCTTGACCGTTACACAATATGGACTGTGATGTAAATAATAACACAGCATGCAGCCCACATACACTAGTGAACCAGCCGAGATGGTTGTGAGTATTCCACCAGAACTAGCTTCTTGAAAATCGTCATTGTGAAAGAGACTAATCTGATCTAACAAGGATGAAATAAAATTTACTTTTTTCAGATATCGTTTGCTGCGACTGGGCAATGAGTTTGTCTCGTCATCATTTAAAAGCGTGCTGGGTATTCCTCTTGTAGATGACCCTACTGCCGACAAGAAACCTATGGTCAGTGCTTGATTCTGTGTTCTATGTTAACTTAATCAGTGGGGTCAACCTCTTGAAAAGATTCACCATGTATAAGATTTCCGCCTTTGCGATGTGGTTAGGAGTGGTCGTAGACTGGATGTGTCCGAACTGTGTGTGCATGTGAGAGCTTGTGAGTGTGAGCAAAAATAAAGAAATTGTAGGTCATCAAAGACATGGCCAATGTATGTAGTATTGCATTGTATATATATATACCTTTATTATACACCTATATATATTAGCCAATGAAATGGCTGCATTCCTATCTCGTGACCATCCAATAAAAAGGGTTTTTATTGGACTCTAAAAAGTGTTATTCGACTCTGCTAAAAGTGTTATTGGACTCTCGAGGCTATTTGTTATGTCATAATAATTTTACGTCACCGTGGTTTATGACAGTTGTATCAGAATTGTTACATCACGCAAACATTGCGTCATAATAGTATTACTCAATGTGGTATTAAGTCATAAATGAATTGCTAACTCATATTGTTCGCACTCTACATTTGGTAAATAGTAAATTCAACGAGCAAGTTGCTTTGAATCGTTTATTTTCAAATTATTTCAATATAAAGGTATTTAATAAATAGATCATTTAGCATTTCCGAGTATAATATGGATTTGTTATTGTACTCATCCAAACGTTGTGTTTAAACATCTGTATTGACCTCGATGCCTTTGGCGTCTCCGTCCAATACTGATTTTTAAACACAATGTGGACTCGTACAATAAAAATCTATGTTGTACTCGCAAATGTTAAATAATGTAATAGTATGTATCAGTATTATAATACAATGTGCATTGTAGGTTGTAAGTGGGTATAGATCAATAGAGCTTTTTCATTGCCATGAGTCTACAGTGTGGGAGTTAACTTTAATGGTTATTTATATGAATACCTGGCTATGGCCTAGCAGGTGAGTTAATACCTGTCCATTTAGTCTGATCCTCCTATTTTCTTCTTGAGGCAAATAAGAGGAAATATCAAGAAACAGAAAACTGCCTGTCTTGACACATGGCCAAAAGGTTGCACTGAATGATGCCCTGTTTAAATTTCATACTTGACAGCATCATGCAGTAAGATAAAATATAAACAAATAGATCGCTGATTTTCTGTAGAGACATGGCCAAGAGGTTGCACTGAATTGTGCCCTACTTGCTCTCCTAAGTGTCACTCAATTATAACACCTATGGAATACAATGAAATACAAATAAATAGATCACCGAGTCGCTTGAGAAACACTGCAAAGAGGTTGCACTGAATGGTGCCCTGTTTGCCATGTCATAAATTTCATCCCTGACAGCATCATAAAATAAGATGAAATATAGACAGGTTAATCACTGACTCTTGAGAATCAAAGCTACGTGTTTGCGCTGAATTGTATATGCGTCAAAACAGGTAGCTGCTGAAGTGTCAGGTGTGTAAGCTGACAGGAGACGACGCGATCTAGCTCAAAGGAACAGTACAAGGGGTTCTACTTCGAATAATACTTACCAGATGTACTATTATGATAATGTCTATTATCTAGTCTAGCTCAAAATAAACAATTAAAACTCTGCACTCTCCTGGTCCTGCCCATACTGTGTCCGGGAATTACCATAGCCCCAGGTACCGAGTCAATTCCCAATCACAGTCAGATTCGTCTATTTTGCTGACTTATTCAGTCGCATGTTCTAGGCTCTAAAATTTTTGCAAATTTAAACCGAATTAGCATTCTTTCAAGATATCCATTGCTGGCATCATGGAGGACAAAGGGAAAATCATCTCGGGGGCAGGTTGTATCAATCTAGAATTTATACATTCGTGCCGTAATGAATGATTGAATTTTCCTTAAATTGGTACATTGTTTTAAAATGGTAGCCATTGTTGGAGTCGGCCCGGTACCCTTTACTGTTTAAGCCTTATGTAGGTACTCGGGTAATTTCTCTTGCGACTCGGTTCCTTTCAAGATGGATGCGCTCTAAGCCAAGATGGCGGCGGCCATGAATTAGGTTTGCCTTCGCCTTGGCGTATCTATGCACTCTGTTGGTGCCGATCTTTAGTCTTCACTTCATTGATGAAGGTGTTTGTAGTGATCGGTACGTCTTTCTTGGTTATTTTAACGATTAGTTAATTTTCCAAGCCATGTTTATTAGTTTTCACTCTCAAAAATTTCAAATATTTCCTGCCTTAAAACTTGATTATCATTAATTTAAGAGAAAGTTAATGTTTTAAGTAATTCTATGATTACAATCAAGTCGTTGTGCGTATTTGCTCGTCACTCATGTCATGTGCAGCATTTTAATTCTTGCTTTGTGTTCGCAGAGGCCTAAAGGTCTGGACACCTTATGTACCAAATGCAATCGGTTCATGTAGCGGAGATTTGTTGGTCACCACTGCGTAGCTTGCGCGAAGTGCAAGGTGGGAAGCCCGTGCGATGTTTGCATGAAGTAGTCGTCGAAGTTGGTGGCGGAGTTCGACCGTGATTGGCGTGTGCGTCTGGACCGAATCGCGAGGGACAAGGCGGCCAAGACAGATCAGGTGGCCAACAGAGATTTGGAGGATCGCCTGAATGAGAGGATGGACTCGGCTTTGGGTGTCTTGGCGGCCCAGTTTAAAGCCATTTTGGAGTCCCTGCAATCCATTATCCCGTTGATGCAGACTGGTGCAGGGCTACCTTTCGGTGGTCCGATCAGTACTGCGGAGGGTGTTGCACCTGCACCTACTCTTATGTTGGCTCAAGAGCCGACGGCAGAGGAGGAGGAGCGTTTGCTCATGGAGGATTCCGGCATGCCGGATCTTTCCGTTATGGCTGTAGCCAGTACCTCCCAAGGTTCTCCTTCGGGTTATGTACAGGTTTGCCAGCTGGGTGGTGATGTCGACGTTCCGTCGGGCATTTTGTTCAGCCCGTGCTGCCGTTGGAGTCGTGTTTGATGGCTTCGGACGGTATCCCGGCGCCGGTGGCTACGGGCTCTGTCGGGTTTCCGTTGGCCACCATTGGTAATGCGGCTGTGATCACGGCTCCCGTGCTGGAGCCGATAGAGCTCAGTGAGTCCGTATCCGGCGAGTCGCTGGATACTGGAGCCGTAAGTGCACGGTCGGCGGGCATGGTTTACGCTAGTAAACAGGTTCGCAGTCCTCAGCATGGATCGTTGGTGTCTGCCTCGTCCAAGGGCGAGAAAGAAGATGAAAACGGCAGTCCCTTGTTGGATGAGTCGTCATTTTCCACCGAGGCTGAATGGGTGCAGGTCCTTGAATGGATGTCCGGCCATCTAGGGTTGGCATCAGATCAGGGATCTCAGCGCGATTCGGCGATGGAGCGGATGTCAGAGCGAGCGGCTAGCACTCTGTCCAGTGGCTCTTCGGCCATGCCTGCTCTGCCTTTGGATACGTTGACCTCTGACATGTTGGAGGTAGCGGCGTACCGTATGGTCCAGCCAGACTTTACGTTACCGAAGGCCCCGAAAGGGATTAGGAGTAGGGTCCGTTTTCCGGAGCTTTCCTATCACCAGTATACCCGGGTCCCACGGCTTTCCGTCAGGGAGAGGGAGGCGCTGAATAGGCCGTTGGCTGGCAAGGCTAAGGGACGTTCTCGTCCGTTAGTTTCCCAGACTAACAAAGATCCGTTCAATGAGCTGACCCTCATTGAGGATGCGGCGCGGGCTGCCATGGCGGCCCTCTCGCACAGTTGTACCCTGCAGGGTATGCTGACCTGCGCGGCGGAAGGTGGGGTAGTGCCAGAGGCTGCTCCCGGAATTATCCGGGACACCATGCGCCTATCTCAAGATTGCCTCACCAGGGTGATCACGAGATCATTGGCTGAGCGACGGAGAATGGTCCTCGATTTTGTAGAACCAGGACCTGAGATGAGGGCTGCGTTATCTTCCGCACCATTCATTGGTCCAGGCTTGTTCGGCGGCTCGGCACGGCAAGCCTTATCCAAGGTCGCTTCAATGGTCGCGGAGCAGGAAGTAGTCGGCAAGTCATGGATCGCCCTTCCGTCCTTCTGGCCGTGATGCCCATCGGCCATCCGGCTCTCACGGTCCTGGTCGTTCGTCTTCATACAAGTCCTCTAGTAAGAGGCCGTATGAGGAGGACAGGAAGGGTGGCGGTTTGGGCTGCGGCGGCTACCGTAAGGATAGCCGTGGCGGCGGTTCCGGACCGTCATTTGCCACGAAACCACGGGGTGGCCGTGGGGGACAGTCCTGATGGGTTTCCGGCGGGATCCGCTCTGGTAACAACAGGAACGAGGGGGAGTCGAAGATCTTCACCTAGGCGAATTAGCGGCGTCTCGTACAACATCGATCGCGAGTTGTGTGCAGATTCCTTCCATCGGAGGCAGACTGCAACTGTTCTCAGACAAATGGGAACAGGTCGCGCAAGATTATTTGGTCTGTCAATGGTTGAGAAACGGCTACGCTCCGGACTGGCTCATCCGTCAATCGTTAGTTCCGTTAACTTCGACTCCAGTATGGACTCCCGTTCCAAGGGAATCCGATCATCTAGAGGCCATTTGCTCTGAAATCGAAGGTCTTCAGCAGAAGAATGCGATTCATTTAGTCCGCAATCAGTCATCCCCAGGCTTCTATTCAATGAAACGCACCGGAGGGTGGAGACCGGTTCTCAATCTAAAACCGCTAAACAAGTTTATTCTGTCACCAAAGTTTCAGATGGAGACTGTAGAAGCAGTGATGTCGGGATTGAGGAAAGGCATGTGGGCACTGTCGATAGATCTGAAGGATGCTTATTTTCCTATTCCAATGTCAATTCCTTTTCAGAAATACCTTCGCTTTGCGTTCCAAGACAATGTTTGGGAATTCAATGCGCTTCCATTCGGCCTGACCACAGTGCCGAGGGTCTTCACAAAAGTGCTCCTCGCCATGACTTCTTATCTTCGCAGGAGAAACATAGCTGTTCATACTTACATAGACGACTGGCTGCTGAAGGCGGGGAATCCAGTCACTCTGGGCAACAATCTTCAGGTAGTCCTAGCCTTACTAAAGGATCTAGGATGGATTGTGAATCTAGAGAAATCAGAATTGACTCCATCCCAGGAGTTTGTTTATCTGGGAATATTTTTCAATCTCAGGGACGGCGTAGCTTTTCTGGCGGAGAGCAGGGTCAGGAGCCTGATTGCAGTTTTGGAGTCAATTTCTCTAGGAGCCTATCTGACGGCGCGCCAATTTCTCAGGATACTGGGTTTACTAGTGTCTCTGGAGAAAGTGGTGCCTTATGCGGCACTCAGGCGCAGGCTGATTCAGATGTATTTAATGTCGTTCTGGTCTCAGAAAACGGATCCGTTGTCTCTGAGAATTCCAGTAAAAGAACCATTGATATTCCATCTTCAGTGGTGGTTATCAGAACAGAATCTCATGCGAGGTGTTCCTCTACAATCTCCTCAACCACAGATATCCATCTTCACAGATGCATTGACGATGGGTTGGGGAATGGTATTGGACAATCGATCAGTGTTAGGGGAATGGGATCGGACCAATGCGCAGAAACATATCAATGTTCTCAAACTATTAGCGGTGGTATTAGCACTTCGAAAGTTCGAGAATTGAATTCAAGACAAGATTATCCTATTAAGGACAGACAACTCAACAGTGGTGTCCTATTTGAACCGCCAAGGCAGAACGAGGTCACCAGAGTTGTGCATGATGATTTGGAACCTTGTGCTGTGGTGCCAAGAGAGGAATATTATTCTTCAGGCAGCACACATTCCAGGAAGACTGAACATCTTAGCAGATGCACTCAGTCAAAGGATGGTTTGTCGTCCAACGGAATGGCAGCTCAACCAATCGGTAGCAGAGTTTCGTTTCAAACCAAATTTGGATCTATTTGCGATACGTGTCACCGATCCCGGACCTGCTAGCCTTGGCAGTAGACGCACTGGCGATGAGTTGGAAAGGAATGTTAGCATATGCGTATCCTCCAACGATTCTCATCCCAAAAGTTCTGGCAAATATAAGAGAAGGGGTATGCCAAGTACTACTGATCGCCCCTCATTGGCCAGGCCGATCTTGGTTTACGGATCTGCTGGACCTTCTGGTCTGCAATCCAATCCCTCTTCCAGAACGAAGGGATCTAATCACTCAGAACAAGGGTCTGTGTCTTCACGACAGACCGGAAATGTTCAAATTGACTGCATGGATGTTGTCAAGCAGCGTGCAATTGAGGGTGGCTTTTCTGAGCAAGCAGCGAAGTTTGTCGCTTCAGCCAGAAGAGGGTCAACCACCAAAACATATAATTATAGAATCAACAAATTTGCAGAATGGTGCCAGGGAAGAGATATTAATCCCTTGTCTGCATCTGTTCAACACGTAGCAGATTTTATCTGTCATTTATACGAAGTTGGCAAACTTGTACCTTCAACCCTAGCAGCATATAAGTCTGCATTGGCTTCAGTCGTTCCCAGTCTGGCCATTGAAGGAGTGAAGAATGACACTTTAAATGAAGTTATTAAAGGAATGAGCAATCTGCGACCTAGACAGCCAATTCCTATCCCAGCATGGAATCTACCTCTTGTTCTACAGGTTTTAGGGCATGCTCCCTTTGAACCGATTAGATCTATAGATATTAAACTGTTAACTATTAAATCAGTTTTCTTGGTTGCAGCAGCATCGGCGAGAAGGAGAAGCGAAATTCATGCATTATCTGTCGAACAAGACCATTTTGTCGTCACGGGTGAAGGTTTAAGACTACTTCCACGTCTTTGTTTCCTGGCAAAGAATCAGTCACTTAAATATCCAGGTCAACCGATCAATTTGCCAAGTTTAGTCAGACATGACCCAAACTCTTCTGCTTGGTATCCTGTCAAATGTCTGAAAATGTATAAGAAACGTACTGAGGAGTGGAGAGATGACCCGAAATCGCTGTAGTTATGTCTCAAAACTCCTCATTTGCGTGCCTCGAAGGATACTATTTCTCGTTGGATAGTTGACGCTATTCAGATGTCTCACAAAATTGCTACAGGAAAGCAGATTGATCGTGTGAACACCCATCAGGTCCGAGCATTAGCAGCAGCATCGGCCCTTTTTAAGGGTGTCTCATTAGAGGAGGTGATGTCTGTGGCACAATGGCATGCAGAGTCGTCATTTACTGATTTCTACCTTCGCGACATCTCCAGCGCACTTAATCCGGTAGCCATCGCCAATTTGTCGAACGTTAGTTAAGCCACATCCGACCACCACTTCACAAACATCGCACGTTACTTCCTCCTGCACTGAGCAAGAGCCATGCACATGACCAGTGAACGACCGTGGATTGGGCCGAGCTCCTGGGATGATCAAGAAAGATCAAGCACTCAAAATGGTGAGTGTTTAGATTAATTAAGTGACTAAGAATATATTAATATTTACTTACAGTCGAAATATCAGACTGCTTAAGTAAATAGTCTGATATAAGAGTATACTTATCCTCTCAAACGGACATTAGACTCATTCCAATTTGAAAACTTAATCGATATACTGATATTTTTTCAAAATTAGAAGTTGTAGTAGCTTCTTTGCACTCTACTGGACTGCCCTAGCTGAGAGGGTGAGCGCGGTCTAGACCATGGAAGTTTAGCACTCTATGAGTCAGATGGCAGAACCCAAGCGTATGCCAGGGTTCTAGTCTCTACACAACCTTCTCTCTTGGATGGTAGATGAGTGCTGGTTCGAGCCTCACCTCCTCCCACCAGTATTTCTTGGCTGTTGAAATCCGGAGTTTATCATAATAGTACATCTGGTAAGTATTACTCGAAGTAGAATAAAAAAAAGCATCCGCTTTTGTTTCTACGAGAATTCTTAATACTTACCAGATGTACTATGGCCCTGCCTCAGCCGCCCCGCTGAGGTGAGGCTGAGCTGCTTTCGCTGTTTGTCAAGGCAAATATAAGACGAATCTGACTGTGATTGGGAATTGACTCGGTACCTGGGGCTATGGTAATTCCTGGACACAGTATGGGCAGGACCAGGAGAGTGCAGAGTTTTAATTGTTTATTTTGAGCTAGACTAGATAATAGACATTATCATAATAGTACATCTGGTAAGTATTAAGAATTCTCGTAGAAACAAAAGTGGATGCTTTTTTGAGACAGCTCCGCACTCAACCCAATTGTTTTCTTTGTTACTTAATGCTTAGTCTGTTACTGTCAGCTCCAAAACTAAATATGAATGATCTGAGCTCTGGAGCTCATTTCCGTATATACCCCTTGGCCGGGGGATCATGTGGTGAAATTAGCCCACTATCGCCAATAGCTGCCAAACCGGCAATCAAACTGCTAATTATTTGCGGTATCGGGCAGTTCGGGGTTTTGATGCCAAGTGTGGTTTTGGTGTTTTGGCGTCAAGGTGGTCCTTGGTGGCTTTTTGGGGGTGTGTGGGGATCAGGGTGGTCCTTAGCAGTTTGGGAGTCAAGATCCTTCTGGTCAAGGTGGTCTCTGGCGGTTTTAAGGGCAGGGCAGCCCTAAGCAGTTTCATAAATTGTAAATTCATCAAAGACATACAATTCGTACACTAATGACACCTTTCAATTGTCATGATGGAGCAAGTCATTCCAGTGGTAAAGTTTCAAAAATAGTCTTATCTTCGCCTGCAAATAGATATTCCTCAAAACCACTGCAGAGGCTTGACCATTAAATGATTTTAAATGTTTTTCTAGAAGCGCTATTATAGTACCTTAGAATCCTGCTATCATTATTAGCTTGCCTGTTACAGTACCTTAGAATCCTGCTATCATTATTAGCTTGCCTGTTACAGTACCTTAGAATCCTGCTATCATTATTAGCTTGCCTGTTATAGTACCTTAGAATCCTGCTATCATTATTAGCTTGCCTGTTACAGTACCTTAGAATCCTGCTATCATTATTAGCTTACCTGTTACAGTACCTTAGAATCCTGCTGTCATTATTAGCTTGCCTGTTATAGTAGCTTAGAATCCTGCTATCATTATTAGCTTGCCTGTTACAGTACCTTAGAATCCTGCTGTCATTATTAGCTTGCCTGTTACAGTACCTTAGAATCCTGCTATCATTATTAGCTTGCCTGTTACAGTACCTTAGAATCCTGCTGTCATTATTAGCTTGCCTGTTACAGTACCTTAGAATCCTGCTATCATTATTAGCTTGCCTGTTACAGTACCTTAGAATCCTGCTATCATTATTAGCTTGCCTGTTACAGTAGCTTAGAATCCTGCTATCATTATTAGCTTGCCTGTTACAGTAGCTTAGAATCCTGCTATCATTATTAGCTTGCCTGTTACAGTACCTTAGAATCCTGCTATCATTATTAGCTTGCCTGTTACAGTACCTTAGAATCCTGCTGTCATTATTAGCTTACCTGTTACAGTACCTTAGAATCCTGCTATCATTATTAGCTTACCTGTTACAGTAGCTTAGAATCCTGCTATCATTATTAGCTTGCCTGTTACAGTACCTTAGAATCCTGCTATCATTATTAGCTTGCCTGTTACATTACCTTAGAATCCTGCTATCATTATTAGCTTGCCTGTTACAGTAGCTTAGAACCCTGCTATCATTATTAGCTTGCCTGTTACAGTAGCTTAGAATCCTGCTATCATTATTAGCTTGCTTGTTGCAGTAGCTTAGAATCCTGCTATCATTATTAGCTTGCCTGTTACAGTAGCTTAGAATCCTGCTATCATTATTAGCTTGCCTGTTACAGTACCTTAGAATCCTGCTATCATTATTAGCTTGCCTGTTACATTACCTTAGAATCCTGCTATCATTATTAGCTTGCCTGTTACAGTAGCTTAGAACCCTGCTATCATTATTAGCTTGCCTGTTACAGTAGCTTAGAATCCTGCTATCATTATTAGCTTGCCTGTTACAGTAGCTTAGAATCCTGCTATCATTATTAGCTTGCCTGTTATAGTACCTTAGAATCCTGCTATCATTATTAGCTTGCCTGTTACAGTACCTTAGAATCCTGCTATCATTATTAGCTTGCCTGTTACAGTACCTTAGAATCTGCTATCATTATTAGCTTGCCTGTTACAGTACCTTAGAATCCTGCTATCATTATTAGTTTGCCTGTTACATTACCTTAGAATCCTGCTATCATTATTAGCTTGCCTGTTACAGTAGCTTAGAATCCTGCTATCATTATTAGCTTGCCTGTTACAGTAGCTTAGAATGCTGCTATCATTATTAGCTTGCCTGTTACATTACCTTAGAATCCTGCTGTCATTATTAGCTTGCCTGTTACAGTACCTTAGAATCCTGCTATCATTATTAGCTTGCCTGTTACAGTACCTTAGAATCCTGCTGTCATTATTAGCTTGCCTGTTACAGTAGCTTAGAATCCTGCTGTCATTATTAGCTTGCCTGTTACAGTAGCTTAGAATCCTGCTATCATTATTAGCTTGCCTGTTACAGTACCTTAGAATCCTGCTATCATTATTAGCTTGCCTGTTACAGTAGCTTAGAATCCTGCTATCATTATTAGCTTGCCTGTTACAGTAGCTTAGAATCCTGCTATCATTATTAGCTTGCCTGTTACAGTACCTTAGAATCCTGCTATCATTATTAGCGTGCCTGTTACAGTACCTTAGAATCCTGCTATCATTATTAGCTTGCCTGTTACAGTAGCTTAGAATCCTGCTATCATTATTAGCTTGCCTGTTACAGTAGCTTAGAATCCTGCTATCATTATTAGCTTGCCTGTTACAGTACCTTAGAATCCTGCTATCATTATTAGCTTGCCTTCTACAGTAGCTCAGAATCCTGCTATCATTATTAGCTTGCCTGTTACAGTAGCTTAGAATCCTGCTATCATTATTAGCTTGACTGTTACAGTACCTTAGAATCCTGCTATCATTATTAGCTTGCCTGTTACAGTACCTTAGAATCCTGCTATCATTATTAGCTTGCCTTCTGCATTAGCTTAGAATCCTGCTATCATTATTAGCTTGCCTGGCCTGAAAAGTGAAGTGAGCATATGACATGGAGACCATCTGTCTGTCATCTGTCCGTCATCTGTCCATCAACTTTTTCTTAAAAGCATCCTCATTAACTGCTTAGCGTATTTCATCCTAATTTGGCTGGAAGGACCCTATGGGGGTAGGCCTATGTAGACAGAATTTTGATTACTCAATTTTTTGGTTGAAAACCGTAGATTTTTATGAAAATTTTACGGGAAATTGTCGAAACATTGCTTCTCATTATCCACTTTGTGGATTTCAACCATATGGTGGTAGGCTTCAGAATTTTGATTGGTCAATCTTTTGAGTAAAATTTCTTTTTTGAGACTACTTATTAAGCGCTTGGCGGATTTCAACTTAATTTGGTTGGAAGGAACCTATGGGACTAGGCTGAATTTTGATTCATCAATTTTTTGAGTAGCCATCTTTAATATCTGAAAAATGGCGGGAAGTTGTTTAAAACGCTACTCCTCATTAACTGCTTAGGTGATTTCAACCAGACTTGATTGGAAGGCCCTTCCGAACCTGAATACTGACTTTTTTATTACAGGACTTTCTGAGGCTCCCAGTGATTGCTTACTTATAAATATATATATATATATATATATATATATATATATATATATATATATATATATATATATATATATATATACATATATATATATATCTGGATATATCTGGATATATCTGGAGTCTCCAAGCTGTAATAATGTTGATTGCTATGAGCCCCAAAAGGATGACTGCAGTACGGCTCATAAATAAGTTAACAAGTTTCCAAAACAGAAATCAGGAACATATTAGTTAGTACAATTTTGAACACAGTGTTAGAAATTTTCTGTTGAATATTTTGGACTTAATTTGATTGGAAGCCATTGCTGCCTTAGGCAGCAATGGCTTCCAGTCAAATTATGTCCAAAATATTCAACAGTATGTTTTATTTCACTTTGAAAACTACTAAAGTTATTTCTGAGCTGTACTATATAAATTTCAAAGCCCATGATAATATCACTCGGTGTTATGTGGACAAATGCCAGGGAAGACTTCTAATGTATCTTCTGTATACAGCCATCTCTGGACTAGCTACATCCAGATTATTGTTAAAACAGCCAAGATGACATTCCAACAATCAGTGTCTCCAATGTCATCTCAATTTTAGGCATCCCAGAGACCCCACACCCTGAAATCTGGTTGAGCATCCCATGGACCCCATACCCTGAAATTTGATGGTCCCAAGCTGAAGTTTGGGAGTACCAAAGTGAAAGTTTGGGTTCCCACGCAGTGTTTCTGATCATGGCTTGGGTAATTGGAATTGGGAATTGGAATTGATAGTAATTTAATTCCTTTTGTCAGGAATTGGTAGGGAATTGGGGATTTGGTAAGTTTTGACGAATTGTACCGTAATTTCTCGACTAAAGGCCGCCCTCGAATATAGGACGCTGTCCCAAATTTGACCAAAATCCGCCCAAAAAACTCTTGTATTCAAGTATAAGACGCTGTTAGATTTAGAAAAAACGTACCTTTAAAAAATCGAAAATTGGTATCAAAAATAACCATCAATCCGGTCATGTTTAATGCATGACTAAAAATTATCATGATGTTAGAGAAATTATTAAATAGGACCGCCTAAATATCGTGTATCTTCAATAAAGATTGTTTATTACATCAAAATCAATATAATTTTGGCATAAAATGTCTCCTTGAAAACATCGAAATCGCGTGATAGAAATAGATTGTAATGGCTCTTTTGCATTTGGAGGCGCTGTGTGATCTTATGCGCTAACGGGAGTTGGTTATCTGGCTCTTCTGTGATTGGAGGCGCTGTGTAATCTTATGCGCTAACGGGAGTTGGTTATCAAACAGGAACGGGAACATTCAGTTCCTATCGCGCAATGATGATATATAGCAATTTCCGAGTTCCGAGTCCAGAATATTTATATCCGAGTACTCGCTCTAATTAGAATAAAGATCTTTTGCGATTGGAGGCGAATCAAGTGATTTATACACGTATCTTTTCTCGACGCCATTTTATGTCAAATTCTGGATTAATTTTGATGTAATAAGTGATATTTATTAAAGAATAGGCAATATTTAGGCGCCCCAATTTAATAATTTCACTTCCGCTTGGTGTTTTTGGAGTATACATTAAACATAGTCGTCAGGCGGCGCGAATTGGCTAGGGTAACATTTAGTTCAATTTCCGTGGTATAATCTGTGACTTTTTAAGAAAAATTTCGACCCAAAAATGTGCGGAAGGAATGTTCTCGAGTATAGTACGCACCCCCCTTTCTAGTACATGTGTTTTGACCAAAAAACTGCGTCCTTTAGTCGAGTTTTAACGGTAATTGGAATTAATTACTTTGCTCAAGTAATTGGTAATTGACAATTCTTTTACCAATTACATGTACCGTAGGTTACTTTTATATACATGTTAGAGCTGGCCGATATTGGCTTTTAGAAGACGATAACGATATCTAGGAAAATATTGCGATATCACGATATGTCGTCTAGGCGATTGGGTTTGAGGATAAGGTGTATTTTAACTTGTCATACTTGCCACAAAAACCCAGCCCTCACCGTGGTCACGGCTCATACCACAAACAGATCAGCTACAACAATACTGATGAGTAGTAGTGTGGATTAAATTGATCTGCTGATTCCCGCGTGAATATTAACCAAGCATAAATTTGTATTTTATGCCATTCTCACCATTTTATTCAACTACATGTAGCTAACAAATTTGTTGTAAGACCGTCATTCGCCATTTGCAAAAGGGAAATCGTAAAGCTGAAATCTGATTGGCTAAAACGGAATTAGATCTACAGTCATGTTCGACTAGCCAAATATAGCACTGTTGAAATAATTTGTCCAATTTAACCTGATTAATGCGAAAGTAATTTGATGGAAAGTTGGTGTCACAGATATGAAAATCTTTCTTTAAATTATTTTCTAAATAATTAGCTGGTCTTATTTTGGGCGATTACATTTAACACATTCAGCATAGCAGTGCCTGTGGTTATCAATATTTGACCGACTAATACTTCCAAGCACTGTATTATAGAGGCATGTGTGAAGTGATTATAGTGTTGAACAGATGTTAAAAGGGATCCCATGGGACCCACTACCACAACTTTTGGGTCCAAATCCACATTTTGGGGTATATACTCTCAAAAGGACCCTTATAAGAATTACTGCTAACAATATGGCAGAAACAAAGAAATGTTTGATGTCATATAGACATGTAATATTATTCTCGAACTTGTCGTTAGATTTATAGTTATTTTGCAGGTTTGGAAGCCAGAAACTGTCAAAAGTAAAAATACAGCGAGTTCAAAGTCAAGTGGTAAATTTGGTAAGATACCCTTAAGTTGCTATGTCCTCCCAGACTTACCGTTTAAATCATTTGAAATACTTCTTAAGACATAGGAAAGAAATTTAGCCGTATGCTGCATCAGTTCTAATTTTCGATAATCCTTGCTTTAGCATTTTATCAAATATTGGATTACCTCCCTTGCTCTCTTATATACAGAGAGTGTAATCTGCATAAGCTGAGCAGTGCTGTTGTTTTGCGCCTCCAAGCTAGCTTCTGATTGGCTATTACACTTTTACCTTCATTATTAGCTCATCTGGCCAGAATGGTTAAGTGAATTTATGCGGACCATCCATCCACCCATTGTCCATCCATCTGTCTGTCAACTTTTGCGTTAAAATGAATCTCCTCCTAAACCACTTTGTGTATTTTAACCAAATTTGATAATATCATATAGTGGAACACTCCTGAACTTCTATTCAGACTTTTGATTGGTCAGTGTTTTCAGTGGCCATTTTGGATTTTTAAAAATGTTTTGGAATCCTTTAAAACGTTACTTCCTAAGGACTGGCCCAATTTCAACGATACATGATTCTATCTTAGCCAATAACAGCGCAAAATCTATAGACCCAGCACAGCCATACACATCCCCATGAGAAAGTAGTAGAAGTAGGTGCATTTTGCACAATGATAGCAGGTGAGAGTTGTCAGGTGCGTATACATTTGTTAAACTCTATTGGACTATGTAAATTTAAGGAGTGCAAGATGTACAAAACACGCTCCAATGACTTGTGTTTAAATACAGTTTGTAAGAATGGACCTTTCCAGTTTTAGCTATGCCCCGTCCATCCCTAGTTAAGCGCCACCCACACCGCGCTCGTGTTGGGATCAATCAATCCCTGAACTCCCTGACTATCAATTTTGAGAAAACTATGCAGGTAAGCTGTTGAATATTTAGAAACTAATTTGCTTGGGTGCTGTTACTGCCTATGGCAGCAGCGCCCAGTCAAATTAGCTTCAAAATATTCAACAGAATGTTTATTAAATAGTAAAGACATAAAACTCTTACAATGTGTCAGACTATTAAGCATTTAAGATGGACTAAATCTAGTTATGGCGCTGTAATTGATTATAACGTCATCCTACACATCACATAGTTGATTATGATGTCATATAATGGAAAGGTTCATTATACATACATGTCATTGATTGTGGGTCTTTCTTAGCGTGTGATTTCATCACTTATAAGATAAAGAGGACTTAATAAAAGAAAGCAAAGCGAGATGGTTATATATCATCACTATGCAGGCTGCTTAAATTGTTCATCATGGTAGCAGCCCAAACAGATCTTGTATTTTGGTTGTGAATTTTCTTAAAACAAAGCATTAAATTAGTTTGGTTTAATCTTGATTATAGCGATCCTGAACACTGGTTTAGACAAATATTTTCTGCAGCAGAATTTACCACTCAATTCTTAGCTTAGAGATAATGGAGTGCATACCTGGTGTGTTAACCATCATGCAGGGACCAAATTGATCAATTCACCAATTAGTCAAATGCTAGTAAAATTGAGATCTGGATAATAAAAAGAAGGCTAGGGTAAATATTTGGTTAATGATTAAAATATTATCATACATAGTTTCTAGCTATTAATTTTGAAGAGCATGTTAAGATAAATATTGATGAGCTAATACTTATATCATGTTTTAAATGTGATCAAATAAACCCTGAAATCCTAATATCTCAGATTAAACCACACATATAGGTCAGCTGTTGTTTATATTGAAACTAATTTGACTGGAAGCTGTTGCTGCCTTAGGCAGCAACAGCTTCTCGGCAAATTAGTTTCAAAATATTCACCATAATCATGTATTAATAGTATGAAGTGGTGAGTTGAAATGGTTACATGGGCTAAAACATGTCAGATTTGTCTAAGAAAAAGTATAGTTGGCTAATCTATTGGCTAAGAATTTGTGAAAGCAAGGTCTATCCCTGCCATCATGAAATTGTATACACCCAATTGATCACAATGACAGCAGCTAAATTTAATCAACTTTGAATTTTTTCCTTTAGTTAAACTTTGTTCCATTGCATGTCAAAGCATATTCTATTACTGATGACCAAACCTGTGATAGCCAATCAGGAGGTAGCAGGGATTGCAGAACATTAGGACTGATGTAGCTTGTAGTTACATATCTTTGCTATGTCAATAGAAGCATATTCAAATGAGTTCTAAGTGTTTTAAACGATAAGTGTCACGGGAGTAATAAATGATAGACCAGCCTGGGGGGGGGGGGGGTTTATTCACCTGCCTGGAAATAAATCATGAATTATTTTTTATGTAAAATGTTTATTTACTGATTGTTGGTAAGTATAACAGCCTTAGGAAAATTTCCATTTTCAAGCGATGATTTTGGGTATTATATGACATTAGTTTGATTGGTTTAGCTTTTTGGATGTCTAGTGATGGGATTTTCACAAAAGCTACAACTTTTTAGCTAAGGTAGCTTGACTAAGCTGATATGTCTCAATGAATCCCACTCCTCATAAATGGTAAGTATAATAGATTTATGCAAATTTTAAAGCATTTCTATTCTCAATGGATCACTTTGGCTATTATATGATGTTAGGTCAATTGGTTTAGCTTGTTGGACTTCAACAAAACCTACAGCCTTTTAGCTGAAGCGGCTTATCCGTGAGCTTACCTATAGCAAGGATGACACCCCTCCTCCCACCTTTAGAATTGGTAAGTATAATAGATTTAGCTTTTCCATTTTCATTGTATCATTATGCCCTCATATAGATATATGGATATATAAAGCATTTGCTTTTTCCATTCATTTGTTTATCCAGAAATCAAGAAATTTTGGCTATATGGTGACCGTGTGGTCCACGAGAACCCAATGGAGGAATACAATTTTTAGCTCTGAACCACCCATCTATAGCTAAGCTACACCCACACTTTGCCTATGTTGAGATCAGGTCATCCCTGCACTCTATGAATCTCAATTTCCAGAAAACTATATAAGTAAGCTGTTGAATATTTTGAAATTTGACTGCGCGCAACAGTGTGCAGTCAAATTAATTTCAAAATATTCAACAGAATTTTTAATAAATATTAAAGACATACGAGTCATACAACTTGACGGACTATTAAGCGTTTATGATGGACTAAATCACTTCATTCATGACATAATTGATTATGACGTCATATGATTGACAGATAAACTGGATTCCTCCATTGGTTGTGTTGTCAAAAGGTCAAATATAAAGGTTACAGTGACCCAATTAATGAAATTGGTAAACATAGCCAGATGATAAACTCTAGTTCTACTAACGGATATTCACCAACCTTGGCCTTTGTGTTGCCTATGGCATCCAAAAAATCCTATTAATTTTATGATCAAAAGGTCAACAGTCAAGGTCACAGTGGCCCAGTTAAGGAATTGCGATTACTTTTAAAATGCCCTTTATGGCTGAGTGAATGTCATCAGTACAGTGCATACTTGCATACATAAATAAACATGAACACAATATACTGTGTCAATTCACCTTTCCAGTTTTAGCCATGCCCAGCCCATCACTAGATAAGCTCCACTCACACAATTCGTACAACAACACATAGCCCGTCTTCAACTATGCATTCGTAACATACTTATGTACGTCATAATGACATCATTGATTGTGATGTATGATGGATGGATACAGTGGAAAGGCAAATTTCCTATCACACTGTACTGCTAGACAATCATCTTGCTACATTGATCCATTTCATGATGGTGATGATGGAGGCCATAAATTTCAGCCATTTCTTGTTTTGCCTACCGTACTATATGAGATTAGTTGGATTGGTCTAGTTTGTTGAACTCCAAGTGTCTGGATTTCCACAAAAGCTACACCTCTTTAGCACATGGCGACTTATCACTAAGGTGACCTATCGCAATGAATCCACCTCTTTAGACTTGGTAAGTGTAATAGATTTATTCAAATTTTAAAACCTCTTCATTTTCAATTTTGCTAATATGTAACGTTAGTTGGATTGGGTTGGCTTGTTCGATGTTCAGTGACGGGATTTCCACAAAAGCTACAGCTTTTTAGCTGCGGTGACTTATCACTAAGCTTACCTTAAGCAATTATGCCATCAACTTAGAATTGGTAAGTATAATAGATTTATACAAATTTTAAAACATTTCCATTTTCAACGGATCATTTTGGCCATTAGATGACATTAGTTGGATTGAATTAACTAGTTGGATTGTTGAATTTTGTGTGATTTGGATTTCCACAAAAGCGACAGCTTCTTAGCCCAGCTAACTTATCCGTGAGTTTACCTTTAGCAATGATGTCACCTCCTTAGAATTGGTAAGTATAATAGATTTATACAAATTTTAAAACATTTCCATTTTCAACGGATCATTTTGGCCATTAGATGACATTAGTTGGATTGAATTAACTAGTTGGATTGTTGAATTTTGTGTGATTTGGATTTCCACAAAAGCGACAGCTTCTTAGCCCAGCTAACTTATCCGTGAGTTTACCTTTAGCAATGATGTCACTTCCTTAGAATTGGTAAGTATAATATATTTATGCAAATTTTAAACCATTTCCATTTTCAACGACATATTAGTTGGATTGGTTTAGCTTGTTAGATTGTTGGATTTCAAGTGATTTGAATCTCGACAAATGCTACAACTTTTTATCTGAGCTAACTTATCAGTAAGCTGACCTTTCGCAATGAATACACTCCCTGATAATTGGTAAGTATCATAGATTTATGCAAATTTTAAAACATTTCCATTTTCAACAGATCATCCTAGCTATTAAGTGACGTTAGTTGGATTCGGTTAGCTTGTTGAATTTTCAGGTACCTTGGTTTTTATAAGAGCTACAATTTAATGCCCCCTCCCATCTCCATCCGACATCCATCTGTTTGGCATAAACAATGATGGCACGTTTCTTTATTTCTGGACTGATTTAGAGTAAATCTGGTTAAAATCTTCAAATTGTCATCTAATATCAGTGTTCTGTAAATGGAGCTGATTAGCTGTCAAACGCCAGACATGCTGGGTCCTCTATTAATGTACTGTTTAACCGAGCCAGTCATTCCAGTGGTAAATATTCAGAAATAGTCTTCTCTTGGCCTGCAAATGGACATTTAATAAAGAAATATTTGAATTTTTTTTAGTTCGGTCATTGAAGAGTTGAATCATCACTTGCTCATGTGAGGATGCATTGAAGGCAGCAATGTCTTCCAATCAAATGGACCTTTCCGGTTTTAGCTATGCCCCGCCCATCTCTAGCTAAGCTCCACCCACACCTCGCTCACATCATCTGAGGTAATGCTACGGATGTTAGGTGATAGGGTGATTATGTTTGCGTTGGCAGATATCATGATTATCTATAAGCTGTCCAGATGTTACCATTGTAGAGCATTCCAGAAAGACTAGAAGGCAATGTTTCCCATAGCACAACATGCAACAATATCAGAGATTGTCCTCTTCCACCATTCCTCCCCACCACGCAGCGGGATGCTTTTGACACAGACTTCATCTGTGGCTGATAGGTGTACATGTGTAAATTCTGTCTTGGTTTCGGTCATGAAGAGATTCACATTCTTGAGCTGTTCTACAGCTATAGGAAGAAGGTCAACGAGAGGCTTCTTTTCCTTATCTATGAAATCTAAATCATCTGTATACTTCTGCATTGGGAGGCCTAGTGTAAATAAGGGGTGATTTCGTCTTGTGGAATGCTTCTGCACAGATGACAGGTTTGCAGCAAGGTATTGTGTAAACATCAACGGAGAGAAGCCATCTCCCTGTGGAAAACCGATGGAAGGCTTGAAGTATGCAGACTGCATATTTGTACTCATACTCTTGGCTTGGTATCTGCCAATATAGCAGGCTTATATGTCACATCTCATCGCCATTACATATAGTCTGATGTAGTACAGCCTGGATCTGTGATAGTTTGTGGCGTGGAAGGCCAGTAATAACGAATGGCTGTCTATGGCAGGATCCAATCTGTCATTCAAGTATCTGATATAGCCAATGGAGGAATCCAGTTTTGTCTATGCCCCCGGCCATCTTTAGCTAAGCTCCACCCATGCTTTGCCCCTGTCCGATCAATCAATCCCTGCACTCTGAATCTCAATTTTCAGAAAAATATACAGGTAATCTGTTGAATATTTTGAAAGTAATTTGACATGGTGCTGTGCCCAGTCAAATTAGTTTCAAATTATTCAACAGCAGGTTTATTAAATAGTAAAGACATACAATTCGTACAACCTGACTGACTATTAAGCATTTAAGACCGACTAAATCCAGTCATTCATGACGTAATTGATTATGAAGTCAACCTACACACGACGTTGTTTTTTAGGACATCATATGAGTGACTAACAAACTGGATTCATCAATTATGTTACTAGTGAGCCACAATGATGATAATGTATTTGTTATGAAGCTCGAGAAATCCAAGTGTACAAATTGTATGTCTTTGATGAATTTACAATTTAAACATTCTGTTGAGTATAATGAAACAAATTTAACTGGGTGGGGCAGGGTGGCCAGTCAGATTAGCTTCAATACATTCAACATTTTACCTGTATAGTTACCCTGAAATTGTGGTTCTCTGAATTCAGGCTGAAAAGTATATATAATGATCCCAAGACAGGCAAAATGTGGGCGGATCTTAGCTAGAGATGTGAGGGGCATCACTACCAATGGGTCCCTCTATCAGAGCAGGATCAATATAAAACTATAGCGAGTGAAACATGTAGGGCCACGATCAGTTGTGAATTTAACGTGACTATATATCAATAGTAGTCCACATGATTGGCAGGGCTCGATTTTAACACTAACCCGTTAACCCAAGGATAGTATAATTTCATACGGGTTAGTAAAACTACACCTGCACTAAACCGTCTGGGTTAGTAATGCTCTCAAAAGAGGAAATACAAAAAAACCACTTATACATTGTAATGTCATTATGTTCAGTACCCACCAAAAATTGACAAAAGAACAGATTTTCTGCTACCTTCAATGCTTTGTTGAATATTTTGAAATTAATTTGTCCGGAAAGCCGTTGCTGACAAATTAATTTCAAAATTTTCAGCAGCTTCTCTCTATGGTTGCCTTGGGAATGATTTTTATAGGGATCCATCGGTGAATGGATTAAAGAAGTGATAAGCTTTGAACATATAAACATTGGGTTGGTGAAATTTTCTGCAGGATAGAAAAATCAATGATGCACTATCCCATCTGGGTTTGTATAAAAAATCATTAAAATCTACCGCTGTGATTGGTAAGTATGATCATCCAAGTACAAAAGAGAGATCCGAGATTTGCTTTAGCCGACAAACATTGCCAAGTAGGTAATCAATGTGTAATTAGAAATATCTCCTTTTTCATTTAACCCTTTAACACTCATATCAGCCAAAAACAGCTTCTGCAGTGCTCCTGGGAAAATGTCCATTTGCTGACCAAGAGAAGAATTTTAGAAAATTTGCCACTGGAATGACTGGCTCGATAACCGAGCCAGTCATTCCAGTGGTAAATTTTCAAAAAATGGTCTTTTGGTCTGCAAATGGACATTTTCTATGAGAAAATTGAAATTTTCTTGAACTAATTCAAGGGTTAGAGGGTTAATCTATACAAATATTGATAACAGGATTCAGGGTTGGGAAGGGATATCTTTTAAGACAAACATTACATCTTACCACTCTGATGTTAATGTTCTATCTATTACTTTGTCAATAGCAAAGAAACTGGTGTACATTTTAAAACAATGTTGGTGGATGATGTTGCTGTCTATTACCCGATAATTTTCTCTTAGCGTGTTTGTTTGCTGAATTGAGCATTAATCAATTGAGTTATACAAATTTTTGAAATCTTATTGCTTCAACAATAATCATATAATTTCTTGCTTTTTCTCCTCAGTTGCCGAGGTACACACGAATAAAGATAAGCTGGAGGAAATTCACGGACCTCAAGTTTGTGATTGCCTCGAGAAACCGCTGTCGAGCTTTGTTATGTTCCTAAGGGAGGAGTCTTCGCCGATCCCTCGCACGCGGTCATTCTTTATTATCCACTCAAGCGCGTCACGAGGAGGATATTTATTAGAATGGAAATTGGTACCAGTGTATGACACATTCAGGTAAAAGGATAGTTGGTTATAAATAAGTCTTAGATTGCTAGCAGCGTGTATTTAACCCTTTCAAGAAGAAGCCGACCAAAAACCGGCCTCTGTAGCGATCTTAGGGAATGTCCATTTGCAGGCCAAGAGAAGACTGTTTTTGAAAATTTACCACTGGAATGACTGGCTCGATAACTGAGCCAGTCATTCCAGTGGTAAATTTCCAAAAATAGTCTTCTCTTGGCCCGCAAAAGGACATTCAGTAAGTAAATATTTTAATTTTTTTAACACGTTTAGTCGTTAATGGGCTAAAGTGAAATTAAAAATTTTTTTATTCTTAACCCTTTAATGGTCAAGATTTGTCAAGAAAATTTAAATCTTTGCATAATGAATGTCAATTTGCAGGCCAAGAGAAGACTAGTTTTGAAAATTTAACACTGGAATGACTGGCTCGATATGACTGGCTCTTTTATCGAGCCAGTCATTCCAGTGGTTAATTAAAAAAAATAATCTTCTCATGGCCTGCAAATGACCATGTCTAAAGACCATTGCTGCTTTAATTTCATCACACATCAGGATGCCGGATACAATAAATTATTCATAATGTATGATGTACTACATTCTATGGAATATATATTTTAGATTAATTTGATTGGAAACTTGCTTGTTTTTCAGAAATAAATATTTTGTTTGCCAGGAAATGAACATAAACTTTTTAAAAAAATGATGTTTGATTAATCAGCCTTACCAGTAAGGGGTAGATGGTATGGTGATCGAGTCTCTGCCTGTCTCAGTCTGTCTGCCAGTCAGTCGGCCGGTCAGTCGGTCTGTGCTCGATCTCTGTGTGTGTGTGTGTGTGTGCATGCGTGCGTGCGTGCCTGCCTGCCTGCCTGCCTGCCTGCCTGCCTGCCTGCCTGCCTGCCTGCCTGCCTGCCTGGAGCTGTATCTAAAAAACTAGTATTCCAATTTAGCTCTAATTTTAACACAACAGAGGAGCTTGCTGTGCAAGAGGATATCCAGACTTTGGCCGTGATAAGATAATCCGGATCTGGATCGGATCAAATTCTGGATATGTGGATATACTACTGGTCTCTCATTTGGCTCAAATATTAACATATGAAATGCACCCTACATTATGATTCCATAACTTTTGAGTGTGATCCAGGAAAATCTAAAAAATCTGACAAATTTGGAAAATCCAAAAATTTCAGAAAATCCTAAAACTTTTTACAATGTGACAAAGACGGAATGGCAAGAGCCTGCAATCTCTGATTGCTCTAGTTTAATTAATTTATAGAGTTAAAAGTTTGAGTTAAATTTGTAAAGTTAAATTACTATTTGTTACAGATGTGAAGTTTATCTTCAGAAGAGGTTTTTTATGTACGATAAGGCTGGAACAAAGGAGGATGCCAAAACAGCTGCTTTCCATGCGTCATACAGGAAGCTGAAGAAGACCAGTACATTTGTGCTTGTATGACAATAATATATAAACTTTGATAATGATTAGTCTTTTAGTGGCCAAGCCAACCAAAATTGCCCTTGAGAAATGTCCATTTGGAGGCCATGAGGTGACTATTTTTACCGAGCCAGTCATTCCAGTGGTAAATTTTCAAAAATAGTCTGCTTATGGCCGGTAAATGAACATTCACTATGCAAAACTAAATTTTCTATCAAGATACTTTCAACACATTGTTCATGATTGTCTGTACCACTGTACTTCCTATAGTTTTCAGATAAACGGGTAAAATTTGATAAGCCACGACGCTTGGGTATACCTGACGTTTGTCTTCGGTTGGAAGGTGAAAGTCGGGTGCAGTCTCGCCTATTTATAGGCTAGAGGGATTTGCCAGGATCTCTACCACTGAGCATGTGTAAGCACATGCTCACTGATTGTTCTTGGCCGGATCCTGCTGGATTCATGCCTCTGATTAACCCTTTAACTCTTACATTTCTTCAAGAAAATTTCAATTTTTTCATAGAAAATATTCCTTTCATTCCTGTCATAAATTTGTTAAAATAATCTTCCCATGGTCTGCAAATGGACATTTCAGGTTCCGGCAAAAAATCCTTGAGAAAGCGTGAAAAAAGTGAATGCATTTTCAAGGCCTTGAAAGTCCTTGAATTTAGCCAAAATTGAAACTTTCCTTTGTAAAACCCTTGAAATTATCATCGTCCTACTTCTGCGGTAATGACAGAACACGCAAAACAGTCATGAAAGGAGGAGCGAACAGCTAGAAGGGGGGATAAAATAGGTCGTAACCGTTTTAAAAAATCCTTGAAAATTCTTTGTGTTGACATGAAAAATCCTTGAAAAGATCTTGAATTCAGTTTTTAAAAATCTGTGGGAACCCTGACGCCTTTCTTGGCTGACTTGTGAGGTAAAGTGTTAATGTGTTTGTGGTAATTCTATAATTGCAGATAAGAAGTTATGCAACAAAATTGGTCAATCTTTGGCCGTGGGATCATATCTCATTTAAAGCTAGCAAGTGGAATCCATCTCATGATGAGGTCGTCAATTTGGACAGTTTTGTGGACGAGACTTTGATGTATCCAAACGTGCTACAGTATGCATTGTGCATCCTGCGAGAGTCAATCATGGACCCTGTTAGTCGCTTTGAGGTATGCGTTCCTGCTCTGCATAGATAATAATGCTTACCCAGACTGTGTCATATATAGTAGATACAAGCCACTTAGAACATAGGGGCAATGAAGCCTTAGGGTATCCCCATAGTACCCCCCTAGGTTTTGGCCCCCCCCCCACCGGTCAAAGTGCATTCCTACACCCCTGTTGTGTGTGTGTGTGTGTGTGTGTGTGTTTGTGTGTGTGCGTGCGTGCGTGCGTGCGTGCGTGCATGTCTGTGTGTGTGCAGACCAGCTCTCCTTGTTGCCGCTTCTCATTAGCAGCTGCCTGATAGCAATCTGATGTTCTCTAGACATGCTGTTCCTAGCTATTGCACCGCACAGAGTTAGTCCCCCTTCTTTCTATCTCATCTATAGGGCATGGTCCAAGCGGAAGGTCGACTGCTCCTTCTTTTTCTCTTAGAACCTTAACGATCGCAGGTCAGTGTTTGTTAGGTTCAATGTGTCCAGACCATAGATGAATTTTTGCATAACAAGAAATCAAGACTACTTATTAACTGATTATGTGATTTCAGCCAAACTAGGCTGGAAGGACTCCATGGTGGTAGACGTCAGAAATCATATACAGAATCCTTTTGGTGATAGGACTTCGTGGACACTGGACATCTTGTTTTAAAGGATTTCACAAGGGAGATAACTATCTTTTGCTTTAAAATGTATCACATTAACAGCTTTGTGGATTTTAAACAAATTTGGGTTTGAGGACCTTTGCATTGTAGGTGTCCGAACTTCTATACAGAATTTAGATTGTTCATTTTTTCCGGTGAACATCTGGGATTTTCCAAATTATTTTGAAATCCTTCGAAACCATTCCTCTCCTTCAAATATGATTTTATTTTATCAAACTCTGTCAGTTTGTAGCAGTTTTAAAAAACATAATTGAACATCCATGAAGTATGAACCATTTCCAATACTAATGTTGCACATTTGGCCTCTTGTTTTAACTTGAAACAATTTGTTTCCATTTCAGGAATGTATCTTCCAGAACGTGCCTGAAAATGAAGCGAAATGTCTGACAGCATATGCAACGTCCGTGTTGCGATGTAAGTCTCGGGAAACAGGTGATCCCGGGAAACATTTACTTCACTTCCAGCTTAAACTGTCAGTTGAAGAGATTATGACGGCATTGTCAGAAAACGATGGCGCGGTTGGCAGGTAAGGTAGCGATGTATCCTGGTCATTTAATGCTTTCAACCCTGCAGATCACGCAGTCTTGATAGCATGTCCGAGAACAACTGTTATTACATCTTCTGATTGTCCTTCATTAATCTTCTGATTGCTGAGTTTCTTTACAGTCGACAATTTCCAGGGGTTACGTCTCTCGACCAGCTAAATATTTTGAAAACAATTTGACTGAAATTGTTTTCAAAATATTCAGCAGGTCAAGAGTTTTTGCTTATTGGTCCCCTTCCGGTAAAACCAGGGTGGAGGGAACACTATAGGTTTGCACTCCATCTGTCCGTCTGTCGCAGTTCGTTTTCCGCACTTTTTTTCGCAGTGTTTCATGATATTCTACTAAGAATTGAAACATTGCTTTGTTATGAGAGGTTACAGGCCAAGTTCGAGTTTCAAGCGTATACGTCAATTTATGATGGATTTATGGCCCCATCGTTTTCTGACAGTGCAACCATAATCTCTTCAACCGAGTGTCAATCCTGAGTATGCCGCTAGAGATGAAATATGCTGATGATGTGGACTTCATAGACGAGGAAAAGAAAGCCCTTGACGAACTTCTCCTGATAGTTGCTTAGCAAACATTGAGAATCTCTATGAATGAATCCAAAACAGAATTCACCCACATATACCTATCTACAAAGCATGAAACTAAAGAAAATGAAGATCCACTTCGTGGAGGTGAACCATTGAGGAAAAGTAAAATCCTTGGCTCACTGCTTTGCAATACTGCTGAAATTGATGCATGCTGCGTCATGGGGAACATAGCTTTCCAGTCCTTCTGAAACCCATGGATTCATAGATCAAAGATGCTGTTGATAAAAAGACTACGTTTATACAATGCAACCTGTGTATCATTGATGCTGTAACAGCAACTTCGAGTTTCAGGAGTTTGCATCACTTTTAATGGAGTTGTTTTTTTCGCACCTCCAAGATATTCAACTGAGAGCTGGTACATTGCTTTGTTATGAGAAATTACAGCGCAAATTCAAGTTTCAGGTGTTTGCGTCAATTTTTGATGGAATTATATCCCCTTTCGACTTATGAAATACAAATACATCAGCTTTCAAGACTTTTTCGTTCTCCTTCATCATATATAACTGAAACTTGGTATATTGCTTTGTTATGAGAAGTTACAGATCAAGTTCGAGTTTCAGCTGCTTCTGCCAATTTTTAATGGAGTTTTTGACTCAATCTCTAAAGATTTATTTCATCACATGGGGGACATGTACTGCAAAGCAATAGTTACAGAATGCTTGTTGAAATCATTGTCTGTTGCCTTGCAGTAGATAGACAGTTAAAGGTCAAATACAGGGTTTGGAAATTTGGAAACTATTGTGTTGCCCCCAGGGGCAAGTACACCATTTAAATTAGGTTGCCCGACTGTATTTCCAGGTTGCCCCATTTCTGTAAATTTAATTCTTGTGAAAATATGTATTGTTGTAAGCTTTACAGACTACAGTGTCATTGTGAATACCAACTCAACTATTTAACCCTTTAACACTCATATCAGCCAAAAGCGGCTTCTGCCGTGGTGTTGAGAAATATCCATTTGCAGACCAAGAGAAGACAATTTTTGAAAATTTACCACTGGAATGACTGGCTCGATAGTCGATCCAGTCATTCCAGTGGTAAATTTCCTAAAATAATCTTTCTTGGTCTGCAAATGGACATTCTTCTATGAGAAAATTAAAATTTTCTTGAACAAATTTGAGTGTTAAAGGGTTAACAGAGTAAATAAATCCTCACCATGAGTACTTATGCAGGCCCTGAAAATACCAAAATCTAGGGTGTTAAGGGTTGGTTGCCCTACACTAAAAAGTGGTTGCCCCGGACCGCAGGAACGTGTAATTTTCATGGCCTGAAATAGTATTGCATTCAAGTCTGTTTGGTTGTTTGTGTGTCTGCATCTATCTAGAGCTGTAATAAAGTGAACTTAACCAAACTGGGCTGGGATCCTACAGGGCTTATGATCAATACTACAATGTACGTCTGTGAGTTCAAAATTTGGCGACCCATTTAGGAAAATTGAGTATTTGTTTCCGATTGAAAACTCAATTTCTACCCAATGCATCATGCTCAGGTTCCTTGTACCCCTCGAGTGTCTGAAGAACCTCATTGAATTCAGAAAAGTCATTGTCAAAGTCATGGTTATTGGTTAGCCAATTATGGATAATGCCCATGTTGCATTAATCTATTCTGTATTGTGTGTGCGTGCGCGTGCGCGTGTGTTTTTGTGTGTGTGTGTGTGTGTGTGTGTGTGTGTGTGTGTGTGAGCAAGTGAGTGCATGTGTGCAAGCGTGTGCGCAGATTTAAACAATCTCTGATTGCTGTTGCTCTTTCAGATACAAGATTATTGTGAATCCAGACAATCCTCCAGAAATAGCTCCAAAATTACCGGTGAGTTTGCTTTCATTTTGTGCATTCTAAGGCTGCGTGCTCACTGGAGACTTATTCAGGAATAACGCCGTACTGAAGTACTAACTCTTTAGTGAGAACATGGTCTAAGTCTCGTGTTTTAAAGGGATGCTAATCTCATCTCAAATGTTGTATTGCACCGAGAGATTATGGTTTATAGATTCCATATCATTCATATCCTGTCACATTCCCTTATCTGTATTACAATTATCTGCTGTGTAATATCGCGTAACTATTGAACAATGAGCGCCAACATTTTGTCTCCTCTAGCGACAGCATGTGATGCCATATAAGTGCAAATGCATTACATTCGTTATTACGTAATAGTCATCTTGTTGAATATTTTGGCAGCAACAACTTCCAGTCAAATTAGTTACAAAATTTTCAACAGCTTACCTGTATGAATGCTTTTATACCACATTGTCAAGCTATAGATGGCACCTCTATGACTGAGTGCATATACCGAGGCAGACAGGCTGGGTTTTTCTGATTGGTTGAAAAGTAAATCATGACAGCCATGATAAGCTGTAGAAATGTATCACCGTTTCGGAACTAAAGCCTGAATATCTTTCTCTGATGGGATGATAAAAAGCTTAAAATTTCCTGCATAGTTTATGAGTGGCCCGTTAGATCATCTGTATAGATATCATGTGATGAGGTTAGTTATCCTTTAACCCCCCCGTCTTGTGTCAACTTCCCTTTAATGGTCATGTTGATCAAAAACAACCTCTGCAGTGATCTTAAGAAATGTTCATTTGCAGGCTAAGAGAACATTTTTGAAAATTTACCACTGGAATGACTGGCTTGGTATCCTTTAACTCTTTAACTGTCTGACTGCAGAAATTCTGTGAAGTTTAACTCTGGACGTGTTGAATGTTTTGAAAACAATTTGACTGAATGTTGTTGGTGGCTAAGCCACCAACAACCTTCAGTCAAGTTGTTTTCAAAATATTCAGCAGGTCCAGTGTTACTGCCCATTGAATTTATTGTTCGATGGCTTACAGCAGTCAGGTAGTTAATGGTCTAGCTGGTGCAAATCTGGCTCTGCAGTGGTCTCTTACCACTGAAATTACTGGCTCGATTACTGAACCAGTCATTCTAGTGGTAAGATTACAAAAATAGTCTTCTCTTTGTGTACAAACGGACATTGCTCACGACCCTTGCAGAGGTCAGTTTTGGCCGGATTGACCATTAAAGTATTAAAGATGTCTGTCTGTTCATCAAATTTTGCTTAAAAACTCTACTCCACATTAATCGCTGGGCAGATTTCAACCTAATTTGGCTGGATGGACCCGATCCAGGTAGGCTGCGGAAGCTATATTCAGAATTTTGTTTGGTCGATTTTTTGGGTAAAAATCTTTCTATGAAAAATTTCTGGGAAATTGCCAAAGTGCTTCTCTTTAGCTGGCTGAGAGATTTCAACAAAATTTGGCTTTTCTGACCATATCATCGTAGGCTCCAGAACTTCTATTCAGAATTTTGCTTGGTCAAGCTTTGGTGTGAAAATCATTAATAGGAAATTGACAAAATGTATCTCCTCCTTAACCGCTTGGTGAATTTTATCAAATTTTTGCTGGAAGGATTCTATAGTGGTAAGATCTAGAACTCTATTCAGAATTTGAGATGCTCAATTTTTTGGTGTTGGCCATCTTAGATATTTTTTAAGTTTTCCGGAACCATTTAAAATGCTACTCCTTAATTAATGGCCCAATTTTAACGAAACTTGGGGAAATGATCCTAGGGCGGTAGGCTTCACCATATCAAATGAGAATTTTGATTGGTCAATTTCTTTGGTTTCCATCTTGGATGGTTCGAAAATTATCCATCATTAATATATATATATATATATATATATATATATATATATATATATATATATATATATATATATATATATATATGTATATATATGTATATATATGTATATATATATATAGGTATATATATAGTATATAAAATTATTATGCAAATTGTTCAAATGCTAATGGTCCAGGTGAGCATCACAGGCCCTTGAGCCTTTTGTTATCTGGCCTGTCCGTCGTCAACTTTTTCCTTTAAATGGCCTTTATTCAAGCTGCACATGGCCAATTTCACTTAAATTTGGCGAGAAGCAACCATGCACCATAGTGTTCAAATGAGACTAATTGGTCTATTTGGTTGGTGGGCATCTTGGATTTTGCACGCATTTAAAAGATTTAAAACTCACCTTGTCTTGAACTAGCCATTCAGGTAATAGAATCTGCCATAATCCATCCATGACATGGTAGCTTTCTCTCATCTCTACAACCAAAGATATTCAGGCTTTAGTAGCTAAATGTTAGTACATTTCTGCAGCCTGTGATGGCTGTCATGATTTAGTTTTCAACCAATAAGAAAAAAACAGTGTGTTTGCCTCGGTATATTCGCTCAGTCATAGAGGTACCATTTATAGCTTGGCAATGTGATATAAAAGCAACCATACAGGTAAGGTGTTGAATATTTTGAAACTAATCTGACAGGAAGTTGTTGTTGCCATAGCCACCAACAAGAATCAGTCAAATTGTTTTCAAAATATTCAGCAAGTCAAGAGCTTTTGCAGCAGCGAGACAGTTAAACATCTTCTCGATGAACTTGTGGTCTGTCTAATGCTGTGCTTGAATCGATTCTGAATCATGTAGTTTTACGATGCTAGGCCGAAATGAAAAACCCCAGAAAGATGAAAATGTTTCCTATTTACGGTCACATGCTAAATAATCTATTTACGGTCACATACTGAATAATCTATTTATTGTTACATACTGAATAATCTATTTATGGTCATACACTGAATAATCTATTTATGGTCACATACTGAATAATCTATTTATGGTCACATACTGAATAATCTATTTATGGTCACATACTGAATAATCTATTTATGGTTACATACTGAATAATCTATCTATGGTTACATACTGAATAATTTATATATGGTCACATACTGAATAATCTATTTATGGTCACATACTGAATAATCTATTTATGGTCACATACTGAATAATCTATTTATGGTCACACACTGAATAATCTATTTATGGTCACATACTGAATAATCTATTTATGGTCACAAACTGAACAATTTGAAATTACTTTAACTGGGAGTTGTTGCTGTCTTAGTCAAAGTGTTTTCAAAACATTAAACAGGTTGAGTGTGGTTGTCATTTCCATTGATGCAATAGACGATCGCAGTGTTAGTTATGCCCCATCCATCTCTAACTAAGCTCGAACACTGAACACCCTGAATCAAAATTTTTTTCAAAACTATACACCTGTGCAAAAGTTAAGCACCAGCAAAAACAATAGAACGTAGAAACATGATGGTACAACTAGGCTGCCATACTTTTTGTCCCCGCGTTAGCTGACATAATTCCAAGTACGAAATGCACATGCATGCATGACTTCACGCCGCTTGATGTCCGTGCGTGGCGGGAAACAGCACACGTGTTCAGTTATGTAAAAGTCCAGTTTGAGGTGTAGAACATTACATACAGATTTAGGCGACAAGATTAGGAATTTTGTGTTCATGACCGTGGTTTATTTGTACAGAGAGAATTAGCTCTTGATTGTGAACCGCTATGGCAAGACGAAGGTTAAGTGATCGTGTGAAATGGCAAATCATAGGCATGCATACCACTGGTATGTCATGCAGAGAGATTGGCAGACAGCTGAACATTAACCATACTGTAATCAGTCGTTTGATTGCAAAACATGGGCAAACTAACGAGGTGAAGGACAGGCCTAGATCTGGAAGACCGAATAAGACTACTGCCCGTGATGATCAAGCCCTAGTACGCCTTGTTAGGAGATCTCCATTCACCAACAGCAGAGTGCTCAGCCAGCAATGGGAAACGCGCAATAGAGTGTCAATGTCTACCGTCAAAAGGAGACTGTATGCTGCTGTCAGACGTCCTCTCCTCACTGCACACCACAAAGAGGAGCGTCTGAGGTGGTGCAACGAAAGAAGACACTGGAACATGAGATCCTGGAGACGGGTACACTGGTCCGATGAAAGTCGGTTCCTGCTTCATGCCACAGATGGTCGAACTCGTGTATGGAGGTCCAGACGCACGGCGTTCGACCAACGTAACATCATGGAAGAAGTTCCATTTGGTGGAGGTTCCGTTATGATATGGGGGTGCATCTCATTTGATTGTAAGCTGGCTCTGTTGACTGTACCTGGAACACTAAATGGACAAAGATATCAAGATTCCATACTGGATAGAGTTGTGGTCCCTCATTTTGTAAATCATGCACCTGGAACCCACCCTATATTCATGGATGACAACGCCCGACCACATCGTGCTAGAGCTGTGCATGAATACCTCCGCCAGAATGCCATCGAAACCCTACCATGGCCAGCATGGAGCCCTGACATGAACCCTATTGAGCATATCTGGGACATTCTGGGAAACATGGTGAGAAGGAGGGATCCTCATGTGCAGAACCTACAGGAATTAACAGACGCACTCCATCTTGAATGGCAGCGAATACCACAATGGCGTATCAGTCGGTTGGTGACCAGCATGAGACGTCGTGTCCAGGCCGTCATCCAGGCACAAGGTGGATATACCCGGTATTAATAATGACAGTCTCAAACTCGTGCACAGATGTTAAACTTCGTTTTCAGACACCATTAATGACAATCTAGCCACGTGTGTCAACTGTAGAGCAATAGTTGTCAGTTGTGTCAACGTAACCATATTCAGGCCTCGTTTTCACGTTCAAACAAAAACATACAGTGTTTCCACACCATCATAATCAGCATTCCTCTAGTTGCATTATTACCTCTTGCACTAAGATGGATGGGTACATAAATGTTTATGCGATTGCTTTCTTCATAGCACATGAATATACCCTCGCATGTGCGTAAAAATAGGGTGGTGCTTAACTTTTGCACAGGTGTATATATATGTAAGCTGATAAATTTTTTGAAACTAATTTACCTGGGTGGTGTTCAACAGCACCCAGTGAAATTAGTTACAAAATATTCAACAAAATGGTTAGTAAATAGTAAAGACATGCAATACATATAACGGCCAGATGTTAAAAAGTTTATGACAGACTTATCCATGTCATTCATTACTTATTTGATTGTGACGTCAGCCTACATGTGACATAATTGTTTATGATGAGATAAACTTGAGTGACTGGTTGCATTCATGAATTACCCATGTATGTATGTGTCCTGACCAATTCCATCCCCATCAACGAAGCCTTGTTTCAACCTTGGAACATATTGATATATCGACATCGCAATATTTTATGCATGTTATAATGTGATATCATCTCGCAAAATATCATGTACCACCGCTGTGAGGATTAGATAGCCGATTACAGGTTCATTAGTAATATTACCAGTATATTGTGTTTAATTTCAGGATCACAGTTTTTCTAAAACTGGTATGTATTTCCATGCACACGTGCGCGCACGCACGCACGCACGCACGCACACACGCACACACACACAAATGCATGCGCACAACACACGATTGTACTACCATGATGTTTCAGCCTTGTACTGTATCTGTAATTCCAGCCACTGTGGGTTCACCCCTGAAGTCAGGGTAAATATTCCTCTTTTTCTTCTGACATCCCTTTTGCGAGGCACCAAAGATCGTTCTTTTGTAGTGTTCTATCATCAACGGTTTGTTAATTCTTGCATTTAAAAGACAGTTCATATTAACAGCTCGTACACTTACATGTACATTGCAGTCATTTAAAAGCTAGTTAGTAGCGGGGAAGAAGATGCAAGCTGATCCATAGCATTACTTCTAATACTATGCAGTGCATAGCGGAGAAAAGGGTGACCCTAGCAATTTGTGTTGAGTTTTTTGGAGATATTTGAAGACCGTGCTCTGCCTTCATATTTTCATGATCTAAAATTAGGTGTGCTACAAGTGAAGGAGTCGCGATAATGTTCTTGATGATGTCTGGATGATTTTCGTCTTGCAGTATGATTTGAATGTTATTTATAAAGGATTTTCTGCGGCTTTCGGTCGCTTTGCGGGTTACGAGAAAATGACTCCTATCCTCAGGAGCCTCCTTGTTTTCTATGCTAACCCTTAGATGGTACTATAACTGAAAAAGTTAGCATAATATTGTTAACCCTGTAACCCAAATATTTTTCCCCATAGAAATTGTCAACTTGCAGAACAAGAGAAGACTATTTTAGAAAATTTATCACTGGAATGACTGGCTCAATTACCGTTTTTGGTCGACTTGAGTGTTACAGGATTAGGTGTGTTGGGCTACTGATCTGTCACTCAAGTATGTGATGTCAGTTACATCACATGATGTCAGAAAAGTGTGTCAAGTTTACAAATTCTATGTGTTTGATGGATATACTATTTAATAAACATTCTGTTAAATATTTTGAAACTAATTTGACTCGCCGCTGTTAAATCTTTCGAAACTAATTTGACTCGACGCTGTTGCTGCCATAATCAAATTAGTTTCAAAATATTCAACAGCTCAAGAGTATATAAATTGATTCCAAAACATGTACAAAGTGGGCGGAGCTTAGCTAGAAATGGGCGGGGCTTAGCTAGAAATGGGCGGGGCATAGCTAGAAATGGGCGGGCCATAGCTAGAAATGGCTCTCTATTGAGCTACCTGACCTGATATGTCAGTATGAATTGTTGAATCGACTATAAATAATTATATAAAATCGCAAACTATTTCACATGGTATATATTTCTACATCTTTTTTTTTCAGGAAAGTGGACATGTGGGTATGTATATAAGGGATGAATCCAGTTTTAGCTATCCCCCTCCAATCTCTAGCTAAGCTCCACACATGCTTTGTCCATGTTGGGACCAATTGAACCCTCAACTGCCTGAATCCCAATTTCCAGTGACCAGTTGAATATTTTGAAACTAATGTGAGTGGGTCAACAGCGCCCAGTCTGATTAATTTCAAATATTCAGCAGAATAGTTAGTAAGAAGTAAAAACAGAATTCATACACATGACAGACTATTAAGATTTACTGAGGGACCTAAAAATGCCATATTTTAATTGTGACATCAGCCTAATATGTGTATTTGATTATAACATTATACACTTGACATACAGATTGGATTCATGTATCAACAAACTACTGTACTTAACATTCTCCTTTCTTAAAATATGTTGCACGGTGCTCCTTTAGTTGACTGTGTGGCCACACCATATAGTATGGACATATATCTATACCGGTATCTCATTACATATATATATCGTAAAATTTAATAGATGAGAACTTTTTAATCTAAACTGTATTGACCGGTACTTTGGTAACTTCAAAACGGTAACAAACTTGATCTATCATCTTTAGTAGCTTCAAGATGTTACGCATGCATGCTCTATAACACTTATCATCCTGAAGTCAGAAATCCCATCCTAATGTCGCCAGTAGAAGAATGAGTTGCGTACATTTTGGAAACAAACAAAGCTTTTGCTTAAGCAAACGGCAACTGTGTTTTCAAGAGACTATTTATGTGAAGCTTGAAATTATGAATCTAATTGTAGCAAGTTGATTGTCCAATATCCAAATTACGTGACCTTAGTCGGCTAATTGGGCCTGATTGATTTAGATCAACCCTGATCAAATTGTTTATACTGGCTTCGCACAACCTTGAAAATCCTTGAAAAACATTAATACATTTTTAAAGCCTTGAAAGTCTTTGAATTAAGCTGAAATTTAAAATTTCCTAGAAAATCATTTGAATTTGTCATTGTCCTACTTCCGTGGCTAAGGCAGACCACGCGAAACAGTCATAATGGAGGAGCAAATGGCTAGAAGGGGAGGTAAACTGGCAAATAGCTATTTTAAGAATCTTTCAAACTTATTTTTGTTGGCCTTAAAAATTCTTGAAAGGTATTGAATTCAGTTTTCAGAAATCTGTGGAAACCCTGTTATATCTGCATGTAATTGCAAAAGTACCAGAGGTTTTTTGATTTCCCGTAGCCCTTTAATGGTCAAGCCTCTGTTATGGTCTTGTGGGATGTCCATTCACAGGTCAAGAAAATACAACTTTTGAAAATTTACCACTAATGACTGGCTCGATAACCGAGCCAGTCATTCCAGGGATAAATTTTAAAATATTATATTCTCTTGACCTGTAAATGGAGATTCAATAAGAAAATAATTAATTTTCTTGACCAAATTTGACCATAAGGCTTATTTTTCTGTTTGAATCTCTCACTTGCTTGTTTAATGCTGCATCTGGATCTGATCAATTTCTAAATCTTTAATATTTCCGAAAAAACTTGTCTGATTTTCTTGAATTTTAGCACAAGAAATGGTCTGACCATACACAAGAATTCCATAATTTTGGGCACGATCCATAAAGTCCGAAAAATTCAGAAAATCTGAAAAGATGTTTATAACCTGAGGGCGAGGATCTCCAAACTCTGATTGGTTTTGTTATTATAGATATATGGCAAGTTTATGCATTTGCTTTGTCTGTTCATACATCGGGCCATCCACTGAGATAACTCCAGCTCTAAAGGAGTGACCATCACCAAATTTGGATTTGAGTTTGGTTTTTGGGGTTGATTGCCAAGAAGCTTATCGATTTTGGGGTCGAAATGTGAACGGTCAAGGTTGTGGTGGCCCAATTAATGAAATTATATTGCGTTTCCATAAGATAGCTTGAGTTCTATTGAAGGGATCTTTACCAATCTTTGCTGGAAAGTTGTCCTTGGCGTTCTGAATAGCCCTATCCATTTTGGTGTCAACAGTCAAAGCCACGGTGACCCAATTAATGAAATTGCATTTCCAGATGATAACTTGAGTTCTATTGAAGGGATCTTTATAAAATTTTATCACCATTATGGGTCTTTTACCAATTTAATATTGGGGCAGATGGATAAGAATTGTGATTAACCAATTAAGGAAATTATGTGGCTGCGTAATGGGGACATTTGATCAATCTCAGATTGTTGTTCTCGTTATTCCCCCCATATAGATATATGAGTGTTATATAGCATTTGCTTTGTCCATTCATTCGTACATCCTTTCATCCATCTGTCCATCCAGTGGAATAACTTTAGCTCTACTGGAGAAACCTTCACCAAACTTGATTTGGAGGCTTGTTTTGGTTGTCCGAAGAACCCTATCGATTTTTCGGTTAAACAATAAAAGGTCAAAGTCACGATGACCTAATTAATTGTGTAATATTGTGTTTCCGGATGATAACTCGAGTTCTATTGATCGTTAGCACTCTGGCATGGGAGCTTCTCCTTTGTGGCCCGAAGAACCCTATAGATTTTGAGGTCACATGGTCAAAGGCCAAGGTCACAGTGCCCCAATTAATGAAATTGCATTTCTGGATGATAACTCTAGTTCTGTTGAAGGGATCTTTACCAAATTTTCATGAGATGTTACCCTCATGGGTCTTTTACCATATTGGAGTCAGATGATTAAGGTTGGTGGTGAACCAATTAAGGAAAATATGTGCCTGTGGAATGGGTGACATTTGAGCAATATCTGATTGTTGTTATTGTTTCTGCAGAAAATGTTGTTCGCTCAACTTTGCAAAGCGCTCAACTTGCAAATCCTGTGGCAAGAAAAGAGATAAAGATGATGAAAAAGCGTTTCGTGCACTCACAGCAAACCCACATTTTGTCAGCTGTTCTACTAAACGTATGCAATAACCCTTTAAGTGTTAAATTTGTTCAAGAAAATTTTAATTTATTCAAATGAAAATGTCAATTTGCAGACCAAGAGAAAAGTAGTTTTGAAAATTTACCGCTGGAGTGACTGGCTTGGTTATCGAGCCAGTCGGTCCAGTTGTAAATTTTCAAAAATTGTCTTCTCTTGGTCTGCAAATTGACATTTCTCAAGGTCACTACAGAAACCGTTTTTGGCCGGTTTGAGTGTTACTATGTTAATTAGTATATAAATTAATTAGTATAAAGTATTGATTAAATGGGGAAACCGGGTCTGTCTGGAACTGATTCTGATACAGTACATCTCAGAAATCACTGGACATGTTTCCAAAACAAAATTAGAAACATGTTTGTTAGTAGAATTTTGGACACTATGTTAAAAATATTCTGTTGAATATTTTGAAAATAATTAGATGGGAAGACATTGATGTCTTAGGCAGCAACGTTTTCTAATCCAATTATGTTCGAAATATTCAACAATACGTTTTATTTTGTTTAGCTCGCCGGGCCTTGGAAAGATCCCTCTATTTCGACCAAACCTGGCTGGACAGACATGAAGGCTTCAAAAGTTTTAGTCTACATATGGCGGCAACAACTCTAATTCAAATTAGCTTCAAAATATTCAACTGAATGTTTATTAAATTGTAAATTCACCAAGGACACAATTCATATGGACTTTCGTGACCGACATCCCTGACATAGTTATGCCATTTTGATTGTGACGTCAGCTAACAAGTGATGTATTTGATTATGACGGTAGATAGTTGAGTGACAGATTGGATTCCTCCATTCCAAGACTGATCATAATTCTGCCGCTCTAGTGCTTGAGATAATAATAATAGTCTCACTACTGCAAGCCACCAGACAATAATTTCAATGACAAAAAAGTCTTGAATTGCTAAATATTTTGAAAACAATTTGATTGAAAGTTGTTGGTGGCTTAACCACCAACAACTTTCAGTCAAATTATTTTCAAAATATTTAGCAGGTCCAGAAATATAACTCCTGGAATATGTCGTCTTGCTGCTGCAAGCCACCAGACAATAATTTCAATGACAAAAAAAGTCTTGAATTGCTGAATATTTTGAAAAAAATGTGGCTGAAAGTTGTTGGTGGTTTAGCCACCAATAACTTTCAGTCAAATTGTTTTCAAAATATTTAGCAGGTCCAGAAATATTAACCCCATAAACGCAGCAGTCAGACGGTTAAGCGAAACAACCGATTTACCACCCGACCACACCCTAACCTACACGTTCTCGTAGACAACTGTATGGATGATGAAAGCAACAATATTTATGCGCGGTATCCCCGACAAAATGTAGTGTGAGTAAACATTTAGTGGTCAGTAGTTTTATAATTGTGTTTAAGTTATGAATAAAGAGACTTTAGGTCACCTATATTAAGCTTGGCATATTTTGAAAACAGATTGCCTGAATGTCAGTTTCATTCGGGAAATAATTACTTTCTGTCAAATTGTTTTCAAAATAATTAGCACACCAGTCCTTTCGTAAAATGCGGAATGTCTCTGATTATTCATTGTTTTTTATTTCTAGTTCGACCTGGCTTTTGGACATGTGAGCAGTAAGTATAATGATTAGAGGTATAACATTTCTGTCTTCTATCGCTTTAATAGGCATTGGTGCTCAGGCTCATTCTGTATACAAGCTATTAGCTCACATGAGCAGATGCCATAGGGGGACCAATCATCGTCTGTCTGTCATCCATCGCCTCTTGGCAGTTTTTCCTTTAAAGAACTTATTAAGAACCACTTGGCGGATTTCAGTTAAATTTGCTAGAAAGCATCATTATGATGAAACGAATTTAACCATCTGACTGCTGATTTTTTTGCAGATGAGATATTCCAAGGGATATATCTCTGGAAATGCCAAATATTTTGAAAACAATTTGACTGAAAGTTGTTGGTGGCTAAGCCACCAACAACTTTCAGTCAAATTGTTTTCAAAATATTCAGCAAGACAAGGAAATTTAAACATTGATTAGTCGATTTAGCTATTCTCTCTTCTAGATGTAACCATGTGAACTATGCTGGAAAGGTCATGTGTGATGAATGTTGTACTCCCAGAGACAATTCTGATCCTGATGTCGTCATTCTGAAGGTCGAGCCTGCTAGTAAGTTAGTTATAGGATTGCGTAATTATGTGATTAAATGGAAAATCGTGATTATTTTTTAAATCGTGAATTTATATGATTAAAAGGTAAATAATCGAATGATCTTGAATAATTTCTACTGCATAAAATATTTTAAAACCTACATTTTAACCACTCTTTAATGCGATTGGTCACGAAGATTGACATTTTGTTCAGTGAATGTATGTATGTCCATCTGTTGGCCAAGAGAAGACTGTTTGTGATAATGTATCACAGGAATGACTGGCTCGAGTATCGATGGACAATTCTAAATTCCATTGCAGCTGTTGTCATTGATATATGCCTTTGTTGTTTTGTCTGGGTAATTTGTACCCAGGCTGATTATTCGAGTAATCACAATTATTCTTAAATAATCGATCGTGATCACTCAAAGCAATAATCACACTAACCAGTTATTAACCTTTTCACCAATAAATTCCATGTATATCAATCTCAGGGTAAAGAAACAGGAAATCTATTGAATATTTTGAAATTAATGGGACTGGCAGGCAACAATGGCTTCCAGTTATATTAACTTCAAAATATTCTACAGAATATATGGTATACATCGGAAAGAGTTGACGTTTTCAGGAATTTGTCATTAAAGCAAAGGTTTAACCCTATCACCTTAACCCTTTTAAGCCTTGAATTTGTTCAAGAAAATTTCAATTTCACTTCAAGAGTATACTTACCTCCCTAATACTTTTGATATTGCTAAATATTCGCTTTCACTCAATAAACACTCAGATTAAAACAGTTAGGCGCCCCCAGTGGGCAGGGAGTCAGAGCGTAGTCTGGCGGATGCCAGCCCCACCACCGCGCATGCGCAGACTAGCACTTCCTCTTTGCTAGATTATTGGCAAAGAGATCACACATGTTTTTTTTGTTCAATAGCTTTTTCGCTCTCTTAAACTGTTTAAGTGGTGTTTGTTTGGAGTGTTAGTCACTTTTTTGGATGGCGGATAGGAATACGTCGCCACAGGAGGACGGAGGACCTTTAAATCAGGTGACTTCTAGTAAAATTAGCGAGTTTTCTTCCCGGTGTATTGTGTTTCCGGGACTCGCGTTTACCGTGATAAGCGCCTTAGTTAGTTGGTTTAGGTCAACTCGGTGCTACCTAGGACTAATTTCTCTTTCTGTTTCTGTCCACAGGTCTGTATGACGCTAGGTTGTGACGTCACAGTTCCAGAGAATTAGTATTCTCTCCACCATGGTTCCATTTCCTACTAACACTGTTAGGTTATCTAACCAAATGAAAAATTATGCCCAGTGAGTTGGAGGCCTGGTATAAAGGTCTTCTCACTTTGCCCTCTTGTTCCAATTCCTTCCCCATGAGGTGGAGAGAGTTAAGAGGCGTGCAGATGGTGGAGTTTCCGGTTCGTCACGTTGGATGGTTTGTCTATACAAAGTGTCAGGTATCTAGTTATTGATAATGTGGTGATGTTAATTATTGTAAACAATCAAAGGGAGATAATTAACATTTTTGCCAGTAAAGAGTTATCTATATGTATCTGATGGTTGTGTAGTCAACTTATCCATTCAGCATACAATTCGTCTTTGCACTTGGATGTTTTGTTGGGATCGAATTTTCCTGTCACGGGATTAATGACGTCATAATCAGCTGGCTATGTATTTATTAGCAATTCAAGCGCTAGGTTGGTTTTTGATGTATATTGATCTTTATGATCGTTTTCCTTCTCCTTGAGTTGGATTGAGTTTCTAAGCTTAACTAGTTGCTCATACTCCTTGTCCTTTGCCCTGTTTCAGGGACCGGGTTGCGCGTCCTGTGGACGTTTTATGCATGTGAAGTTCTGGCCGCATCTGTGTTTTAGATGTAGCCCTTGTGGTCCATTGATTAATTGTGACATATGTAAGCACTGGGGGGGCGAATTAATGTCCGAATTCTTGTGCTGCTTACAGGCGACGGACAAGGTGGTAGTGGAGGAGAAGAAGATGAAGCGGAAACGAGAGGTTGTAAGTGAGAAGGGTAAGGGGAAGGTCTCGTCCGCGGTGGATATGGAGACCTTTCGGACCGAGATGTTGGGAGAGATGAGGAGGACAATAAAAGATTTGGTTCCAGGGTTGCTTCGTGGCATGCTTCCTGGACCAGATCCTTTATTGTCCTCTTCATCGGCTTCGGAGCAGGTAATCCCCGCCTCTGGATCGATTTTCCTTAGTCCGCTTCCGTTGTCCGACGATTCAGAGGTGGCCCCATTAGAGGGGGCGTTCCACGGCCCTGGCAGCAGGCTTATTGCCGCGCCGATAGGGGACCGTGGACGGTTGTCGCTGGAACCCGCTGGCTGCTTATCAGTCCAGGGGTATCCGCACGCCGCGGTGGCCAGTACCTCCTATGGCACCGTTCCTGGTCAGCCCGGGTTAGCTCTCTTTGCTGACCCGGGGTCTAATCTTTCTGACCAGGGTGATGAGGATTACCTGCTGGGGTCGCCGTCTGACGACGCGGACATGGATGAAGACGTTTGTGCACCCCTCGCGGGGAATACAGGCGCTTTTTTCCACGGTATTACTCACCCTGGAGTAAGGTCCGCGGTTCAGGTGGTGGCCCAGGGCGCTGCTGATGGCCAGCGGTACCGCATACCTCGGCTTGCCGAGAGTGTAGCTGGTGCTGGCCGGGCCCGTGGTAGGGCTATATATACCCCGCGCTCTACCGCGGTGCCTGCTCCTGGTCAAACCAGTGATATTCTCATGCCGGTGCTGTCAGGCCCGCATGTTTTCCCTGGCTTGCCAGGTGTATCGGCGTACCCGCCGTCTAGTACTGCTTGCGCTCAGGAGGAAGACGAAGGACCCCGTCTTGTAGAGCGCTCGCAGTTAGCCACGGAGGAGGATTGGTATGACGCTTGCCAGTGGTTGGTGAGCGTTAGGCCTGATCTGCCCGTGGAGCAGTCGGCTAGCCACCGTGTTCACACGCCGTGGTTAGCTGGGAAACCAACTGCTAACGCTATGCCTTCTCTGCCGCTGGCGGAGCATGTCGTTGACATGTTCAAGGCGGCGGAGGCGTCCATTAACACGAGTGGACGTCTCGCGAAGGCCCCTCGCGAGGTGGCCAAGCGTTGTCGCATCGTGCCCCTGGACTACCAGCGGTACGGTGTGGTACCCAAGCCCAGCGTGGATGACCGCGCGGCTTTGGGTGAGGATACGCGGCCAGGATCCCGTTCTGACGCGGGGGTCTTGTGCGCGAACGCGTTGCGTTCGGCGAATACCGCGTTGCGTGATGCGGAGGAGAGTGGGAGGGCTTCGATTGCCGCTCTGTCCCACGTCTCCCAGCTGTTACAGGGGGTAGTAACGGCATCCGCATCGCGCCAGCCAGGCCCGCTCGCGGTCCAGCGAACCATCCAGGATGGTATTAACCTGGCGCTGGACTGTATGACGCGGGCGGTGACCAGGAGTGTCAGGGCAAGACGCACATTTGCCCTGGACAATCTGTGCCCGTCTCAGGACCTGTATAATAGGCTACTCCGTACGCCTATGACGGGTCCTGGTCTTTTTGGAGGTGAGGGATGTCGCCACCTCCAGGAGACGGTCACCCTGGTGAATAACCAGAGGGCGCTGCGCGATCAGTTTGAGGTACTGCGTCGTGCTAACGTTCGCGCCGCGGCCCCTGCGTATCGTCCCCTGCAGGCTCGAGGTGGTGCTGGCCAAGTCAGAGGCCAGCCGCCGTCGCAGCGCCGGCCTCGGCCGCGTGCGATTCGGCCAGCAGTGAGGGGGGCGCAGGCTCCTCAGCCGCCGTCAGCCAGGCAGCCGCCCGTGCACCGAGGTGCGCGCGGGGCGGGGCGGGTCGCGCGAGGATCTGGGCGTGGTTATCGTTCCTGACAGGGCGCTTACCGCGGTAAGGACCACGCCGGTGTGTATGGCGACGGAGACAGTGCCGCTCTTGCATGCCTTGTGTCCACCGCGGTCCCTAGGTGGACCGGTGGGAGGCCGGCTAGCCGACCACATGCAAGAGTGGGAACGGTTAACTCAGGACCGTTTAGTCTTGCGATGGCTTTCCGTGGGGTATCATCCAGAGTGGATGACAGGCCCGCCGTCGCGACTGTCTCTGGTGCCAATCTGGACTCCCGTTCCGAGAGATCCAGATCAAAGGTTGTGTATCGAGGAGGAGATAAATTCCCTCGTACAAAAAGGAGCTATTCAGCCGGCACAAAGGTGTCCGGGCTTCTATTCAACCCTGTTCTTGGTAACAAAACGCACCGGTGGGTGGAGACCGATTCTCAACCTCAAGCCATTGAACAAGTTCATCGAGACGCCCAGTTTCAAGATGGAAACGGTGCGCTCGGTGTTGGCGGGGTTGGAGAGGGGGATGTGGACGGCGTCGATAGATTTGAAGGACGCTTATTTCCACATCCCCATCCACAGGAGTTTCTGTCGCTTCCTGAGATTTGCATTCCAGGGCAGACAGTGGGAATTCAGGGTGTTGCCCTTCGGAATTTCCACGGCTCCTCGGGTTTTCACCCGTGTGGTTCTTGCGATCACAGCATACCTCCGCAGGAGAAGCATAGCAGTCCACACGTACATAGACGACTGGCTGTTGAAAGCGCACACCCGGGAAAGTTTGTCCGCCAATCTGGAGATTGTTTTGAAAATTCTCACAGACTTGGGCTGGATGATCAATTTCCCAAAATCAGAGCTGACTCCATCCCAGAAGTTTGTTTACCTGGGGATGTTCTTCGATCTGGAGACAGGATATGTTTATCCTACTCAGGAGAGGGTTCAAATACTCATCTCGTTGATTCAGTCAGTGTGCGACAGTCGTCATGTCCTGGCACGGGTTTACTTGAGAATGCTGGGGTTGATGGTTTCGTTGGAACCAGTCATTCCTCAGGCCGCCTTACGCAGGCGGCCGATCCAGTTGTTTCTCATGACACAATGGACCCAGAGTACAGGTTCGCTGGACTCGAATGTGTCAGTGTTGGCGCCTCTGATTCACCACCTGCAATGGTGGTTGAATACAGAGAATCTCTTACCGGGGGTTTTGCTAACCCCTCCCCACCCTCAGGTGACTGTGTATACAGATGCATCGATGGAGGGCTGGGGAGCTTGCCTGGAAGAATCCACGATATCAGGGCTTTGGAATCTGGAACAGTCACAGGAACATATAAATCTACTGGAGCTAAGAGCAGTAGTCCTGGGCCTGGAACATTTCTTACAGAAAGTTCAGGGCAAGATTGTTCTTATTCGTTCAGACAACTCAACAGTTGTAACTTACATAAACCGCCAGGGCGGAACGAAGTCGCCCAGTCTCTGTATGATGACATGGAAACTGCTATGTTGGTGTCTGGATCACCAGATTACCTTGAAAGCAGTTCATATTCCGGGAAGGTTAAACCTGCTTGCAGACTCATTGAGCCGAAGGATGAGTGTTTTACCCACGGAATGGCAACTAAATCAATGTGTGGCGGATCGTCTGTTCGACCATTGGGGGAAACCCAACATCGATTTGTTCGCAACGAAGAAGAATGCGAAGATGACGACGTACGTCTCTCCGATTCCGGATCCAAGCGCTTTCGCAACAGATGCGTTAGCTATCAGCTGGGGGAGAATGTATGCATACGCATTCCCTCCAGCAATCCTGATTCCAAAAATTCTTCAGAAAATCAGACAAGAGGAATGCCAAGTGCTTCTGATCGCCCCGGATTGGCCAAGCCGATCATGGTATACGGATCTGCTGGACCTTCTGGTCTGCAATCCGGTTCCTCTGCCTCTGATGGACGATATTATCTTCCAGGGCAAGGCCCTTCACAACAATCCGTCAATGTTCAGATTGACTGCGTGGATGTTGTCAAGGAATCTAGAATTAAGGAGGGCTTTTCTGAGCAAGCAGCCATGTTTATGGCCAAAGCCAGGAGGGGGTCAACCTCCAGAGCATATAATTATAAAATCAACAGATTTGCAGAATGGTGCTCAAAAAGATGTATTGATCCAATGGATTCATCTATTCAAGTAGTAGCTGATTTCCTCTGTCACCTCTATGATGCCTATAGCCTCAAGCCTAACTCTATTGCTGGTTATAAGTCAGCATTAATGTCTGTTATTCCTTGCTTGGCTAAGAGGGGAAGTGATGAAGTAAATACATTGAATGTATTAATTAAAGGCATGGGCAATCTAAGACCAAGGAATCCTCCTGTGATTCCGTCTTGGAGTTTATCGCTAGTGCTTCAAGTACTAGGTGATAAGCCTTTTGAACCACTTAGTTCCATTTCTATGAAACTATTAACACTAAAGACTGTGTTTTTAATTGCTGCGGCCTCGGCTAGGCGTAGGAGTGAGATTCATGCCTTATCAGCCGAGGATGACCGTTTTGTGGTTTCAGGGGAAGGCCTTAAGCTGCTACCTAGGGTTAATTTCTTGGCTAAAAATCAGTCGTTGAAATATCCAGGTCAACCTATTATTTTGCCTGCTTTAACTAGATATGATCCTAATTCTAAAGCATGGTGTCCCGTCCGGGCGCTGCGCCGGTACAAACAACGTACGGCGGCATGGCGCACCGACCAGTCAGCGTTATGGTTGTCATATATTGAACCCCATGGGAGGGCTTCTAAGGACACCATTTCCAGGTGGATTGTGGAATGCATTCAGTTTTGCCATAAATCCGCCACCGGGAAGCAGGTTGACGTGGCCAAGGCTCACAGTGTCCGCGGCGTAGTGACATCCACGGCCCTATTTAATGGGGTCCCTGTGGATGATATTATGTCGGTGGCTCAGTGGCACTGTGAGTCAAGTTTTACAGACCATTATCTCCGTGACACCTCTAATCCTCTCGCCTTGTCGGTTTTGAAAAAATAAATCGGTTTATATTTTTTGAGGTGATTTCCTCATTACTTATATATATCACAATTAATTTATGGAAACACCCACTTTTTTGGGCCTGCATCAGTCTTTACCGATGGGAAGATGATGTCAGCAGCCATTTTCAACAAGGTCAGTCTTGTTCATGTGTTGTCCGTTGTTGATTGTATTGTCACGATTACCCGTTATTAATATGGTGATGGTTTGTGTATTTGTGTGGTTCATTGTTGAGAGTTACGAAAATGGAGCTTTTTCGTCTCTGTCCTGTAGTACATGGCACTTGTACGTAGAGAGCGTATAGGACATTGAGGTCAGTCGACTCTTCCTCCCAGGAAGGAGGGGGGGGGAGCGCATATGACATTCGGTCATCTCTCATACATCGGTCGTGTTATCCGATGGTTAGTCAAATCCTGACTGTTTTTTCTTACAGTTTCAGAAGTTTAAGTGCCTTAAACGCAGAAAAGCGTATTGGGATGAGCTGGTCTTTTGACCTCGCCTCCCTCCCGCCAGATTCACTTTCGAATTCTGGCAATATCAAAAGTATTAGGGAGGTAAGTATACTCTTGAAGTGAAATAAACGAAATCTAGGATTTCTTTTTTCACGAGAGAGTTGATACTTACCTCCCTAGATACGGACCCGGCCTCTCCACCCCACAGAGGCTCGGTCTTCAGGCTCTTAATAGTTGCATGTGTGTCAGCCAATAATCTAGTCAGAGGAAGTGCTAGTCTGCGCATGCGCGGTGGTGGGGCTGGCATCCGCCAGACTACGCTCTGACTCCCTGCCCACTGGGGGCGCCTAACTGTTTTAATCTGAGTGTTTATTGAGTGAAAGCGAATATTTAGCAATATCAAAAGTATTAGGGAGGTAAGTATCAACTCTCTCGTGAAAAAAGAAATCCTAGATTTCGTTTATTTTCTCATAGAAAATGACCATTTGCAGACCAAGGGAAGCCTGTTTTTTTAATTTACCACTGAAATGCCTGGCTCGATTGTCGAGCCAGTCATTCCAGTGGCAAATTTTCAAAAACAGACTTCTCTTGGCCTGCAAATGGACATTTTCCAGGACCACTGCTGAAGCTGTTCTTGGCCGATGCGAGTGTTAAAGGGTTATGCAAGAGTCTGAATTCTTTTGCAAATCATGAACATTCAAGTGTTAACTGTCTCGCTGCTACAAGCCGCCAGACAATAATTTCAATGAGCAAATGCGCCTGGTTTGCTGAATATTTCGAAAATATGTAGCACGCCCAGAGATATAACCCTTGGAAGATGTCGTCTGCAAAAAGTCAGCAGTCAGACAGTTAATGGTACTAAGGCTAACTGTTTGTGTATTGCAGCTGTTAAGCCAGTCCAAGCCAAACCAGATAAAATACAACCAGTTCAAAGCCATTCAGCCACCCAGCCTGGGAAACCTGATAAAAGTCAACCAGACACCCAGCCTGGGAAACCTGATAAAAGTCAACCAGACACCCAGCCTGGGAAACCTGATAAAAGTCAACCAGACACCCAGCCTGGGAAACCTGATAAAAGTCAACCAGACACCCAGCCTGGGAAACCTGATAAAAGTCAACCAGACACCAAGCCTGGGAAACCTGATAAAAGTCAACCAGACACTCAGCCTGGGAAACCTGATAAAAGTCAACCAGACACTCAACCATGGGAATGCGGGTAAGTACCCTCATATTAGTATTGGGCGATCTTTGTTTTGATACATCACGATCGATTTTTGATTAAGTCGTATGTCCAAATTCCCAAAAGTATAAACCGGAGTAACGTGACAAGTCACAAAAACTGAAATTAGGAATTGTCAAAGATGATGTAATGGCCACCGTCGGTCAGGTTTGGTACACAAATACGCTGGTACTATATTAATTAAATAAGGGCATATGCCATTGGAAATACACATTCATATCTGCATTGCTGTTGGGGCGCGTAAAATTATGACATTTGAGCTGTAATTTAAAAGTTTACTTGATGATAGATTTGGGAAAAATGGCGACGACGGAATACAGCAACGTTCAACACGCGAATGATAGTTTACTATAGTTGACTAATGACAATCTGCCAGTAAAATAGACCTAAAGTTACCTATTTAGTTTTAAAATGTTGCGCTCAACTGACAAATAGTTGACTATTGGTCACTACATTTAGCAGACCGAACCTATGCTGAGAGATATGTAAATAATTATTGTATGAACATGCACAGTTTATAGTTGCTTTCAGAATGTAAGATATACATGTAAGAAAAATCAACAGAATGCAGAGTTCAGAATACAACAATCTGTAATGTTGTTGCTTTATTGTCTTCAATTAAACATGGCAACCTAATAAAAAAAGAAATGTTACACTGCCTGTCCTTGTTATTACATGAAATTGCTAACTCTAGAATTAAAAAGATTTTTTTTTTTGCTGATTATTGTCTAACACTCTGCAACTAAGTATATACTTGGTATTTCACGACAGACTCGGGGTCTGCAACAAAAGAAAGAAGATTAATAAGGTGATTGAATGGAGTAACTAGCTGGGTTTCTCAATGACAAAGGTGTTACCTCGCTATTGTTAGCTTGTTTATCGTAGAGCTTTGTGTTGTGATTAATAGTAATTATTCGACGCTTGCATGGCATGGCGGAATATAAACACAATAAACACAGGCATGAATCAATTTTAAGTATGTTCATGTACTGATAAAATGTGACGGAAAAATACTTCCATTTCGATTTTTCCTCAATTACATTGTAAAAATCGTGATTTAAAAAATAAATCAAACTTCACTGTTAAATTGAAGAATCGTGCAAGCCTACCTTGTATGTATGTGTGTGCATGCAATTGCAAAACACCACCGAAAGCATTGGACACAATTCAACCAAATTTGGCGTGTTTGTTACCCATATGAGTGCAAGAGTACATTTGCATTTGACTCCGTGCCCAAACGGTCAAATTAATTGTAATGCAACTCCTCCGAAACCGTTGAATGGAATTCAACCAAGTGTGGTATGTGAGTTATCCATATTACTGCATAGCGCAAAATGACATTTACATTTGGCTACGCCCTAAGTGGTGAATGTGTGGATTTGCGCAGACATGCCATCAACTGAGCAATCTAGTCTACGATGATGTCACATTCCTGAGACCATATTCATGAAGGGTACTGAAGTATGAAAAATGCCCACATGTGGCGTAAGTCTGTAAAACACCTAAGTCTGTATTCACCTACATTAGATGAATATTTACTCGCCTCTTCGTGATTACGACAGTCAGATCTTCTTAATAGGTGCCGACAGTTAGAGGTGTGTGTAATTTAGGCACTCTGTGAATATATCCCCTAATTATTTTGTGCACCTATCTACGGCAGACTACACTGACCAGTACAAACATATCACATGGTATTAGATCCTTCACAGAAATGTTTAAATGCAGCGAGTGGGTCCATAGTTACAAGTTGCAATTAAAAATCATAGTTAACCTTTTCACAATGACTTACCATATCTCATTTTCAAGGGAACCGTACAGATTAACTGTTGAATACATTGAACTTAATTTGACTGGAAGCCTTTGCTGGCTTGTGCAGCAATGGCTTCCAGTCAAATCAATTTCACGATTTCAATTTCGAAATAAGTTTTATATTGTAAAAAAATATACTTTTTTCAGGATTTGATGTTGAAATGGTTAACTTTTTGCGAAAAACTTTCAGATGTAGAATTATCAATATAGCGATCCATTTCTAGCTATGCCTGCCAATTTCTAGCTATGCCTGCCCATTTCTAGCTATGCCCACTCATTTCTAGCTATGCCTGCCCATTTCTAGCTATGCCCCCCCCCATTTCTAGCTATGCCTGTCCATTTCTAGCTATGCCCCCCCCCCCCCATTTCTAGCTATACCTGCCCATTTCTAGCTATGCCTGCCCATTTCTAGCTATGCCCACTCATTTCTAGCTATGCCTGCCCATTTCTAGTTATGCCTGCCCATTTCTAGCTATGCCTGCCCATTTCTAGCTATGCCTGCCCATTTCTAGCTATGCCCCCCCCCATTTCTAGCTATGCCTGCCCATTTCTAGCTATGCCCCCCCCCCATTTCTAGCTATGCCTGCCCATTTCTAGCTATGCCCACTCATTTCTAGCTATGCCTGCCCATTTCTAGCTATGCCTGCCCATTTCTAGCTATGCCCACTCATTTCTAGCTATGCCCACTCATTTCTAGCTATGCCCACTCATTTCTAGCTATGCCTGCCCATTTCTAGCTATGCCCACTCATTTCTAGCTATGCCTGCCCATTTCTAGCTATGCCTGTCCATTTCTAGCTATGCCCACTCATTTCTAGCTATGCCCACTCATTTCTAGCTATGCCTGCCCATTTCTAACTATGCCCACTCATTTCTAGCTATGCCTGCCCATTTCTAGCTATGCCCACCCATTTCTAGCTATGCCCACTCATTTCTAGCTATGCCCACTCATTTCTAGCTATACCTACCCATTTCACTTCAAGAGTATACTTACCTCCCTAATACTTTTGATATTGCTAAATATCGGCGTTCACTCAATAAACACTCAGAATAAAAACAGTTAGGTGCCCCTAGTGGGCAGGTAGACAGAGGGTAGTCCGGCGGATGCCAGCCCCACCACCGCGCATGCGCCGACTACTACTTCCTCTTTGCTAATTTATTGGCAGAGAGAACACATATTTTTGTTGTTTTTTCACTTTCACTTGAAAAAGAATTCTAAAAGCAGTCTATATATTGGAAGGATTATCGCCTGGATCATGTCGGACAGAGTGGCTTCACCGGAGGACGGCGCAGGATCCTTATATCAGGTGATTTCTAATATATTCTAGCAAGTTTTCCCCGGTGTAATGTGTTTCCGGGACTCGTGTTTACCGTGATAAGCGCCTGTTTTAGTTGTTTTATTTCAACGTGGTGCTATATAAGACTAATCTCTCTCTGTGTTTATGTCCACAGGTATCTGTTAGGATATGTAATGGACATCACAGCATCTGAGGGTTTGTTTCTCTCCACCAAGGTTCCATTTCCTACTAATACTGTTAGGTTATCTAACCAAGATTTTTGTGTCCAGTGAGTCGGAGGCCTAGTATAAAGGTCTTCTCACTTTGCCCTCTTGATCCAATTCCTTCCCCTGAGGTGGAGAGAGTTGAGAGGCGTACAGTTGGTGGAGTGTTCTAGTTCTTCACGTTGGATGGTTTGTCTATACAAGGTGTCAGGTATCTAAGTAATGATATGAGGTGAGGTTAATTATTTAACAAAATTAACTGTAATTGCCATTGTTATCGTTGTGTATCTGATGGTTGTGTGGTCTGAATAACCGTTCGTGAGATGTTCTGGTTATGTATACAATTCGTCCGCACGCCTGGTTGTTGGTTCGGATCGATTAAATTACTGTCATGGGATCATGACGTCATAATCAGCCTTGCTCTTTATTAACAATTAAAGTTTTGTCCAACGCTGGTTTTCAGATGATTATGGATCTTTATGATCATTTCCCTCTCTTTTAGTTTGGTTTTGAGTTTTCTAACCGTAACAAAATTACTCATTGTCCTCGTCCTTTGTCCTGTTTCAGAGACCTGGTTGTTCGTCCTGTGGACGCTTCCTTAAGGATAGGTCCGTGCCTCACCTGTGCTTTAGTTGTAGTCCCTGTGGGCCATTGCTCAAGTGTGAGGTATGCAAGCAATGGGGGGGGGGGCGAGTTAATGTCTGAGTTTCTGTGTTTGCAGGCGAAGGACAAGGTAGTGGAGGAGGAGAGGAAGTCGAAGAGAGAGGGTGTAGGTAAGAAAGGTAAGAGGAAGGCCTCGTCCGCGGTGGACATGGAGGCCTTCCGGAGTGAGATGTTGGGAGAGATGAAGAGGACGATAAAGGATTTGGTTCCAGAGTTGCTTCGTGGCATGCTTCCTGGACCAAATCCTTTGTCGTCCTCGGCGTCTGCTTCAGAGCAGGTAATCCCCACCTCTGAATCACCTTTCCGTAGGCCGGTTCCGTTGTTCAAAGATTCAGAGGTGGCCCCATTAGTGGGGCCATTCCACGACCCTGGCAGCAGGCTTGGTCCCGCGCCGAGGGGTCGTGGACGGCTGTCGCTGGAACCCGCGGGCTGCGTATCAGTCCAGGGGTATCCGCACGCCGCGGGTGCCAGTACATCCTATGGCACCATTCCTGGCCAGTCCGGGTTAGCTCTCTTTGCTGACCCGGAGTCTAATCTTTCTGGCCAGGAGGAAGAGGATTACCTGTTGGGGTCACCGTCTGGGGACGTGACCATGGATTATGACGTCTGTGCACCCTCGCGGGGAATACAGGCGACATATTCCATGGCTCTACTCACACAGGAGTAGAGTTCACGGCTCAGAAGGTGGCCCTGGCCATTGCTGATGGCCAGCTATACCGCATACCTCGGCTTGCCGAGTGTATCGCTGGTGCTGGCCGGGGCCGTGGTGGGGCGGTATCTGCCCCGCGCTCTACCACGGCGCCTGCTCCTGGTCAAGCCAGTCAGGTTAGCATGCCTGTTCTTTCGGGCCCGCATGCTTTCCCTGGCTTGCCAGGGGTATCAGCTTATCCGCCGTCAAGCTCTGCTGCTTGCGCTCAGGAGGAAGACGAAGGGCCCCGTCTTGTAGAGCGCTCGCAGCTAGCCACGGAAGAGGATTGGTCGGACGCTTGCCAGTGGCTGGTAAGTGTTAGGCCAGATCTGCCCGTGGAGCAGTCGGCTAGCCAGCGTGATCACAGGCCGTGGGTAGCTGGTAAGGCTAGCAGCGCAATGCCATCTCTGCCGCTGGCTGAGCATGTCGTTGACATGTTCGAGGCGGCGGAGACGTCCATCAAGGCGAAGGCCCCTCGCGAGGTGGCCAGGCGTTGCCGCATCGTGCCCCTGGATTACCAGAGGTACGGTATGGTACCCAAGCCGAGCGTGGATGACCGCGCGGCTTTGGGTGAAGATGCGCGGCCAGGCTCCCGTTCTGACACGGGAGTCTTGTCTGCGAACGCGTTGCGTTCGGCCAAAGCCGCGTTGTGTGATGCGGAGGAAAGTGGGAGAGCTTCGATTGCCGCTCTGTCCCACATCTCCCAGCTATTACAGGGGGTAGTAACGGCATCCGCATCGCGCCAGCCGAGCCCGGTCACAGTCCAGAGAGCCATCCAGGATGGTATCAACCTGGCTCTGGACTGTATGACTCGGGCGGTGACCAGGAGTGTCCGGGCAAGGCGCACGTTTGCCTTGGACAATCTGTGCCCGTCCCAGGACCTGTATAATAGGCTACTGTGTACGCCTATGACAGGTCCTGGTCTCTTTGGAGGTGAGGGATGTAGGCACCTCCAGGAGACAGTTACTCTGGTCAATAACCAGAGGGCGCTGCACGAGCAGTTTGAAGTGCTCCGTCGGGAGCACGTTCGCGCCGCACCCCCTACGTATTGTCCCCTGCAGGCTCAAGGTGGAGGTGGCCAGGTCAGAGGCCACCCACCATCGCAGCGTTGGCCTAGGCCGCGTGCGATTCGGCCAGCAGTGAGGAGGGTGCAGGCTCCTCAGGCGCAGTCAGCCAGGCAGCCACCCGCGCACCGAGGTGCGCGCGGTGCTGGGCGTGGCACGCGAGGATCTGGTCGTGGTAATCGTGCCTGATGGGCCGGTTACCGCGGTGAGAACCACTCCAGTGTTTCTGGCGAAGGAGACAGTGCCACTCTTGCGCTCCTTATGTCCACCTCTCTCCCTAGGTGGACCGGTGGGAGGCCGGCTGGCCGACCACATGCAAGGGTGGGAACGGTTGACTCAGGACCGTTTAGTCTTGCGATGGCTTTCAGTCGGGTATCATCCCGATTGGATGACAGGCCCGCCATCGCGACTGTCTCTAGTGCCAATCTGGACTCCAAATCCGAGAGATCCAGATCAAAGGTTGTGTATCAAGGAGGAGATAAATTCCCTCATACTGAAAGGAGCTATTCAGCCGGCACAGAAGTGTCCGGGCTTCTATTCAACCGTGTTCTTAGTAACAAAAAACACCGGAGGGTGGAGACCAATTCTCAACCTCAAGCCGTTGAACAAGTTCATAGAGACGCCCAGTTTCAAGATGGAGACTGTGCGCTCGGTGTTGGCGGGGTCAGAGAAGGGAATGTGGACAGCTTCAATAGATTTGAAGGATGCTTATTTCGACATTCCCATGGCGAGGAGTTTCCGTCGCTTCCTGAGATTTGCATTCCAGGGCAGACAGTGGGAATCCAGGGTGTTACCCTTCAGAATTTCCACCGCTCCTCGGGTTTTCACCCGTGTGGTTCTTGCGATCACAGCATACCTCCGCAGGAGAAGCATAGCAGTCCACACGTACATAGACGACTGGCTGTTAAAAGTACACACCCAGGAAAGTTTATCAACCAATCTGGAGATTGTTTTGAAAACTCTCACAGATTTAGGCTGGTTGATAAATTTTCAAAAATCAGAGCTGACTCCATCCCAGAATTTGTTTACCTGGGGATGTTCTTCGATCTAGAGACAGGATATGTTTATCCTACTTAGGAGAGGGTTCAGAGCCTCATCTCAGTAATACAGTCAGTGTGCGACAGTCGTCATGTCCTGGCACGGGTTTACTTGAGGATGCTGGGGTTGATGGTTTCTTTGGAACCAGTCATTCCTCAGGCCGCCTTACGCAGGCGGCCGATCCAGTTATTTCTCATGACTCAATGGACCCAGAGTATAGGTTCACTGGACTCGAATGTGTCAGTGTTGGCGCCTCTAATTCACCACCTGCAATGGTGGTTGGAGACAGAGAATCTCCTGGTGGGGGTGATGCTAACCCCTCCTCACCCTCAGGTAACTGTGTACACAGATGCCTCGATGGAGGGGTGGGGAGCTTGCCTGGAAGAATCCACGATATCAGGGCTGTGGGATCTGGAACAGTCGAAGGAACATATAAATCTACTGGAATTACGAGCAGTAGTCCTGGGCCTGGAACATTTCTTACAGAAAGTTCAGGGCAAGATTGTTCTTATTCGTTCAGACAACTCAACAGTAGTGACTTACATAAACCGCCAGGGCGGAATGAAGTCGCCCAGTCTCTGTATGATGACATGGAAACTGCTTTGCTGGTGCCTGGATCACAGGATTACCTTGAAAGCAGTTCATATTCCGGGAAGGTTAAATCTGCTAGCAGACACATTGAGCCGAAGGATGAGTGTTTTACCGACGGAATGGCAACTAAATCAATGTGTGGCGGATCGTCTGTTCGACCATTGGGGGAAGCCCAACATCGATTTGTTCGCAACGAAGAGGAATGCGAAGATGACGACGTACGTCTCCGATTCCAGATCCAAGCGCTTTCGCTATCAGCTGGGCGGGAATGATGCATACGCATTCCCTCCGGCAATCCTGATTCCAAAAATTCTTCAGAAAATAAGACAGGAGGAGTGCCAAGTGCTTCTGATCGCCCCAATCCGGTTCCTCTGCCTCTGAGATGGATGACATTATCTTCCAGGGCAAGGCCCTTCACAACAATCCATCAATGTTCCGATTGACTGCGTGGATGTTGTCAAGGAATCTAGAATTAAGGAGGGCTTTTCTGAGCAAGCAGCCATGTTTATGGCCAAAGCCAGGAGGGGGTCAACCTCCAGAGCATATAATTATAAAATCAACAGATTTGCAGAGTGGTGCTCAAAAAGATGTATTGATCCAATGGATTCATCTATTCAGGTAGTAGCTGATTTCCTCTGTCACCTGTATGATGCCTATAGCCTCAAGCCTAGCTCTATTGCTGGTTATAAGTCAGCTTTAATGACTGTTATCCCTTGCTTGGCTAAGAGGGGAAGTGATGAAGTAAGTACATTAAATGTATTAATTAAAGGCATGGGCAATCTAAGACCAAGGAATCCCCCGGTGATTCCGTCTTGGAGTTTATCACTAGTGCTTCAGGTACTAGGTGATAAGCCTTTTGAACCACTTAGTTCCATTTCTATGAAACTGTTAACTCTTAAAACTGTATTTTTAATTGCTGCGGCCTCGGCTAGGCGTAGGAGTGAAATTCATGCCTTATCAGCCGAGGAGGACCGTTTTGTGGTTACAGGGGAAGGCCTTAAGTTGCTACCTAGGGTTAATTTCTTGGCTAAGAATCAGTCTTTGAAATATCCAGGTCAACCAATTTTTTTGCCTGCTTTAACTAGATATGATCCTAATTCTAAAGCATGGTGTCCCGTTCAGGCGCTGCTTCGGTACAAACAGCGTACTTCGGAGTGGCGGACCGACCAGTCAGCGTTATGGTTGTCATATATTGAACCCCATGGCAGGGCGTCTAAGGACACCATTTCCAGGTGGATTGTAGAGTGTATCCAATTTTGTCATAAATCCGCCACTGGTAAGCAGGTTGACATAGCCAAGGCTCACAGTGTCCGCGGCGTGGTGACTTCCACTGCCCTATTTAATGGGGTCCCTGTGGATGACATTATGTCCGTTGGTCAGTGGCACTGTGAGTCAAGTTTTACAGACCATTATCTCCGTGACACCTCGAATCCTCTCGCCTTGTCGATTTTGGAAAAATAATCACTTGTATGATTTTTGATGAGGGTTTCCTCATTGCTTATATACATCACAATTAATTAATGGAAACAACCACTTTTTGGGACTGCGTCAGCCTTCACCAATGGGAAGATGATGACAGCATCCAAGTTCAACAAGGTCAGTCTTGTTTCTGTGTTGTTCATTGTTGATTGTATTGTCACGTTACCTTTTGTTATTAATATGGTGACGGTTTGTGTATTGATGTGGTTCGTCATTGAGAGTATACGAAAATGGAGCCTTTTCGTCTCTGTCCTATAGTACATGGCACTGGTACGTAGAGAGCGTATGGGACATTGAGGTCATGAAGTCTTCCTCCCGGAAAGGGGGGGAGCGCATATGACGTTCGGTCATCTCTCATCCATCGGTTGGTGTTAGCCGATGTTCTTCAAATCCTGACTGTGTTTCACACAGTTTCAGACGTTTAAGTGCCTTAATTGCGGAAAAGCGTATAGGGAAGAGCTGGTCTTTTGACCTCGCCTCCCTCCCGCCGAATTCCCTGTCGAATTCTGGCAATATCAAAAGTATTAGGGAGGTAAGTATACTCTTGAAGTGAAATAAACGAAATCAGGGATTTCTTTTTTCACGAGAGAGTTGATACTTACCTCCCTAGATACGGACCCGCCCTCTCCACCCCACAGACGCTCGGTCTTCAGGCTCTTAATAGTTGCATGTGTGTCAGCCAATAAATTAGTCAGAGGAAGTAGTAGTCGGCGCATGCGCGGTGGTGGGGCTGGCATCCGCCGGACTACCCTCTGTCTACCTGCCCAGTAGGGGCACCTAACTGTTTTTATTCTGAGTGTTTATTGAGTGAACGCCGATATTGAGCAATATCAAAAGTATTAGGGAGGTAAGTATCAACTCTCTCGTGAAAAAAGAAATCGTGATTTCGTTTATTTCTAGCTATGCCCACTCATTTCTAGCTATGCCTGCCCATTTCTAGCTATGCCCACTCATTTCTAGCTATGCCCGCCTATTTCTAGCTATGCCCACTCATTTCTAGCTATGCCTGCCCATTTCTAGCTATGCCCACTCATTTCTAGCTATGCCTGCCCATTTCTAGCTATGCCCACTCATTTCTAGCTATGCCCGCCCATTTCTAGCTATGCCCACTCATTTCTAGCTATGCCCACTCATTTCTAGCTATGCCTGCCCATTTCTAGCTATACCCGACCATTTCTAGCTATGCCCACCCATTTCTAGCTATGCCCACTCATTTCTAGCTATGCCTGCCCATTTCTAGCTATACCCGCCCATTTCTAGCTATACCCGCCCATTTCTAGCTATGCCTGCCCATTTCTAGCTATACCCGCCCATTTCTAGCTATACCCGGCCATTTCTAGCTATGCCCACTCATTTCTAGCTATGCCCACTCATTTCTAGCTAAACCCGCCCATTTCTAGCTAAGCTCTGCCCACTTTTTTTACGTAGGTTAGAATTGATATTCAACAGAATGTTTACTAAATTCTAAGTTCATCAAACTGTCTACTTTCGTAACAGACTTTTTGATTTTTGTAACAGAGCTGTGTCAGTTTGATTGTGACGCCAGTTAGGATGTGAATATTTAAATATGATGTCAAATATTTGACAACAGATCTGATACCTCTATTATACTAGGGTATAACTCTCGGGGTTTAACAAATACAGCTAGACTTCATACACTTGGAATGTCCAAAAACTGCACCAGAAAATAACATAAAAATATGAATTTGAACTGTAACTCTGGAATATACTCAAGAAAATTTCAATTTTCTCATAAAATGTCCATTTGCAGATCAAGAGAAGACTATTTTTGAAAATTTACGATTGGAATGACTAGCTCGGTTAATGAGCCAGTCATTCCAGTGGTAAATTAAAAAATATAGTCTTCTCTTGGTCTGCAAATGGACACTTCTCAAGATCATTACAGAAGCCGTTTTTGGCTGATATGAGTTTTAAAGGGTTGAGACAGTGGTGGCTGCTTATCTGATATACATTATCTCACTCTCGGTGGAGACAATCACATGCTTGTGTGCTAATACTTTAATTAAAAAGTTGATTCACACGTTCTTGGAATTAGATCCTCCGATCTCTTGCCAGGAACGTGTCCTTCTCCATTAACACATTTAACACTTTAGCAATCATATCGGCCAAAAATGTCTTTTGCGGTGCTCTTGAGAAATGTCGATTTTCAGACCAGGAGAAGATTATAACCGAGCTAGTTATTCCAGTGGTAAATTTTCAAAAATAGTCTTCTTGATCTTCAAATGGCCATTTTCTATGAGAAAATTGAAATTTGCTCGAACAAATTCAAGGGTTAAAGAGTTAATCTTGCATATTTTGTGAATAAAGTTTGAATCTTGTCGCCCTGTTATGTCAAACCAGCGACATTCACGATAGTATGCTTGAATCTACTTTTAGCTAAGCTCCGTCCATCTCTAGCTAAGCTCCGCCCATGCATTGCACGTGTTGGGATCGATTTATATACTTTGAATTCTGAATTCCCAGAATCTCAATTTCATGGTAACTATGCAACTAACCTGTTGAATATTTTGAAACTAATTTGACTGGGTGCTGTGGCTATGGCAGTCAAATTTGTTTCAAATTATTCAATAAAATGTTTATTAACTAGTAAATACATACAATTCGTACAACTGATGGACTATTCCAAGTTCATAGCAGAGTATTTCTGTCATTTATGATTGTGACATAATTGATTATGATGTCATGTACTTGACTGACAGATCAGATTCATCCATTGTAACTACATTTCTGGTTATATGCTTGTATGTTTATATCTGCAGGAGCTGTCAATTTGTCAATTTTGCTTCACGACCATCGTGTAAAAAGTGTAACAAACAAAGGTCATCAAGTGACCTGCCTGTCAGTATAAAGCCTAAACTAGCAGAGACAGAAGGTAGGGTTTCTTATGTTGAACTCTGTTTATAACATCTATCATTATGGCTCATCATAAACTGTTACTAAAGTCAATCCAGTGATAAATTGTCAAAAATGGGCTTCTCTTGGGATTCAGATGGATACTACCTAAGCAAAAATGTGTGTTGTCCATTACCCCTTAAATTTTTAAGCCGGCTGAAAGGCCTATTGCACATTGGACGAGGAAAGTCCATTTGCATTTGCATGACAACAGAAATCAAATTTTGGAAAATTTCAGTGGTAAATTTACAAATTTTTCAAATAGTCTTGTCTGCAAATTTAATTTTGAAAAGTCTTGACCATTCAGTGTTAATTCATATGGGTAGCATTTTTACCGCTTTGAGGCAAAAGGGGTTAAAGACAATCTGTTGAATATTTTGAAACTAATTGTACTGAGCAGTCCAGTCCAATTAGCTTCAAAATATAAATTAATATTTGCTCTGTAGGACAAAGCATAATTAAAACCTTTGCTCTTCAAATTTGGTCTAAAAAATCCAAATAATTGTTTATTGAATTTCCATTTACAAGTCAAGGGAAGACTATTTTTGAAAATTTATCACTGGAATGACTGGCTCGATTATCGATCCAGTCATTTCAGTGATAAATTTTCAAGAATAGTCTCCTTGACTTGCGGATGGACATTCCTCAAGAAGAGTACAGAGGCCATTTTGGGCCGGCTTGTCCATTAAAGGGTTAGCAGGGACATTACATGCTGTGTCTCTGAACAGGCACAAGCTGTGATCTTTTGTGAAGCTCTGGCACGGGTCATTCTCATATACTGATAACTTACGAAAATGCTTACGGTACTTGAGAAATCGGATTTCATAGAAATAATCCAATTATTTGAGAACAATGGAAACATGTTATAGTTGCAAGTTAGGTAGCTTTGTCAGAAATCTAACAAATCTGACAGACAGACTGACTGACCGGCACACAGACTTATGCTAGTTGAGTCACAACTAAAACCCCTGTGTCTGAGATATATGACGTTTGTAAAATTGAATATGTCTTGTCATAATTTCGAGGCCTAGGATGCTAAAAGGCATAATATGGTACATAGTCTGTTTTGGCAAAGTTCAATACCATGGCTACACGTATTCTTGTTTATTTTCTGTTCTAGGTGATGCTGTTGATGGTGTGCATAAAGACTGGACATGTGGGTATGTATATTCAGTAACATGTTCCTGTTTCATACAGCGCATTGAAAACTCAGGACATGACTTATTGGTGAATTTCTTCGGAGATGTTTAGCTCAACTGAGCAGAGTTTCTCATAGGGGTCCTTTTGAGGGTATAGACTCCCAATATGTAACCAAGTTGTGGTAGTTGGTCCCATGGAACACTTGAAAATATTGTATGATTGTTTAAGCTAACGCGATTACGTGATTAAATCGAAAATCGCGATTGTTTTTTAAATCGTGAATTTGTATGATTAAAAATTAAATAATCGAATAATCGTGAATAATTCTACAGCATAAATATTTCAGAACCTACCTTTTAATTACTCTTTAATGCGATCACGGAAATCTACATTTAACTCCGCGAATGCAGGCCCATTTGCAGGCCAAGAGAAGACTATTTTTGAAAATGTATTACTGGAATGACTGGCTCGAGAATGGAGCCAGGCATTCCAGTGACACATTTTCAAAAATAGTCTGCTCTTGTCCTGCAAATGCACCTTTCTCAACATCATTGCTTCTCTCGTCATTGATATGCTTTTGTGCCGTTATAACTGGGTAATTTGTACTCAAGCTGATTAATCGAGTAATCGCGATTATTATAAAATAATCGATCGTGATTACTGAAAGGAATAATCGCGCAAGCCTATGATTGTTAAATATTAATTAGTTTTTATAAGTTTTTGCACAAACATACCCACAAAATCTAGCAAGGGAACCGAATAATTCATGGCTTTGCACTCATGGGTATCTCTAATTTTGGCATGGATGACAAAAACTTCATGGGAATCCCAAATTTTAGTTTGCAACCCCCAGATTTCATGTTGGAACCCCTAGATGTCTAGGTGTGGGGTCCCTTGGATCTCCAAAATTTAGATGCCATGAGAAACACTGCACCTGAGGTCAGGTTATATACAGCGACTAGCTCAATATTTGGGTCGATATTCACAGAGTGTCTAGGTTGCACACCTGACTAACTGCTTGCACTTAATTTACAAGTACCAACTACGTCATATTCACAAAGAGGCGTCTAAATATTCATCTAATGTAGGTGAATACAGACGTAGGCATTTATTTTACTTATCCGTATTTACATATTTGTTCGTACTTAAGGCCCTTTTGTGAATACGGCCCCTGTCAACAATTGTGTTAGGTTTTGTCATTTGTTGATGGACTTCATACAAACTTTCCCCTTTGACCAAACATGCATAAACGTCTAAATATTCATCTAATGAATACAGACTTAGGCACTTTCTTTACTTATCCAAAATTTAAGGACCCTTTGTGAATACGGCCCCTGTCAACAATAGTGTTAGGTTTTGTCATTTGTTTTGTCATTTGTTTATGGACTTCATACAAACATTCCCACTTGACCAAACATGCATAAACGTCTAAATATTCATCTAATGTAGGTGAATACAGACTTAGGCACTTTCTTTACTTATCCGTATTTACACATTTTTTCGTACTTAAGAACCCTTTGTGAATACGGCCCCTGTCAACAATAGTGTTAGGTTTTGTCATTTGTTGATGGACTTCGTACAAACTTTCCCACTTGACCAAACATGCATAAACGTTTGTAGCAACTTTTCTTTTGTAGTCAGAAGAACCATAGTAATTATGAAGTAAAAAGTCAAAGGTCAATGTCTTACTGGCTGAATTAAGGAAATTGCTTGCATCTCCGAATGCCACCAAGTTTTAGGGAAGGGATCTTCTCAAAACTTGCTGCATGTCTTCCTGTTTGCCATCAGAAAAACCTTAGTGATTATGGTCAATGGTCACGGTGACCCAATTGACCTTTCCATTTTTAGCCATGCCCCGCCCATCTCTAGCTAAGCTCCACCCACAGCTCACTCGTGTTGGGATCAATCAATCCCTGAACCCCATGACTATCAATTTCCACAAAACTATACAGGTAAGCTGTTGAATATTTTGAAACTAATTTGACTGGATGGTGTTGCTGCCTATGGCAATATTAAATGGAGGAATCCAGTTTATCGTTCCAACATCTGACGTCATAATCAACTATGTGATGTGTAGGCTGATGTCATAATCATGACGCCATTAATAACTCAATATAGTCTGTCTTTAACGCTTAAGTCTGTCAACTTGTGCGAATTGTATGTCTGTACTATTTAATAAACATTCTGCTGAATATTTTGAAACTAATTTGATGGGGAGGGTGTGAGGGGACTGTTGCTTGCCATAGGCAGCAATGGTGCCAAGTCAAATTAGTTTCAAAATAGTCAACAGCTTACCTGTATAGTTTTCTGTAAATTGAGATTCAGGGAATGCAGGAATCGATCGACCCCAAAATGAACAAAGAGTGGGTGGAGCTTAGCTCGAGATGGGCAGGGCATAGCTAAAACTGGATTCCTTCGTTGGTGTTCTGTAAAACCTGATGCATTACCCGTGTTCTAATGAAGGGATTTTGATCAAACTTGGCATTATGTATTGCGTGAGGATGCGTATTGAGCTATATCTAATGTTAGTTCATGTTATTATTATTATCTCCGTAGACAATGTGATTATATCAACCTTAAAAAGCACTCAAGTTGCAACTCTTGTGGCGAGAAAAGATATCTAGATGATGAGGATGACAATGACTCATTGGGTGAAAAAGAAGACGGTCGCTCGTTTGACAGTGATTCTATTAAACGTATGCATTAATTAGTATCATATTATTTAGTGGTCTCTCTAGAGCTGATTTGGCTCTCAAGTCAGTTTATTTGTCTGACCAATACAAATACCGGTAGTAAAGACTTACGCTGGTCCTACTTTTCATGGCCTTATCCGACTTTTTATCACAATTTAAGTAAGTTTTCTAGAAGTAGAATAGAATGTATGCCTTATGTATGCTTAGCCGCCAATATCTTTCTGTCAAATTGTTTTCAAAATATTCAGCACATCCAGAGTTAAACCCCATGGAGATTGTAGTGTGCAGAAATTCAGCCGGCAGACAGTTAATCCTAACATACCAGAATTGAACATTTCTTTAAATAATAAAAGGAATACTCTGTTGAATATTTTGAAACTTATTTGACTGGGAGCTGTTGCTGCCTATGCCTTAGTTTCAAAATATTCAGCAGCTGTCTTGAAGGTTATGTGATTAACTTACAGATCTGGTATATATTTATATATCGTGTGTTTAAAAGAAGTGTCATTTTGGGTGGGGTGGTGAGTGTGTGGGTGTGGGGTTGGGGGGGGGGGGAAATGTTAAGCAGATTGGTGCGGCGGTTGCGTTGTGGGCCACTTACAGTCATTGGTAATACTGTGAATGGAAACCACCTTCAAGCTGTTGAATATTTTTTAATTAATTTGACTGGAAGATGTTGTTGCCTGTAACTTCTAATCAAAGTACTTTCAGGATATTCAGCATTTCACCTTAAATTGCTCACAATTTTCTGATTTAATATAGTATAATCACAAATCATCATTTATCATGTTTATAATTAAATTGATATTTTGCAAAATACTAAAAACAGTATGTAGCCAAGCCATGATGTTGGCTCCACATCCTATCCGCGTATGAGCACATATGATGTGTCACTTTACGCTGTGAACAGAGGCCCCTTTTTTCAAAACACTAGGGATATATGGCTTCTGTAGCAGTTTGCAGGCCAATAGAATTTTTCAAAATTTACCAAATAAGAATTACTGGCTCACTAACCGAGCCAGCAAATCCAGCGGTCAATTTTCAAATGTATAATCTCTTGTTTTGTCCTGCTGGTGGACAATGAAAGCTTTTGAGTTTCTTTACAAGTTTAATATCTATGTAACTAATTATTCTTCTTTTCTTTTTTTCGGTTTTGAAGAAGATAGTAACTGGAAATGTGGGTATGTATATTAGTTGTTTTACTGCTGTCCATTAACAATGTTACCCACATGGACCAAAAACATCAAATTCTTTATACTGTAGGTGAAACTAATTTGACTGGGAGCCTGTTGCTGCCGATCAGCAACAGCTCCCAGTCAAATTAGTTTCAAATTATTCAATAGCTTTCCTGTAGAATTGGTTTTGAAATTGAGACACTGGAATTTCAAGGGTCAAAGACTGAGGTGTTTGTGAACAATCTTGTCAATCAGTCTTGTTTTAACTCTCGCTGTTGCAAGCCATCACATAATAATAGTAATGAGCAGAAACTTGATTTGCTGAATATTTTGAAAGCAATTTGACTGAAAGTTGTTGGTGGCTTTCAGTCAAAGTGTTTACAAATTATTTAGCAGGTCCAGAGATATAACCCCTGGAATACGTCGTCTGCTCAAACTCAGCCGTCAGATGGTTAAAAATCATAATGTAGCTGTGGCCACGGTCATAATCTATGGAACAGTATCTTTGACTCACATGCTTTGAGAACGCACACGCTAATCAGATACTCAGTCCATCATCGGACAGTGGCAATAGGTCACTATGGTTGCAGACAATAGTTGAATCCTGTTTTAGCTATGCCACGCCCATCTCTAGCTAAGCTGCACCCACACTTCGCGCGTGTTCGAATCAATGGATCCCTGAACTTCGTGACTATTAATTTCCAGAAAACTACATGTAAGCTGTTGAATATTTTGCCATAAGCAGCAACAGCACCCAGTCGAGTTAGTTTCAAAATATTCAACAGCATGTTTATTAAATAGTACAGACATTTACTTCGTACAACAACACTTAGTCCATCATTAATTAAGCATTCGTAACAAACTTAGCTACATCATTCATGACATGATTATGATGTCATCCTAGCAAATGATTGTTGTATAAACTGGAATTGTCCATTTTAGTAAAGTTTGCATTTGTGTAAACTACAGGCCTGTGTCATTTCAGGTTAACCCTTTCAATGATAAATTCCTTGTGTCTCAATATCGGCAAACAAATAGAAAAACTGTTGAATATTAGAAATTAATGTGATTGGAAGCCATTGCTGCAATGGCTTTCAGTCATATTAATTTCAAACTATTGAACAGAATATGCTATACAGTGTAAAGAATTTACATTTTCAGCGATTTGTCGTTGAAGGGGTTAAGTACATGTAACGTAATGGATGAATTCAATTTTAGCAGTCTTACCCATCTCTAGCTAAGTTCCACATATGCGTTGCCCGTATTGGAATCGATTCAACCCTGAACTCGCTGAATCTCAATTTCTAGAAAATTATACCGGTAAGCTGTTGAATATTTTAAAACTAATCTGACTGGGTGCTGTTGCTACTTTTGGCAGAAAATGTAACAACAGTTCCCAGTCAAATTAGTTTCAAAATATCGAATTGAATGGTTATTAAATAGTAAAGACATACAAGTCGTACAGCATGACAGACTATTAAGCATTTTTGATGGACTTCGGTACGGCATTCATGACGTAATTGATTGTGACATCAAACTTTTCACATCATGAGAACATACTTACCTCCCTAACACTCTTGATATACTAGTATATCGGCTCTAAATTCAATAATATTCAGAATTATAAAAAGTTAGGTGCCCCTAATGGGCATGTGGAAGTACACAGTCATGCACATGACAAACACCACCCTCTGCGCATGCGCACACCGGTACTTCCGTTTTCTAATATATTGGCTGGAAGCAACTGGTGGAAATTCCTCACAGGCGCTTTTCTGAATTCATAAGAGAACAATACATCCAAATCTATCATGGCTGATGCGAAAATGTCAGAGGAGCCCTCCTCGTCATCATCCAAGGTGACATTGTTCCTGGCTTTTATTTGAGACTTGTAACTTTCGTGTGTTACCGGTTTTCGTAGCAGCCGTTTTCGGCGGTACCGCGTTTTCAGGCGCTGGGAATCCTTGTAAATTTTTTTTTTCCCAGCGCCTAGGGCTAATAAACTCTTGTGTTTTATGCTTACAGGTCGGTCTTGTGTCTATACAAGGTTGCCTGGTCTTCTGGAAGGTGTTCACGTCCCAGGATGACTTATCATCGTGATATGTCTAAGGGTTGGAGATATAATATATTAATAAATAAAATATCTCCTTCCTTTTGTCCCATCCCCCCTCATCAGTTCTTCTGGAAGAGGAGTCTCGGCGGATGGATGGACGTGTTTCCTGCACAAGAGGATGGTTGCCTGTGCCCAGGCTAAGGGAGTTATTAATTATGGCGCATGATTATTTGAAAATAATTACATTTTCTGCTGCCGTTTGCTATTGCACTATTTTCTCTCTTGCGTGTGCATGGGTTCTCGAGTATATATAATTTAATATTATATTAGTCGAGAGCGGAGAATGTCTGGAGATCTAGATATTTCTTACATAAATCTGACGTCCCCTCTCCTGGTAGGAGCATAGTGAGGTTTGATGTCATAATCAACCAGAGTTTCTCTTTCCATGATGTCATAATCTTAGTTTGGAGAAGTCGGTGATGTGTTCATCCCCTGTTTATTAAGAAGTGTAGAGAGATATCTAGATAGTCATGTTCTTTCTCTCTCTCTCTTAATCTAAAAAGAGTGGGGTTCTGGTTGTATTTGGAGTTATTAACTAGAGAAGTCGCCTGTCCCGTCAGGGTGGTCGTAATAGTGGATGTCTTCTCTCGTGGTTGTTTTGGTTTCTTCTTAAAAGATCCATTATCAAGGCTTTGAGACTGTCATACTCATTGTCTTCGTATCCGTCTTTTCAGAAGTGTCCGTCCTGCCTCAAGTCTATGAAGGCTAGATTTTTCCCCCACCCTTGCCATCTGTGTTCAGCTTGTAGGCTGTCCAACAAATGTGTTATTTGTGAAAAGTGGGGGGGGGATCTAACCTCTGAATTCTTCTCTTTACAGGCAAGGATGATGGCAGAGGAGGGGAAGAAACCAAAGAAGGACGGTAAGAAGAAGGCCTCGGAGAAGAGTGGTCTCGAGGCCTTCAAGAGTGAGTTGGTGAGTGAGATGCGCAGGACTTTGAAAGACCTGATGCCTGACATGCTTCGCGGCATGTTGCCTGGCACAGGTGTTTCAACTTCCTGCGCATCGACCTCGGTGCAGGTAGCCCCCGTCCCTGGATCATGGCCTATTAGCTCGGACAATGCGTTTAGTGATCCAGGGGCGGCCGTCTTGGACCCAGGCTTGATGTTCGCATCGCCTGGGGTGCCAGCGGCGCGAGAAGCATCAGGCGGGACCCGACCAACGGGCCTGACCACGATCACTCGCGGAGTAAACTCGTCATCTGCCTTTGAGCAGTCTCCTGGTCAGTCTGGGTTAGTTCTCCTTACTAATCCAGAGTCTAACTTTCCTGACCAGGAAGATGATGAGGACTACCTGCTCGGTCCACAGGTGGATCATGAAGACATGGGTGTGAGCGCCTACACTCCTCTGTTGGGGAGCGTGAACGCTCGCACCTATGGCACTGTTCCCTCGGGAGCAGGTTTCATGGTTCAGCCTGTGGCCCGCTTTGGAGCAGACGGCCGGCCGTATAAGATTCCACGGTTGGACGTGGAATCTCACACGGACGTTCCAGGCCGCGCTGGTGTGTGTAACCCCCCTCGCACAAGCGCGGCCTTGGAGCTTGGTTTGCCTATGGAGAATGCTATGCCGGCCCTCGCGGGCCCGTATACATTCCCTGGGCAGCCAGGTTCGTCTATAGCCTCCTCCTCGGCCATACCTGCGAATGCCATTGAGGATGACGAGGGCCCGTTGCTCATCGGCAGTTCGCAGGTAGCCACGGATGAAGACTGGTCAGAGGCGTGTGCGTGGCTCCTCGCTGTAAGACCAGAGCTCACCGTGGACGAGACGGTCGCCGGTAACCCGCGGGCGTGGTTACAGGCGAAGCCGTTGGCCAGCATGGCTCTGTCTCTGCCATATGCTGAACATATCTTAGATATGTTCACGGCGGCAGAGGAGTCGATCAGACCGAAAGGTCGCCTCGCGAAGGCCCCCCGCGAGGTAGCTAGGCGATGTCGGGTTACTGCCAGTCAGTATGCTCGGTATGGCCTGGCGCCCAGACTGAGCGCGGATGACCGCGCCGCTCTGGGCGAAGATACGCGGCCGGGTTCCCGGGCTGACACGGGAGCCTTGTGCTCGGGCGCTATGCGCTCGGCGAATGCCGCCTTGCGCGACACCGAGGAGAGCTCGCGAGCAGCGATCAGTGCACTGTCGCATGTCTCTCAGCTGCTGTCGGGGGTGGTGGCAGCGTCGGTGCAGCAACATCCTAGTCCCGTGACAGTCCAACGAGCCATCCAGGATGGCATCAACCTGGCGTTGGACTGTCTGACTAGGTCGGTCACGAAGTCGCTGAGGACGAGGCGCACTTTTGCACTGGACAATTTGTGCCCGTCTCAGGAGCTCAAGTCGCGCTTGATGCAAGCGCCGATGGCGGGCCCTGGACTCTGGAGGTGAAGGTTGTCGGCACCTGCAGGAGACAGTGACTTTGGTGAACAACCAGAGGGCGCTGCGGGCACAGTTTGAAGTGCTGCGCAGGGAACACGTGCGTGTTCAGCCCTCGGCTGCTCGACAGCCGTACGCTCGTGGCGGGGCTGGCAGTGTCAGAGGCCAGCAGGCCGGCCGGTTTCAGAGACTGCGTCGGCTACGCCAGCAGCAGCGTGCTGTTGTGCGACAGCCGCCGCCTCAAGCGCAGCCTGCCAGGCAGCAGCCCGCGCACCGTGGTGCGCGTGGCGCTGGTCGCGGCGCGCGGGGAGCGGCGCGTGGTAACCGGGCCTGATGCAAGAAAATTTTTTTCAGTTATCACAAGTACCACTGGGGTGTTGCCACTCGTATCAGAGACACACCCACTTCTGAAGTTTATGGGCACCCCGTCAACCCTAGGTGCACCAGTGGGAGGTCGTTTGACTTGTCACATTCAGAAGTGGGCGCGGTTAATTCAGGACCGCTTAGTCTTGCAATGGCTTTCGCAGGGATACAGTCCAGATTGGATAAGAGGTCCGCCGTTGCATTTGTCTCTGGTACCGGTCTGGACTCAAGTTCCACGAGATCCAGACAAGCGGTTGTGCATAGAAGAGGAGATAGATTCTCTCGTTCTAAAAGAAGCAATTCAACCGGCGCAGGATTGCCCGGGCTTCTATTCAACCGTGTTTCTTGTGGCAAAGAACACCGGGGGGTGGAGACCAATTCTCAACCTCAAGCCTCTAAACAAGTTTTTAGACACTCCGACTTTCAAAATGGAAACAGTGAGATCGGTGTTGTTGGGGTTAGAGAAGGGGATGTGGACAGCATCTATAGATCTCAAGGATGCTTACTTCCACATTCCAATTGCAAGGAGGTTTCGTCGGTTCCTGAGATTTGCTTTTCAGGGATGCCAATGGGAATTCAAGGTTCTTCCATTCGGCATCTCGACGGCTCCAAGGGTCTTCACTCGAGTGGTACTTGCTATCACGGCATACCTCCGCAGGAGAAATATACCTGTTCACACTTACATAGACGACTGGTTGCTAAAAGCACACAACCCAGAAAGTTTGACAGCAAATCTGGAGATAGTCTTGGAAACTCTCACAGATTTAGGCTGGATGATCAACTTTCCGAAATCAGAGCTGACTCCATCCCAGAAGTTTGTTTACCTGGGTATGTTCTTCGATCTGGAGATAGGATATGTTTATCCGTCCCAGGAGAGAGTGGAAAGTTTCCTCTCGTGTATTCAGTTGGTGTGCAACAGTCGTTATATTCTAGCACGGGTGTATCTGAGAATGTTGGGTCTGATGGTTTCAATGGAACCGGTCATTCCTCAGGCGCCCTTACGCAGGCGGCCGATTCAGTTGTTTCTCATGACCCAGTGGACGCAGAGTTCAGGATCACTGGACTCGCGCATTCAAGTGTTGGACCCTCTCATTCATCACCTTCATTGGTGGATGGAGAGACGAAATCTCCTGGCGGGGGTCATGCTGACCCCTCCCCACCCTCAAGTAACGATGTTTACGGATGCATCGATGGAGGGTTGGGGAGCTTGCCTGGAAGAAGCCACTATATCAGGGCTTTGGAATCTGGAACAGTCAAAGGAACATATCAACATGCTAGAACTGCGGGCTGTAGTTCTAGGCCTGGAACACTTCCTAGGGGAGGTGAAGGGAAAATTTGTGATGATATGTTCAGACAACTCTACAGTAGTGAGTTACATAAACCGCCAGGGCGGAACGAAGTCGCCCAGTCTCTGTATGATGACATGGAAGCTGCTTTGCTGGGGCATGGATCATATGATCACCTTGAAAGCAGTTCATATTCCGGGAAGGCTGAATCTGTTAGCAGACTCATTGAGCCGAAGGATGAGTATTCTGCCTACGGAATGGCAACTAAATCAATGTGTGGCGGATCACCTGTTCAATCATTGGGGAAAGCCCAACATAGATTTGTTCGCAATGAAGAAGAATGCGAAGATGACGACGTACGTTTCTCCGATTCCAGATCCAAGCGCTATCGCAATAGATGCGCTAGCTATCAGTTGGAAGAGAATGTATGCATACGCATACCCTCCAACAATCCTGATTCCAAGAGTCCTTCAGAAGATCAGACAAGAGGAATGCCAAGTGCTTCTGATCGCCCCGAATTGGCCAAGCCGATCATGGTTTACGGATCTGCTGGACCTTCTGGTTTGCAATCCGGTTCCTCTGCCGCTGATGGACGATATTATCTTCCAGGGCAAGACCCTTCACAACAATCCGTCAATGTTTCGATTGACTGCATGGATGTTGTCAAACAATCCGCAATTAAGGAGGGATTTTCTGAGCAAGCAGCCAATTTCATGGCCAGAGCCAGGAGGGGGTCAACCTCCAGAGCTTATAATTATAAAATCAACAGATTTGCAGAATGGTGCTCAAAGAGATGTATCAATCCGATGGAAGCATCTATTCAGGTAGTAGCTGATTTTCTATGTCACCTGTATGATACCTATAGTCTTCAACCTAATTCTGTTGCTGGATACAAATCAGCATTGATGACTGTTATCCCTTGCTTGGCAAAGAGGGGAAGTGATGAAGTAAGTGTTTTAAATACTCTTATTAAAGGTATGGGCAATCTCAGACCTAGAAATCCTCCACTGACACCGTCATGGAGTCTTTCTCTGGTTCTGCAGGTTTTGAGTGGTAAGCCTTTTGAACCACTTAGTGCTATATCTGTAAAATTATTGACACTTAAAACTGTATTTTTAGTGGCGGCGGCTTCAGCCAGACGCAGGAGTGAAATTCATGCCTTGTCTGCTGAGCCTGACCGTTATATAGTTACAGGTGAAGGCCTTAAGCTTCTACCTAGATTGAATTTCTTGGCTAAGAATCAATCTTTAAAGTATCCGGGTAAACCTATTATTTTACCTGCCTTAACCAGATATGATCCTGGTGCTAAAGTATGGTGTCCAGTCCGTGCTTTGAATAAGTACAAGAAAAGAACTCAGGTTTGGCGGACGGACCCATGTTCCCTATGGTTGTCATATATTGTACCCCATGGTAGGGCGTCAAGCGACACTATTTCCAGATGGATAGTGGAATGTATCCAATTCTGTCATAAGACAGCCACTGGAATCCAGGTAGATAGAGCCAAGGCTCATAGTGTCCGTGGTGTGGTAACTTCCACGGCATTATTTAATGGTGTTTCGATTGAAGACATTATGTCAGTAGCCCAGTGGCACTGTGAGTCAAGTTTTACCGACCATTACCTTCGTGACACTTCTAACCCACTCGCCGTCTCAGTCCTCAGGAAATAAAATAGTTATGCAGAGGTTTATGTTTGTAAATAGTTTGCCTCGTCTGCTATTTTCAAATATCACATTTGTTGGTAGGGTATTCCTACTATTAGCTGGTACACTTCTCCTCTTCCGGTGGGGGAAGAGATGAGTGCCGCGTCCAAGACATCAAAGGTCAGTGGTTATGACCATTTTTTGATTTTCTGTCTTGGTGATGGTGTCATTTTATTTTTTAATATGGTGATGGTTGATGTCTCTTAATTGTGGTTTTTCAGAGAGTTTTTGAAATAGAAGCAATTCTTCTTTTTCCAATATCTAGTAATACTTTCATTAAGTATTAGAGAACGTGCTAGTCATTTAGAGCAGCGTTTTTTCCTATACCTTCCTCAGAAAGAGGGGGGGGGGGGGGGGGGGAGCGCATTTGCCTTTTGATCAATCTCTCTTCATCGGTCGATTATCCGATGCAAAATTCTATTCCTGGTTGTGGTTTCAGTCACAATTTCAGATGTTTTAAATCTCTTGAGAATTCAAAGAGCCTAGCCTCTTCGAGGGTGTGTGGGTTTTCAGGACCTTGCCTCCCTCCCACCAAAATTTACTTTCAAATTCTGGTTTTTATCAAGAGTGTTAGGGAGGTAAGTATGTTCTCATGATGTGAAATAAGTAAATTTATCAAATTTCTTTTTCACGAGTGAGATGACATACTTACCTCCCTAACAGGATCCCGGCCTCGCCACCCCACGGAGGCCTGGTCCTTTGGCTATTGAATAGTTGCTTCTAGGTCAGCCAATATTTAGTAACGGAAGTACCGGTGTGCGCATGCGCAGAGGGTGATGTTTGTCATGTGCATGACTGTGTACTTCCACCTGCCCATTAGGGGCACCTAACTTTTTATAATTCTGAATATTATTGAATTTAGAGCCGATATACTAGTATATCAAGAGTGTTAGGGAGGTAAGTATGTCATCTCACTCTTGAAAAAGAAATTTGATAAATTTACTTAACATGTGACGTAATTCAGTATGACATCATATATTTGACTGACAGATTGGATTCGTCTATTGATTATGACATCATATACTTGAGTGACAGAGCAGATCACTCCATTGTCACTACATTTTTGCTCATACGCATGTATATTTATTTTTTCAGGAGCTGTAAATTTGTCAATTTTTTTACACGCCTGTTCTGTACAGAATGTGGGAAACAAAGGTCTTCAAGTGATCTGTCTATTGTTGAAAAACCGATACCAGCAGAGACAGATGGTAATGATTGTTATTAGTCCTGTACCGGTAAAACCGGGGGTGGGGGGGGGGGGAGACTATAGGTTTGCACTCCGTCTGTCTGCCTGTCGCAGTTGGTTTTCCACACTTCGCAGTGCTTCAAGGTATTCACCTGAGAATTGGTATATTGCTTTGTTATGAGAAGTTACAGACCAAGTTCGAGTTTCAGGCGTATGCGTCAATTTTTTATGTAGTTATGCCCGCTTTTGACTTAAGAAATACAAAAAATATCAGCTTTCCGGACTTTTTTCCCACTCCTTAATGAAAAATTAAGGGAAAATCGGTACATCGCTTTAGTATAAGGAGTTACAGAGCAAGTTCAAGTTCCAGACATTTTCGTCAGTTCTTCATAGGGTTATGCCTCCTTTCAATTTATGAAATACGAAAAATATTAGTTTTCCGCACTTTTTCTCGCAGTCTTTCAAGAGATTCAACTGAGAATTGGTAGTGTGATGTGATGAGAAATTACATGTCAAGTTCAAGTTTCTGGCGTTTGCGTCAATTTTTGATGGCGTTATGTCCCCTTTCGACATGGAAATACAAACATATCAGCTTTCAAGACTTTTTCATTATACCATATAAACACCTAAAAAAAAGTAAGTTCCCCCCTATAGCACCAATATGAGAAATTGATTACCTGATAGACTTAGCCGTGGCTGACTGAGCGAGCACAAAAGGCAAAATTGAGCCATTTCAAAAGTTGTGAAATCAGACATATCCTATGCTAGAGAAATTTCACTCATTCAGGCACTAACTGTGTGTACAGTTGTGTATTTAAACAATGGCACGTTTATCAAACCAGAATAGGGCAATTGCCATTGGTCTTTTGGAGGCCAATTTTCCAGTGAAGCAGGTTGCGCGTAGAATGGGCGTCAGCCCAAATGCAATCAGAAAACTGCGCCAAAAATTCCAGCAGACAGGTGAGGTAAAAGATCGAGCGAGGATTGGCAGGCCAAAAGTCACAACTCCGGGCCAAGATCGTCTGATCACAAACCTGACACTTCGAAGGAGAATATGCACAGCAAGGGAGATCCGGGATCAGCTCCATGCAGTTGCTGGAGCTGGAGCCAGACTCATCAGTGAACAAACTGTGAGAAATCGGCTTCATGGTGCTGGACTGTATGCTCGCCGATTGGTAAAAAAGGCTGTTCTGTTACTGCGCCATAAGCAAACACGTCTGGAATGGGCAAGAAACCATGAACGCTGGACAAGGCAGCAATGGGCAAATGTGATGTTCACTGATGAGATGCGGGCCTGTCTCAGACACATTGATGGACGGAAACGTGTATGGTGTCGTCGGGGCGAGCAGCATTCAGAATGCTGTGTGCAACCTGTGACAGCATTTGGAGGAGGCAGTGTCATGGTGTGGGCAGGCATCAGTGCAAGAATAAAGACTGCCCTCATTCCTATCAATGGTAACCTGACTGCAAATCGCTATGTTACTCAAATAATCGAGCCCCATCTGTTACCATATGCTGCTGCCATGGGGAATGGATTTCTTCTCATGGATGACAATGCGCATCCTCACCGGGGAAGAATCGTTAATGAGTTTCACAAACAACGGTATTCAGAGAATTCAGTGGCTGTCTAACTCTCCAGATCTCAACCCCATAGAGCACATTTGGGATCAGTTGAAGCGGGCTGTTTACAGCAGAGTTACAGATGACACTATTCTTGGTGACATGCATCGCTTGCTACAGCAGGAGTGGATGGCTATCCCACAACGTCGTATCACCAGGCTCATTAACACTATGAGGGATCGGTGTCGTAACGTGATACAGCGCCATGGAGGATACACTCGTTATTGACTTTGTTACATCTGTGATCAAGTGATTCACTGTATCTTTGTTATGATTTGACTTAACGCTCAATGAAATCTCATTTAATGAAATGAATTGTTAATTAATAAAATTGGATTTCGCAACTTTTGAAATGGGTCAATTTTGCCTTTTGTGCTCGCTCAGTCAGCCACGGCTAAGTCTATGAGGTAATCAATTTCTCATATTGGTGCTATAGTGGGACCGGTGATCTGTGAGAAATTGCATTGCAGTCAGCTATATACCTTAGAAAATATTAGCTCATATTTAGGGGGGAACTTACTTTTTTTGAGGTGTTTATAATGGTTTATTGCTTTGTTATGAGAAGTTACAGATCAAGTTCTAGTTTCAGCTGCTTTGGTCAATTTTTAATGGAGTTTTTGACTGTCACTCTCTAAATATTTATATCACCAGGTAGGGGACATGTATTGCAAATTAATACTTACAGAATGCTTGTTTCACTTCAAGAGTATACTTACCTCCCTAACACTTTGATATTCCCAAATATCGACTTTCGCTCAATAAACACTCAGATTAAAAAAGTAAGGTGCCCCTGCTGGGCAGGTAGTCAGATGACTCCGGCGGATGCCATCCCCAACCTCGTGCATGTGCAGACTAGCACTTCCTCTTTTCCAATTTATTGCCAAAGAGATACACATGCTCCTAATTTTCTATGCAAAGTTTTCTGCTTGTTGTGTCTTAGAATACTCAATTATCCTTGATAACAATGTCTGAGAGAGCTAAATCGCTGGAGGAATGACTGAGACAGAGTTATCAGGTGAATTCAATTATGTATTTGTCTAATTTGTGTCTTAATCCCATGTGTAATGTGTTTCCGGGATTTGCGATTAGACGTGTTAAGTGCCATTAAAACTGGTTTATTTATATCTGGCGCTATGAAATACTAATGTTTGTGTCCACAGGTACATATCTATGATTGAAAAGGACAGCCCATCTTCAGAGGGTTTGTTTTTCTCTCCACCAACGTTCCATTTCCCATAATGCCTAGATTCGCCCCTCACCCGTGCTTTAATTGCGGTTCTTGTGGACCACTGTTAAACTGTGATATATGTAAACAGGTTGGGGGGGGGGAGGCGGTGGTGGTGGGGCAGATAAGGTGTCTGAGGAGGAGAAGCGCTCTAAGAAAGAGCGAGAGAGGGTAAGTAAAAAGGGTAAGAGGAAGGCTTCCACACCCATGATGGGAGAGATGAAGAAGACTATAAAGGATTTGGTACCAGTGATGCTTCGCGGCATGCTCCCTGGACCAAATTCTTTGTTGTCTCCTTCATTGCTCCGGAGCAAATAATCCCTACCTCTGAATCGATTTTCTTTAGGGATTTATCAGTTTTCGCCCAGGATTCAGAGGTGGACCCATTAGAAGGGGCAAGTGCTCACTATGAGAACACTGGCAGCAGGCTTGCCGCACAGGTTGTTCATGAGCAGGACTCGCTGGACCCTGATACCCACTTATAGGGTCCTGCGGTGTATCCACGCCCTACAGGTACCGTATCCTCTTACAGTACCTTTCCTGGCCAGTCCAGGTTAGCATTCTTCGCTTACCTGGAGTCTTTCTGGCCAGGAAGATGAGGATTATTTGCTGGGTTCTACTTCTAACGTCGTGGTCATGGAGACTGACAAATGTGCACTCCTCACGGGGAGCACGGGCAACATTTTCCATGGGTCTACTCACGCAGGAGTAGCATTCACGGCGCAGAAGGTGGCCCGGGTTGGAGCCGATGGCCAGCCTTACCCCATACCTAGGCTTGCCGATGGTATAGCTGGTTCTGGCCAGGTCCGTGGGGTGGCGAGTATTTATACCCCACGCGCTGTCACAGCGCCTGCTCCTGGTCAAGCCAGTGATTTTAGCATGCCTGTTCTGTCGGGCCCGTATGCTTTCACTGGCTTGCCAGGAGTATCGGTACCCCCAGCCACGCTCTCACCTGCGAATGTTCTAGAGGATGATGAAGGCCCGCGCCTAGTCGAACATTAGTAGGTAGCTGCAGAGGAAGACTGGTCTGACACCTGTCATTATCTAATCAACGTCAGGCCAGATCTTCCTGTGGAACAGCTGGGTAGCCCGAGGGACCAGCGCCCGTGGCTAGCAGGTAAGCCAGCTGCTACCATGATGCCATCTCTGCCGCTGCCTGAAAATATCATTGATATGTTTACAGCGGCAGAGATGTTCATTAAGGCAAATGGACGTCTCGTGAACGCCCCTTGCGAGGTGGCAAAGCTATGCCGCATTGTACCTGGTGAATACCAGAGGTACGGTGTAGTGTCTAAGGCCAGTGCGGTCCCCAGTGCGGATGACCGCACTGCTCTAGGTGAAGATACGCGGCCAGGCTCCCGGTCTGACACGGGAGCGCTGCATTCGGCAAATACCGCATTGCACAATGCGGAGGAGAGTTCGAGAGCGTCTATTGCGGTGCTTTCGCACGTCTCCCAGCTGTTACAGGCAGTTTTAAGAGCATCTGCATCACGCCAGCCTAGTCCAGTAACAGTCCAGAGAGCCATCCAGGATGGTATCAACCTAGCTCTAGACTGGTTAACCTGGTCAGGAACCAGGAGTGTCCAGGCACGGCGTACATTTGCTCTTGACAATCTGTGCCGTCCCAGGACTTGTATAATAGGCTTCTGCATACGACAGGTCCTGGTCTCTTTGGTGGTGAGGGATGCAAGCACCGTGGTGAATAACCAGAGGGCTTTGCGTGAACAGTTTGAAGTGCTCCATAGAATGGAGCGCAGCACCCCCTGCATACCATCCTCAGCAGGCACGGGGTGTCGGTCGCCAAGTCAGAGGCCAGCCACCAGCGCAGTGCTGGCCATGGCCACGCGTGCATCGGCCAGCAACGAGGGAGGCGCAGGCTGCTCCAGCACAGCCAGCTAGGTAGCCGCCCATGTACCGATGTGCGCGCAGTGCGGGCCGTGGCACGCGATGATCTGGTCGTGGTAACCGTGCCTGAGGGCCAGTTACCACAATAAGGACCACTCCAGTGCTTCTGGGTCCAGAGACAGTATCACTCTTGCATTGCTCATGTCCACCTCTCTCCCTAGGTGGACCAGTGGGGAGCCATCTGGCCCACAACAGGCAAGAATGGGAGCAGCTGACTCAGGACCGCTTAGTCTTGCGATGACTTTCAGTCGGGTATCATCCCGACTGGATAGTAGGTCCGCCATCGCAGCTGTCTCTGGTACCCATCTGGACTCAAAATCCAAGAGATCCAGATCAATGGTTATGTATAGAGGAGGAAATAAATTCCCTCATACTAAAAGGAGCAATTCAACCAGCACAAAATTGGCCGGTCTTCTTTCTATTTAACCGTGTTCCTAGTGAAGCACTGGAGGGTGGAGACCAATTCTCAACCTCAAGCCACTGAACAAGTTCATAGAAACACTGAGTTTCAAAATGGAAACGGTGTTGGCAGGGTTGGAGAAGGGAATGTGGACTGCAACAATAGACTTGAAAGATGCATACTTCCACATTCCAATGGCGAGGAGTTTTTGCCGGTTCCTGAGTTTTGCATTCCAGGGCCGGCAGTGGGAATTCAAGGTTCTACCCTTTGGAATTTCGACAGCTCCTCGGGTCTTCACGAGGGTGGTTCTTGCTATAACAGCATACCTCCACAGGAGAAGCATACCAGTCCATACGTACATAGATGACTGGCTGTTAAAAGCACACAATCAGGAAAGTCTATCAGCAAATCTGGAGATAGTTTTGAAAACCCTCACAGACGTAGGCTGGATAATCAACTTTCAAAAATCAGAGATGGCTCCATCCCAGAAGTTTGTTTAGCTGGGAATGTTCTTCGATCAGGAGAGGGTACAAGTACTCATCTCATGTATACAGTCAGTGTGCAACAGTCCTCATGTCCTGGCACGGGTTTACTTGAGAATGCTGGGGTTGATGGTTTCTCTGGAACCAGTCATTCCTCAAGCGCCCTTACGCAGGCGGCCTATCCAGTTATTTTTCATGACACAGCAGACCCAGAGTACAGGATCACTGGACTCAAATGTGTCGGCATTGGAGCCTCTTATTCACCACCTTCAATGGGGGACGAGGAGAAGCTCCTGGCGGGATCACCTTGAAAACAGTTCATATTTCAGGAAGGTTAAATCTGCTGGCAGACTCATTGGGCCGAAGGATGAGTGTTTTACCTACAGAATGGCAACTAAATCAATGTGTGGCGGATCGTCTTTTCAACCACTGGGGGAAACCCAACAGATTTATTCGCAACGAAGAAGAATGCGAAGATGACGACATACGTCTCTCTGATTCCAGATCCGAGCACTATCGCAACAGATGCGTTAGCTATCAGCTGGGTGGGAATGTATGCATACGCATTCTCTCCAGCAATTCTGATTCCAAAAATTCTTCAGAAAATCAGACAGGAGGGGTACCAAGTGCTTCTGATCACCCTAAATTGGCCAAGACGATCATGGTATATGGATCTGCTGGACCTTCTGGTCTGTAATCCGGTTCCTCTGCCTCTGATGGACAATATTGTTTTCCAGGGCAAGGTCGTTCACAACAATCCGGCAATGTTCAGATTGACTGCGTGGATGTTGTCAAGGAATCAGTAATTAAGGAGGGCTTTTCTGAGCAAGCGGCCATGTTTATGGCAAAAGCCAGAAGGGGGTCAACATCCAGAGTTTATAGCTATAAAATCAACAGATTTGCAGAATGGTGCTCAAAAAGATGTATTAATCCAATAGATTCATCTATTCAGGTAGTACCCGATTTCCTATGTCACCTGTATGATGCCTATAGCCTCAAGCCTAACTATTGCTGGCTACATGTCAGCTTTAATGACAGTTATTCCTTGCTTGGCTAATAGGTGAAGTGATGAAGTAAGTACCTTAAATACTTTAATTAAAGTCATGGGCAATCTAAGACCAAGGAATCCCCCAGTGATTCCGTCTTGGAGTTTATCTCTAGTGCTTCAGGTATTAGCTGACAAGCCATTTGAACCACTAAGTTCCATTTCTATGAAAATGTTGACTCTTAAAACTGTCTTTTTAATTGCTGTGGCATCGGCAAGGCGAAGAAGCGAAATTCACGCCTTACCAGCTTTGACTAGATATGATCCTACTTCAAAAGCATGGTGTCCAGTCCACGCATTATACAGGTACAAACAATGTACCCAGGAATGGCGGACGGACCCCACGGCATTATGGTTGTCGTATATTGAACCTCATGGTAGGGCTTCCAAAGACACCATTTCCAGGTGGATTGTAGAATGTATTCAATTTTGTCATAAATCCGCCACAGGTAAACAAGTTGACTTAGCCAAGGCTCACAGTGTTCGCGGCATAGTGGCTTCCACTGCTCTGTTTAATGGGGTCCCTGTGGATGATATTATGTCGGTAGCCTAGTGGCACTGTGAGTCAAGTTTCACCTACCATTACCCCTGTGACACCTCGAATCCTCTCGCCTTATTGATTTTGAAAAAATAATTTAGGTGTACATATTTAGATGGGGTTTTCTCACTTTATATATATATATATATATATATATATATATATATATATATATATATATATATATATATATATATATATATATATATATATATCATAATATATCGATGGGAACAACGACTTGTCTGAACTGCATCAGTCTTCACCAATGGGGAGTTGATGACAGCAACAAGCAGTTCACAAGGTCAGTCTTGTCTGTGTGTTGTTCATTGTTGATTGTATTTGTCACGTGACCCATTGTTACTAATATGGTAATGGTACATGTTTTATGTGGTTCATTCTTGAGAGTATACAAAATTGGAGCACATTCCGTCTATAGTACATGGCACTTGTATGTGGAGAGCATAAGGGACATTGAGGTCATTCTGCCTTCCTCCCAAGAAAAGGGGAGGGGGGGATGTGTGGGTGGTGGGGAGTGCATATGACATATGGTCTTCTCTCAGCCATCGATTGTGTTATACGATGCTCAAGTCATTCCCTGGTTGTGTTCTCACACAATTTCAGAAGTTTTAGTGCCTTAAGCGCAGAAAAGCGCATAGGGAAGAGCTGGTCTTTTGACCTCGCATCCCTCCCGCCAAATTCTCTTGCGAATTCAGGCAAGATCATAGAGTGTTAGGGCGGTATGTATACGCTTGAAGTGAAGTAAACAAAATCATGAATTTCTTTTTTCACGAGAGACTTGATACTTACCTCCCTAACACGGCCCCGGCCTCCGCACCACATGCTCTGACTTCAGGTTTTGTTAGTTGCATTGTGTCACCCAATAAATTAGTCAGAGGAAGTACTAGTCTGCGCATGCGCGATGTTGGGCCTGGCATCTGCCGGACTGTCATCTGACTACCTGCCCAGTAGGGGCACCTAACTTTTTTAATATGAGTGTTTATTGAGTGAAAGTCAATATTTGGGAATATCAAAGAGTGTTAGGGAGGTAAGTATCAACTCGTGAAAAAAGCAATCTGTGATTTCATTTATTTTGAAGTATGTTAACCCTCTAATGGGCATCCAGGCCAAAACCGGCCTCTTATGTCCATTTACAAGCCAAGAGGATACAGTTTTTGAAAATTTACCACTGGAATGACTGACTTGGTATCAAGCAAATCATTCCAGTGGTGAATTAAAAAATAATAATCTCTTGTTCAGTAAATAGACATTTTTGAAGATCACTGCAAAAGCCGTTTTTGTCCAGTTTGAGCTTTAAGGATTGAGCGGTCAAGTGAGCTAGAACTGTCCATTGCTGTGGTCTTGAAGAATGTCCATTTGCAGACCAAGAGAAGAATACTTTTAAAATCTTACCACTGGGATAACTGGTTCCATAATTGTGCCGGACATTTCACTGGTAAATTTTCTAAAATAGTCATCTCTTGGCAAGCAAATATACATTCAGTAAACAAAACATGTTCATTTTCATGGATTAACTTTCATCATTAGCTCACATCAGAAAGTCTGTGACATTGCCTGGCATCTCGCCAATATTAGACATCATCACAGTGGATCCTGAAAACACTGTGTTGTATTATATCTGTTTTGAGTTGTCCACATTTCAGGAAGTGATCCAAACTTTCACAGCAATAAAAAATGTGTGAGTGCTATTGTTATAACATAAGCGGCTTTGCTAATGAACATTTTCAGTTTTAACTGCCCGCCCATCTCTACCTAAACTTCACCCATGCTTCGCCCATGTTGGGATCGATCGATCCCTGAATTCTCTGTGATTATCAATTTCTAGAGAATGATACAGGTAAGCTGTTGAATATTTTGAAACTAATTTGACTGGGTGCTGTTGCTGCGTATACAACATGTTTATTAAATGGTAAAGACATACAATTCGTACATTCATGACATCATAGATTATGGCATCAGCCCACACGTCACGTAGTTAATTATGACATCATATGATTGATGGATAAACTGGAAATGTCCATTACTATCTGCTGCTAACCAAGGATGAGGTTCTGACACCAATAAGAAATGTTAGGTTTAGTACAGATCCTCAGTTTTTGTGACATTCAAAATATTCAAACATACCTAAACAATCAGTCCGCCACAATTAAGGCAATGGTAGGTGCTAAATAACCAAGATGAGCATACCCCTTGTTCCCAAAGTTTATATATTAATAAATTTAGAAACATATATCCAAATCTTGCATTATTTGTCCAGTATAAATTTTTATATAGCAATATATTTTGACAATTTTGTAGGCCTATCCTAGGAAGATGTTGGCTTCACATACTATATGTGCGTGGGCACATATGAATGTGGCCATTAATGCTGTGAACAGAGGGACCTTTTTCAACGTCGATTTGCAGGCAAAGAGCAGAGTATTTTTGAAAATTTACCCATAGAATAACTGGCTCAATAACTCAGCCAGTCATTCCAGTGGTTAATTTTCAAAAGTTTTCTTGGTCTGCAAATGGACAATGACTACACAAAACTTGGGTTTTTTTACCAATAAAGAGTTAGAATCATGCCCTTATCGCTGTATAACTAACTGTTTATTTTCTTGTTTAGATTGTAACGATGCTGGTGACTGGAATTGTGGGTACGTATTTTAGTTGTCCATTAACCTTCTTACCCTCATGGACCAGAAATGATACAGTTTTTACGATGTAATTCTGGGTTATGTTTAATCAACATGAGTGCAAACAGATATATATCTGATACATATTACTAGGCTTGCGCGATTACGGGATTAAATCGAAAATTGCGATTATGTTTTAAATCGTGATTTTATGTGATTAAAAATTTAATAATCGAATAATCGTGAATATTTTTTATTGCATAAAATATCTCAAAACCTAACTTTCAATTACTTTTCAATGCGATCGGTCATGAAAATTTACTTTTTACTTAATGAATGTATGTCCATTTGCAGGGCAAGAGAAGACTATTTTTGAAACTGTATTACTGGAATGCCTGGCTCGAGAATCCGGCCAGGCATTCCAGTGATACATTTTTCAAAAATAGTCTTCTCTTGCCCTGCAAATGGACTTTTCTATACACCATTGCAATTTTCATCATTGATATTTTGTTGTTGTTATGTCTTGGTAATTTGTATCCAAGCTGATTAATCGAGTAATTACGATTATTTTTTAATAATCGATCGCGATCACTCAACGCAACATTCGCACAAGCCTATGCCTTGTATACTGCGATCGTCCTATGTTAGTGGTTTTATTTTACATTCTTTGAGTTCTGATCACAGAACACTTATCAAGTTGATGTTGTGGCATCATTTGCGTGTCTGATACATTTTTGAGACTAAAACCGCAAATTTGAGTGCTTTCTGAGCAGGCGTATTCTTTGGCATTCACAAAATATGTTCAAACATACAGCATCGCTGTTTGCACTACCGAGACAGATAGTGGCTCTGTGTCACACAGTCTGTAGAATGCTGTATTTGATATTAGACTCTGTGGCCAGCATTGTTTTGTAATGGCTCGCGGATGTTTGTGGTGACATACATCAAGTTTGTTACCCAATATAGAATGTGAAATAGTTAAAACAAAACTAAGAAATGAGATAGTGCTTTAAGTATCTCCAAGCTGCACCAGAGTGCCACAATAGATTTAAAAGTTTTAAACCTGAATTCCCAGACTCCAAATTTTAAAGTAACTATATAAAGATAAGCTGTTTTGAAACTGAGTGAAAGCTGTTGCTTCAACAGTCAAATTACTTTCAAAATATTCAACAGCTTACCTTATATAGTTACTTTCAAAATACTCAACAGAATGTTTATTAGCCTTTTAATTGTAAAATTTTGTGAAGAAAATCTAAGAATGTTCTTATTGAATGTCCATTTGCAGGTCAAGAGAAGACAATTTTTGAAAATTTACCAGTGGAATGACTGGCTCGGCCATCGAGCCAGTCATTCCAGTGGTAAAATTTCTAAAATTGTCTTTTGGCCTGCAAATGGACATTCCTCAATACCACTGCAAAGGCCAGTTTTGGCCAGCTTGACCATTAAAGGGTTAATTTGTAAATCCATCAAAGATTTCTAATTTGTACACTTAGCAGAGATTTCAAGATTTATGACTGAGTTATAATATGTCATTATGATTGTCACATCAGCCTACATGTGATGTAATGGACCTGTCCATTTTTAGCTATGCCCCGCCCATCTCTATCTAAGCCCCGCCCACACCTCACTCATGTTGAGATCGATCGATCTCTGAACTTCCTGACTATCAATTTCCAGAAAACTATACAGGTAAGCTGTTGAATATTTTGAAACTAATTTGACTGGGTGCTGTTGCTGCCATAGGCAGCAACGGCGCCCAGTCAAATTAGTTTCAAAATATTCAACAGCATGTTTATTAAATAGTAGAGACATACAATTCTTACAATGTATCGAACTATTAAGCGTTATTAAGACGGGCCTAATAGAATCATTTATGGCATAGTGATTATGACATCATCCTACACACCGCTTAGCTGATTATAACATCATATGGCGTCATTATGCTGGGACGGTCAGTTGATTATGACATCATATGCTTGAGTGACAGATCGGATCACTTCATTGCAACTACATTTACTCTTTTATGCATGGAGTTTAATTATACTCCCCGCTATACGTAGCATGGTTATTATGTTTCCACCCCATCCGTATATATGTCTGCCGTTACGTCCATACATCCCAAAAATATTGTCGCTGCAACTCCTACGGTTTAAGAGAGAATTGTTTGAAACATGACAGAAACAGAATGATTGTACATCACATAAAGCTGTGCCTAATGTTAAACTATTTTTATGGTTCCATCCCCTCCATCCGTAGGTATGTACATATGTCTGTCCGTCCTCGAAAATCTTGTCACTGCAACTCCTACAGTTTGAGTGAGAATTGTTTTGATGTTTGACAGGATGATTGTACACCACCAAAAGGTGTGCCTAATGTTAAATTGTTTTTCATGTGTTCATGCCGTTCATCTGTACCTATGTTCACCTCCTGGAGTTTGAGAGAGAATTGTTTGAAACGTGACAGGATGGTTGTACATCACCCAAATCTTTGCCTAATGTTAAAAGTTTATACATCGGTCATGTATGACTGATTTGTATTCACTTTTACTGTATAAATGGTATTGGGTTGGGAAACACTCATGTTGGGGGATGTACTAATGTTGGGTGGTGGGTTTCTTGTTTTCTATTTGCAGGAGCTGTAGATTTGTCAATTTTGCTACACGCCCATTCTGTAAAATATGTAGGAAGCAAAGGCATTCAAGTGTCCTACCTGTCAGTGTAAAGCCAAAACCAGTAAAGACAGAAGGTAATGATTGTTATTTTGACATCTGTTTATAACATCTGCCATTATGGCCCATCATAAAGTCATATTAAAGATGGGTGGTGCATTGGTGTAAATCAGTGGAGTTGCCACATGCCATTCCTTGCAGGTAGGGCTTCACGATATACTGATATTATATCGAATACCGGTATCATAGCCATATCGGTAGTCATACCGGTATGATTTTGCTGATACCGAAATATCGAAATATAACATAAAACCGGTTGACCTTCTGTTAGGCAGATAATCCGCTATCCATTAGTTACATTCCAATAATATATCTGTCTAACACGATAAGTTACTGCTCTTCGTACAGGAAAATGATATTTAACGATCACACTTGAAAATTTTCTTAGTTATCCGTATCTGTCAAATTGTTGCTAGAGGCTAGGGTTAAAGTAATTGATAAATTACTACTTATAAGAACGTACTTCGCGCAAAAAATAGAATAAAACTTATTTTAATTAACCTCATAGGACAGGGGGTGGTTAAAAATATCTAAAACCTATCTTTTCTTGCGCTAATATTTTATAATTTCGGGCCGTTGTTTTCTAGAAAATCATAATATCAAATGAATATGTTTGCGTGCTATTTTATATAAATTACTACAGCCTGGTTAGTTAGCAATTTCCCGGAATTTTACAACATTGTAGTGACCGGCCAATGGCCTAACTAAAGAGGAACCGACAATATGAGAAAAACTTCTCAGTCCCGCGATCTATGTTCACTTCTTATGTTGGCGGGTAGTGTTAGATATCGATCGATAGAAGCTACTGTAACGAGAACGAGGCTCAGTGAGCGTAGGCATATGTATTCTCAGCATATTATAGTTTATTTAGTATGTGTTATAATGGCTTGTTTGTATCACTGCATGGGGATTTGCACGATTCTTGGTGGTTTCATCCCATTGCAATTTCGTCGTATGAGGCACACGTTTTGGTGGACAGTTTATTTATTATTCTGGCACATACATCAATACAAGTACAAAAGTAGCCAGGAAAATTAGTAAAACATAGATTTACATTCAGCATATCCAACATCTTTGACGCGTAGCAATGACATTTGTCAGTCAAATATCAACAGTCTTGGTTGTTTGCAGTTTCAATGGGCGAGTTTATTTGGGACGAGATTGCCACTGGTTACCGGTATCTCGTGATCTCGACACGGAGTAGTTATAATTTTGTGGCAAATTCAAATCATTTGTACGGATGATTTGGTTGAATTTCAGCCATTTTGAGTTATGATTTAACTGAAGACAGTTAATATTTAGCGTTTAATATCGGGATTCATATAATTTATTGGTTTTATTGTGTAAATTTGTGTCGACTGTTACAGGAGCGCTGATATAGGCCTACTCTTTATGTATGGGAAATACGTTGACTGGAATCGTACTACTGGAGCCTCACTCTGTTTTGTCCATCGTAATAATACCGGTATTAAAGGTATACCAGTATGGAGATTGATACCATAACCGGTATTCGTGTTTCCAATACCGTGAAGCCCTACTTGCAGGGTTTGAAATTAATCATTAAACAGTCAAATTCATTCAAGAAAATTGTGATTTTCCAATAGAAATTGCCCATTTACAGACCAAGAGAATGTTATTTTTGAAAACTTACCACTGGAATGGCTGGCTCGGTTATCGAGCCAGTCATTCCAGTGGTAAATTTTCTAATTTAATCTCTTGGCCGTAGACAATGATTATTTAAAGGCAAAAAATGGACTTATTTTTTCTAAAACCAATAATAGACATACCGGTTCCATCTCTTACCGGCCACACATAAACACACCGATTACATATAGAAAACTTTACCGGCTACACCTTCCTGGTCACATACTAGTATAACTGGCTACACCCACAAGTATCGTAACGGATACATATTGGCCATACTGACTACATACTAAAAATTTCTATCCGCTTCCAGCTACATAAGTCTCCTTTACCGGCTACACATTTGACAATCCCATTTACAGAGACACACAATCCTGGCTACAAATCATCAAATCCAGCTACAGAAATATACAATTTCTGTCACAAATTATCTATCCTGGCTACAAAGCACAATTCCAGTCACATCTGTGTAGCCGACTGAAGAAATGTATAAAAGGAATGCTCGAACAGTGTTTTGGCATCCCAGACTCAAACTTAAAGCCAGTTTGGCGGGACTACCGTGTTCCGGTTCCATCAAACGAGATTGTCTCTAACTAAAATTAGTGTAAACCAAACTTTTTGAAGAAAAATGTATACCGGAATTTGATTGGTCAATTTTTCTGCCAAGCCATCGTAGGTTTTCAAAAGGTTTTCTCTATGTAGTTTTAAGCACAACTAACCGTTTAATGGTCAAGCCGGTCAAAACTTGTAGCGGTCCTGAGGAATGTCCATTTACAAACCAGGAGAAGAGCATTTTTGAAAATTTACCACTGGAATGCATGGCTCGATAAACCGAGCCAGTCATTCCAGTGGTAAATTTAAAAAAATGGTCTTGTCTTGGCCTACAAATGGACAGTCAATAGGCAAATATGTTAATCTTCTTGAGAAAATCTGACCATTAAAGGGCTAAGTTCATTGAAACTTATAACGAAGGATACTATTGTGGTAGGCTTCAACCCTTCTAATGAGAAATCTGAGTGATCAAATTTAATGGTGCCTATCTTAGATTTGCCGAAAATGTCTGAGAAATTGCTAAAGAGATTACTTCATTATCCAATTTGCTGATTTCAGCCAAACTTGCCTTGATTGTCCCTATAGTTGTAGACTTCTGAAATTATATACAGAAATTTGATTGGTCAATTTTTTTTCGATGACGATGTTGGATTTTCCAAAGATTTCAGTAAAATGTGTTATAAGAACAGTATACTCTACTCATTAACTCTAGGTCTGATTTCAACTCAAAGGAACATAGTCTGGGAGGATTATAGTCCTGACAAGCACTACATGCCTTTGGGCCCCTTGTTCAAGAAAATTTCAATTTTTCTCATAGAAAATGTCTATTTGCAGAACAAGTGAATACTATTTCTGAAAATTTACCACTAATGATTGGCTCTGTTATCGAGCCAACAATTCCAGTCGTAAATTTTCAAAAATGTGCTGCAATTCATTGTTATAGTTTGTTTCGCAAAGGGTGGCTTCTGATGTGGTCTTGACCTGCATTGGACGAATCCAATCTGTCAGTCAAGTATATAATTTAATAATCAAATACATCACAGGTAGGCTGATGTCACCATTAAAATATGTCATGCGTGTCGTATCTTAAGTCTGTCATGAACTCTTAATAGTCTGTCAAGTTGTACGAAAATGTGTCTGTCTACTACTTAATAAACATAAACATATTCAACAACTTACCTGTATATAGTTTTCTGGAAATTGAGATTGAGAGAATCAAGGGTTCGATCGATCCCAACACATGTGAAGCATGGGCTGAGCTTAGCTAGAGATGGGAGGGGCATAGGTAAAACTGGATTCATCCATTCCATTGTCTAAGTAGAAATCTCACTTTTCTTGCCCCTTCTCACCCATTAACCCTTTAACACTCATATCAGCTAAAGACGGCTTCTGCAGCCAGTCATTCCAGTGGTAAATTTTTTTAAATAGTCTTCTTGGTCTGCAAATGGACATTTTATATAAGAAAATTAAACATTTTAAAAACAAATTCAAGGGTTATAAACAATTAACCGGGAACTAATGATATGATGATCATAACTGATATGCTTTTCTGTATTCCAGCAGCTGTTAGGCCAGTTCAAGTGAAACCAGATAGAGGTCAACCAGATAGAGGTCAACCAGATAGAGGTCAACCAGATAAACATCAAGCAGACACCGAACCTTGGCCATGTGTGTAAGTACACTCTTCATATATATGTAGTCAGAACCATTGTATAATTATTCCCACATTTTTCAAAGAAAAGTGAGAAATAATGCCCTCCCAACCATGTGTGGGTGCATGTGTGCGTGCGTGCGTGCTTGTATACGTATGTGAGTGCGTGCATTCATGCGTGCGTGCGTGTGTGTGCGGGAATTGGTTGTAACATAACTCTTCCGAAACTGGTGAACAGAATTCAACCAAATTTGGTATGTGTGTTACCCATATGATTTCAGGGTGCATGAGGACATTTGCATTTGACTTCCCCCAGGGGGGAGGGGGCAGGTTTAAAAGGTCAAATTGATTGTAGCTCAACTCCTCCAAAACAGAATTTAACCATATGATTTGGAGTGCAAGAGAACATCTATATCTGGCTCCGCCACCCCCCACCCCCCCCCCCCCCCCCCACCCACCCCCCATTCCTCAATACCACTGAAGGAGTCATTTTGGTGCGCTTGCATGTTAAGGGTTAATGGTCAAGATTCATCAAGGAAATCAACAGTAGTGCTTATTTAATGGCCATTTGCAGACCAAGAGAAAAAAGTTTTTCAAAATTTAGCACCAGAGTGACTGGCTCGAGCTAGTCATTCTAATCGTAAATTTTTTCAAATAATCTCTTGATCGGCAAATGGACATTTATGTTTAAAAATAACCTTGACCAGAAAATGGACATTTCTCATGACCACTGCAGAGGTCAATTTGAATTTTGGTCGGCTTGACCATTAAAGAATTGCAGACCCAGCATGGCCTAGCGCCAAAAGGAGGGCAGTATCTTTGACCAGTCAGACCATGCCTGATAGCTTCTCTTGTGCTTTTTTTGTCTCAGTTGTGGAAACGTAAATGCTGCCAATTGTCTGCAATGCTTGAAGTGCAAGGAATTGAAGAGACGAAGGCAGGAGCCGCTGAGAGATGCTGGGAGAGGGAGAAATGAGATGTCACGTGTAGACACAATACGAAAGCGGGCTACAGCAGCAGGGAGAGAAATTAATGATATGTCACATAATGACAGAATACAAGACCGGGCTAAAGTGGCACGGAGAGAAATGAATATACCATGTAATAATGGAAGTCAGGCAGGGAGAGGAATAAACAATACATCACGTGACGGCAGAATGCCAGTGTGGGCTAAACCGGCGGGCCACGTAATTGATAATACATCAATTAATGACAGATTGCAAGAGTGGGCTAGACCGGCAGGTCACGAAATTGATGATACATGTATGCCAATTAATAACAGATTGCAAGAGTGGGCTAGACCGGCAGGTCACGAAATTGATGATACATGTACGTCAATTAATGACAGATTGCAAGAGTTGGCTAGGCCTGCAGGGAGAGGAAAGAATATTATGCCACGTGACAATAGGGTTCAAGAACCGACTAAACCTACACTTAAAGGAACTAATTTGCCACAGGCTGGTCAGCTTGCTAGAATCAATCAAGGAAGTGGAAAGACGCAAGTTGGTCGGGCTGGAGTATCAGGTATGCTTAAGAATGTGAGTGGATATCGAGGCACAGTGAAAGAGATGGGTATACCGCCTACTAATAAACCACCTAGCCTGATGGAAGGATTCGCCCCAGCTAGTAAGGTGAAACTAGGTATGTTTATTTAAAAGATAACCAAAAAGTACTCAAAATATTCTTTGTTGTGCGTGGATTATGGCTTTGCAGTATGATTTAAATGAATTCCGGTATCGATATCAATTTCCATGCCTGTGTACCATTAATATCGTATTATTGCGATGGGCAAAATAATGAGGGCTGGGATAATATGATATCATATTCATGGCTCCCGAAATAGTCACTGAACGTTACAATTTTCACAATAAAACTAAGAAATTGGACAAATTCCGCTAACCTCTCTTGTGTCAATTTAACCATTTAATGGTCAATCCGGATGAAACCGAAGCTGCAGTTGTCTTGAGTAATGTCCATTTGTAAACCAAGAGAATGCTAGGTTTTTTTTTTATAAATTTACCTCTGGAATGACTGGCTCTGTTACCGAGCCTGTCATAAAAATTTGGATTTTCCTTACCTCTCAACTCAACCGCTTTGCAGTGGTCAGAAAAAGTATCCATTTGAAGGACAATAGACAGGTATTTTTTGTAAATTCCAGCAGTAAGTTTACTAAGATTTTTTTCTTGACCATTAAAGGGTTAATTGATATAAGTAGAATTTTGAGCGCTTTGAGGCGCTGCTAACACAAGAATGGTTAATTACATTCTTTGAGTGTGTTGTTTATGAAGTTACTGGAGTCCACATTAACCACCACGCTAGTTATTTCTCCATTAGCCGTGTTTACCTGTCTTGTTGTCTTGGCTAATATTACCATTAACCGGTGTCATCTGAACATTATAATCGCCAAACAGAGCCTCTGCAATGGTTGTTGAGAAATGCCCATTTGGATGTCCAAGGGAAGACTATTTTTGAAAATTTACCACTGAAATGACTGACTTGGCCTGCAAATGGACTCTGACTAAGCAACGATTTTGATTTACTGGTCCCTTTAATCAGTTAAAACAAGCTCTTAAAAAATATTTTCCTAAATTCCAGTGGTAAGTTTACAAAAACTGCATTCTTTTGGCCAACAAATGGTCATTCACAGCAAAAATTTGAATTTTCTTGGAAAATCTTTTTATACATAAGGTTAATTGACAAAGGTAGCATTTTGAGCGCTTTAAGGCGCTGTTGACATAAGAGGGGTTAAACACTAACTTATAATAATCATAACGTATTATGTCCATTAAATCCTGTCCTAAAATGGCTTAAACCCCCCCCCTCAAATCATGATTCATATTTGCCACAAAATTACAGCTATTTCTGCGACCAATGGAAACAATGGGCCTTTTCAATTTTTGCTAAGCCCCACCCATCTCAATCTAGGCTCCACCCACACCACGTCTGTGTTGGGATCGATTGATCTCTGTTTCACATGAGAACATACTTACCTGCCTAACACTCTTGATATACTAGTATATCGGCTCTAAATTCAATAATATTCAGAATTATAAAAATGAGGTGCCGCTACCAAGGAGGTGGAATGTACACTGTCATGCACATGTCAGACCTCACCTCTGCGCATGCGCATACTGGTACTTCCGTTTTCTACTATGTTGGCTTTAAAGCAACTTGGAAAACAATTTCAAGCTCTTGTTTTATGAAATTTCAATCCTTTTTTTCATCCATCTATCGTTATGTATGATTACTGTATTCTGCGGCTGTAGTAGTAGAAACATCCTACAGCTGCAATCAGTCCTTCTTCGCTTTTGCCCACTGTGTCTTGTCCTCAGCCGAAATCCTTAGCTTCCTCAGGTCCATTCTTGACTTGAGTGTACCGAGTCCTGCTTTCTTGAGGTCACCTCGTAGCACACTTAGCAGATTTATGCAATGACGTCCGCTCCTGGCTTTGTATTTGCTGGCTTCGAGTAGGGCGAATTCCAAGGCTTTGTGCTGGTGTCTCTTCTGGCATCCTTAGCACATGGCCAGACATGGACCATCTTTGCTGGGCGGAAGGTATGGACGTGATTTTCTGCACAAGAGGACAGTAGCTTTGTTCAGGATAAGGGAGTTTATTAGTTATGGCACCTAATTATTTGAAAATGTTATCAATTTTTTTCTGCCATCTTTATTGCACTGTATTCTCTCTTGTGTTTTTTTGTTTTATCAAATTAACAAACTAAAAGACTCATTCTCTTCGTATGTCTCCCTTTCAGAAGTCATCATGTTTGTCATGCTCAAAGCATCTTAAGGCTAGATTCTTCCCCCACATCTGCCCATCTTGTACTGGCTGTAGGCCTAATAACAAATGTGGTATTTGTAAAGAGTGTGTGTGTGTGTGTGTGTGTGTGTGTGTGTGTGTGTGTGTGTGTGTGTGTGTGTGTGTGTGTTGTGTTGTGTTGTGTTGTGTGTGTGTGTGTGTGTGTGTGTGTGTGTGTGTGTGTGTGTGTGTGTGTGTCTGTGATCTAACCTCTGAATTCTTCTCTTTGCAGGCGAAGATGATGATGATGGATGATGGCAAGAAAGTGAGGAAAGAGGAGAAGGAGAAGGGTAAAAGGAAGGCCTCCGAGAAGAGTGAGCTGGAGGCCTTCAAAGTAGAGTCAGTGAGTGAGATGCGCAGGGTGCTGAAGGACCTAATGCCTGACATGCTTCGCGGCATGTTGTCAGGTACAGGTGTTTCAACCTCCTATGCATCAACCTCAGAGCAGGTAGCCCCCATCTATGGATCATGCCCTCCTAGTTCGGACAAAGTTTTCAATGATCTAAGGGCGTCCGACTCGGACCCAGACTTGATGTTCACATCACCTGGTGATCCAGCAGCGCGAGTAGCATCAGGCTGGACCCGACCAGCGAGCGTGACCACGATCACTCGCAGAGTACCCTCGTCATCTGCCTATAACTTTCCTGACCAGGAAGATGATGAAAACTACCTGCTTGGCCCACGGGACGACCATGAAGCCAAGGATGCGAGCGTTTACACTCTCCTCATAGGGAGCGTGGCCGCTCGCACCTATGGTACCGTTTCCTCGGGAGCGGGTTTCATGATTCAACCAGTGGGCCGCTTCGGAGCAGACGGCCGCCAATATAAGATACCACGCTTAGCCGTGGAATCTTATATGGATGACCCTGAGCATACTAGTGTGTCTTATGCCCCTCACACACATTCCCCGGGCAGTCGGGTACATCTGTAGCCTCCTCCACGGCTCCAGCTGTGAATGCCATTGAAGATGACGAGGGCCCGCTGCTCGTTGGCAGTTCATAGGCGGCCATGAATGAAGACCGGTCTGACACGTGCGCATGGCTCCTCGCCGTGAGACCAGAGCTCTCCGTGGATGAAGTGGCTGCCAGTAACCCGCAGATGATGGTTACAGGCTAAGCCATTGGCCACCTCGGCTCAATCACTGCCGTATGCAGAGCATATCGTAGATATGTTCGCTGCGGCAGAAGATTGAGCAAGGTTGCTAGACGTTGCCGAGTTACTGTCAGTCAGTACACTCAGTATGGTCTTGCTCCCAGATCGAGCGCAGACGACCGCGCCGCTCTAGGAGAGGACACGTGGCCAGGCTCTCGTGCTGACATGGGGTCGCTGTGCTCAGGCGCTATGTGCCCAGCAAATGCTACAGTGTGTGACACCGAGGAGAGTTCGCGGGTTGCAATCAGTGCGCTGTCTCACATCTCTCAGCTGCTATCAGGTGTAGTAGCAGCTTCGGTTCATAAGCAGCCTAGTCCAGTTACAGTCCAACGAGCCATCCAGGATGGTATCAGCCTGGCATTGGACTGCTTGACTAGATCTGTAACCAAGTCACGCACGTTTGTCGGCACCTCCAGGAGACAGTGAACTTGGTTAACAACCAGAGGGCACTGTGCGCACAATTTGAAGTGCTGCGCAGAGAACATGTGCGTGTTCAGCCCTTGGCTGCTCGTCAGCAGTACTCTCATGCCAGTGCTGGCATTGTCAGAGGCCAGCAGGCTGGCCGGTTTCAGAAACCTCGCTGACCACACCAGCAGCAGCGTGTTGCTGTACATCAGCCAGCGCTCCAAGCGCAGCCAGTCAGGCAGCACCCCGCACACCTTAGTGCACGTGGTGCTGGGCGCGACGCAGCGCGGGCGGAGTGGCGCATGGTAACAGGGCCTGATGGTCTAATAGAATTTTCGGTTACCAGAGGTACCACTCTGGTGTTGTCACACGTACCAGAAACACGCCCACATCTAAAATTTATGTGCACCCCGCAAACCAGTGGGAGGTCGATTGACTTTCCACATTCAGGAGTGGAAGCGATTAATTCAGGACTGCTTACTCTTGCAATGGTTTTCGCTTGGATACAGTCCAGAGTGGATAATAGGTCTGCCATTGCATCTGTCTCTGGTCCCGGTCTGGACTCAAAATCCAAGAGATAGAAGAGGAGAATTCTAAAAGAAGCAATTCACCTGGCGCAAGATTGGCCAGGCTTTTATTCAACCGTGTTTCTTGTGACAAAGAACACCGGGGTGGGGGTGGTGGTGGGTGGGGTGGTGGAGACCAATTCTCAACCTCAAACCTCTAAACAAATTTATAGACACACCGAGTTTCAAAATGGAAACAATAAAATCGGTGTTGTTGGGGTTAGAGAACGGGATGTGGACAGCATCAATAGATCTGCAAGATGCTTAATTCCACATTCCCATTGCAAAGAGTTTTTGTCGGTTCCTGAGATTTGCTTTCCAGGGATGCCAATGGGAATTCAAAGTTCTCCCATTTGGAATTTCGACAGCTCCGAGGGTCTTCACTCGAGTGGTCCTTGCTATCACAGCATACCTCCGCAGGAGAAATATAGAAATATTTTTTTTGTCTTGGTGATGGTGTCATATTTTTTATTTTTAATATGGTGATGGTTAATGTCTCTTAATTGTGGTTCTTTCAGAGATTTTTTTTGAAAATGAAGCAATTCTTCTTTTTCCAATGTCTAGTAATACTTTTCATCAAGTATTAGAGAATGTGCTAGTCATTTAGAGCAGCTTTTTTTCCTAACTTTCCTCAGAAAGCATTTGCCTTGAGAGAGCTAGTCTCTTCGAGTGTGTGCTGGTTTTCAGGACCTTGCCTCCCTCCCGCCAAATTTACTTTGAAATTCTGGCTTTTATCAAGAGTGTTAGGGAGGTAAGTATGTTCTCATGATGTGAAATAAGGAAAATTTACCAAATTTCTTTTTCCCGAGTGAGATGACATACTTACCTCCCTAACAGGATCCCGGCCTCTGCACCCCACGGAGACCTGGTCCTTTGGTTAATTGAATAGTTGCTTCTATGTCAGCCAATATTTAGTAACAGAAGTACCAGTATGCGCATGCGCAGAGGTGGGGGTCTGTCATGTGCATGATTGTGTACATTCTACCTGCCCAGTAGGGGCACCTAACTTTTTATAATTCTGAATATTATTGAATTTAGAGCCGATATACTAGTATATCAAGAGTGTTAGGGAGGTAAGTATGTCATCTCACTCGTGAAAAAGAAATTTGATAACTTTTCTTAAACTCCCTGACTATTAAATAGCAAAGACATACAGTTCATACAACGTGTAGGACTATTAAGCATTAAAGACTGGCTATATGGAATCATTCATGATGTCATGATTATGACATCAGCATAGACGTCACTTAGTTAATTATGATGTCATATGACGTCAGATCATAGATGGATACTCTGGAAAGGTAAATTGCCTTCTGGCAAGTTAATTTCAAAATAATCGGCGCATCATTTCCTTTGTAACATTCTGAATGTTTCTGATTTTTCATTGTTTTGTGTTTCTAGTTCCACCTGGCTATTGGACATGTGGGCAGTAAGTATAATGATTAGAGCGATAGAATTTCTGTATTGTATGACTTACGTGACTCACAGCCTCATCCTGTATGTACCTTATGAACGGTGTATTTTCTCTCCACCCAACAGCCATCTTGTCTGATGATTATCCCTGTAACCATTGAATTTGTTCAAGAAAATTTGTTAGAAAATCCATTTGCAGCCCAAGATAAGATTATTTGTGAAATTTTATCACTGGAATGACTGGCTCGGTTACCGAGCCAGTCATTCTAGTGATAAATTTTCAAGAATTGCCTTCTCTTGGCCAGCAAATAGACATTACTCAAGAACACATCAAAAGTTGTTTTGGCCGAATTAACTTTTTATAGTGGGTGCAATAAATTCACAAAATTAATCCATATTATCCAACATGGTTAGGTCAGTCACTCAAGGTCACTCAAGGTCACTCACGGTTTCATGTGTCCAGCAGCATTTTAGCAGACATTTGACAAGAAATCACTAGATATTCTATATCTAAAATCCAAAATGGCTCCCAGTGATAGCGAACATATTGAATAATGGTTTCCATGACATAATTCCACAGATTTGTTTGGAAATCTAAAATTTCATAAATGAATGTAACTAGGTCTGTGGATGAAACCTAAAAGGGAAAATCTGTCTGTAGTCTACCACCTGAAAGGTTTTTAGAAGCACATTGGTGTACCTATATAAAAGGCTCTAATTACTAGGCCTGTGCGATTATTACTTTGAGTGATTTCGATCGAAAATTATTTAAGAATAATCGTAATTACTCAATTAATTGGCCTGGTTACAAATTACACCGATATAACAACAAAGGTATATCAATGACGAAAGCTGCAATGGTATTTAGAAATATACATTTGCAGGCCAAGAGAAGACTATTTTTGAAAATGTATCATTGAAATGCCTGGCTCGATGCTCGAGCCAGGCATTCCAATGATACATTTTCAAAAATAGTCTCCTCTCGGCCTACAAATGGACATGCATTCGCTGAGCAAAATGTAAATAAAAGGGTAGATTTTGAAATATTAGGATATCACGATTATTCGATTATTTCGTTTTTAATCAAATAAATTAAGGATTTAAAAAATAATCGCGATTTTTGATTTAATCACAATTGCGTAAGTCTACTATGTACACTTAGACAATTTTTTCTGCTTACGTGCACACACTACATCACAAAAATAACGGAACATGTTTCCAGAACAAAATAAGCTGTACTGTTGAATATTTTGAACATGGTGGAAGAATCCAGGTTTTGCAATACCCCGCCATCCCTCATTAAGCTCCACCCACGATTCACCCGTGTTGGGATCAATCTATCCCTGCACTCCCTGAGTCTCAATTTTCAGAAAATTATACATGTAAGCTGTTGAATGCCTAGGTCAGCATCAGCACCCAGTCAAATTAGTTTCTAATTATTCAACAGCATGTTTATTAAATATTAAAAACATACAATTCGTACAACAATGCAGAGTCCATCATCAATTATGCATTCGTGATTAACTTAACTACCTCACTCATGACATAATTCATTATGGCGTCGGCATACACGTCACATAGTTGATTATGATGTCATATGATTGCCTGAGAAACTGGAATCCATTAAATTGGAAGACATTGCTGCCTATTGTCAGATGTCGTGAAACAACATTAGACCAGCAAAACAATCATTGATGTATTCACTAAGTTTACTATGCGCTTAACCCTTTGACACTCAAATTTGCTCAAGAAAATAACAATTTTCTCATAGAAAATGCGCATTTGCAGATCAAGAGAAGATTACATTACGGTGGTAAATTAAAGAAAGTAGTCGTCTTGGTCTGCGAATGGACATTTCTGAAGACGACTGCAGAAGCCGTTTTTGGCTGATATGAGTGTTAAAGGGTTAACCCTTTAATGACTAAATCTCTTCAAAAAATTAAATTATTTACTTATTGAATGTCCATTTACAGGCCAAAAGAAGACTATTTTTGAAAATTTACCACCGTAATGACTGGCTCTGTTACCGAGCCAGTCATTTCAGCACTTGGTAAAATTTCAAAAATAGTTTTCTCTGGGCCGGTAAATGGAGATTACCGATATACACTTCTTTCAATTTTCATGACAAAGCTACATCATTAACCCCATGTTTTTCAAAGTGAGATATCCATATGATCTCGGAGTGCAAGAGAAGATTTATATTTGTTTCTGCCACTATGTGGAGGACGGGATGGGTTGCGTGTGTGCGTGTGTGTGTGTGTGACAGGCAAAACATCAAAGTGATGAACGCGTCATCGGCCATGTCATCTAGTTATGATTGTGACATCAGCTAATTAGTGATGTAATGGACCTTTCCAGTTTTAGCTATGCCCCGCCCATCTCTAGCAAAGCTCCACCCACGGGTAAGCTGTTGAATCTTTTGAAACTAATCTGACAGGGTTCTGTTGCTGGCAGCAACAGCGCCCAGTCAAATTAGTTTCAAAATATTCAACAGGATGTTTATTAAATGTTAAATACACACAATTTGTACAATGTGTCAGACTATTATGCGCTTAAAACGGACTAAATCTAGTCATTCGTGATGTAATGATTATAATGTCATCCTATACATCACATAGTTCATTATGACGTCATATGATTGATGGATAAACTGGAAAGGTCAATGATTATGACATCAGATACATGAGTGACAGATCAGATCCTTCCATTCATTGTTGTTCTCTCTTCTAGATGTGGACGCTTGAGCAAGAAAGGAAAGATCATGTGTGATAAATGCTGTGCTCCCAGAGTGAATCCTGATCTGGTCATTGTGGAGGTCGAGGCTGGTAGTAAGTAGTTAATCTTGATCTGGTCATTGTGCCAGTCGAGGCTGGTATGAAGTTGTTAAGCTTGATCTGGTCATTGTGGAGGTTGAGGCTGGTAGTAAGTTGCTAATCCTCATATGGTCATTGTGAAGGTTGAGGCTGGGAGTAAGTTGTTAATCCTGATCTGGTCATTGTGTAGGTCAAGCCTGGTAGTAAGTAGTTAATCTTGATCTGGTCATTGTGCCAGTCGAGGCTGGTATGAAGTTGTTAAGCTTGATCTGGTCATTGTGGAGGTCGAGGCTAGTGGTAAGTTGCTAACCCTCATATGGCCATTTTGGAGGTTGAGGCTGGTAGTAAGTTGTTAAGCTTGATCTGGTCATTGTGGAGGTCGAGGCTGGTAGTAAATTGTTAATCCTGATCTGGTCATTGCAGAGGTCGAGGCTGGGAGTAATTTGTTAATCATCTCGGCGTCATGACAGGCAGCAATTGTTTCTATTTGTATTAATTTCAAAATTTTCAACAGAATATCCTATACTTTGTAAATAATTTTCTTTCTCAGGGATTTGTCATTGAAAGGGTTTTAATTCATATGTATTATGTTTTCAGGACAGTACAGTGATTCAAACAGGTCTTTATTGCTGAAGTTTTATCCTAACGGAGAGGATATGTCACGACCAATCTCAGCCTTAATCATCCTTGAGCAGATGGAATGGTCTCAGAGTGCATTTATAGCACTTGATGAGTCAGCAGCCAGAGCGGGTCTGCTTGTTGAATGGGAGTATAAAGAGGTCATAAATATGGTCAGGTATGAGTAACTAATTACATGTATGCGAAGGGTGCAATGTATTAACTAATTATCTGAAAGGTTAATTATCCTTTCCAGTTTTAGCTATGCCCCGCCCATCACCCACACCTCGCCCATGTTGGGAGCGATTGATCGATCCCTGAACTCCCTGACTATCAATTTCCAGTAACTGGTAAGCTGTTGAATATTATGGCAGCAACAGCGCCCAGTCAAATTAGTTTCAAAATATTAAACATGTTTTTTAAATAGTAAAGACATACAATTCATACAACAATGCTTAGTCCATCACCAATTATACGTTTGTGATGAACTTATTTGTGTCATTCATGACATCATTGATTATGATGTCATCCTACACGTCACATAGTTGATTATGATGTCATATGATGGATGAATAAACTGAAAGGTCCGTTAATCTCCGTGCATACACAGAATTTTATTATTACTTAGGATCTCTTAAAATTTTGGAGCACATCTACTCCTAGAGCTTTGATCCAATCTATTTCAGACTTTGTCAATTTCTGGTGCCCATGTAAGAATTATCTAGCTACAGTGTGCTTTTATTTTGGATTCCTCCAAGGGATTTTGAGCTACCCACTTTTTCATGCTAATAAAAAGGGTCCATTAGAAATATATGGTTATACGCGGTGTGAATCCTTGAAGAGTTTTTATCAGATCATCACATGAGTAAAATGTTACGATTGCTCTAAGGAAGATAGTTCTTAATTTTGTAGTCAAAGAACAAAGATCCCCTTATAGGTCAAACTTACCAGTTTTTGTCTTTGGCGGAAATGTACTCCAGTTGGTCTGAGAAGGTAAATGGGCCTATCTGAAGGTACCCCATGACATACAAGATCACCTCTTTGAGAAAATGTTTAAACTGTGACTATGCCTGCGGGTTTTATCCGATCAAACTTGGCCAGGATATGGATCTTGCCTTTGGGTCGGATAATGGGGAAAATATACTGAAATTTATGTTTCTGCCCAGAACTGTTAAATTTCTTGCAAAAAATCTATAGGGCTCTGAATGTAGAACATACGTTTTTAATTGAAATGCCAATGTTTCAGGTTAGCGATGCAGACCATTGGGTCTGTTGTTGATTCGCTAACCCCTTAAATCCTCAAATTTGGTTAAGATTTCAAATTTTCAGAGAAAATGTCAATTTGTAGACCAAGAGAAGAGTATTTTTGAAAATTTACCACTGAAATGACTGGCTCAATAAATAAAATACTCTTCTCTTGGTCTACAAATGGACATCTCAGATGACCACTGCAGTGGGCAGTTTTGGCAGCCTTGTCCACTGAAGGGTTAATTATATGTTTATACGTCACCTATTGTTTTTTGTTTTCTGCATCAGTTGTAAGCTGTACATACAGAAGCGGCTGGTAAGTAGCTCTTCCAAGTCATCACGGAACCAGGCACAGGATGAGGCTGCCTTAACCGCTCTCGCTGACCTCTACAAGACAAACAAAGTTATACAGGTCAGATGTGATACAGTTAAATCTGTCTATTATGAACACCTGCTTGTGGGGCCAGTAGATGGGGTTGGAGTTCCTTGAAAATGGACTTCCGAGGATTCAGGGTTCAAAGTATATAAATGGATTCCAACACGCAGAATAAGTGTGCAGAGCATGGCTAGAAATGGATTAGGCAAAGCTAGAAATGGATGAGGCATAGCTAGAAATGGATGAGGCATAGCTAGAAATGGATGAGGCAAAGCTAGAAATGGATGAGGCATAGCTAGAAATGGATGGGGCAAAGCTAGAAATGGATGAGGCAAAGCTAGAAATGGATGAGGCATAGCTAGAAATGGATGGGGAAAAGCTAGAAATGGATGAGGCAAAGCTAGAAATGGATGGGGAAAAGCTAGAAATGGATGAGGCAAAGCTAGAAATGGATGAGGCAAAGCTAGAATGGGCGGCGCTTAGCTATAAATGGGTGGGACATAACTAGAAATGGCTGGGGCAAAGCTAGAAATGGGTGAGGCATAGCTAGAAATGGATGAGGCATAGCTAGAAATGGATGTGGCATAGCTAGAAATGGATGAGACAAAGCTAGAAATGGATGAGGCAAAGCTAGAAATGGATGAGGCATAGCTAGAAATGGATGAGGCATAGCTAGAAATGGATGTGGCATAGCTAGAAATGGATGAGACAAAGCTAGAAATGGATGAGGCAAAGCTAGAAATGGATGTGGCAAAGCTAGAAATGGATGAGGCAAAGCTAGAAATGGATGAGGCAAAGCTAGAAATGGATGAGGCAAAGCTAGAAATGGATGAGGCAAAGCTAGAAATGGATGAGGCATAGCTAGAAATGGATGAGGCAAAGCTAGAAATGGATGAGGCAAAGCTAGAAATGGATGAGGCAAAGCTAGAAATGGATGAGGCAAAGCTAGAAATGGATGAGGCAAAGCTAGAAATGGATGAGGCAAAGCTAGAAATGGATGTGGCAAAGCTAGAAATGGATGAGGCATAGCTAGAAATGGATGGGGCAAAGCTAGAAATGGATGAGGCAAAGCTAGAAATGGATGGGGCAAAGCTAGAAATGGATGAGGCAAAGCTAGAAATGGCTGGGGCAAAGCTAGAAATGGATGAGGCATAGCTAGAATGGGCGCCGCTTAGCTATAAATGGGTGGGACATAACTAGAAATGGCTGGGGCAAAGCTAGAAATGAATGGGGCATAGCTAGAATGGGTGGCGCTTAGCTATAAATGGGTGGGGCAAAGCTAGAAATGGATGAGGCAAAGCTAGAAATGGCTGGGGCAAAGCTAGAAATGGCTGGGGCAAAGGCTAGAAATGGATGGGGCAAAGCTAGAAATGGATGGGGCAAAGCTAGAAATGGATGGGGCAAAGCTAGAAATGGATGGGGCAAAGCTAGAAATGGATGAGGCAAAGCTAGAAATGGATGGGGCAAAGCTAGAAATGGATGGGGCAAAGCTAGAAATGGATGGGGCAAAGCTAGAAATGGATGGGGCAAAGCTAGAAATGGATGGGGCAAAGCTAGAAATGGCTGGGGCAAAGCTAGAAATGGATGAGGCAAAGCTAGAAATGGATGAGGCAAAGCTAGAATTGGATGAGGCAAAGCTAGAAATGGATGAGGCAAAGCTAGAAATGGATGTGGCAAAGCTAGAAATGGGTGAGGCATAGCTAGAAATGGATGAGGCAAAGCTAGAAATGGATGTGGCAAAGCTAGAAATGGATGAAGCAAAGCTAGAAATGGATGGGGCAAAGCTAGAAATGGATGAGGCAAAGCTAGAATTGGATGAGGCAAAGTTAGAAATGGATGAGGCAAAGCTAGAAATGGATGTGGCAAAGCTAGAAATGGATGAGGCAAAGTTAGAAATGGATGAGGCAAAGCTAGAAATGGATGAGGCAAAGTTAGAAATGGATGAGGCAAAGCTAGAAATGGCTGGGGCATAGCTAGAAATGGATGTGGCAAAGCTAGAAATGGATGAGGCAAAGTTAGAAATGGATGAGGCAAAGCTAGAAATGGATGAGGCAAAGTTAGAAATGGATGAGGCAAAGCTAGAAATGGCTGGGGCATAGCTAGAAATGGATGAGGCAAAGCTAGAAATGGCTGGGGCATAGCTAGAAATGGATGGGGCAAAGCTAGAAATGGATGAGGCAAAGCTAGAAATGGATGGGGCATAGCTAGAAATGGATGAGGCAAAGCTAGAAATGGGTTGGGCAAAGCTAGAAATGGGTGGGGTTTAGCTAGAAATTGGTGGGACATAGCTAGAAATGGGTTGAGCTTGGCTGGAAATGTATCCCTCTATTGTTTGGTTAGATTCAGAAAACGCGTAATAAATGTACGTCTTTATTACCGGAATGGCTTCATTGTTTGTCAAGCCTGACATTCTAGTGCTAAATTTTTTTAAATAGTCTTCTCTTTGCCCGCAAATCTTTTTATTTCTCAAGACCACTGTCAAAGCTTGGTTATTAAGCCATTTACTGATTGTCCCTGCAGAAGCCTGCAATCATGTTATAAATCCTTCTACAGCACATAGTTAATTACCTTTCAAAATAACCAAGTTATTAGTGCCCTTTTGAATAGCGAATGAATTGTAATTTCAATCATGCTTTCAGGTGCGTCCACAGGAGGATTCTAACATCTGGTACACATGGCAATCAATACAGCGTGGAGCGCGCAACAGTCCTATACCGTCCATAAACGACCTGATAAGTGTTGCAGAATTTGTTTCGGACTCTGTCGATGTCGATGGTGTTTTGGCCCTCCTAAACCAGCCTATCAAGTCTAGTAAAGAATCGCTGTTTGTCTGCCATACGTTACTGACACAGTTCACTGATTTCTCCGGCAGATTGCAGGTCAGTTTTTAGTTGTGACATGTCTAGTATAAGTTTTTAGAAATTTTTGACAAAGCCGCTTATGTTGCAACTACATCACAGCTCATAAAAAAGTGACCATGTTTCCAAAACAAAAACAGAAACATCTTTGAGCATAAAGTAATAGCGGTTCCGTTGGAAATTTTGAACATAATTAGATTGGAAGACATTGCTGCGTTAAGCAGCAATGTCTTCTAATCAAATTGTGTCCAAAATATTCAGCAATACATATTATTTAGTTTTGGAAACATGTTAGGTTACTTTTGCCCCGTACTTTACCTACCGACTTCTATCAATTCTGAAATTTGTAGCTGGCATACAGCTGCCAGGTAAATTAGTTGAAATCAATTCAAACACATGCAAACAAGTGGGTGGAGCCGAGCTAGAGATAGACTGTGCATTGTTAGAAATTGATTCTTATTAACATGCTTCCAGACCAAAATTAATTGTACTGTTAAATATTTTGGAGTTAGCTTTTGATTGAAAGCCATTCCTAATTAAGGTTTACAGATGTAAACCGAGTTTATACTGACAAACAGCAAGCTGGGTAAACCTAGTCACCTTTTGGTGTAGTAATATTTCTAACCCAAACACGGGGTGGTGATAAGGCTGTAATGTAAGTAATAGTTCGGCAATTCAGTTCCTTGTTTACAATCTACAGGTCGTCACAAGCGTGTTATAAATTCACAGTTATTAAGTTATTATCGTGATATGTCCTCACTTTGTCGGTTTAATATGTCTAGCTGCTCAGCGGTCGGCTCTCCTGAGACTGGCAGAACCATCCCCCTGCCCAGTTGCATGATGTCAACGATCGCCTTTCAATTCGTCATGAATGCAGAACCGTCTCACTGCATACACCAGTCAGTTACTCGGCCTCCGGCTCTATGAGGCTGTGCAGAACCAGCTCACTGAACAGTGGCACAGAGTGGCCAAGGAAATTCTCTGGAGATAGAATCATCTCGTAATCACAAGCCATCTGAATGCATACTTTAGGTGGCCAAACTTTCATCTAGTACAAGGCTGTACAGAACTATCTATCTGTATAGCTGCTCATATCCTCACAGGTCCAAATAGTTTTTCGGGTTTAATTCATTAATCTGGTATCGTCCACTTGACAGGTATTTCTCTCACAGCATGTAGCTAGCATAGCACCTGTCCATTAGCAAATATCATCCTGTTTTCTGTCCTCGAACACACCAAGTTGGAAAAATACCTGTCAACAAAAGAGCATCCTATTATAGCCTTTGTAGCTGAGTCTGCCCCATCCCCAATGATTTAATTGATTAAGTACAATAAATAGATAATCAGTTAAATTAAATCCTCATCTAGTGTTGTTTGTTTTAGTGTAAACTAAGCCAGAAATGGATTTGAGTGAAATTAAGTCCAAAATATTAACCAGAACATTTCTTACATCGTGTTCAAAATTGTTCTAACAAACATGTTTCTGTTTTTGTTTTGGAAACAATTTGTCTTATTTATGAGCTGTACTGTAATTATTGCACAAATTTACATGTTATTAGCAGTGCATCATTTTTATTATTATGATCTTCAGGATTGCGTCTTTGATCCATTGTTACCTGAGCATGTGCGCAAATTCGTAATGAACTTTGCCTCAAAGCTCAACTTGAATTGTAGGATGGGAAGCATTCACGATGAGCCTGATACAACATACCCCTGTTTCTCAATCAATGTATCATTCTCAGAAATTGTCAGTGTTCTTGAACAAGGCACAACAGAAGTTGGAAAGTAAGTATCCATACTCTTCATAACTATATATTCTCTTTGTATAATGAAGGAATCCTGTTTTAGCTATGGCCTCCTCTCCCCCTCCCCCCCCCCATCCCATCTTAAGCTCCACCCACCCATTACCTGTGTTGGGAATCAATCGATCCCTGAACGCCCTGAGTATCAATTTCTAGAAAACCATACAGGTAAGCTGTTGAATAATTTGAAACTAATTTCACTGGATGCTGTTGTCAGCAACAGCACCAAATCAAATTATTTTCAAAATATTAAAAAACCATCCCAAAAAAGCGATTGTTTGCAATTTCTATGTTGCTCTTATTAACCCTTTAACCCTTAAATTTGTTCATGAAAATTTCAATTTTCTAAGAAGTAGTCCATTTGCAGACCAAGAGAAGACTATTTTTGAAAATTTAAAATTGGAATGACTGGCTCGATAATCGAGCCAGTCATTCCAATTTTAAATTTTCAAAAATAGTATTCTCGTGGTCTAGCAATGGACATTTCTCAAGACCACTGCAGAAGCCATTTTTGCCATCTTGGGTGTTAAAGGGTTAATTACTTTTTGCATTAAAATATTTATTTCAGATATCGTTTGCTGAAGATGGGCACAAAACAGTTTGCTAGCTTGCTAGGAGTTCCTGGTTTTGATACCGTCAAACAGATTGATCCTTCAGTCACCAGTCCAATTAGCAGCCAGACACCAGCGTTTGATAGCAGAGACATTAAACCTGTGGCTGATGATAATATGAGGTCCATTATGAATGAAGGACAAAGAATTTATGACTTCGCTGGCGGTAATAAAGATAATAGCGGTTTACGCAATGATGGGTCAAATCCAACTGAGACCAGTAACCAAGTTAGTATTCGGATAATATTACAGTACAGCTCCGAAATAAATGAACATGTTTCCAATAAAAAAACTGAAATATGTTAGTTAGTATAATTTTGAGCACAATGTAAGAAATGTTCTTTTGAATATTTTGAAAATAATTAGATTGGAAAACTGCTGCTTTTGCCAGTAATGTCTTCCAATCCAATTCACCTTTTCAGAGTATCCATCTATCATCTGACGTCATAATCAGCTAAGCGGCGTGTAGGATGATGTCATAATCATTACATCATAAATGATTCTATTTGGCCCGTCTTAAACACGCTGTTGAATATTTTGAAACTAATTTCACTTGATACTGTTGTGCGCCCAGTCAAATTAGCTCCAAAATATTCAAAAGCTTACCTGTATAGTTTTCTGGAAATTGATAGTCAGGGAGTTCAGCGATCGATCGATGAGCGAGGTGTGGGTGGATCTTAGCTAGAGATGGGTGGGGCATAGATAAAAATCGAAAGGTCCATTATGTTCACAATATTCAACAGTCTGTCCTAAGTTGTTTCTGAGTTGTACTGTATTGGTTTCCTCTTAGAGTAACAGCACAATATACAGGCAAACCTGTCTATAATGGCCACGTGTTTGTGTGTCCATCTGATCGATGGTGGTTCTTTAATGTCTTAGGACCACTCATCTTAAAACTTGAAGCCTTTAATGACTAAATTTGGCTAGAAAATCTAAATATGTGCTTATTGAATGGCCATTTGCAGGTTATGCTGCAATACTATTTTTGAGAATTTACCACTGGGATGACTGGCTCTGTTATCGAACAAGTCTCTCCCGTGGCAAATTCTGAAAGATTGTATTCTCTTGGCCTGCAAATGGTAATTTTTCAAGACCATTGTAGAGACTGTCTTTGGATGTCTTCGCCATGAAAGGTTTAATGGTCAAGCTGAGCTTCAAGGCCTCTTGTTCTTAGCTCACCTGATCAGAACCTAGGCCATGGCGATCATCCGTCTGTCCATCTATCCATCCGTCAACTTTTGCTTTAAAATCTTCTCCTAAGCCGCTTGACGGACTTTTGCCAAATATGGCTGGATGGATGCTGTTGTGGTAGACTCTAGGCTCTATTCAGGTCAACTTTTTCAGCGGCGAAGGCTTTAAAACGCTGCTACTACTGCTTTATCAATCAGCCATCTTGGATTTTCAGAAAATTATCCGAAAATCGTCTAAAAAATTTAGATTTTTAGATTTTACCAGAAATTGTCAAAACGCCCTCTTCCTTGAACCGCGTTTACAGATTTCAACCAAATTTGACTAGAAAGACCTTATTTTTGCAGGTTCGAGAAATTGTATTCAGAATTTTGCTTGATCAATTTTGTTTCTGTGAAAATCTTAGATTTGATCAAATTTGGATAGAAACATCTTACCCTGTTAAGATTCAGAACTTCTTTTCAGAATTTTGATTGGTCATTTGTGTGGTGAAAATCTTTATTTTGTCAAAATGCATCTCCTTTACTGCTGGATGGATTCCAACCAAATGTGGCTGGAAGGATTCTATGAGTCTAGGTTCCTGCACTCCTCTGAAAATTTTGTTTTGTGAAAATCTTAGAAAAAAATTTAATGGAAATTGTAAAAATTCTCCTCCTTCATGTCCTTAGTTGCTTGACAGATTTAAACCAAATTTGCCTAATTTGCAAACGACCCTATCATGGTCGGCTCCAGAACTCATATATCCAGAATTTTGCTTGGTATATTCTTTGGGTGAAAATCCTATATTTTATTTTTAAAAATTACCGGAAATTATCAAAACGCATCTCATCCTTAACCGCGTAGTGGATTTGAACGAAATCAGCCTGGAAAAAAATAGGCTACAGAATTATTATTCAGAATTTGTTGTTTACCTATCTCATTTATTCTGTTATTTATTTCAAGCAAGCTCAGTTTTCAAGCAAGTCTAAATGAAATTGAATTAATATGTCATAAAAAATATTTATTTCCAGACTCGTGTAACAAAGAAAAAGACAAAGTTTGAAAAAAGAAAGGAAATCCAGTTCATGAAAGGTTGGTATATCTATATATATATAATTATGTTCTTTGACTCTTTCAGAATCCATTATTAAATCTATTGTCAGGAACTCTTCTTTATGAAGCTTTCTTACACTTGATCTGTTGGATCGAATCTGATTCATTATTAACCCTTTCAGGACGAAGCCGGCCAAAACTGGGCTCTGCAGGTGTCTTGAGAAATCTCCATTTGCAGGCCAAGAGAAGACTATTTTTGATAATTTACCACTGGAATGACTGGCTCGATAACCGAGCCAGTCATTACAGTGGTAAATTTTCAAAAATAGTCTTCCTGGCCTGCAAATGGGCATTCAGTAAGTAAATATTTTAGTTTTTTTAACAAATTTAGTCATTAAAGGGTTAAATCTGTTTATTTCCGGTTCAAGGTAAATGGTACAGGAACTTGAATTAATTTGATGGGAATGTTAATTTCAAGATATTTGCTAGAATATTTCTTATGATTTGCATGTGTTGAGATCGAATTGTATACCTTGAACCCTGAATTCTCAAAATCACATTTCATGGTAATTAATTATATAGGTAAGCTGTTGTCTCTTTTGAAACTAATTTGATGGGTGTTGTTGCTGCCTATGGCAGCACCAGTCCCCAGTCAAATTAGTTTCATAGGGTCAACAATGTTTATTAAATAGTAAATCCATCAGACATACAATTCGTACACTTGACAGACTATTCCAGCTTCATGACAGAGTATTCTCTGTCAATTATGCTTGTGACATCAGCCTACATGTGTCGTAATTATCTCCCTGCTTTTGTGGAAAAGAAAGATTATGTTTTCACATCAGGTCATCCGTCTGTCTGTTCATCCATCTGTGGGTCTGTCCATCACACACAGGTTTTCATTCAATAACTTTACCATTTCTTGAAGTATAATGGTGAAACTTCATGAGAAGGTTGCCTATGGTAGTAGGGAAATGCATGTTATTTTGTGGGTCAGTCAATCCATCCATCCATCTGTCTTTCTGACCGTGTGTCCATCCATCTGTGCCAATTTTGTGCTTTCGTTCGATAACTACTTTTGCTTGGCGTATTATAACAAAACTTTATGGGAAGGCTGACTGTGGTAGTAGGGAAATGCAGGTTATTTTGTGGGTCAGTTAGTCCATCCATCTGTCTTTCTGACTATGTGTCCATCTGTCAGGGGTGAAAATTTTGAGTTTTCGTCCGATAACTACTTTTGCATGGAGTATCTTGATGAAACTTCATGGGAACATAGGCTATAGTGTAGTAGGGAGGGGCAGGTTATTTTGTGGGTCACTTAGTCTATCTATACATCTGTCTTTCTGACCATGTGTCTATCCGTCAATGCAAATCTTTTTCATTCGATAACTACTTTTCCATGGAGGAGTGTGATGAAATTTCATGTAAATGTTGGCTATAGTAGTATGGAAATGCAGATTACTTTGGAGGTCAGTCACTGCATTCATCCATCTGTTTTTCTGACCATGTGTCCGTCAGTCCAAGCAAATTTTGAGTTTTTGTTCAATAACTACCTTTTCTTAGAGTATCTTGACAAAACTTCATGGGAAGGCTCATTCTTTATTAGTTAATTTTATTCATAATCACTAAACCCTTTCATCTGTGCGTGCATCCATTCATCTCTCCAAACCAGTAGGATTATGTCATCCCACTAGGATGGCTACCATAGCGGGTGTGTGGAGGAGTAGCGTCATATACTCGGATTCGTCCATTATATTTATGAGCAAATTCCAATACAGTATAACCCGTTTTAAGTGACCACCTTATGGCGCTAATTAATCAGCAATGTAGGATGTGACCAGGAATGTTGTCAACTAGTACACCAAAGTTCTCATGTTTCGATCCTTCCTATGCCTTGTGAGGTGAGAAGGGTGAAAGCAGTCATGGGGCGATGACTCTATCTTGGCTTTCTGGAAATTTGAGTGTTTCTCAGTTTAGGAAAGTATTAGATTTAGGCAACTATCTAATGGACCGTTCCAGTTTGAGCTATAGCCCGCCCACCTTAGCTAAGCTCCGCCCACACCTCGCTCGTGTTGAGATCGATCGATCCCTGAACTCCCTGACTAACAATTTCTAGAAAACTGTACAGGTAACGTGTTAAATATTTTAAAACTAATTGGACTGGGTGCTGTTGCTACCTATGAAATTAGTTTCAAAATATTTGACAGAATGTTTATTAAATGGTAAAGACACACACAATTCGTACAACGTGTCATACTATTGAGCGTTAAAGATGGACTAAATCATTCATGCCATAGCTAATTATGACATCATCCTACACGTGACTTAGTTAATTATGATGTCAGATGATGGATGAATAAACTGGTAAGGGCTATTGGTAAGAACTCCAAAAATCTTAAATATGTTTAAACAGTGCGCCGGCCTGAGACAAAATACTAGTTCCACAATTCTTTAAAATTATCAAACGCTACACGCCGAGATGACAGAAACCACAGAAAATTACATGACACATTTATAAAATAAGGTGTATATAATAATTTTTTCCCTGAAGATCTCGTCATGAACCACAGGCACACAGTAAACAGTGAATACTCTGGTGTCTCTGCGAAGCTGTGATAAATTCCACTGTCAGATTTGCATTTGGATTTGTAACCCTTTAAAAGCTAAATTTGGTCAAGAAAATTTTAATATCTGCCTTTTGAATGTCCATTTACCCGGTAAGAGAGTTAAATTTTTGAAAATTTATCACTGCTGACTGGCTCAGTAATCGAGTCAGTCATTCCAGTGGTAAATTTTCAAAAATTCTATTCTCTTGCCCTGTAAATGGACATCCCACAAGACCATAACAGAGGCCGGCTTTAGGTGGTATGACCATTAAAGGGTTAACATGGCTTGAATTTATATTTCGTATCTTGTACTGGTATATTGAGTGGCTGCATCTGTACAAATTGATTTTAATAAATACAAAGGCGGTGATATAGCTTACTATAGTTTTGGCAGCCTGACATCCACTACTACTGGTTGTAGTCAAAGTCTGAATCTATATACAAATTGATGCTAAAAATGCTAGTATCGACTTATGTGAAGCGTTTTATGGACATGATTTCATAGATTATGTTTCTAGGACTATCAGATGTAACTTTCAAAACACTGATGCAAGAAAGCTATTGAATATTTTGAAACTGATTTGACTGGAACCTGCAGAAACAGCTCCCAGTTGAATTAGTTTCAATATGTTATGCAAAATAGTTGTTACATCATAAAGTACTTAGCAATTCTGATCTGTAAATCTTAACTCTTTAATACTGGTAACCAAATTTTGTTAAGAAAATCTAAACTATATTTGAAAAGTTACAACTGGAATGACTGGCTCGGATATCGAGCTGGTCATTCCAATGGTAAATTTTCAGATATAGTCGTCTCTTAGCCTGCAAATGGACATTCCTCAAGACCACTGCAGAGGCTGGTTTTGGATGGCCTCGTCATGGAAGGTTTAAAATTGTGGAAGAGAACTGAAGTTTCAAAATGTTCGGCAAAAATACGTCTTACATTCAAGGCAACCATACATGAAAACTTGTTGAATATTTTGAAATTAATTTAACTGGAAGCTGTTGCTGCCTTAGGCAGCAATAGCTCCCAGTCAAATTAGTTTTCATAATACTCACAGAATTCTCCTTACATCATGAAGTATTTCCTGTAATGACTAAATGGTTGAGATTTTATTTTGTGTAATTTTTGCAATTCCAGGAAGTTGGTCAAATAGAGAACAGATCCGTAACGATGTTAACAAAAGTCGGTCTGTGTTAAACTTGATAGTTGTTGAGCCTGAGGACTTGTCTGAGAATCGTAATTACCATGCACACCATATCCTGACCTCCAGTTGCACGAGGAGTGATATACTCATTGAGTGGTCATTTGACCCCACAGACTTAGGCCACAGGTGAGGAGGGGGTGGAGATGATGAGATTGCATGTGTTTGTTGTCGTGATGGCTGCCATTGTGAACACAGTCTAAGAATCATTCTTTTTGTGATTGAAAGATTAATGTCATTATGACTCAATTATGGAAATTACTAGGGATAGTGGTTTTCCACGGTAACGGAAAATGAATGGAATCCATTTTAATTGGAATAATTTTCAAAAGGAAATCAACAGAATATCACATTTTTCTGCGAAACATTTGTAAATTGAAACGGAAAGATGATATTCAAACAGAAATTAGCTACTGTACTTTCGGGTGTATATTGCACCCTAATAGATAACACGCAGGGCAACATTTGACAAAATATGAGCCCAAAAAGCTGTATACAAGTGTATAACATGCAGTTGTAATTCAGAAAGATCACTAAACATAATTTTCTGACGAATGAAAATTGGTAACTTTACCGCTAGATGCAAAATAATAATAATAATAATCGCTTATCGGCTAAATAACTGGTTGATTTTATTAATATTAAACAGTTTATTCCATACTTTAACCATTATATAATGCATAAAAACAACATTGAGCGATAAATACCTTCGATATAATTTTAAACAGCTGGTAAATGTCACGACCCAGTAAAATATGGCCGTGTTTGCATCATTTCTTCTAACACAACTCTATAAATTTTCATTGGCACGCAGGAGGGAAATTAACCAATGGGAATTCAGAAACTGATATTCTCTTCTTAGCGATTTAATAAAGGAACGTTACTTGAAAGATCACTGTCATGACTGTTACATCAAAAGAAATCTGCTTTACGACAGCTAGTTTAACAATTTGAAAACTATTTTATTGAAAGATATTACTGACTAAGGCAGCAAGAACTTGGCTGAGTGAACATGAATAGCTGGTCTGTCGGGCAACCACAGTGGGGGTGGGTTAAGAGGGGGTGGATTATTGGACGGTGAATATAAGCGGATTAGGAAGCCTGAATTCAATTAATCCCTTTATTCACATTTATTAACTGATTAAGTGAGCCACTATCTGCCCAACTTTAAACAATTTACCGACAATATTCCCCTATATATACCTGAGAATTTTCTTGAAGATTATCAATCTTCCACTTGGTTATCATCATCTATTATTCATTGTAGTGCTAGCATATATATCTACTTACCGTAGTGTATTCTAACTGCTAATTCAACTGTTCTTTCCAAATGATGTTAAAATAAACAACTTTAGTTTTAATTGAGATGATCATTTCTCATTTTTATCGCAACTTTTGACAGCTGTGACCTTTCAACACCTACAACCTTTCAACCCCGATCTGTCCATTGATTGGCTATAAATATCGGGGGTGAAAAAAAATTCCCCATAGAGATCTAGAAAAGATAGGTTGCACGGCGAAATGTGGCGCAATTGCGCTCTTCACATCATTAGTCTTCCCGTCCAGTCTACTGCTTGCAATTTTCATAGGGGGTGACATACGATGAGACAAAGACAATGACTTCAGTTTGAGTTTTATTTCATCAAGTAGGATTGATACAAGTAACATTTACAAATATATTACGTGGAATACAATTATTACAGACAATAGAGACATCAAGATTGTTATTACAATAATTAGCAGTAAAAATTTGCTGATATCACATTTTTTAGGCTGAATTTTACGTCCGGGAGGACGTTCTGACCAAAAATTCTGAGCCGAGAAAATGAGATAAAAGCTTATACTAATACATAACACGCAACCCCCCTTTTGCCCTGCAGCAAAATGAGCAAAAAGACTGCAATATAGACCCGAAAGTAGTTAAAGGAATTTCCCTCCAAAACCTGAGACATTCTCACGTAAAATTGTACATTTTTATCCACCAATGTCTCCACCACCCTAACTTTGTACTGTCTGCCAGTGTCTGGGCATACTAATAATGCAATGCACAACACAAATTTGACTGTTTTATTGATTTTATTAATCTTACATTTAAGTTTGCGAAACGGAAATGAAACAGAATCAGCAATTTTGTGAATTTGAAAATGGAAAATGGTGAAACGGAAAACCACTGTCATGAGTGTCCCTAAATTGCATTTCCAAGTGATCAAATGCTGCAGAGTGGATCTAGACAAAGCCTGCAGAGTGGATCTAGACAAAGCCTGCAGAGTGGATCTAGACAAAGCCTGCAGAGTGGATCTAGACAAAGCCTGCAGAGTGGATCTAGACAAAGCCTGCAGAGTGGATCTAGACAAAGCCTGCAGAGTGGATCTAGACAAAGCCTGCAGAGTGGATCTAGACAAAGCCTGCTTAGCCACAGGAGGTGGTTATGCGGAGAACATTATTGATTTTGGGGTGGGTCGTGATCATTATTAGCTCGCCTGGCCATGGGCAGAATGATCATGTGAGCTTATGCCATGGCGACCATCCGGCGTCCGTCAACTTTTGCTTTAAGACGCTACTCCTAATTAACTGATTGGCAGATTTCAACTTACTTTGGCTGGAACGACCCTATGGGGTAGGATTCAGAACTTGCATACAGAATTTAGATTGGTCAATCTTTCGGGTGAAAATCCTAGATTTTCTGACAAATTTACCCGAAATTGTCAAAGCGCTACTAATCATTAACCGCTTGACAGATTTCAACTTACGATGGCCAGGAGGATTATATAGGGGCTAGGCTTCAGAACACATATACAGAATTTTTATTGGTCAAGTTTATTAGTGAAGACCTGAGATTTTATGACAATTTACCGGAAATTGTCAAAACGTTACTGTTCATTAACAGATTCCAACTTATTTTGGCTGGCAGGGATCCTATGGGGTTAGGAGGCTTCAGAACTTGTATGTACACAATTTTGATTGGTCAATTTTTGGCTTTGAAAGTCTTAGATTGAAAAATTTACTGGAAATTGTCAAAACCCTACTCATCATTAACCGCTTGACAGATTTCAACCCTAGTTGTTTGGACAGATCCTATCACGGTAGATGCTAGAACCTGTGTTCAGAATTTTAATGGGTCGATTCTTTTTGGTGAAGATCAAATTTTATGAAAAACTTATCAAAATGTATCTCCTCCATTACCTCTTGGTGGATTTTATCCAAATTTGGCTGGAAGGATTCTATAGTGATAGGCTCTGGAACTACTACTCAGAATTTTTTGGTGGCCATTTGGATTTTCGTTAAATTTTCCAGAACCATTGAAAATGCTACTCCTTAATTAGTGGCCCGATTTAAAAAAAAACTTCAACATATAAAACAAGAATTTTGATTGGTCAATATCTTTGATGACCATCTTTGATTTTTTTTAAATTATCCATCATGTCTACCGGTATTTAAATGCAAATGGTTCAAATGCTAATTGTCCAGGTGAGCACTACAGGCCCTTGAGGCTCTTGTTGATAAGCCTTCTATATTTATTTTATGTTTGAAGTCAAGCTTCATAGATCATTTGAAAAGTCGAGCTTCATGGTTGCATTGCAACCACATTTCTGGTTTTATTTGATGGGTTTTGAAGCTGATGTTAGTTTTATATAGGCTTTTTGGATTCAACAGTTTGGCGGCCATCTTGGATCGTTTTCCCACTAAAAGCTCCCATACTAAAGCTGTAGGAAATTTAAAATGTCTTCTCGAGACCATTGGGCCGATTTCAATTATATGTTACAGAACGCATCCTTAGAGCATTGAGATACAGTTTTGTTCAACCAAAGCCGGTCAGCCATCTTGGATTTTGACCCATTTTTAGAAACGTCTTTAAAATCCTCTGAAACTGCTTGGTGGATTGATGTGAAACTCGCGAAACTTCATCTAGGGCGAGAACTGAACACAGTCTATTCAAGAGAACCTGACATCCATCTTGGATGACCTAGGTCTTGTTGCAATTCCGGCCAAAACCCTAAGATTCTACTTATAGGCGATGATCTTTCTAGTTGAAATGCCTATGTTCCAGGTGGGCGATACAGGCCCCTGGTCATTATTATTATTATTATTATTATTATTATTATTATTATTATTATTATTATTGTTTAGGTGCCAGGTTTACATTGAAGGTGAAGTATATGGTGATCAGCTTTCTGAAAAATGGCAAGATGCTCGGAGACTGGCATTCAGTGAAGCTATACTGAGGGTGTACAGAACGTGTCCCGTTATTGTCAAGGTACGTGGCACATTTACTTGTCCTGTGAAAATGTGCATTTGTAGACGAAGAGAAATTTGTTTTTGAAAATATACAACTGGAATGACTGGCTCGATAATCGAGCCAGTCATTCCAGTGGTAAATTTTCAAAAATGCTTTTCTCTTCCTGTAAATGGGTATAAAATAATAACAAATTTGAATTTTCTTGACAAATTTTGACCATTAATCATTTAAACCTTTTATGCCTACACCGGCCATAGCCGGCCATTTTGTTCAGGACTACACCGGCCATAGCCAGCCATTTTGTTCAGGACTACATCAGCCATAGCCAGCCATTTTGTTCAGGACTACACCGGCCATAGCCAGCCATTTTGTTCAGGACTACATCGGCCATAGCCAGCCATTTTGTTCAGGACTACACCGGCCATAGCCAGCCATTTTGTTCAGGACTACATCGGCCATAGCCAGCCATTTTGTTCAGGACTACACCGGCCATAGCCAGCCATTTTGTTCAGGACTACATCGGCCATAGCCAGCCATTTTGTTCAGGACTACACCGGCCATAGCCAGCCATTTTGTTCAGGACTACACCGGCCATAGCCAGCCATTTTGTTCAGGACTACACCGGCCATAGCCAGCCATTTTGTTCAGGACTACACCGGCCATAGCCAGCCATTTTGTTCAGGACTACACCGGCCATAGCCAGCCATTTTGTTCAGGACTACACCGGCCATAGCCAGCCATTTTGTTCAGGACTACACCGGCCATAGCCAGCCATTTTGTTCAGGACTACACCGGCCATAGCCAGCCATTTTGTTCAGGACTACACCGGCCATAGCCAGCCATTTTGTTCAGGACTACACCGGCCATAGCCAGCCATTTTGTTCAGGACTACACCGGCCATAGCCAGCCATTTTGTTCAGGACTACACCGGCCATAGCCAGCCATTTTGTTCAGGACTACACCGGCCATAGCCAGCCATTTTGTTCAGGACTACACCGGCCATAGCCAGCCATTTTGTTCAGGACTACACCGGCCATAGCCAGCCATTTTGTTCAGGACTACATCGGCCATAGCCAGCCATTTTGTTCGGGACTACACCGGCCATAGCCAGCCATTTTGTTCAGGACTACACCAGCCATAGCCATCCATTTTGTTCAGGACTACATCGGCTGGGGTCAGCCTACACAATTGCCGGCAAAATTTTGCCATAGACAGTTGTCTCCCTTGAGATGTTTGATGCACTCAATAACGATTGTCAATAGTATATACATAGCTGTTATTTTAAGAATGCACATACCCACCACATGCCCACTGTGGGGGCTATCTATGGCATCTAATGCATGGGCCATCTATGGCTGGTGTAGTCCTGAGTGAACAAGTTGTTTTTAGGTTTAAATAGGCATTTGAACGTAACTATTTATTCTGTTGAAATATGTTAAATTTACGAAAATTATGGAGAAAAAACCTTAGTCCCCAAGGAACATTTATATGAAAAAATGTAGTCACGAAAGGGTTAATAACAAAATTTAATCAGTAAAATTTTGCTTTTCTCATAGAGAACAGCAATTTGCAGGAACAAGAGATAATTTCTGGAAATTTACCACTAGGACGACTGGCTCTCTTATAGAGCCAGTGATTCCAGTGGTAAAATTTTAAAAGTAATCTCTTTGGTCCGCAAATGGACATCTCTCAAGACTACTGCACGGGCTGATTAGGGCTGTCCTAGGCATGAAAGAGCTACCGGGTCAACGCAGTTGTTTGATGTCAAGGACTATCCTTTGAATTCGACGTAAATCTGAATCGGAAAGCAGCATTGAAAGTGTAATTTGGTGAATATTTTGAATCTGATTTAGCTGGAAGTTGTTACTGCTTGTTGAATCCAAGTTCATACTGTTCATGGTTATAGTTAGCTAACTCATGGAAACCTGAAGCTCCAATTTTTCTGTTTAGCTCCTCTTGTGTCAGCTTTAATCACAAAGTTGAGCAAATCAGGCCTCTGTAGACCTCTTGAGGAATGTCAATTTGCGGGCCAAGAGAAGACTGTTTTTTAAAAATCTACCACGAATGACTGGCTCAGTAACCGAGCCAGTCATTCCAGTGGTCAAATTTCAAAAATACTCTTCTCTTGGCCTGTAACTGGACACTGAGTAAACAAAAATTTTATTTTCTTGACCATTAACTCTCTGATCATCCGACCAAAAATACATCTTAAAAACGATTTTCCTAAATTCCAGTAAATTCCATTTACAAAAAAAATGGTCATTCAATGGCAAAAATCTCAACTTTCTTGAAAAATCTTAACAAATTAAAGTGTTAATGAACCTTTCCATTTTTAGCTATGCCCCGCCCATCACTAGCTAAGCTCCACCCACACCTCGCCGTGTTGGGATTGATTGATCCCAAAATTCCCTAGCTATCAATTTCCTGAAAACTACAGGGAAGCTGTTGAATATTTTGTAACTAATTTGACAGGGTGCTGTTGCTGCCGATGGCAGCAACAGCTCCCAGTCAAATTAGTTTCAAAATATTCAACAGAATATTTATTAAATAGTAAAAGCAAACAATTTGTGCAACAACGCATAGTCCGTCTTCAAATTTGCGTTCGTGATGTACTTATCTCGACGTCATTCATTATGATGTCATTGTACACATCACGCAGTTCATTATGACATCATATGATAGGTGGGTACTCTGGAAAGGTAAATTGATAAAATTGACAATTTCAGTGCTTTGAGGCGTCGGTGAAACAAGCGGGATTAAAAGAGATTAGAAACAGGAATTAGATTTCAATAAAAACAGAGAAAAAGAAATGTTTTTATCATATTTTATGCGGTAATACAATTTGACGCATTTTCAGAAACCCTCTCACAGTTAACGTTTTAATGATCATGCCGGCTTGTGGAATGTCCATATACAGGTCAAGAAAATACAATTTTTGAAAATTTACCACTGGAATGACTGGCTCGATAACCGAGCCAGTCATTCCTGTGGTAAATTTTCAAAAATGTTATTATCTTAGCCTGTAAATTGGCATTCAATAGGAAGATCATTAAAATTTTCTTGACCAAATTTGACCATTAAATGTTTAAAATATCCGTCACACATTTTGACAGCCCATAAATTAATGTTCATGTAATGGGGTGAATCGTCCAACACATCGATTCAGATTATGCCACATGTTTTTCGAAGAGAAAATTTTATCGAATGAATTTTATCTGAGCTCTGATATTTATCAACAATGAGGAGAACAGGCCAGATATTTAACCCTTACTGGGCAAGAAAATCTACATATTTCCTTACTGAATGTCCATCTGCAGGTAAAGAGAAGAGTATATTTGAACATCTAACACTGAAATGACTGGCTCTATTATTGAGCCAGCCATTCCAGTGGTAAATTTTCAAAAATACTCTTCTCTTTACCTGTAAATGGACATTCCTCAAGACCACTGCAGAGGCTGGTTTTGGCCAGCTTGGACATTAAAGGGTTAATCCTCAAGATGGCCAAACCATCCTCTACAGCGGTCTTGCGGAATAACCATGTGTAGGCAAAGGGGAAGACTATTCTTAAAAGTTTACCGTAGGAATTCCTGTGGTAAACTTTAAAAAAAAAAGTTTTCTCTTGGTCTGAACATGGACATTTAATTAGCGGGTAATATTAATTTGATTTTCTCTAACAAATTTGACCAGTAAAGGTTCAATTGCGCAGGTATGTTGTGTTGTGAATGCAAGTTGTTGAGATTATGTAAACGTTAACTATTAACTCTGTTGTGGTTTTAAGATGAAAGCTAAACACGAAGAGGCGACGTGGACCTGGGAGAAACTTGAGACTTTTGCTGAACAATGGAACCCGGATGTCGATGATGTAGTGCAAGTTCCAAGCAGGACAGAACATGGAATAATCAAGAATGCTCAGGCGGTGTCATTTGCGTGCTATTCTCTGAAAAGTCAAATGAATGATAGTGCATTTACATTTGATGTAAGTCTGCTTTGCCCTAGACTCTTTAAAATATTATCTTTAACCCTTTATCCCTTGAATTTGTTCAAGAAAATATATATTTTCTCATATAAAATGTTGATTTGCAGACCAAGAGAAGCCTATTTGTTGAAAATTTACCACTGGAATGACTGGCTCGTTTATCAAGCCTGTCATTCTAGTGGTAAAATTCCAAAAATAGGCTTCTCTGGGTCTGCAAATCGACATTTCTCAAGGCCAGTGGTGAAGCCGTTTTTGTCTGATATGAGTGTTAAAGGGTTAGTTTAATTCCTTTTCCTATGCTAATTGGGGCCAGTTTCACATAGACAATGTAACTGAGGAATCCAGTTTTAGCTATGTCGATGTCGGGATTGATCGATCCCTGAACTCCCTGACTATCAATTACCAGAAAATTATACAGGTAAGCTGTTGAATATTTTGAAATTAACTTAACTGGGTGCCGTTGCTGCCATATGTTGCTGCTTATGGCATCAACAACGCCCAGTCAAATTAGTTTCAAAATATTCGACAGCTTTTTTATTAAATAGTAAAGCCATACAATTCGTACAGCAATGCTTAGTCGTCATCAATTTAGCGTTCATGATGAACTTAGCTACATCATTCATGATGTAATTGATTATGAAATCATCATACATGCCACGTAATTGATTATGACATCATATGATTGACTGGGAAACTGGAATCCTCCATTGCAAACAAGAGCAATTGCAGATTGCAGACCCTCGCCCTCCAATTTTCTTAACATTTTAAATACATGTTTTTTCGAACTTTCCATGCAAGGTTACTAAATCCTATTTTTTAGTCACACTTGTTTTTTTTAATGTTGAACCAAATCAGACAAATAGTTTCCAAGATATCCATAGATTCTGAATTTGATGCATGTTTTATTAGTTGGATCACAGGCATTGTTCGTAGATCCTCTTTCACAGTTGTGTTAAATTTGAGCCCAATCGGATCTGTAGTTTTTGCCTAGCCTGCAACGCAGAAAGTGAGACATAGGTATTGCTTAGTGCAGAAAGTGAAACATAGGTATCACTTCAACGCAGAAAGTGAGACAGGTATCACTTCAACACAGAAAGTGAGACATCTGTATCACTTCAACGCTGAAAGTGAAACATAGGTATCACTTCAATGCAGAAAGTGAGACATAGGTATCACTTCAATGCAGAAAGTGAGACAGGTATCACTTCAACGCAGAAAGTGAGACAGGTATCACTTCAACACAGAAAGTGAGACATATGTATCACTTCAACGCAGAAAGTGAAACATAGGTATCACTTCAATGCAGAAAGTGAGACATAGGTATCACTTCAATGCAGAAAGTGAGACATAGGTATCACTTTTCCGACGAAGGCTCTGGCATCAACGTTAAGTTTCTGCATTTAGCAAATCGGGTTTGATCTCTAGTTATGTCCGCTAGTCCGAGAGTAACTCATTCTCATACGGACTACTTATACTCCGTTGGTCACAAGTCCGGTGGACTAGTGCAAAATTTATGTCAAAGTTATCCGTTAGACTCACAAAAACGAAATATTCCATGACGTTGAGAAAACTAATGCATAAATTTCTTGCAAACACGCAAGCTTATATTACCCGCTTAAAATTGCTGCAGAAGCTTTATATGTTAAAATCTACGATAGCAGTGTCTGTTCATAGTCGGCAACCATTCCGGAGCGTTTGCATTAAATTCACGCTCAGCTTTTTTCGGTTTCTATATGATAGGACATAAAAGATCCAAAAACAACCGAATTGCGAAATCGCTTAATGCATGCAAAAGTGCTGACGTCGTAAGACGAATTACTTGGTAAATTCAGCCTAGAGGGGTACAACAATTGCTCATTGCCTCGTAGCCAAGTTGCATGGCTTATGAATTGATCGGTAATTATGTAGAATTCATAAAATTGATTTTGACCGATACAGACATATCTGGCATATGTATATGGCTTGGAAACTACATATAATATAGCATAACGATTAAACCAACGTGAATACCTGTACACTCTACATTTAATAATTAAACAAGTATACTGATGACAGATATGGTCGAGGAACATATACACTCCCAATGTTCCCGACGAATTGAAACTTCCGGTTCATTTTGTCCTAGAGGGGGAATATGAGAATTGCTATTATGTAGGAACATTGTCGTGTCAAATTTAGTAATGTCTATATCAACCAATTTTGGGACAAACATTACGATAAAATGTATTAAATTGTCACTAAGCTACTATTAGAACATCGTGAGCACGCTTTCTAGACAATACAATTCGATATTTAATCATTTCACGGCTTGAATTGACGATTTTTTAAAGATAAAATTGCAGTAGGATAGCGATAGTCAGAACTGAGAAAATTATGCCATTACACATACTCCAATTCAGTGACTGACCATCTAAGAGTCTTTAGATAAAATATCGCAGCGCATAGTAGCTACACGGCGTATGACACCATGTAGCCTGGTTCCCAAATAAATGCCCCAGGGAACCAAGCTACCACAACGGGTAATGTGTACTGCAGTTCTGGTTAGTGTGCTATAAAAATATGCGCATGCGTGTCAAGGTATTGCCATGACTTGCAAAATAGTAACGCAATTTGGACACGTAATATGCTAATTCTTAGATGCACGAAAATTTAAGATCATGGCGCGTATTATTTAAGATGTGCAATGCGTTAATCCTGTATTTCGCTCACAAATTTAAAGAAAAAATCCTATTTAACATGACTGCGCATATATATTCATATGCGTGATTTGCCGATTACTGGAACTACACAACAAATTACATGTGGTGCCTGATTCCCAGTACCATATAATATTATAGCGCTAAAAGAATTGATAGCGGCTCCAAACTAATTATGCAACATCAAATCAAGCGATAAGGGTACTAAAAACTTTGGCGGGAAATGTTAGTACCATAGGATATGTATTGTGTGGTATGTAGATTTTCCGAACCCCTTTTAACAGTACTAGTGATTTTATCTACGGACTAGTCTATTTTCAAAATCACTAGTCCGACGGACTAGTGACATAAAAAGTTAAGATCGACCCCTGCTTTGGCAATATTTTAGAATTGTTTAATCCTACTGGAATCAAATTCTCAGACACATGTTGCCATAAGGAGCCAGCATGATGATAGTGACCTCACTAGGTCCAAGGTTTGATAGTGATGTCAATATGTCAAAGATCAAGGCTATTTGACCTCTGATTTTCCAGCATTAAGCTTTTGTCTTTAGCAAACCATTTACATTTATTTTTCAGGATTGGTTAAACCTATTGGAACTAAATGTGGATACAGGGTTACCTATAATCTTAGGAATAGGCATGATAACAGTGAGGTCACAAGGTCAAAGGTAAAGGTGACTGACAAACAGGAGACAAACGAGGCATTTAATTCCTCTGAATTCTTGCGGAGATACTCGATTGCTTGCTCTAATCTCAGCCCCAAGATGGGCCTGTAGGAGGCTGCCTGGGCTACCACATTCAAGAGTGTCTTGCGGAGATACTCGATTGCTTGCTCTAATCTCAGCCCCCAGATGGGCCTGTAGGAGGCTGCCTGGGCTACCACATTCAAGAGTGGAAGCGGGTGACAGGACTGCTTAGTCTTGCAATGTTGGGTACCATCCCAACTCAATAGGCAATCCACAGCAATTGCTCCGGTTCCTATCTAACTCCAAATCCAAGGGATTCAGATCAGGGCTTGTGTAAAGAGGAAGAAATTCATCCACTCATATTAAAACAGGCAATACAGCCTGCCCAAACAAATCAGCTGGGATTTTATTCAGCCTTGTTCCTGGTGACCACCAGTGGATTTAGACCTACTCTCAATCTGAAACCACTCCACAAATTCATTCTCACAAAGAGTTTCAAAATGGAAACTAAGGTGTTAGCAAGATTGAGAAGAGGGGTGTGGACAGCATCCATAGATCAAAAGGATTCATATTTTCTCATTCCAGTTTCCGTTTCCGACAATACCTGAGATTTGCTTTCCAGGAACGCAAATAGGAATTCAGGGTCCTCCAATTCAGAATTTCGACGGCTCAGGTCTTCACCAGAGTGGTCCTTGCTATTACAGCATACATCCGCTGGAGAAACGCATCCACATGGATGACTGGCTGCTAAACGCACACAGAAGACAGAGTTTATCAGCCAATCTGGAGATAGTTGTCAAAATTCTCACAGATCTAGGCTGGATAATAAATTACCAGAAATCAAATCTGGTTCCATCCCAGAAGTTTGTTTATGGGCATGTTCTTCGATCTAGAGATAGGAACGCAGAAACGCACATTTCAGTAATTGAGCTACCGTAATTTCTCGACTAAAGGCCGCCCTCGAATATAGGACGCTGTCACAAATTTGACCAAAATCCGCCCAAAAAACTCTTGTATTCAAGTATAAGACGCTGTTAGATTTAGAAAAAACGTACCTTTAAAAAATCGAAAATTGGTATCAAAAATAACCATCAATCCGGTCATGTTTAATGCATGACTAAAAATTATCATGATGTTAGAGAAATTATTAAATAGGACCGCCTAAATATCGTGTATCTTCAATAAAGATTGTTTATTGCATCAAAATCAATCTAATTTTGGCATTAAATGTCTCCTTGAAAACATCGAAATCGTGTGATAGAAACAGATTGTAATGGCTCTTTTGCGTTTGGAGGCGCTGTGTGATCTTATGTGCTAACGGGAGTTGGTTATCTGGCTCATTTGTGATTGGAGGCGCTGTGTAATCTTATGCGCTAACGGGAGTTGGTTATCAAACAGGTACGGGAACATTCAGTTCCTATCGCGCAATGATGATATATAGCAATTTCCGAGTTCCGAGTCCAGAATATTTATATCCGAGTACTCGCTCTAATTAGAATAAAGATCTTTTGCGATTGGAGGCGAATCACGTGATTTATACACGTATCTTTTCTCGACGCCATTTTATGTCAAATTCTGGATTAATTTTGATGTAATAAGTGATATGTATTAAAGAATAAGCAATATTTAGGCGCCCCAATTTAATAATTTCACTTCCGCTTGGTGTTTTTGGAGTATACATTAAACATAGTCGTCAGGCGGCGCGAATTGGCTAGGGTAACATTTAGTTCAATTTCCGTGGTATAATCTGTGACTTTTTGAGAAAAATTTCGACCCAAAAATGTGCGGGAGGAATGTTCTCGATTATAGTATGCACCCCCCTTTCTAGTACATGTGTTTTGACCAAAAAACTGCGTCCTTTAGTCGAGTTTTAACGGTACTGTGCAAGTCGCTATTTCCTGGCACAGATCCATTTGAGAATGCTGTGGTTGATCTCTCTAGAGCCAGTTATACCACGGGCAGCCTTAGGCATGCACCCGATCCAGTTATTAGTCCCCTACCGGTAAAACCGGGGGGACTATAGGTTTGCACTCCATCTGTCCGTCTGTCCATCTGTCTGTCCGTCCGTCCATCTGTCGCAGTTGGTTTTCCGCAGTTTTTTTCGCAGTCCAAGGTATTCAGCTGAGAATTGGTTTATTGCTTTGTTATGAGAAGTTACAGACCAAGTTCGAGTTTCAAGCGTACACGTTAATTTTTTATGGAGTTATGCCCCCTTTCGAGTTAAGAAATACGACAAATATCAGCTTTCCGCACTTTTTTTCGCACTCCTTCAAGATATTTAAGCGAAAATCGGTGCATCGCTTTAGTATAAGGAGTAACAGAGCAAGGTCGTGTTTCAGACATTTTCATCAATATTTCATGGAGTTATGCCCCGTTTCGTCTTATGCAATACGAAAAATATTAGTTTTCCCGCACCTTTTTTCGCAGTCTTTCAAGATATTATACTGAAAATTGCTACATAGCTTTTTTATGAGAAGTTACAGACCAAGTTGGAGTTTCAGGCACATGCGTAAATCTTTGATGGAGTTATTGCCCGCTTTCGACTTAAGAAGTACGAAAAATATCAACTTTCCACACTTTTTTTTCGCACTCCTTCAAGATATTTGAGCGAAAATCGGTGCATCGCTTTAGTGTAAGCAGTTACAGAGCAAGCTCGAATTTCAGACATTTTCGTCAATTTTTCATGGAGTTATTCCCCCTTTCGACTTAATGCAATACAAAAAATATTATAGTTTTCCGCACTTCTTTTCGCAGTCTTTCAAGATATTATACTGAGATTTGTTACATTGCTTTGTTATGAGAAGTTACAGACCAAGTTCGAGTTTCAGGCATATGCATAAATTTTTGATGGAGTTATGCCCCCTTTCGACCTATGAAATACGAAAAATATTAGTTTTCCGACCTTTTTCTCGCAGTCTTTCAAGATATTCAACTGAGAATTGGTACATTACTTTATTATGAGAAACTACAGACCAAGTTCGGTCAGCTTTCAAGACTTTCCTTCTCCTTCACCATATATAACTGAGACTTGGTTTATTGCTATGTTATGAGAAGTTACAGATCAAGTTCGACCTTCAGCTGCTTTTGACAATTTTTAATGAAATTTTTGACTGTTAATCTCTAAAGATTTATATCACCAGGTAGGGAACATGTATTGCCAAGCAATACTTACAGAATGCTTGTTTCTCATGGGACAGTGGACTCAGAGGACTCAGAGTACAGACTCGGTGTACTCAAAATCTCTTATTCACCACCTTCAAAAATTTACCACTGGAAAGACTGGCTCCTATTAATAGTAACCAGGAAGAGACTAAGCGATCAGCTGATATGGCCAATGCAGAGCAATAACTGCGGAGCAAAATGCGCTCGCCTACCTCTTTTTAACCTTCAAGTTTGAGAATTAATTTTCTCATAGAAAATGTCCATTTGCAGACCAAGAGAAAACTATTTTGGAAAATTTACCTCTGGAATGACGGGCTCGATAAACGAGCCAGTCATTCCAATGGTTAATTTTCAAAAATTGTCTTCTTGGCCTGCAAATGGACATTCCTCAAGAGCGCTGTAAAGGTAAGTTTTGTCTGTCTTGCTCTAGAAACTGTTAAAGATCAAGATTTGTCAAAAGTGGGTTCTTCAGTGGTTTTAAGGAATGTCCATTTACTGGCCAAGAGAAGACTATTTTAGAATATTTACCACAAAATCTGCCATGAATAGATGTGAAGTAATTTATTTGTAAGATTGCGGTATCTGTACATTGTTTATTCAGAATATGTGTACTTTCGCGCAAATGCCTGAGGCTGACCGGCAGTATTTGATGGCCTATGCCGACAAGTTGGGATATATGACGAAGATAAGGAAGCAAGGCGGAAAATTGAGTCTTATCGCGACTAGACGAATATGTCTAGAAACCTTGGTGGATGAACTGTTGAATAATCCTTCGGGATGCTTGGGAAGGTGAGGTGATATCGATGTGAATACGCGGGTACATGCATGTGTGCGCGTATGTATGTGTGTTCCCTAGTTAGCTCACCTGGCAAGAATGGCTAAGTGATATTATGCCATAGTGACCATCCATCGCTTGCCTGTCTAGCCATCATCCTTTACTTTAGCCCTTACCAGTTTGATGTCAAAATGAAAAAAAAATTCAAATTGAATTAAAATCATGATCTGGTGTTCATTTTTCAACAAATTTTGTGGAAGATGTTGCTGTCATAGACAGCAACATTATCCACCAAATTTTGTTGAAAATTGTACACCAGTTTCTTTGTTATTGACACAGTAAGAGACAGAATATTGGCATCGGTGTGGTAAGGGTTAAAACATATCTCCTAAACTGCTAGGCAGATTTTAATGAAATTTGCTGGATGAATCCTATCCTAGCACTCAACTCAAAATAACTCTAGCTTATCTTCTCTACCTGACTATGTACCTTGGTACTTCCGGGATGTAATATAGGTTAGATATAATGGACCTTTTCACTTTATCCATCCATCATATGATGTCATAATCAACTACGTGACGTGTAGGATGATGTCATAATCAATTACAGCGTGAATGACTCGATTTAGTCTGTCTTAAACGCTTAATAGTCTGATACATATGAATTGTATGTCTTTACTATTTAATAAACTTTATGTCTAATATTTTGAAGCTAATTTTACTGCTGCAGCAACAGCACCCAGTCAAATTAGTTTTAAAATATTTAACAGCTTACCTGTATAGTTTTCTGGAAATTGATCGTCAGGGAGTTCAGTGATCGATCGATTCCAGCACGAACGACGTGAGGGTGGAGATTAGCTAGAGATGGGAGGGGCATACCATTGACTTATCAGATTTAATTGTGTACTTTCAGGTATCGAATGTTGAAGCAAAGTGAGATTGATGATTATTTCTCCAAGCAGCAGTATGAAGCAAGCAATGACCAGGGTTCCGGTGACATGGAGTGGGAATCTATGTAGTTATGAACTCATCAGTCGTGTACAGATCTAAATACATACAATAAACTCACTCATAGTCAATTGTACAGGCATGGTCTCTCATGTTCGTCTTCATAACATAATCACATTTGAATAATTATTTCATAAAATTGCACATCTTTGGTTCTTTCTTCTAATAACGTAAGAGCCGCTCTTGCGTGTAAGCCCCTCCAATGAGCACTCATTGTTAAAATTAGCATCAATAGAGCGATCCGTTTCTAGATATGCCATCCTGTTTCTAGCTATGCCCTCCTGTTTCTAGCTATGTCCTTCTGTTTCTAGCTATGCCATCCTGTTTCTAGCTATGCCCTCCTGTTTCTAGCTATGCCATCCTGTTTCTAGCTATGCCCTCCTGTTTCTAGCTATGCCCTCCTGTTTCTAGCTATGTCCTTCTGTTTCTAGCTATGCCATCCTGTTTCTAGCTATGCCCTCCTGTTTCTAGCTATGTCCTTCTGTTTCTAGCTATGTCCTTCTGTTTCTAGCTATGCCCTCCTGTTTCTAGCTATGCCATCCTGTTTCTAGCTATGCCATCCTGTTTCTAGCTATGCCCTCCTGTTTCTAGCTATGTCCTTCTGTTTCTAGCTATGCCATCCTGTTTCTAGCTATGCCCTCCTGTTTCTAGCTATGTCCTTCTGTTTCTAGCTATGTCCTTCTGTTTCTAGCTATGCCATCCTGTTTCTAGCTATGCCCTCCTGTTTCTAGCTATGTCCTTCTGTTTCTAGCTATGTCCTTCTGTTTCTAGCTATGCCATCCTGTTTCTAGCTATGCCCTCCTGTTTCTAGCTATGCCATCCTGTTTCTAGCTATGTCCTTCTGTTTCTAGCTATGCCATCCTGTTTCTAGCTATGCCATCCTGTTTCTAGCTATGTCCTTCTGTTTCTAGCTATGCCATCCTGTTTCTAGCTATGCCCTCCTGTTTCTAGCTATGTCCTTCTGTTTCTAGCTATGTCCTTCTGTTTCTAGCTATGCCCTCCTGTTTCTAGCTATGCCCTCCTGTTTCTAGCTATGTCCTTCTGTTTCTAGCTATGTCCTTCTGTTTCTAGCTATGCCCTCCTGTTTCTAGCTATGCCATCCTGTTTCTAGCTATGCCCTCCTGTTTCTAGCTATGTCCTTCTGTTTCTAGCTATGCCCTCCTGTTTCTAGCTATGCCCTCCTGTTTCTAGCTATGCCATCCTGTTTCTAGCTATGTCCTTCTGTTTCTAGCTATGCCCTCCTGTTTCTAGCTATGTCCTTCTGTTTCTAGCTATGTCCTTCTGTTTCTAGCTATGCCCTCCTGTTTCTAGCTATGCCATCCTGTTTCTAGCTATGCCCTCCTGTTTCTAGCTATGTCCTTCTGTTTCTAGCTATGTCCTCCTGTTTCTAGCTATGTCCTTCTGTTTCTAGCTATGTCCTCCTGTTTCTAGCTATGTCCTTCTGTTTCTAGCTATGTCCTTCTGTTTCTAGCTATGTCCTTCTGTTTCTAGCTATGTCCTTCTGTTTCTAGCTATGTCCTTCTGTTTCTAGCTATGCCCTCCTGTTTCTAGCTATGTCCTTCTGTTTCTAGCTATGTCCTCCTGTTTCTAGCTATGTCCTTCTGTTTCTAGCTATGTCCTTCTGTTTCTAGCTATGCCCTCCTGTTTCTAGCTATGTCCTTCTGTTTCTAGCTATGCCCTCCTGTTTCTAGCTATGTCCTTCTGTTTCTAGCTATGTCCTTCTGTTTCTAGCTATGCCCTCCTGTTTCTAGCTATGTCCTTCTGTTTCTAGCTATGCCCTCCTGTTTCTAGCTATGCCCTTCTGTTTCTAGCTATGTCCTTCTGTTTCTAGCTATGTCCTTCTGTTTCTAGCTATGCCCTCCTGTTTCTAGCTATGTCCTTCTGTTTCTAGCTATGTCCTTCTGTTTCTAGCTATGCCCTCCTGTTTCTAGCTATGTCCTTCTGTTTCTAGCTATGTCCTTCTGTTTCTAGCTATGTCCTTCTGTTTCTAGCTATGCCATCCTGTTTCTAGCTATGCCCTCCTGTTTCTAGCTATGTCCTTCTGTTTCTAGCTATGTCCTCCTGTTTCTAGCTATGTCCTTCTGTTTCTAGCTATGCCCTCCTGTTTCTAGCTATGTCCTTCTGTTTCTAGCTATGTCCTTCTGTTTCTAGCTATGCCCTCCTGTTTCTAGCTATGTCCTTCTGTTTCTAGCTATGTCCTCCTGTTTCTAGCTATGTCCTTCTGTTTCTAGCTATGCCCTCCTGTTTCTAGCTATGCCCTTCTGTTTCTAGCTATGTCCTTCTGTTTCTAGCTATGCCCTCCTGTTTCTAGCTATGTCCTTCTGTTTCTAGCTATGTCCTCCTGTTTCTAGCTATGTCCTTCTGTTTCTAGCTATGCCCTCCTGTTTCTAGCTATGTCCTTCTGTTTCTAGCTATGTCCTTCTGTTTCTAGCTATGTCCTTCTGTTTCTAGCTATGCCCTTCTGTTTCTAGCTATGTCCTTCTGTTTCTAGCTATGTCCTTCTGTTTCTAGCTATGTCCTTCTGTTTCTAGCTATGTCCTTCTGTTTCTAGCTATGTCCTTCTGTTTCTAGCTATGTCCTTCTGTTTCTAGCTATGTCCTTCTGTTTCTAGCTATGCCCTTCTGTTTCTAGCTATGCCATCCTGTTTCTAGCTATGTCCTTCTGTTTCTAGCTATGTCCTTCTGTTTCTAGCTATGTCCTTCTGTTTCTAGCTATGTCCTTCTGTTTCTAGCTATGTCCTTCTGTTTCTAGCTATGTCCTTCTGTTTCTAGCTATGTCCTTCTGTTTCTAGCTATGTCCTTCTGTTTCTAGCTATGTCCTTCTGTTTCTAGCTATGTCCTTCTGTTTCTAGCTATGTCCTTCTGTTTCTAGCTATGTCCTTCTGTTTCTAGCTATGTCCTTCTGTTTCTAGCTATGTCCTTCTGTTTCTAGCTATGTCCTTCTGTTTCTAGCTATGTCCTTCTGTTTCTAGCTATGTCCTTCTGTTTCTAGCTATGTCCTTCTGTTTCTAGCTATGTCCTTCTGTTTCTAGCTATGTCCTTCTGTTTCTAGCTATGTCCTTCTGTTTCTAGCTATGTCCTTCTGTTTCTAGCTATGTCCTTCTGTTTCTAGCTATGTCCTTCTGTTTCTAGCTATGTCCTTCTGTTTCTAGCTATGTCCTTCTGTTTCTAGCTATGTCCTTCTGTTTCTAGCTATGTCCTTCTGTTTCTAGCTATGTCCTTCTGTTTCTAGCTATGTCCTTCTGTTTCTAGCTATGTCCTTCTGTTTCTAGCTATGTCCTTCTGTTTCTAGCTATGTCCTTCTGTTTCTAGCTATGTCCTTCTGTTTCTAGCTATGTCCTTCTGTTTCTAGCTATGTCCTTCTGTTTCTAGCTATGTCCTTCTGTTTCTAGCTATGTCCTTCTGTTTCTAGCTATGTCCTTCTGTTTCTAGCTATGTCCTTCTGTTTCTAGCTATGTCCTTCTGTTTCTAGCTATGTCCTTCTGTTTCTAGCTATGTCCTTCTGTTTCTAGCTATGCCCTTCTGTTTCTAGCTATGTCCTTCTGTTTCTAGCTATGTCCTTCTGTTTCTAGCTATGTCCTTCTGTTTCTAGCTATGTCCTTCTGTTTCTAGCTATGTCCTTCTGTTTCTAGCTATGTCCTTCTGTTTCTAGCTATGTCCTTCTGTTTCTAGCTATGTCCTTCTGTTTCTAGCTATGTCCTTCTGTTTCTAGCTATGTCCTTCTGTTTCTAGCTATGTCCTTCTGTTTCTAGCTATGTCCTTCTGTTTCTAGCTATGTCCTTCTGTTTCTAGCTATGCCCTCCTGTTTCTAGCTATGTCCTTCTGTTTCTAGCTATGTCCTTCTGTTTCTAGCTATGCCCTTCTGTTTCTAGCTATGTCCTTCTGTTTCTAGCTATGCCCTTCTGTTTCTAGCTATGTCCTTCTGTTTCTAGCTATGTCCTTCTGTTTCTAGCTATGTCCTTCTGTTTCTAGCTATGTCCTTCTGTTTCTAGCTATGTCCTTCTGTTTCTAGCTATGTCCTTCTGTTTCTAGCTATGTCCTTCTGTTTCTAGCTATGCCCCTCCTTTTCTAGCTATGCCCCTCCTTTTCTAGCTATGCCCCGACCATGCTTTCCGCGTGTTGGGATCGATTTATATACTTTGAATCCTGAATTCCCAGAATCCAAATTTCAATGTAACTATACAAGTAATCTGTTGAATATTTTTAAATATGGTTGCTGTTACTGCAAAGCGCCCAGTTGAATTACTTTCAAAATATTAAACAGATTGTTTAATAAATATTAAAGACATACAATTCATTCATTTATCAGACTTCAATGTTTATAATGGGCCTAGATACGTCATTCATTACACCTTTTGATTGTGACATCAGCCTACATGTGATGTAATTGATTATGACATCATATACTTCAGTGACAGATCAGATCTATCGATTCCCATTGTGTCATGACAAAAGCGCAATCTAAAAATAGAGACGTGGCTTCGTGTCTAGAATATACCTTTAATGTAATGACCAGTCATCTTTTTACATTGTCACAATGGTTAGACAATTACACAGACTACGCTTCGATGACTAGACAGGTCGGGACCCTGTCTCTCATCGTAGTCGACTGTAAATGCAACAATGTGGATCGTGTTAATTTTACTATCATCACAAGCTTGATACTGATATTAAATCTCAATTTTCTCCTAGAAAATGTCCATTTGCAGACCAAGAGAAGACTATTTTTGAAATTTTACCACTGGAATGACTGGCTCGGTTATTGAGCCAGTCATTCCAGTTGTAAATTTTCAAAAATAGTCTTCTTTGGTCTGTTAATGGACATTTCTCAAGACCACTGCAGAAGCTGTTTTTTGGGCGATATGGGTGTTAAAGGGTTAAAATCAGCTCTATCCATCCAGTGGTTCATGTGGTATCAGTATCTACACAATGCCAGCAAAACCTTCTTGTTTTATGTGCATCCAATTTGAATTGTAAGACGAATTCAAAGGGACTAATTTCTGCTTCTAACTATTCTTAAGACTTAAAATTATGCTCTATATGATCTCATGTGGTGTGAAATTATATTGTCCGGTATGAATCAGGTAGTTTTAATGTTCTCTCACGATTCAATGGACCTTTCCAGGTTATCCATCCATCATACGATGTCACATGATGTCATAATCAACTACATGACATGTAGGATGATGTCATAATCATGACATCATGAATGACTCGATGTAGTCTATCTTAGACGCTTAATAACTCATTGTACAAATTGTATATCTTTACTATTTAATAAACATTGTTGAATATTTTGAAACTAATTTGACTGGGCGGCAGCAACACCACCCAGTCAAATTAGAGGCAGATTTTTAATTTTTCTTGACTGAATTTGACCATTAAAGTGTTAAGATATTCTATTTATTCTACCAAATTCTAGAAATATTCTATGATCTAAGCTCCGAGATTTATCCCTAATAAAGGGATCCATTGCTAGCTATGCCCCGCCCTTTTCTAGCTATGCCCCGCCCTTTTCTAGCTATGCCCCGCCCTTTTCTAGCTATGCCCCACCCTTTTCTAGCTATGCCCCGCCCTTTTCTAGCTATGCCCCGCCCTTTTCTAGCTATGCCCCACCCTTTTCTAGCTATGCCCCGCCCACTTTTTACTTGTGTTGGAATCGACTTGAAACTTTGAAATCTGATTTCCCAGAATCTAAATTTCAAGGTAATTGTACAGGCAAGATGTTGAATATTTTGAAACTAATTTGACTGGTCGTGATTGTTGTAGTGATTCAACAGAATGTTTATTAAATTATAAACACATCAAAGATATTCATACACTTTTGTGACAGACTTCAATTTTCATTTTGATTATGACGTCAGTTACCATGTGACTTAATGGAGGAATCCAGTTTTTGCTATGCCCCGCCCATCTTTAGCTAAGCTCCACCCACACTTCACCTGTGATGGGATCGATGGGTCCCTGAACTCCCGGACTATCGATTTCCAGAAAACTATACAGAAGCTGCTGAATATTTTGAAACTAATTTGACTGGGTGCTGTTGCTGCCTATGGCAGCAACAGCGCCCAGTCAAATTGGTTTCAAAAAATTTAACAGCAGGTTTATTAAATAGAAAAGACATTCAATTCATACAACAATGCTTAGTCCGTCATCAATTAAGGGTTCGTGATGAACTTAGCTACGTTATTCATAATGTAATTGATTATGATGTCATCCTACACCTCACGTAGTTGATTCTTACATCATATGAGTGATGGATAAACTGGAATCCTCCATTGATTATGACATCAGATACATAAGTTACAGATCAGATCGCTCTATGACGAAGAAATTCACTGCATAAAATAGCTGCATAATTATCCTCTTGCTTTGCAAAAATGATTGGCTTAGGTTCTTCCTTCCATCCATCTGTCCATATGTCAGTCTGAAAATAGACACACAGCTTTGTGGTCAGAATACATCTATAAGAGAGTGACAGTCCATTTTGCTAAATTACTGCAGCAACAGAAGTACTTTTTATACGCCTGCTTTAACTGTCTGACTGCTGCAAGCCACCAGACAATAATTTCAGTGAGCCATAACTCTGGCCCTGCTGAATATTTTGATAACAATTTGACTGAAAGTTGTTGGTGGCTAAACCGTGGTTGTCATCACTGGTGGTGGTGGTGGTTGTAACTACGGATGCCTGTAAGTTGTATGTGCAACACAGACTATTAATTAATAATCTTATAACGGGATTGTCATCACTGCTGGTGGTGATGGCAGCGGCTGTAACTACGCCTATATAATAAGTTGTACATATATAATTTATACTACCATCAATCTCGTAGGTGATATTCAACTAGACTGCATCATCATCTACAACGACATCAGCTACGTCGTCATCCACTTGTGCTGCTTAGGGAACAAATGTGGGGTGGAAAGAAAGTAAATAAATGTTGCTTTGATACGTCTGCTGGTGACTACACTACTTAAGGTGGGGGCCAAGTGAAATGTGAGGGAACTACAGAATAAGCAAAAGAAGTAGACTTTTTGGCGAGTTGACAACATGTCATCAATCGCAGCATTGATTCAATTTCTTAACACTGCACGAGGCTCTGAGGACATACCCGCTTAGAGAATTGGCAAAATGGTGAGCATCCTTATTTGTATTTATGAGCATTCGAAAAGCGATGCTGCTACAACGCTAGTGTTTATCTTCACATTGAGCAGAGCGCTAGATTGTCATCCGCAAGTTACGGCTAAGACGGGCAATCTCTTAGAGAGTTCCTTAAGACAAAAAATGAAATGGCTGCTAAAGCGTGGGAAAAATGATAAACAGCGCTTTAAGGCGATATATCTAGGAACCTGTAAAGAATAGAGAACTGGATTACTAAGTACATTTAAGGTTCGACGTGCAGAGTTCATGTCATAAAAGTGCCGTAGAAAGTTCACAGTCATGGCAGAAAAAGTCAGGCAATTTGGGGAGTCTAGGTTTTGCTATTGCTGGCATTGTTGGCTTTTAACCCACCTTGATAAGTATAATCCCAAGGCACAACGTCACATGGTGACTTAATCCTCAACGACCATAGATCACAGAAGGCGGGCGGGTGGTACTTCTTAGAATAGATGAAAGTTCGGGTGGGTCCTCACGGAGAATTGGTCACAAGAAAAACGATGCGGATGAAGTCTGTTTCTTTCACAAGGAGCTCTAGTCACAAGAGTGGCGCGGAGGAGTTATTCTTTATGGGATGTTTCTGTCAAAAAAGTGGCGGGTTGGGGGTTGTGAGGGGTTAAGAGTGCGGCAGAAGCGGAACTCGGTAGGAGGTTAGTACTGAACTGAGGTAGTTCCTTCACAGCAAGCGGTGGGCGACAGCGCTGTTTCTTGACAATGTTACAACGCAGAAAAAACCAGCAGGTTCATCCGCAGTGGAGTTGATGTCTACTTCTCTTTCATGTCAGAAGATGGCATGAGTTTCTTGAGCAGCATAAGAATGGTGTAAGTTTCTGAATGCGGAAGAATGTAGGCTGTTATTAGGCTGCTGTTATTTAGCAGCCCTTTCAAATAGGAGGTTGTCACACTGTCGACTGTGTAGATGACGTCACACTCAGAGCAGTATAAGTCAGAAGTTCCGTTGTGCTTTCTCTGTCATTTATTAGAGCAGAGAAGCAAAACAATTACCGTCAAGGGGGGTCGTTGGCGAGACCTCAGAACGAAACCTGGATGAGTGTCGCGGTGCTTTATGTCGCCGAGCGAGCGGTTTTTATATTCTCATCTCATTATCTCTTGAAATATGGTTGGCTTTCTTACGATATCTCCATCCAATCGTGTGCTCTGTGCTCTCTTTTTCCGAGTACACACACGGATATAGTAATTCGGGGGTAGATTTATTCTTGATTTGACTCGCTGTTGTCGCCTTGAGGAAGCAGAATCTTTATAATGGTACCAAACATTCCCGGCCACTTTTGTGATCATGGCCATTATTACGAGGAAGAAGTCGTGCAAAGATTATATATACAACCTAAAAGTGTCCACTCAGTCATCGGTATTGCACGATTGTGGCTGTGTCCCATTCTATAAAAGAAAACTTGTCCATTACTGGGGTATTCCTAGTGGCCCGGCGTATGCACAGTGGGTCAAATCATGTGTTAGGCATTCTTGCCTTTGTGCGTGCATTGAGTGTAGCTAGCCATATGGCAGCCGTAGCATAGCCCGGGGCCGCGGTTTACTAATTTCTGGTTTGCTAGTCCTTCCCGTTACCCGACCACAATCAACTAAACATGATAATAAATAAAGATAATCTCACCACAAAGTGGGGATGGCCCATCAGATTCATTACAGTATTTCAGGAGCATATCCAATCCATGGATAACTGGCAGGGATGGCCCCGCCAGCCCACTATCACGTCGCAACAATAACATACAGCAATGTATGCTGAAAATTACCCATCATTTGTTCACAAAACAGTACACCATCTTGATCAAGTATACCACACCAATTTTAAATAACATGGTTTTAGCCCTCAAGTCCAACATTATAAACCTGAATTCGCCATCTTGATAAACATTTGTAACTGAGCATATCTGAAGTTTGAAATTTGGTGTAAGCAGCGAGGAAAATCTGCTGGCTAAGGTTCCTTTGAATCTAGTACTTAGTTTCTCAGTCGTGTTCTCGAAATTGGCAGGGAATGCCCTGTCAGTTAGTTAATCTGTAGAATCATGTGAGCTCCTCCAAAATTCAAATTGGAAGGGAATGCTCTTTTGATTTTTACTTCTCCTGTAGGATCATGCTATTGCTGTCTAGCATTACCTCTATGCAAAATATTATGTTAACTTTTGCTGCCTGGACCACATCAACAAGCCCCCCCCCCCCACTCGAGCAGTAGATGGTACTGAATCTACTGAGTATGCAATCACTGAGCCTACCCCTGAATACCCGCTGGATGATTTAAACACATTCAGGTTTCTAGCCCAGAACTTCCTAGAGGCCCTGCATGTGCATAAACCCGGTGCCAGTATCGGACGCATGGAAACTGGTACAGCAACATGAACATTGAAACTGTAAGCTATGCCGGACATGCAGCAACCAATGCCCCCCCCCCCCCCCAGATAAGGATTCCAAAATCCTGCAAGCACAATTCGTACCTTTCTCCCACTAGTTGCGATTCTGCACCTCAGCAGAAGCCGACTAGGCGCCCCTATTTCGACCATACTTATGGCGCCCGAAAATTTGAACTCCACCCTAGTCAAATATATCTTAAAAGCACAGACCACATTGTTTGATCCCCTGTCCACCTTGAGGACTGTCCACCTTCCACGTTCTAGTTCCCTTAGATGCCACTGTGCCATCCAAGGTACTCAGTCCCTCGCCATTGATACTGGAGCTACCATTACCATCCTCAGCTCCCACCTTTACGCCACCATGCCTGAGAACATGCGCCCACCACTAACATAATCCTACACACACCTCTGTGGTGCTGTTGGAACCCTCTTGAAGTTGCAGGAACATCCAACTTCACGATCCAAATCGATGATCTCCGATTCAATCAGAGGAGTATCGTAGCTAACATCGCAAACGATGCCTTACTTGGCATCCATTTCCTTAAGAACTGTGGCGCTATAGTATGTTGCGCATGCCAGGAGCTGGAAATGTTGCGTGCGCCATGAGCTGGAAATTGATGTATGCCATATAGCCCTGGGTGAACATTCTGCCCGTCACCATTCTTGTGCGCTTGTCCTTTCCAGTATGCTTGACCCCAGCAAAGTAAAAATTCATTTGGTCTCAGCCATGAACCCCATCCTCGAACCCCTCGCACCATTTTAGAACCTGACAAGGGTTTCCCTCAGATCACCAAATCGCCTGTCCAAGAGAAGTAGTCAGCCACCATGATCCCAGCTGCATTCCCTATAGAGCCCTTAATACCTCTGCCTGCGCCATCACCTTGGAAGCTGGGTAAATTTGCGGCCATATTTTCGAAACCAATTCCGTCTATGATGATTATCGTCCGCCAGAAGAATTCTGCACACACACACCCCCCCCAAAGGATGCCGACTTCCCCATCTCATCCTCCCCATTTACAGGATCTGTATGCTTGCTCGACGGAAGGATTAAATCAAGAACAAAGTTGAACGAATATGCCACCACCTCCAGCAGTGATTTAGAAACCCACCTCGTGCGCCCCACCATCGACACCAGAGATGACCGCCAGTTAAGGAACCAGTCTGCCACCTCCCTATCTACAAGGAAAAAGATGTTCACCAACAATGTGACAGAAATTTTACAGTCTGGCGTGATAGAACCTACTTCGTTGTGGGCTAGCCCCATCGTCTTGGCCAGTAAGAAAGATGGTACCTTCCACTTTTGTATTGACAACAGAGGCCTGAACCACTGCAGCGTCAAGGATGCCTGTCCTTACCCTGGATAGATCAAGCCCTCGACTTCCTCACTGGCGCCACCTGGTTTAGCACTCTCGATTCAGCGAGCAGATACTGGCAAGTAGAAATTGATGACCGTGACAAGGAAAAGATCACGTTCATCTGTCCAATTACGAAAATTGCCCTTTGCAACGCCCCCAGAACTTTCGAACGCATAATGGAACGAGTACTGTACACACTGCAGTGGAAGATATGTCTATGTTATCTGGACGATGTAATTATGTTTGGGACCACTTTCAAAGATGCGGTGAACAACCTCCGTGAAATACTTGATCGATTTGCTGCCACCAATCTAAAATTAAAACCAAAGAAATGCTATTTGTTCTGTGAAGAAGTGGAATTCCTTGGCCATGTTATCTGCACAAGGCGTCTTTACTCAACCTGCAAAGATCGCTGCTGTATGTATGATTACTGTATTCTGCGGCTATAGTAGTAGAAACATCCTACAGCTGCAAGCAGTCCTTCACTTTAGGCCACTGTCTTGTCCTCAGCCGAAATTCTTAGCTTCCTGAGGTCCATTCTTGACTTGAGTGTACCAAGTCCTGCTTTATTGAGGTCACGTCATAGCATGCTTATCAGATTTATGCAATAATGTCCTCTCCTGTCTTTGTATTTGCTGGCTCCGAGTATGGCGAATTCCAAGGCTCTGCTGGTGTCTATTCTGACATCCTTAGCACAAACATGGAGCATCTTTGCTCGGCGACCTTTACAGACAGCAGCGACGTATTTCTTGTGTAGTGCATCACTGGAAATTATGGTGTCTCACATCGGTGTGCAATGATTGTGCATACGTGTTTGCGCTGACAGGCATTGAGTTTGTCTAGAGCTGCCTTTGGAGCTGCCCAGCTGTTACAGTTATACAGCATCAAGCATACGCAGGTTGCATTATATAAACGTAGCCTTTTTATCAAGGGCATCTTCGATCTACGAATCCATGGCTTCCAGAAGGGACTGGAAAGCTATGGTCCCCATGATGCAGCATTCAGCACTGTCAGCAGTACTGCAAAGCAGTGAGCCCCTTCATTTTCGATACATCGGACACCGGTATCGGCACTGTCCTATCCCAGATCAACCATGATGGACACTTAAGAAGTTATCTGTTACAGATCCTGCTACCTCTCGCGTGCTGAACATCATTATGCTGCCACCGAATGTGAGTTCCTTGTTGCCATTCACTTCATCAAACACTTTAAGCATTTCATGTATGGCAAACCTTTTATTTTATGAACTGACCACGCTTCTCTGCGCTGGATTCAGAAGTTACACAACATTGAAGGACAGATTGCCCACTAGCAAGAAACCCTACAGAGTTTATAATTCGACGTGATACACCACCTGCGAAATCTGCATGGAAATGCTGATGCATTGTGTTGCAAACACCATGAGCCTTTCTCAGTCCTGAACAATTGCAAAGATCTGCCTATGCCAACATCCCCAGCTGCTGCCCTCACTATTCAGACAGTAGACATCGAGGCGCTGCTATTCCCTATCCTCTCATCTGAGCAATGGAATATCGATTGCTTGCGCACTGCCCAAAACAGCAACCCGTATCTTGGGCCTGGGCTATACTGGTTACACGAACACGAGCATCCCTCCCGCAAACAAATTTCATCCGACTCCAGTACTACTAAATATTACCATCAACGACTTAAAGAGTGTTGTCTGCATGGCAGGATACTTTAATACTATAACTGTCTTGTAGTGCCTCGGAACTACTGTGAAACAGTTCCACTGGATCAGTATAAAAATATGGACCACCAAGTGTATTCTTTGCCACAAAAACTTGTACTGCCACTTTACAAACTTATATAGAAAGCACCCCATCTGAACGAGTCACCATTGATGTAATGGGACCCATCACAACCTCTGACCACGGAAACCATTATATTCTCGTTTTTCAAGATTGCTTCAACAAATGGAACAAAGCTTTTACCCTACCAAACCAAGAGGCTGCTACTGTTGCCAGCACCCTGGTGAATCAGGCGTTCTCCCACATTGGAGTTCCAAGAGAATTGCATTCAGGTTCAATGCACCAATATTGAGAGCAAGTTATTCCAGAAACTCTGCCGCCTACTTCTCATAATCAAAACATGCACTACACCATTTGATCCACATAGTGACAGGATGGTAGATGTTTTGACCAAACTTTGGCCATTATGCTAACAAAGGAAACGCAACTACATTGCCTCGATTGGGACTTGCGTTTACCTTTCGTAATGCTGACCTGTCGCACCGTAGTTCACTCCAGCACCAGGTTTACGCACACGCATATGATGTTAGGCCGCAAACTCTCACTACCGTTAGATATAGTAATGCCATGAGCATCAGAAGAGTTAAACTCTCCATCCTTGTATGGTGTGGTCAGATGACAGGAAGGACTAGCCAATTCGGAACTGGTAATTTGCCTTCTAGGATGCGCTACGTCCGCTCTGAGGATGCATGTACGTAAAAATGGCGAAAATGTCTAAGTCACGATTCGCTCTCTGCACATGGTTTGACTGAGTTGACACTTAGTTTGTAAATATGATGCACGACTTCTTCCTCACGTGATGGTCATGATCACAAAAGTTTCCGAGAATGTTTGGTACATTTAGAAAGCCTGAGATGTCCGTATCCTCATGATGATAATAACTGGTCAAGACCGAGAAAGAGCGATGTTCCAACATATAAATTGCTGAACCTACCCACAGAAAAAATTACTTGAATACAGTCTCACCATTGAACTCGCTGGCTCCTGCTGAATGCTATGAAAGCTGGTGCGAGTGTAAGAATGATGGCTGAGAGTGTAAAAGCTGCTTGCTCTAAACTAGAAGATCAGTTGCGAAGAGGTTGTCCTCGGACTGCCTCACCAATGACCCCAGTCGATGGTACACATCCCTCCGCTCCCTGGTTAAAAAATGATGTGGAAAATGCACTGCAGAAGCAAGGGTACTTTGAGAGCTCAGAGCAGGTCTACATCGACATAGGCAGTGGGATAACATAATTTTTTATAAAGGCCGCCAATAAAAAGCGGCCTAAGCAAACCTAAGATGAAATAATCACATAAATTATTCTGCCTCCAGAAAATCTCCAATGTGATTATACTGCTCAGAAAAGACTTCACTGACTCGAAAACCCAGCCAGATTTCCTGACTCCGAAATGAAGTAGAATTGACTTCACACTGGCAAGACCATTGCCTCTGTCCACACCAATCGTCTCTGCTGCCCTCTGTCTACTACGAAGAGAACTTCAGAAGAAACCCCCGATCGGTACTCATCTCCGATCGAGTTCGGTTTCCGCTCATCTTCGGAAAGACCTGCTTCCTCTGACAACATAACCTTTATTCTGTGACTGCTGATTCTAAGATCTGCCGCTCCGACTTGTGCCGCCTCGTATCACCACATTTAGATGGACTATTCTCTCCTTTCGCGCTGCCTTTCTGTGAGCGCTTCATGTGAGGAACAGCTGAAGTCTCATCCGTTCTTCGGAAATATCACTCGCTCGGCTTGTTGTGATCTTTGGCCACCGAGGACTAACTTACTGCGCGACATTGTACCTCGGGAACATAGCTGCCACGGTTGGTTAAATACAGACAACGCCTGCAATAGAAAAACCTAGACTCAGCGTTTGATGGGACTGTTGCCCATGACTACTGAACTTTCTTCTGTGCTTGAAACAAATTGAACCATGCATGTTTTCTAAATATTATGTACGCTCTAATCTAACTTGCTTTTTCTCCTCAGAATGTTTAATATATCGCCTTAAGTGCATATTTTTGTTAATTTTTCCGCTGTTAGTGGTAGTTCACCTTTTCGACTGGGAACATTCTAAAAATGGATCGTCTGTCTTAGCCGTCTCTAGTGGACCACGATCCCATGCACCGTTCAGTGTGAAGTAAAACCAATAGCATGTAACAGTGTTGCTACCTTTTCCAAAAAGGAATACAGTAAAACAGGACGTTCGCCTTTTTGCCGTTCGTGCCCTTCGTTAGCTCCCTTTGAAGTTGCCGTGCTCGCTGCGAGTGCATGGTCTCTCCGATCTGCGCTGCTTCGACTTATGGGCCCGAGAAGAGCCTCGTTCGAGTAGGCAAAGACTAGCTAGGATTAGGAAAGTTGAGACCTCGGTTCACTGCACCTCGCAGCTCGCCTTGCCCTGCTCAAGAAAAAACTCAATGCAACCTCTCAGTAGCATTCCGTTGGGAACGACTTTGACATCACGACATTGCCTCATGCCACGTAAGGCCGTTCCCTGCAGATGTTCCTTTTCTCAGCTTCAACTAACCCTGCCATCATTTTTACCACCCGACAGGGCTTGTGATCCTCACTTAAGATATTCTCGAGAGGAAGCGCTGTCACCTAAACTTTCGCACCCCACACTAGGACACTTCAAATCTGCCCCCTAGGTTGAATTTTCGACACAGTAGTGTAGCCCCTCTCAAAAGTTAGTAAGTATTTTGCTTCTATCTTTTTAGACCGCTAGTCCAGCGGTAAGGACATCGTTGGCGATCCTGTGGTTAACATCGGTTCTAGTGACCGAACCTGATAACCTCTGCATCACCGGAATCGTTTCCAAGTCCGCTGCACAGGGGTTTCACCAAACTCTTTCCTCTTTTAATTGCATGGGCCTGTTTGCGCATCTGAAACTTGGAAGGACCGCCATCTGTTCCGTGTCAAGTTATTTTGATGTCATTCAAGACGATCTGTGCTCTGAGTGGAAGGATCGCATAACCCTGCGGGGGAAGAGGATCTCGCCACATTGGATATTTGTGATGTTCTCCCCCTGCGGAAATTATTTGACAAATCAAGCTTACATTCTTAAAAAATGATAAATTTTGATTTTTAGTCTTAACGCTTCTGGCAGTAAATTTTTATTTGGGATTTTCACTTTTCCTATCTTTATCCCTGTTTTTGCTGTATTTTACACTTAAACAGTGTTTACTATGACTTTTTAAGGTACGGCCTCCTTTACCTCCCCTTCTAGCCGCCCGTTCCCCCCACATAAATCTTTATTAATGCACACAACCCAGTTAGACTCTACAAACATAGGTTGAAATTGAATTAAACTCTGCAAACATGGTATGATATTGGATTTAATTCAAACAATTCAATTTTTGTCATCACTACTTATCAATGAGTCATTTTCTACTGAATTTGTTGTTGAAAGTTCCTCGGATGTATCCGTACTCATACTATCATCTACGTCATAATTGCTTTGAAGCATCTGCTCTACTTGCTTTCGGCAGTGTGATCCTCTTGATAGCACATTCTGTGTGTTGTAACCATACACACTGGCAAGCCGTAGATTTCTTGCATGCTTGATGTTTCCGATCAATTTTTGAATGTTTCACTGCTTCTAATTCTTGTTTCGAAGGTGTGACAGTAGTCTTGCGTTGTTTTGAAGAAGAGTTTTCACTATATGGAGGATCGGCCACATGCTTTCTTTTGCGTCTTTTAATGGTTGGTGCTGCAGTACAAGCTCGAGTTCTTGATCTTGTTGTGATACTTGTAGTTACTGCATCAGAAAGTTTGGTAGCACCCCAATTCGGAGCAGAACTTGTTCGACGTTTGCCAACAATGATCTCTTCTCCGATTTTCGGGATTTTGTATCCTTTTTGGAATTCTAGATAATCGCAGTGAACTGCTTCAAATGCTTGTTCTGAAACTTTTAGAAGTGAAGAGTTGTGCTTTTTTATCCAGATCTTCATTTCATGTGTTGCTGTCCATATCTTTGGAGATAAAAGTTGTCGATCACCTCGAGTTGGAAACAGCTTGACATATGCATCTGAAAATGCTGTGTATGCTGATTGGAATTCCTCAATAGTCTGTTCCCAATTTGGATGCAGATTCAATGACATTATATGGGAAATAAGCTTGTTGTATGCTGAAAGCGATTCAATAAGAAGACATATGACATCATATTTGTATTGTACAGACTTGATTGGAGGTGGATGTGAAGAACTTGAAGATGCAGGTGGTGTTGAAAGAATTTTTCTGAGTTGGGCAGTTGATTCTGCTAATTGACGACAAGCATTTCCTGCAAACGCTGCTTTCCCACCATGTTTGACATCACGATTCACACCAACTTCAGCAAGCCATTTGTTGGTAAGTTCAATGTCAAGATTCTCTAGATATTGAACGTGACCTGTTACTATTCCAAGATTTAAATGAAGTTGAGGTGGCGGAAATAAGTCAAGAAGTGATTCATTATTGTGCTGTCTGACAAATTTTGCTGGCTCTGCCTGAACACTGTTGAAGTTTTTTGGATCAGCAGTACCATTCCTTTCTTCTTCCTTCTTTCTAGCATCATTATCTGCGACAAGAGTTAATGCTGTACGGACAGTATCAGCTTCTGAATGTTTCTTCCACGGTGAAAACTAGCTCCAAATCAATGGCCGTAGAGAGCCATGCTCTCCGACTCCTGCAATTTTGTTTGCTTGTTTCATATCAACCGGAACAACGATTTCTGCATTCGGAAATTTCCGTTGAAGAACATTTTTGTCGATGAGATAATCACAGATAAATTTCGTTGAAACGAAAGTCTCTTTTGCTCCGCTGATCAATCCTAGAATAAACACGCGACGAACGCTGGTATCAAAGACTCCTCCATTCCTGAGTGCATGTTCCATTCGCTCATTTCCAGTTGCATTTCTGTTGAGAATAGGATCATCATTGTAGATGAGTTGAGCGCACAACTTTAGGGAGCCTCTTCCTCCATCGACATTAAACTTTATTAGTGAGATGTCTTTGTTTGTTTTTTCTAGGATTTCTGTCACTCTTTCAATGAAATCAGCAACGTCCGTACACAGAACAGCAGCACCGTCATCTGGTGAATGATCACAATCTACAGATTTGAAATTTCAGCAAATACTTGATTCAGTTTTGATTTGTGCTTTCTGAATCTTGAAGCTGGTGGCACTGATACATCACGTAGACCAAGAGCTGTAATCCCTCTTGCTAAACTTCTTCCGGTTGATCTCATTGCTGTTCCCATTGCTGACACATCATCCAAACTTAAAGATATCTGTTTTAGTACAGCTGTTCGCTTTCTTCGTTTCAGGGGAGATATTCCTTTCTTTGGTGATGGGGTGTTCTGCTTTTTGATTAGTTCAGAAGAAGATGCGATAAATTCAGATTTCGTGTCCGCTGGCTGCTGATTGAGCCTCGTTTGTCGAAGTTGCACAGCTGTTTCTAAATGTTCTTTAATTTGTTCTATTCGTTTATCTGAAAAGCAATGCTTTGAATCTTGCCACTGTAGATTTCGGAGGCAAGATGGACAAACTCACGTTGGAAAAGCAATAATATCTGTCTTGTAGATCGGGAAGAGTTTGGTTAATGCCGAAAGAGCATCTGGATTATCTGGCAAATACAGGATTTTTGAATTTTTCCCTGTCACTGAACGTCACTTCTCTCTACCTATTTGTTTAAAGTTGGGACACGTCACACATTGTCTCATTCGTTGCTTGTCAATTTCCAATGCATCATTGTCATAAAACGCGTGTGGATATTGATTAATGCTTGTTGTGAATGTAGACATCCTGTACTCATGTAATCGCCGTTTGGATGATTCAAAACCTGTAAAAGAAAAACAAATTTTATTAATAAAACCTGATAAGACATATTTTAATGCACAGTCCATTGAAATCCGATCAGGGATAGCAATTTATGAATATTTGAATGGACTTCTACTGGAGTATGGACATTAAAACACGTTCATTTCCACAAAATAGGGTAAAACATCAAACCATTGTAAAAAAATTCTGCCAGATGCCTTAAGAATAAAAATCGAAATTTATCATTTTTTAGGTGTATTAGTTCGATTACACACATAATTTCGGTGGGGCGTGCTTGGAGCGAATCCGGAGTGGCCGTTCCATACCCAGCTTTGCTGGGATGGTCAGTACCTATCCAGTCAGTCCGCGCTACACTAAACTGGTGGCTGGTGGCTGGTGGCAAAGGAATTCTGCCACGAAATTCAAGTCAGCCCTACAGAGCAATAATATCAGTAGCCTATTAGCTAAATTCAAGAGTAGCTCATACCCAAAAAATCACTTAGGGGTTGAGAAAGCGACCAATGATCTAAACAACATTCTATTCCTTGCCGGCCACTCCAGCCTAAAAATTAATTACGGTAAATCAGCAACCAAACGGAAGAACTCAAAAGCACCCACGATGACTAAAACTAATCAGAAATTGTTTGACAGAGAGGTCTTAAGACTAGGAAGACTACTACAGAAGGAACCATTCAATAAAGAACTTAAGAGTAAATTATTTTGTTAAAAGCAAACACTACAAGAAAACACTTAAAAAGAACCATAAAATTCACAAGGAAATATTATACAACAAAATTAACTCTACACCGATGCATGACCAAAAGGAATTCTGGCAAATAGTTAATTCAATGAGCCATACCTCAACGGATCCGCAGACATCCCACACAATGAATGGGTAAATCATTTCTCCACATTGCTTAATGAACAGGACATTCCAGCCACAAGGCAAAAACTAGCAGCACTCGAAATCTCAAAACTACCTACCTGGGATGAACTAAATCGCCCATTCACTCATGAGGAGATAATTGCAGCCATTAAATCAATCAAAAATGGAAAATCCAGCAGCCAAGACATGGTTCTAAATGAAATGCTCAAAGCTGGCCGACACTTATTATTACCATACCTGTGTAAGCTCTTCAACCTAACATTTTATAGTGGAAAGTTCCCCTCAAGTTGGAACAATGGGCTCATTATCCCGATCCATAAAAATGGGAATACCCTTGACCCTAACAATTACAGAGGCATTTGTATCGCAAGCTGCCTAGGAAAACTCTTCAATAGCATTCTCTCAAAAGGACTCATCACTTGCATTGACTCCCACTACCTACTTAAGCAACAACCAGGCTGGATTTAGACCTAACTTTCGAACAACTGATCATGCCCAAACTCATAGTAGCTTAATAAACAAGTATGTACGACATAATAACAAGAAACTATACTCATGCTTCGTAGATTTCAGCAAAGCATTTAACAAGGTCAACAGAGACCTCCTACTGTGTAGACTCCTAGAGAAAGGTGTTGGTGGTGACTTTTATAATATACTGAAGTCCATGTATACACAACCAGTGAACAGGGTCAAAACCAGTACAAGCCTATCACAGATGCTTAGCGGTAACATCGGAATCAAACAGGGTGATAACCTGAGTCCATTATTATTTGACCTATTTGTGGATGATGTACACAGCTTATTTGACTCAATATGTGAACCTGTGAAGCTAAAGAATATAACCCTAAATCACCTATTGTATGTGGATGAGTTGCTGTTAATATCAGAATCTGAAGCTGGCCTACAACACTGCCTAGACAGACTCAAAACATTCTGTGATGATTCACTCTTAACTGTTAATCTAACCAAAACCCAAATTGTCGTTTTTAATAAGTGTAGGATTGACAAAAAGCTTAGATTTACCCTTGGGACTGATGAATTGAATGTAACAGACAACTACTGCTATCTTGGCACTACTTTCCAGGCTTTCGGTACCTTTGCACGAAACTGTAAAGACTGACATGCTAGAGCACAAGGAGCATTTTTCGAAATAAAATCCTCCTTTATGAAGTTTGGTGGCATATAAGACCATGCATTCAATTGAAACTATTTCAGTCCCTGGTTAATCCAATCATGCTGTATCAATGTGAAATATGGGGACCACAGGCAGTTGAGAACCTCACTAAAGGTAAATTCACTAAGCTGGACAATACATTCCATCATGAAAAGCTAAACAACAAACTCTCCAGAAGCACATTAGGAGTACATAAATATGCCTGGAACATAGCTGCCAAAGCTGAATTAGGAGAATTTCCATTGACATTGGCGGTAGCTATTCAACTTATGAAACACTGGATGTGGATAGTTTCACTTCCAAAATGACAGGATAGTTAAACAAGCATACCTGAGCGATCTAGATCTATGCAATAGCGCTAAACCACACCAGGCCACCAAGAACCTATGGCTAACTGCAGCTAAAAACATACTATTGTCCAACGGCTTAGAAGACATCTGGCACAACCAAAGTCCAAACCACAGAATTATCCACACGATTAGGACAAAACTTGAAGAACAATACAAACAATATTTCTTTACTGCTATCCAAACAACTTCTAAACTCTCAACATATCAACTAGTTAAAACCAAATACACAATAGAATCATACCTCAGCAATAATATCGTATTTAAATACCGAGCAGCTGTTGCAAAATTAAGGACAAGTTCACACAATCTGGAAATAGAAACATGAAGACATTATAAAATAGGGCAAAAGATAGATTATGCAAATTATGCCATAAAGCGGTCGGCGATGAAGCACACTTCTTAATCACATGCAAAAAATTGATGGGCCACCGCTCATCTATATCGTCTTCAATTTTCATTAACCACAATGGCGCACAACCTATAACACAACTAATTGGTATACTGACCTTCTCCTCACTAAATGTACTGCACACATGCAAAGCCATTAGCAGCTTGATGGAAAAAAGAAAAGAATTTCTTGAATCACTTGCAACGTAATCAACTGCAGCAGCATTATTTGCCATCCGAGACAGTATCACTTGTAGTCCTGGACCTGTATATACACCCCACCGCACCCCGCTACATGTGCTAGCTAAGCTTAAAAAACCATATTATTTAATGCCAGCACTATTGTATTATTGCCAGCCAAGAATTGTCCCCAACTTGAATGATTGCCTGTGTATGGTAGCTGTGTATCCATGTCAACTCTCATTGCAACTCTGAATTGCCTGCATTGGTATACAGCATGTCAAATTTGGGAGGCCAGCTCTCCATATAGCACCTGCATTGCTTTGTCTGGGTCAGATTTGGTGTGTCGGATCGGTGTTGGTGCACCCCTTCCCATAGCACATGCATGGTCTCGTAGTCAAACAAGCAACTTCTTTGCCAGGTTTGACATGTGACAGATCCATGCAGGTGTTGTGGGGAGGGGGGTTTGTAGTTGCCAGTTTGACGTACCCGACCAGACTTGTGATGGAGCTGTGCGGGTTTTGTGGTGGGGATGCAGTCGTTGCCGATCGGGCTACCCTAATTCTCACAATACGGGATGAAGAAATCATATTACTGTGTGTGGTTTTCAAAACGGTATTGCTGCAAGGACATCAACGTCTTTCAGAGGTACCTTTTTGAGAGCCTTGTCCATCTCCACATTCTAACAGCTCATTAATAGTTTGATTAGGATGGCAGTTAAACATATGGTCACTTATAATCCAGTAGCCGTACAGGCCTATACACTATATAGCATCCTGCATGCTACAGATTGTGTTGTGTTGGCCTAAGTTAATGGGTTATTTATAATTTAGTGATAACACCATTGCCTTATTGTCACACAACTATGGATCAGTTCCATCTCACAGTGGGTTTGCACTAAATCAACTTCAACAGCAACTCAGATACGTGCTCGGGTTTTTTTTTGTGGTGACCAAGTGAAATCTGTAATGCCAAAGTGGCATGAACTCCGGTAACAATGGTAGAATTAATGCTTGTATGCATAAAGAGCTCTGGCCTCTTGTGACACAAGTCATGACACCCACACTTTCGAGACTGCAGCCAAATTTAACACCAATTTTAGGCCCCGTATAACAAATATACTCTCTTACCATAAACCTAACTGGCTCGGCAATATATATCAGACTAGACTAATCCCTAAGTCTGGCTGCTGATGCTGGTAGATCGGTACCTCTTGGTTGGATTCTGGTATATGTAAACATACTGGGTTATTCACCTACAGTCCGGGTTGACTGACTCTCCGTGCCCTATGGGACTTCTGATAAGATGCTCGTCATGGCCGGGTCCTGAGGAGGTATCGAGAGTCAGATAACTCAGACTACAGTTAGGTGTACGCCTCGCGGTGGTGTATATATGGAGGCTAATCTCTGAGGTGCCCATCTACCAGCATTATTAGCACCGTACCCCCAAGGTACCCATGAATTTAGTGTATATAGTCACCATATATGAATATACCAATTACTGTAATCTAATGACTGTCTATCAATTGTACTTATTAACTGCCTGCTGACAAAAAGCAATATCTATCTATCTATCTATCTATCTATCTATCTAAGCAGCAACCTAAAATTAAATGTACATAATTGACAGCTTCCATGAATGAGGCAAAATATGCTAAATAATAGGCATATATAACATGTATAACTGGGGTTTGTTAGTTGTGGCACATAACCATTGGCATATGTAACTGACAAGCAAAATAAGACAGATACTGAGATAGATTGACAAACAAAAAGAATAAAGCAGGAAGAAAAAAAAGGTAGATGTAGTCTTAAAGGCGAAAGAATAAGCAGAATATCACATGTTATTAGCCGCAATTGAAACAACATCAAGCCGATATATTAATAAAATACTTCAATTACGGTCCTTTCTTCTCACACCACTGCTTAGTTTGTAAATATTTATCAAAAGACCGCTGAGGGGTTCTACCCTATGCGAGAGGGATTTCCAGTGGAAACCAACAAGGACGAGAAAAAGAAAATCACAAATTATTGATTTGGTGAATCTCTGGATATCGTAAGCATGAATTTTTATGGCATAGCCATGGTTCGTACTGGTCATAGAAATCCTGGAAAGTCATGGAATTTGCAAATTTAAATTCCAGGCCTGGAAAGTCATGGAAAATCAGTGTTTCTTATCATAGGTCATGGAAAAGTCATGGAAAATGGTATACTACTATAACTATGGGTACCGAAGTTCGTGAATCTAAGCAAGTAATGCACTCGTGAAAGAAAACTCTTAAACAGTTCTGCGCAAAAATTTAACACAATGTAAAATAACACTTCCGAATACAAATGCAAAAATTTCAGCACAAAACTAATTTTTAAACAAATTCCAAGCATCTGAACTGACCCACCTCGCCAGGTTATGTGTGAAATAGCGGTACCGAATTTCGTGAATTGGTGATTATGCATCTTCAGCTGTCTGGTACATGCTTGTAAATCCTTAAATTTCAAGGTATTGGTTTGTTGAATGTTTCAACTGCTAATTTTTCCCGTTTTAACCTATAAATTAGTCCTACAAATGAATGTATAAACTATAAAAGCAGTTTATACATTTGAAGAGAAGAAAAAACCCCAAATGGATGCCGCTTTCGTTAGGTAGTGACGTCACGTGAAATTCAAAAATATTAATGAGCTGAAGAAATGAACTAACGCTAGGGTCTTTAAAACATGTTCAGCAGGCATAAAGGGAAGAATACAAAAATTTCCATCGTTAACAAAACCACGTGTGCACTTTATGTTAATTTTGACATTTTGGTAAATCATTGATAAGCACCCGCCCCTTCCTCTAGAGCCTCTCCAATAAAATTTAGACGTGCTACCGTCAATCAGTCTAATCCGACGCGGCGGGAAAATGTAACCGAAGCAGGTGGTAACTTCGGATTGTGAAAATTGCTCATTTTAGGTGCTAAATAAGGGCAAGTAAGTAATCTAAGAAAGTGCATTAAGGAATATTGCAATTTTTATCACTACCATCAGTAATTGTATGAAAAGTTTCTTGTTTTGACCGCATTTTGCTCAAAACTTTGTCAAAAGGTTCAGAACTGTCAATCAAAAGGTGGCTACTGTGTAGATGCGTTCCATGCCATGTTACACCATAGAACGAGAGCGATAAAAACAAATTCACGAATTTCGGTACTCACAAATTTAAGCAACTCGACCATAATCATGTAAAATAAAAGGAAATCTGTTCATTAATCACCTCTCTGCAATAAAAATTACGGCAAAAGCTTATCAAAAGAAGGCTGTGGCTTGGTTGTCGCGAAAGACAATATTCAGACATTTTGCAGAATGACTCTGATCTTACTTTTTTTGATCTACGTCATAAACTCAAATCTAGATTTTGTTTCTTGGAGGTCATGGAATTTGTTTTGCCCTGTAGGTGGGGCTTAGAATACACCTTCCGTATCCTCTGCGTGTCGTAAGAGGCGACTAAAGGAGGTATGGGTGAGGTAACCCTGACAGAAACCTCGAGTGCTGAAGACGGAGGTTCCAGGCCGCACGGCGCACTCTAATAAACCATGGATCCACGCACTTAACGCTTATGATCATGTCGATAGTCACTTACAGGACTGGCGGTATGATCAGCGAATGAAAAGAAGAAGAAGAAAGAAGATGGAATTTGTTAATTTTGGTCATGAAAAGTCATGGAATTTCAAACACAGAAAGGTGTACGAACCATGCATAACATGGTAACAAGCACGAAAACTGAACGTAAGCATGAAAACTGTGGTCTAATTTTAACTAATAAACACATTTAAAAAAGTTGTGTGTTACCTATTTTCATTCTGCGCTCACTGAAATACCCATAGATTGAAATACCCATAGATATAAAGAATTCATAGATTGCTTCACCATTAGAAAGACCGAATGCTACATGAATAGCTAATGCCATGAGAGCTACATGAGATAATTTAAGTCAATGATAAAGCGGCAGTATCGTGGTTCTACTCTCCCTGGGGATAGATTCTAAGATTGTACAGCATGTAATCGCTGTAATAGTTCAATTTTCTAGTTTCCTTAACCCTTACTACTCTAATGTTAAACTTTTAAATTTTCAAAATAAAAGATGAACTGGTCTTCATTTTTCAACAAATTTGGTGGAAGATACGACAGCACCATCATCCACCAAAATTGTTGAAAAATATCCACCAGTTTCTTTGCTAATAACACAGTAAAAGATAGAATATTGACATCAGAGTTACGGGTTAATCATGAGTACGTAATTTGTCCTAGTTAATGATCAAGCTAATTTTGAGTAAATTGCTACAATGTTTACTAATTTGATTTAAAAGAAGACTTTAGCCACTTTTTAGATCAGGATTGTAGAAAGTATTTGGTTATGTTACAATTATCATATTGTATTCAATTTTGTGCAACAAATATTTACATAATTTCATGTCCATATTTTATTGTATTATTTATATCCGAGATTTGGTTCTTGGTCAAGGCGCCAATTCTATGTATTGTATCCACTAATACCAGTTGTAAAACTCGGTATCATTATTCATGATTTTGGGATCGTTTTTTTTATTATCTCAGTTTTTTGGCTATATAGTTCATTTCAGAGGTTTCGATAACTATAGTTTGTTTCATGTATTTAGGTAACTATAGTTCGGTTCATAAGTTTCAAATCAATAACTATAGTTTGTTTCACATATTTAGATAATGGTAATTATGTAACAACATTTGATTGTTATTCCTTTACTTGAAGCGTTTATGAATCATTAATCACGCAAGCACTTTTTGACCAATAGATTGGTACCACAGTGGAATTCACTGCCGGCTAGAATAACTGAAACAACAACAGTCGGATCATTCAAGAACAAACTAGATATCTACTTCGAAGAAAGAACATTTGAATTTGAAGGAGAGCTGTTGCAGGTATCTTCGATTTGTTTTTCTTTCAGAATCACGTTTGGGAGTTTGTAGTCCTCCCATTCAGCCTATCGACAGCCCCAAGGGTTTTCACAAGAAAAGTGAATGTGGCACTTCACACCTACATAGACGATTGATTGGCTTATCAAGGCGGACATGCCATCCAGGTTAGAGATGGATACTTTTCTGACTGAAATTGCTTTCAGAGTTGGGATGGATAGTCAACAAGGAGAAATCCGATTGTGACACCAACTCAACATTTCATCTATTTGGGGATGCGATTCGATCTAGAGAAAGGCACCATGGTTTATCCATCAGAGTCCAGGCTGGATTCTCTGAAAAACCATTCTCAAGAGCATTCGAGTGGGAAACCACATTCCGGCGAGGAGGTTTCTTCAGATGCTGGTCATGATGGTCTCCACGGAGCAGGTGATTCTGTACCTGCTCTGAGAAGACCTATCCAGTTGTATCTGATGTCTTTCTGGAAAGAGAAAACAGACCTGTCAAAACCAATACCGGTTTTAGAGCCGTTTATGTCGCATCTTCCGTGTTGGAAGGAGTGTCATAATCTCATAGTAGGAGGTTCACTTCACCTACCCCATCCCCAGCTGTCCGTGTACATGGATGCATTGCTGGAGGGGTGGGGGCCTGCCTGGGAGAACACCAGGTCTCGGGCACATGTAATCTTCAACAGAGTCAGCTGCATATCAATCTGTTAGAGATGATGGCAGTGGAACTGGCACTGGAGGGATTTCTTCCTGAAGTCAGGGGCAAGGTGATATTGATACGGTCGGACAATTCGACAGTAGTATCATACATAAATCACCAAGGCGGGACCAAGTCTCCAACACTGTGTATAAAAGTGTGGAACTTGATTCAATGGTCCAAGAATTACTCGGTTGTTTTGAAAGCAGCTCACATTCCTGGCTGTTTGAATATTCTGGCGGATGCTTTGTCTTGCAGACAGAGAATTCTGCCAAGAGAATGGTCTCTCAACCCTCCGGTTCTACAAAGGATCTTCGACCATTGGGACAAACCCAATGTGGATCTGCTCGCCACAAAGGAATATGCTCAAATCATGACTTATGTCTCGCCGATTCCAGATCCAATTGCCATCGATACAGACACTCTAGTGATAAGCTGGAAAGGGATGTATGCGTACCCACCCACCATCCTTCTCCTGAAGGTTCAGGTGAAGATTGGAGAGGAACTGTGCCTGGTCCTGCTGACAGTGCCATTTTTGCCCAGCAGGGCATGGTTCACGGAGCTTGTGAAGCTATTGGTGAACAACCCAGTGCAGCTGCCCGAGATTCCGAACATAATCTCCCAGGCCAAGGGCTGCTTCCTACACGAGCCGCCAGAAATGTTCAAATTGACTGCGTGGATGTTATCGAACAACGTTCTACATGTATGTCAGAAGGCTTTTCTCAACAGGCTGCGAGTTTTATCGCAGCCGCGAGGAGGTCAACCTTCCAGTCATATAACAACAAGATTAACAAATTTGCAGAATGGTGTAAAGGAAAGAATTTGATCCCTTTCAAACATCGATTCGGCAAGTAGCAGACTCTCATCGCTGTTGCTGGATACAAGTCAGCTCTGGCATCAGTAATCCCTTGTCTAGCCAACAGCGATAGTCCAGAGGTGGCCTAGTTAAACGTGATGGTGGAGGGAATGAGCAACTATCCAACCGAGACATCCGGTAGTCATTCCAGCCTGGAGGCTATCTTTTGTGCTTAATGTCTAAACCAAGTATCCATTCGAACCATTGGTTTCTGTTAGCCGTAAGCATTTGACTCTGAGGGCAGTTTTTCTACTGGTAGCTTCCTCAGCCAGAAGGCTTAGTGAGATCCATGCGCTTTCAGCGGAGAGAGAGACTGATTTATTGCCTCTGGAGAAGGTCTGCGTCTGCTCCCGAGGGCAGAACTTATGTCAAAGAATCAATCTTTGAAATATCCCGGCAAACCGAGCTTTTTACTGAAATTAACTCGGTATGATCATGATACCAGTGGCTGTTGTCCGGACTGTGCTTTGACTAAGTACAAAAAGCAAACAGACTTGTTACGGTCAGCTGACAAGCATCTGTGGATCTGCTATAAAAGACCTTATGGTACAGCATCCATGGATACTATATCTCATTGGGTGGTCGAATGCATTCAGACTACCCGCGAAATTGCAAGCGGTCACCAGGTGCAATGTGCCCCGGGCTCATGATGTCAGAGGAATAGCCGCCTCTACAGCCCTATATTATATCATGGTGTTTCATTAGAAGACATCATGGCAGTTGCACAATGGCACTGTGAGTCCTAATTCACGGACTACTATATGAGGATATGTTAGACTCGGCCAATCCACTCACCTTAGCAGGTAATCCAAAGCTACATGTAGTTAAAAGGCTTGTAGCTTTATTGCTAAAAAACTTAGGGATTTGACATGCATGGTCAGTGAGAGGAGTTCAACCAAGCAAAGTCATGAGGGTCATGATGATGGTTGTTGATGCGTTGCGTCTGGAATCCAATAGTCATAAGGGAATCTAAGTTTGACAGCTTATTGTATTATGTTTATATATCATGTTCATTCATTTTATATATTCATGCTCATTCCCAGGCTATTATGTGTCGACAGCTGTTAACCATCTTGTCATGTTTGTGTTTCAGGTGAGATTTCGTGTTCTCTAATTCTCTCCCCGTGCTGGATAAAGGGAGGGGTTGCGGTTATGTGAATGTGAGTCGGTCAGAATTCTTAATGGTCCCCGTTGAATAAGACCCTGTAACAAGTTTAGTCTAAATTTTTCTCTAGGGCCACTTAAGTTGTGTTACTCGCCGCTTCCCACCAGGTTACTGACCAGATCTGGTGTTATCAATATGTAATGTAATGGTATGTATTGATCGAAGGAGAATGAAGGAAATCTCAATTTCCCTTTCTCCGAGATCCAACAAGTAACAATACTTACCATTACATTACTGACCCTGCCTCCCAGCCCCACAGAGGTGAGCCATGTATCGGTCACGTTTTATCTAGCTATGCAAACAAGTGACATTCATGTTTACGGGTACCCGGTTGTGGGGGCCGGGTACTCGGTTCCAGGAACCGGCAAGAGTTTTGTTAAAGTTCAAGACTCTTAGGGCACAATCACCAAGGTGGTTGTTATCAATAATTAATGTAATGGTAAGTATTGTTAGATCTCGGAGAAAGGGACATTGAAATTTCCTTCATTCACCAGATATTTGACAATCGGCAAATAAATGAAATTTAATAATTTCGCAGATTTTCCTGTCTGAAAGAAGTTATAATCTGGAAATAATGAGCATCGTTCAGCAATAAGTGTACAAAATTTGGGAATAATACACTGTAGTCAAAGATTGTTTGCTAGTCCTGTTCTATATACCGTTCTTAAATCTTTCCCCCGGAAAATGCCACATAACGCCAATATTTGTTTAGAGCAAGCGGACAGCGTCATTGTAAACAATAGTAATGCAGCTTTTTTTGTATGGCGCGCGGAAAAAGCTGCAACTGAGCAACAAATTAATGAGTGGAGCTCTACTAATGAATGAATGAAATAAATATGACCATCCTATGCAGCGCTGAAAGATCGTTGGCTAGCTCATTCCTATACTAAGCTCCATCCACACCTCGCTCGTGTTGGGATCGATCGATCTCTGAACTCAATGACTATCAATTACTAGAAAACTATACATGTAAGCTGTTGAATATTTTGAAACTAATTTGACTGGGTGCTGTTGCAACAGCGCAAAGTCAAATCAGTTTCAAAATAAATGTTTATTAAATAGCAAAGACATACAATTCGTACAACATCAACATGTCAGACTATCAGCATACACGTCAGGGCTGGGGTAAAATAATTTCAAAAGTATTTAAATACAAATACTTTGGAATTCTTCAAATACAAATACTTGTTTTTTGCAAAGTATTTAAATACAAATACTTAGGGTAAGTATTTGAAATACTTCTCAAATACTTCTTACATACCAAAGATGAAAGTATGGTACAGATGTAACTCTAGTGATGGACAGCTAGACCCTCAAATTTACATGAGAACATCCAATCATAGATACCAAACTAAGGCTGCAAAATGAAACAAGTATCATTTTATGAATGGAAATATTATGTTAGGAAAATGTCTATGATATCAGTATTTTATTTTTGACGTATTTGCGGATGAAATTAATTGTATAGCATATCTAGGGGCAAGTTCGATGGGTTAACCATAGTTAAATATAGTTGACTAGACCCCAGTCAAAGTTGAAATAGTAAACTAGCTAGTAAAGTTAGTCAACCAGCATCATGAATGGTTAATGCAAAATTATATCAAAATCAAAATGACATAACTTTCACTTTCCACATTTAAATGCACATAAACATGTAAATATTTCAATATCTAATTTAAGTTTGATGGAATTATACTTTCCTGATGTATGGCAATGTTTTCAAGGCCTATCCCCTTCTCACTTTATCTCAAATGGATACCGTTAGAGGCTTCAGCATTCTACACGTAACATACTCATTGTCATAGCATCATAGCCCACAAAATAAGACATAAATCTTGTTTCGGTGGGGTGGCTTTCATGATTGTGGGTTTTTGTATAACTGAAAATTGTAGTTGCAAAATTGCAATTCCTAGGGGAGAGTATAGAGAATACATATTGAGACAAAATCATGTGATTATTTTGAAAATAATTTGACTGAGACTCGTTGCTGCCTATGATGATAACATGCCCAGTATTTGCATAACACAAAATTATTTTTAAAATACTTATTAATTTCATATATATTACCTTTGAAACCAGGTTTATTAATCATTTCACCGACAGATCCCGGAAAAGGTAAATTGTTTGCGATATAAAACTTATTCTGTTGAATATTTTGAAATTCATTTGACTGGAAAAATTAATTTCAAAATATTCGACAGATTTCTTGTTGGCTTCAAAATGTGAAATGGGGAATTCATCAGTGAAAGGGTTAAAATTCAGACAGAAAGGGAATAACTTTAAACAAGTGTTATTTGTTGATTTTGTTTATTTATACACCTGTGCAAAAGTTAAGCACCACCCTATTTTTACGCACATGCGAGGGTATATTCATGTGCTATGAAGAAAGCAATAGCATAAACATTTATGTACCCATCCATCTTAGTGCAAGAGGTAATAATGCAACTAGAGGAATGCTGATTATGATGGTGGGGAAACACTGTATGTTTTTGTTTGAACTTGAAAACGAGGCCTGAATATGGTTACGTTGACACAACTGACAACTATTGCCCTACAGTTGACACACGTGGCTAGATTGTCATTAATGGTGTCTGAAAACGAAGTTTAACATCTGTGCACGAGTTTGAGACTGTCATTATTAATACCGGGTATATCCACCTTGTGCCTGGATGACGGTCTGGACACGACGTCTCATGCTGGTCACCAACCGACTGATACGCCATTGTGGTATTCGTTGCCATTCAAGTTGGAGTGCGTCTGTTAATTCTTGTAGGTTCTGCACAGGAGGATCCCTCCTTCTCACCATGTTTCCCAGAATGTCCCAGATATGCTCAATAGGGTTCATGTCAGGGCTCCTTGCTGGCCATGGTAGGGTTTCGATGGCATTCTGGCGGAGGTATTCATGCACAGCTCTAGCACGATGTGGTCGGGCGTTGTCATCCATGAATATAGGGTGGGTTCCAGGTGCATGATTTACAAAATGAGGGACCACAACTCTATCCAGTATGGAATCTTGATATCTTTGTCCATTTAGTGTTCCAGGTACAGTCAACAGATCCAGCTTATAATCAAATGAGATGCACCCCTATATCATAACGGAACCTCCACCAAATGGAACTTCTTCCATGATGTTACGTTGGTCGTACGCCGTGCATCTGGACCTCCATACACGAGTTCGACCATCTGTGGCATGAAGCAGGAACCGACTTTCATCGGACCAGTGTACCCGTCTCCAGGATCTCATGTTCCAGTGTCTTCTTTCGTTGCACCACCTCAGACGCTCCTCTTTGTGGTGTGCAGTGAGGAGAGGACGTCTGACAGGTCTCCTAGCTTTCATGCCAGCAGCATACAGTCTCCTTTTGACGGTAGACATTGACACTCTATTGCGCGTTTCCCATTGCTGGCTGAGCACTCTGCTGTTGGTGAATGGAGATCTCCTAACAAGGCGTACTAGGGCTCGATCATCACGGGCAGTAGTCATCTTCGGTCTTCCAGATCTAGGCCTGTCCTTCACCTCGTTAGTTTGCCCATGTTTTGCAATCAAACGACTGATTACAGTATGGTTAATGTTCAGCTGTCTGCCAATCTCTCTGCATGACATACCAGTGGTATGCATGCCTATGATTTGCCATTTCACACGATCACTTAACCTTCGTCTTGCCATAGCGGTTCACAATCAAGAGCTAATTCTCTCTGTACAAATAAACCACGGTCATGAACACAAAATTCCTAATCTTGTCGCCTAAATCTGTATGTAATGTTCTACACCTCAAACTGGACTTTTACATAACTGAACACGTGTGCTGTTTCCCGCCACGCACGGACATCAAGCGGCGTGAAGTCATGCATGCATGTGCATTTCGTACTTGGAATTATGTCAGCTAACGCGGGGACAAAAAGTATGGCAGCCTAGTTGTAGCATCATGTTTCTACGTTCTATTGTTTTTGCTGGTGCTTAACTTTTGCACAGGTGTATATTTAGATCGTTGCTAATTATTCTAAGACTCTCATTTAAAAACTTGCATTAAAATTGTTGCCAAAGATATTCCGATCTTTATTTAATTTTAAAACCAATGTTGCTGTATCCTGATTCTGTCTATGAAAAGCAATAATATTTCCAAAATGTACACCAGTATATCTTCTACAATTAATCTTCCAACATCATTATGAAAAGGGATAATTAACCGCCATCTAAATGAATGCTATGAATATAAAATTCATGATGAAAATGGTTAACACTCAGCTATAGAGTCATGCAAGCTAGTACAATGGAGGTGTTGTTAATACCTGACCAGCTCTACCTATGTTGCTTTGAAAGGTAATAATTGCCCAATCCATTATTGATAAGACATGTGAGGTTTAGAACAGCTGAACAAGTTTCTTACTCAGACTCAGTTATCTATCACAGGTTTATGCTGTTAACCCTTTAATGGTCAAGTCAGCCCAAACTGGTCTCTGCATTGGTCTTGGGTATTGCTCATTTACAAGCCAAGAGAAGACTATTTTTGAAAATTTACAATGACTGGCCTTATAAGCAAGCTAGTCATCTTAGTGGAGTGGAATAAATTTATTACCTTTGAAACAAGGTTTTTAAAATTTTGGTATGATTGGATAGCAGGATTTATTTATTTTATTTATTTATTTATTTAGATGTGCTAAAACTATCTGACACAGTTGTTTTTTTGCAAACACTTGTATTCAAATTATACCCAAAAATATTCAGAGCTTTAATTTATTTGTACGTTTCTGAAATTTCAGATTATTTAAGTTTCATTCCTTTTCACATGACAACTGGTCTTCATACTGAGCAATGCTTATAGGCTGCTTCTTGTCTAATAAAACAACACTATTTCCAACATCTACATGATACTTTCATCTAAAAATTTGAATCATTTGACATAATTGCACAAGAAAGGTTTAAAGAACCCCACAGCCATCCACCCACCCAATCTAAATCAATGATTTGTATATAAAATTCATGGTGAAAAGGGTTAAGATTCTGGTATGAGTCCTGCAAGCTAGTATAATGGATAGGCTCTACCTAGCTTGCTTGAAAGGTGATAGTTTCCCATTCTACTACATATAAGAATTTGAGAATTAAACCAGCAATACAAGACTCAGACAGTAGGATTCGGTTAGAGAGCAGTACAGTACTATACATTGGTAAGGAATTGGGATGTAAGGGCAACCAAAGGTCAGACTGGAAGCAAAGCTCATTTCATTCTGCGTGTTGCATAAAACAGAAAATCATGTGAATATATTGAAAATCATGTGACTGAAAATTATTGCTACCTAAGACCATACCACATTCAGCTAAATTATTTTCAAAATATTCTAAAGATTTCATTTCCATCTTCTTTAAAACCAGGTGATTAAAACTGAGGATAACATGTGTGAAGTGTATGAAAAATTATTCTTTAAAAATAATTTCAAGACAATTTGCAAAGTTCTATTTGTAAAAGGATTAGGTCTATTTTTATTCGATCATATTTTTAACACTGAAGCCCTAGCAACTATATTTCAAGACAAGCATACTGTTGATTATTTTGACAAAGATTTCACTCGAGGTTGTTGCTTCTTAAAGTTCTCATCTAATCTTAAAGTATACATATCCAAGCTAAACTTAACTTTATTGACAGTAATTTTTTACTCAGGCAGTAACAGCGTTGTCAAATTGTTCTCAGAATAATCAGGGGGGGGCTTTCTTTTTTGTTAGCTAACAAATGCATACACAATAAGTTAGGCCTATATGATATACGGAATCGAGACCCAGTCTCAGATATGCTCGAAAATTTTTTTCATTTCATTGGCAATCAGGAGGTAAGCATATTATTCTTTTCACGGTAGGCATGTCAGAGGCGATTGTGCACATGCTGGTGGACTGCTTGGTCGTTGTGAACATATTTTACTCTGAAATACGCATATGATATGTGCCTAACTAATTGTGTATGCACTTGCTTGCAAACAAAACAGGAAGTCCACTGATTATTCTGATGAGATTTTGACAACGCTGTTGCTGCCATAGTCAGAAAGGATTGTCAATAAAGTTGCGCGAAATATCTTCAGTAAGTCTTGCAACGTTGATTACACTGCTGATTATTTTGAGAACAATTTGATTGAAAGTTGACGATTTTCAGCCAAATTGTTATCAAATCTTTATCTAGTAACAATTGTATTATCAGCTGATTATATTGACAACAAATTGATGGAAAGTTGTTGCTGCTATAGGCAGCAACAGTTTTCAGTAAACTTGTTATGAATATATTTGTTGTCACTTGCACCATAGGAAATATACACAACTGGTATTGAACTAATCTATGCACATCTATGTGCTCACCCTGGAAGCAACCGAAAGACTGACTAGCTTTAGGGTTACAAGAATGGTTTTATACGAACAATTACCCGCCGCCAAAGACAATAGAGTCTGAAATAATGGCGCCAGCAAATATCTATCTAAAATGGCGGCTACAGGTCTAGTTAGTTAGTTAGTTAGTTAGTTAGTTAGTTAGTTAGTTAGTTAGTTAGTTAGTTAGTTAGTGTCCATAAATTAACAAATAGTCATAAATTTAGCTAGGATATGTTTCTTTTAAGAATAGATGAGAACTTTAAGGCAACAACCTGTAACAGTCAAATTAATTTTAAAATATTCAACAGAGTATGACATGCAGAGTTACAGAAGATGTGAGAAATCTGGATTAAATTTTCATTTGCACTGCATGTACAATTGCATGTAAGAATTTATCAGAAATAGACACAGAAGTATTTTGAAAAGTATTTGAAAATACTCAAATACATTGACAATGTATTTAAATACAAATACTTTTGCCTTAAATACTTTTCAAACACAAATACTTTCAAATACCTGAAAAATGTATGAAAAAAGTTAATTGACCTTTCCGGTTTTAGCTATGCCCCGCCCATCTCTAGCTAAGCCCCACCCACACCTCGCTCGTGTTGGGATCGATCGATTTTTTAACACCCTGACTATCAACTTCCAAAGAGCTACACAGGTAAGCTGTTGAATATTTTGAAACTAAGTTGACTGGGTGCTGTTACTGCCTAAGGCAGCAACAGCGCCCAGTCAAATTAGTTTCAAAATATTCAACAGCATGTTTATTAAATAGCAAAGAATTACAAAAACATACAATTTATACAACGTGCCAGACTGAGATTTGGTGACGGTCTGTATTGAACCCTTTGTGACGTAATGATTGTGACATCATCATACACTCGCGGAACTGATTATGACATCATACGAGGTCAGATTATTGATGGATACTCTGGAAAGGTGAATTATGACGTCATATGATCGATGGATAAACTTGGAAAGGTCCATTTCATTGTAAACAAGAGTTTTGGTGAAACTCAACATACGCCCGCAGGCATACATGTACTTGTTTGAGGAATGCTAATTTATGTGCACAGTTTGTCTTTGATAAATGACACTTCGTCTGTCCTTAAAACATCTGCTGAACAAAAACTGGTGAGTGTCGGTTCAAAACTTTTCGCGATCTCAACCGGACAAGAAAATCTTGACGAATCTGAGCTTTTCAAGGGAGATAACTGACGAATATGGGCGGATTTTGTCGAAACGAAATCATGACACCTTATCTATCCCTTAGAAAAAAAAATTGTTAGTGTAGGTTCAAAACTCTTCGCGATACATGTTTAGGTTCAAAACTCTTAGAGATACATGTATGGCTCGGACATGAAAACTTTGACAAATTTGATCTTTTCAAGGGAGATGACGATGAAAAATATGGGCAGATTTTGCGGAAACGAAATCATGACACTCCGTCTATCCCTAACATATCTGCTCAAAAAATATTTTGAGTGTAGATTCAAAACTCTTCGAGATATGGCTTGGACAAGAAATTTTTTTACAAATTTGAGCTTTTCAAGGGAGATAACTCGGGCAAATATGGGCAGATTTTGCCGAAACGAAATCACTGCACTTTGTCTATTCGTAATACATTTGCTGAAAAAAAATCTAGTGTAGGTTCAAAACTCTGAGATCTGGTCCAGACAAGAAATCGGATAGATGAACGGACAGACACGCATGCATGCACGCACACACGGATGGACAGCGAGCGCCATCGCATAATACGACCCCGTTTAAGCGGGCATATAAAAATGATTGGTCGAATGTTTTGAAACTAATTCAGCTGAAAGCCAATGCTATCAACAATTTCCAGTGAAATTAATTTTAAACTGTTCAACTTTTCCTAGTGTTTTTGCTTTTTACGATAAGATAATCTGTTGAGTATTTTGGTGTAATCTTAGTGGAAGCCATTGCTGGCAGTTGGCAACAACAGTTAGTTAATAACAAATTCATTCCGAGCAGATAATCAGCTGAGTACATATTTAAATAGACAAATTTGATTTAAAGTTGTTGCATCATATGACGGCAACAACTTTTTCCGGTCTAAGTAGTTTCAAAATATTCCACACCTTTCTGGATCATCAGTGTTGATTCCATAGACTTTACAACATATTTGAATTTGTCTGGTATAGCAAAATGGTTAATGTGTTGACTTTTTATAATCCGCCAAAAGATTTTGCGTGGTGCATGTATTATGAGATGGCGCAGTCCAGGCAGGCGGGCGGCAGAGTGGTTCCAGATGATAACTCTGTTACCCTTTGTCGGATCGCTTTCAAACTTCATAGGGTGGTTGAATTATGTCTGGGGACGAAACATATTGAAATCTACCATGATCAAAAATCCAAGATGGCCACCAGCCACCGGTGGCCATCTTGAAAATGGGTTTCCGTATGATAACTCCGGTACCGTTTATCGAATCGCTTTGAAACTTCATAGGGTGGTTGGATTAGGTCTAGGGAAGAAAGCGATTGAAATCTACAATGATCTGAAATCCAAGAGCAGGGTTTCGAAATAAGGGCTGCATACATGCATAAATGCATACATGTAGATTTTGGTCTATGCACCTCTTTTTCATTATTAGCTGCAAAAGTGTGCATGTAGTAATTTTAGACACACAATCTCACTTGCTCTGTCAGTCACTTAAATTTTGTAACAGTTGCGCATTAGTCAGAGCTAACTACCTGTTGTTATGGCATGTATGGTTGGCTTACTCAATTTGTATAAAATACATGTGCTACTGTGAGCATGCCTTAGAGATAATATGCTTCCTTTTTACAGAGCTGTGCCCGAAAGAACAAGCATTTTGATACATTTTGCATAGTATGTGCTTTTTCTGCTCACATAATGCTAGTGTGTGTGCTATAGCGCGTCCAAAGACAAGTAGAACACTTGCGCATTTTAGGTGCAGTTAGATTATTTCAGACGACATGAGAATATGTCAGAAGTTGTCGATTGAATATTTACATGTGCTTGCTTGAGTTCACCTTTCCAGAGTATCCATCTATCATTTGACCGCATATGACATCATAATCAGCTCAGCACGTGTATGATGACGTCACAATCATTACGTCACAAAGGGTTCCATATAGACCGTCATAAAATCTCAAAAAGCCGGACTCGTATGAATTGCATATCTTTGTAATTCTTTGCTATTTAATAAACATGCTCAAATTAGTTTCAAAATATTCAACAGCGTACCTGTGTATTTTTTTTGAAATTGATAGTCAGGGTGTTCAAAGATCGATCGATCCCAACAAGAGCGAGTTGTGGTTGGAGCTTAGCTAGAGATGGGCAGGGCATAGCTAAAACTGGAAAGTTGAATTCCGTAATCTACCAGTCATTTATACATAGTATTTAACTGTGCAGAAAAGTAAATATTGTTTCACTAATCTATAGTTAGTCACATATTAAAATTAACTAATTGGCACAGAATATTTAATGAAAGTTTATGAAAGTCTTTACTAGGGAACAAGAAATTCAAACTGTTGATTTTATATGTTTGAATGTGCATGTAACCATTGTATGGTGCATGTACGTGATGCGACTGGGTGCACCGATGTGCATGTAAACATTGTATGGTGCATGTACGTGATGCGACTGGGTGCACCGATGTGCATGTGGTTTTTTTAGCGAATTTCGACCCCTGACATGCCCGCCAGCCGCTGGTGGCCATCTTGAAAATTGGTTTCCAGATGATAACACCGTTTATCCGATCGCTTTTAAATTTCATAGCATGGTGGACTAGTTCTGGGGAAGAAACCTATCGAAATTGACAATGATCCAATGTTGAACATGATTATCTCTTTACCTCTTGTCGACACAATGCACGAATGACAAATTCTTTCGGATATAAGCAAATTTCTGTTAACTATTTTAAAACTAATTTGACTTGGAGCTGTTGCTGCTTTTGGTAGCAAGGTGTTTCAGTCAAATTAGTTTTAAAAAAATTCAACGTTCTTCCTGTAGTGAAATTGAGACACCAAAATTTTGAGGCTTAAAAAGTTAATGATCACCATATGTCAAGAAAATCGAAAGATTTGCAAAATTAAATTTCCATTTTCAGGCCCAAAAGAAGACTGTCTTTGAAAATTTACCATTTTCGGATCAGTCATTCCAGCGGTACATTTTGAAAACTCTCCTGGCCTGCAAATGAACATACCTCAAGGCCATTGCAGAAGCTGGTTCTTGCCAGTTGAGTTTTAAATGGCTAATGTCCCGTTCCAGTTTTAGCCATGCCCCGCCCCATCTCTAGCTACGCTCCACCCAGACCTCGATCGTGTTGGGATCGATCCCCGCATACCCTGACAATCAATTTCCACATTAGCTGTTAAATATTTTGAGACTAATTTGACTGGGTGCTGTTGCTGCCTATGGCAGCAACAGCTCTAAGTCAAATTAGTGTCAAAATATTCAACAAAATGTTTATTAAATGGTACATGAAATCATACAATTTTTTACATGTCGGACTATTAAGTGTTAAAGACGGACTATATCGAATCACCCATGATGTCAACTTACACGTCACATAGTTGATTATGACTTCATATGATTGAGTGAGGAAATGGATTCATGAATTGAATTTATCTTTAATTCCCCAGAAGATGACATGGTGCACTCTAAAGAGATGTGACTGAGACTTACAGTACCAATAACCATGCAGTAATCGTCTGACTACTGTACGTATTTTACCTTGGTTCATCAGAAAGAGCAATCACAATGTCTGGCTGTGAAACTACAGAGATTTCTCCCACCATCATGCCTGAATGTGAAACTACAGAGATTTCTCCCACCATGGCTGGCTGTGGAAGTACAGAGATTTCTCCCACCACCATGTCTGACTGTGAAAGAGCAGAAGTTTCTCCCACCACCATGCTTGGTAGTGGAAGGCCTGAGGAGTTTTCAGTGACTATCATGCCTGATAGGGGAAGGACAGCGGTTTCAGCGACCACTATACCTGATAGTGGAAGGACACAGGTTTCAGCAACCACAAAGCCTGGTAGTGGAAGCACAGAGATTGCAGCCACCACCATGCCTGGTAGTGGAAGGACAGAGGTTTCAGCAACCACTATGACTGGTAGTGGAAGGACAGAGGTTTCAGCGACCACCATGCCTGGTAGTGGAAGGACAGAGATTTCAGCGACCACCATGCCTGGTAGTGGAAGGACAGAGGTTTCAGCGACCACCATGGCTGATAGTGGAAGCACAGAGGTTTCAGTGACCACCATGCCTGGTAGTGGAAGGACAGAGGGTTTAGCAACCACCATGCCTGATAGTGGAAGGACAGAGGTTTCATTGACCACCATGCCTGGTAGTGGAAACACAGAGATTGCAGCGACCACCATGCCTGGTAGTGGAAGCACAGAGGTTTCAGCGACCACTATGTCTGATAGTGGAAGGATACAGGTTTCAGCTACCACAATCTCTGGTAGTGGAAGGACACAAGTTTCAGCCACCACCGTCCCTGGTAGTGAACGTACACAGGATTCAGGCACCACCATCAATGGCAGTGAAAGTATACATGTAAGTACAGCGGTTTCAGTCACCATGTCTGGTAGTGAAAGGATATGCATTTCAACCACCTCTATCCCTGTGAGTGTAAGTACACAGCTTTCACCCACCACCATGACCACCATCCCTGGCAGTGAAAGTACAGCAGGTTCACACACGAATGCACCTAATCAACAGTCTCATTCAGAACAACAAAACCTCGTCCAAATACCAAGGTCAAAAAGATTTGTGGAATTTTCAGCATTTTTGCAAAATGAACAGAAACCTGTAGCAAATTTTGAAGAGTTTTTTGAAATTGCTTTGTTAAAAAGTAAGATTAACTTACGAATAGATTGCACATGTGAAAGACTTGGTAATTTTGGGGGTATGCTAGGCTTCACGAGTAGATTGGTTTTAAGTGGTATATTTATTGCAAGGGCTATTGCTAATGGAAGGTTATTAGCCAGGAATGAAGTGTTTAAAATGGCATACACAATAATCACTAGGAAGTCATTTCCAGAAATTCGCTCTTTAAAAGATCCTGGTGTCGATGCAATGAAGACTCTTTTGGCCTCGGTGGAGATGAAAGGTGGTTGCCAGGCAGTTAAGAATGCGATTAGACAACAGGCAAAAGTATCAATTAGCGAGCCTATTAAACATGTGCGGAAGTCAGCTAAACTTAATGAGGATAAGCTAAGAAAAGTGTCTGAGGACTGTGCACCAGATCAAAATGGTAAAAATCAGTCCATTTCTAAGCAAGCTAACAAACCAGTGGAAGTTATTGCAGCCACATTAAAGAAAACAGGATTTCGAAGTTTTTGTGATGCTATTTGGGAAGAAGATTGCCAGTCACCTAATGTTATAAGAGTTGATGCTCTTTGTGAATATGCCGCACTGAACCACCTGTCGACTATCTGGGAATACAGGTACGTACTTCTAAGTAGGTTTGTGTGATTATTGCTTTGAGTGATCACGATCAATTATTAGCTCAACTGGTGCGAAGGGCCAAGTGAGCTTATGCCATGGCAGATGTCCATCCGTCCATCCTTCAAATCGCTTCACCTTTATGCTTTGACTAATCATATGGCATGTATGGTGGTAGGCTCCAGAAATTCTATTCAGAATTTTGATTGGTCGATTTTTGGAGTAAACATCTTGGATTTTATGAAAAATGTACTGGAAATTGTCAAAATGCTTAGAACTCCTCCTTAACTGCTTGACAGATTTCAACTCAATTTAGCTACAAGAAATGTATCATGGTAGGCGCCAGAATTTCTATCCAGATTTTTGTTTGGTCAATATTTTGGGGGGAAATCTTAGATTTTATAAAAAGAAATACCGGAAATTGTCAAAATACATCTCTTTAACCGCTTGATGGATTTGAATCAAATTTGGCTGGAAGGATTCTATTGTCGTAGGCTCCAGACCTTTCTGTTCGTAATTAGGGCCCACACCTTCCGGCCCACACTGAAATGTACGGAAGCCCTATAGTAATCACTGCGTCAGTCTCCATCTGTCCATCCACAATATCTCGTAAACAGCATATCATACAGAACCACTTCAGATATTTTAATGAAACTTGGTGTATGTCTCAGTTATGATACGCAGATGTGCCTTTTGAAGAAATCACCTTAATAGGTCCAAGATTTTGGGTGAAAATGGGCTTTTTAATGCAAAAACTCACGATTTTTGTCAATTTTCTCGTAAACAGCATATCATACAGAATCGCTTAAAATAATTTAATAAAACTTAGCAAGTTTCTTCTTTAGAGGTGCCTTTTGGAGGATTGACCTTTATCCAAGATTTTAGGTGAAAATGGGCAAAAACTTACAATTTAATCTTTTTATGTTTTGTATTTAATAGGCTTTGAATAAAACTGCTACTTATTACATAGAGAAAGGTATTGCCAATGATTGCAGTGCCCTCTGAGTCAAACAACATTTTCTAGTTTTGCTTGGTCAATTTTTTTGAGAGAAAATCTTAGATTTTATGAAACATTTACTGGAAATTGTCAAAACCCATCTCCTAAGCTGCTTGTTAGATTTCAACCAAATTTGGCTAGAAGGATCCTATTATGGTAGACAGCAGGAGTGAGTTCAGGAAGGAAAATGTTCGGTGAACGTTCGCCTATTTATGTTCGCTGTTCGTCGCGTGTTAGTTATGTTGGTTAACTTTTTGTTAGATCCGATGCATTATGATGTCATATTTATTACGTCATGATGGATATCAGGGTCTCGGAAACAATCTACAAGCATGCTCATATTTGTTGAAGACTAACATAACACTACGATCGCTAAGAACGCATTAGTATGCGTTATTTATGGCTACATAGACAATCAGTGTGTCTCAATTGACGATGCTGTATATTTTGCCGCCATCTTTGTTTTCACGGCAAATCATGGTGCGAGACCTATAAAGTTGTTCGCCTAGCCACAGAACGTTCGGCGACCAGCCCATTCAGAAGGGCGAACGTACCATGTGACCTAACAATTGTTCGGTGAACGGAAAATATTCGCTCTCCTGAACGGACCCCTGAACTTCTATTCAGAATTTTGCTTGGTCAATTTTAGGGGTGAAAATCTTAGATTTTATTGAAAAATCTCCAGGAAATTGTCAAAGCGCATCTCCGTAACCGCTTGGTGGATTTTAACCAAATTTAGCTGAAGTATTCTACCCTAGTAAGCTCTAGATGATATATTCAAAATTTTGATTGGTAAATCTTTTGGCAGCCATCTGTGATTTTTCAAAAATGTTCCCGAGCCGCTTAAAATGCTATCCTTAATCAATGTCCTAATTTCAACGAAACTTGGCGGGAATGATGTTATTGTGGAAGCTTTTGAACAGCATATCGGACAACATGGACGAGAAATTTGGTTGGCAGATTTTGACCGAATTTGTCTGAAAGGATCCTATGGTGTTATCCTCTAGAAGTTTTATTAAGAATTTTAATTGGTCAATTTTTTTGGTGCCCATCTTAGATTTTCTGAGAAATTTCGAGAACCATTTGAAATGCTGCCTTGTAGGCTTACGTGATTATATCGAAAATCGCAATTATTTTTTAAATCGTGAATTTATATGATTAAAAATTAAATAATCGAACGATCGTGAATAATTCTACAGCATAAAATATTTCAAAACCTACCTTTTAATTATTCTTCATTGCAATCGGTCACGGAAATTTACATTTTGCTCAGCGAATGCATGCCCATTTGCAGGCCAAGAGAAGATTATTTTTGAAAATGTATCATTGGAATGACTGGCTCGATATTCTCGAGCCAGTCATTCCAGTGATACATTTTCAAAAATAATCTCTTGGCCTGCAAATCGACCTTTCTCAACATAATTGCAGCTTTCATCATTGATATGCTTTTTTGCTGTTATAACTGGGTAATTTGTACTCAAGCTGGTTAATCGAGTAATCGCGATTATTATTAAATAATCGATCGTGATTACTGAAAGCAATAATCGCGCAAGCCTAGCTGCCTGTCATTAATCAATGACCAAATTTCAATGAGACTTGGGGGTGGAATGACCTATGGAAGTAGGCTTTAATATAATGAACAAGAATATTGATTGGGAAATTGTTTTGGGGTTCCGTCTGAGTTTCCGAAAATAATCCATGTCTATTTAAACGTAAATGGTTAAAATGCTAGTGGTCCAGGTGAGCGTCACAGCCCCGTGGGCCTCTTTTTATGAATACTCATAATTACTCGATTAATCAGCCTAGATACAATTTGCCCGTAACAACAAAGGCATATGAATGACGAAAGCTACATGTAGGTGCCGAGAAATGTCCATTTACAGGCCAAGAGAAGACTGTTTTTGAAAATGTATCACTGGAATGCCAGGCATTGTAGTGATACATTTAAAAAATAGTCTTCTCTTAGCTTGCATATGGACATAACATTCGCTGAGCAAAATATCAATTTATCATAATTTAAATAATTTTTCCATATTTTTACGGGGATTGGACTTATTATTTTGCAACAAGAATTAGGTAAATATTAAAATTTTGCAATGGACTTTTAATTCATCAAGAACTTAACCGATCTTAATAAAATTTGAGATTGATTTGGACTTTTGCAACAAGAATTAGTAAATGTTAATGTTTTTCAATAGACATTTAATTCATCAAGAGCATATCCGATGTCAATAAACCTTTACAGATTTGTTCTATGCCATCATTGCACCAGGCTACATCATAATTAAAATGATTGTCAAAGTGTTTCAATATTTTTATGGTGGTTTTGACTAATTAGTTTATTGTTGACCAAGAATTAGAAGAATGTTAAAGTTTTTCAATGTTCTTTTAATTTATCAAGGGATTATCTAATCCCAATAAAACTGTACAGAATTGTTCTATATCATCATTGCATTCAGTTTGCAGCAAAATTAAAACGATTTAAAAGTTTTTTCCATGCTGTTACATGGTTTGTACTTAGTTTATTTCTGTGTGATTTGTCTCCTTTTCAAGAATTAGAATAATGTTAGAGTTTTCAATAGACATTTGATTTATCAAGGGTTATACTATTTTAAATGGATGCTAATCCCATCTCAAATGTTATACAACACCGATAGATTATGGTTTATAGATTCCATTTCATTCATATCCTGTCACATTTCCTTATCCGTATCAGAATTATCTGCTTTGTAATATCGAACAAATGTTGAACCGTGATCGCCACCATTTTGTCTCCTCAAGCGATAATGCGTGATGTCATGTAAGCGCTAATGCATTAGATTCTTTATTATGTAACACTCATGCCGTTGAATATTTTGAAACTAATTTGACTGGAAGTTGTTGCTGCTTATGGCAGCAACAACTTCCAGTCAAATTCGTTTCAAAATATTCAATGGCTTATCTGTAGGATTGCTTTTATACCACATTGCCAAACTATAGCTGGCACCTCTATGACTGAGCGTATATCCCGAGGCAGACACGCTAAGCTTTTTCTGATTGGTTGAAAAGTAAATCATGACAGCCAGCATAAGCTGTAGAAATCAACCAACATTTAGCTACTAACACCTGAATATCTTTCTTTGATAAGATGATCAAAAGCTTAAAATCCCAAACATAGTTTATGAGTGACCTATTAGATCATCTGTATAGATATCATGAGATGAGGTTAGTTATACTTTAAGAAATTCTTATTTTGCGACACTGCAGCGCATGTGTGATATGCGGAAAAACTAAAGGGCTTGGGAGGCAGTCCATCTAGTTCTTTTACAAATTTGTGTAATGGTTTTTAATCTGTCACCATAAAAACTAGTAATGAACATTCGTTGATTCGGAAAATCGCAAACCAAGGGAAGACAAACCATGGTTTGGTTCGCTTGCGTGTGGTTCGTGAACCATACATAGCTAAATAGACAAGCAATCTCTGAATGTCCTTTACCCATAAGACCATGAATGGAACTATTACTCTTCTTTTATTTTCTAGCATTTGTTGTCAGAACTTGTCATTTGTGTTTTCTACTCTTTAGCCAGCCAGGAAAGCAACCTGCCGTTAAATGTTATTTTCTGTTAGGAGTAATTTATTGCATTCAACTATTATATTAATAAGGTTCGTGAACCAGTTTGTGGTTAGGACATGCGTATCGTGAATGGGTTCGGCTCGTGAAAATCCTCACGAACCTCAGCCCTAAAAAAACCGTGATATGATGTGAAGACTTTTTACCGTCTTGCCCTATACTTGTGTTATAGAAACCAAAAATGAATGGCCTGTTCTTCACCTTTTCACGTACAACCACCACTGGGTATCTGACATCATAATGCAACTTTCATTAAATGAACTCGCAATCCAAGTATCATAGGTTGTTACATAGCCTTAACCTTGAATGGGTTGACCGTTACAACCACGTTACATTGACACAAGAGTAGTTAGCCATTTAACCCTTTCTTGACGAAACCGGCCTCTAGTGGCCTTGAGGAGCGTCCATCTGCAGGCCAATAGAAGACGATTTTTGAAAATTTACTACTGAAATGCCTGGCTCGGTAACTGAGCCAGTCATTCAAGTGTTAAATTTTCAAAGATAGTATTCTCTTGGCCTGAAAATGGACATTCAATAACCAAATATGTTGATATTCTGGAATAAATTTGGAAGGGTTAACCCTCGAATTTTTTCAAGAAAATTTTTAGTCTATTTGCAGACCAAAAGAAAAAGTATTTCTGAAAATTTACCACTGGAATGACTGGCTCGATTATCGAGCCAGTCATTCCAGTGGTAAGTTTTCAAAAATAGGCTTCTCTTGGTTTGCAAATGGACATTTCTCATGACCACCACAGAAGTCGTTTTTGTCTGATTTAAGTGTAAAAGCAAGCTTGTTTTCTCTGTTTCAGTGAGATATTGGAGGAGACAGCTGATGATAACGAAGATGCTGAATATAAGACGACAATTCGCTGTAATCTGTACATAGGTGGCATTTGGCTGGGGACGGGAGCCGCTGGTAACAAACCAGATGCACGCTTTGAGGCATGCAAACAGGTACACGCAGTAATTATTGCCTCGTCCTTGAGCCCTTTAATGGTCAAATTTAGTCAAGAAAATTTAAATATATCCTTATTGAATGGCCATTTACAGGCCCAGATAAAAAAATATTTAACAGCTTGCTTGTATAGTTACATGTACCTTGAAATTTAGATTCTGCGAGGTCGGGTTTCAAAGTTTCAAATCGATTCCAACATGTATAAAAATAGCTTAGCTGGGGCATAGTTAGAAAGGGATCGCTGTATTAGTGATTGTGTCCATGTTTCAGGCGTGGGAGAACATGACATTGACTCCACCCAGTGAGTTGATGAAGCAGCACAAGTACAGGACCAGAGAGATCAACCGTAGCCTCAAATCAGGTTTGATTCAAAACTTAAATTCTTGGTGTCTTTTCCTGATTAGGTTTGTCATCTCTCAACTCATTGTAAATGTTGACTACACACACCCACACCCACCTATGCTTGTGCGATTATTGCGTTGAGTGATCGCGATCGATTATTTAAAAATAATCATGATTATTCGATTAATCAGCTTGGATACAAATTACCTGTACCAAGACATAATAACAAAAGAATATCAACGGCGAAAATTGCAATGGTGTTAAAAAAAGTCCATTTGTAAGAGAAGATTATTTTTGAAAATGTATCCGTGGAATGCCTGGCTCGTTCTCGAGCCAGACATTCCAGTAATACATTTTCAAAACTAGTTTTCTCTTGCCCTGCAAATGGACATACAATCACTAAGCAAAATGTCATTTTTCATGACATATCGCATTAAAAAGTAATTGAATGTTAGGTTTTGAAATATTTTATGCGATTGAAAATATTCATGATTATTCGATTATTTAATCTTTAATCATATAAATTCACGATTTAAAACATAATCGCAATTTTCGATTTAATCACGTAATCATGCAAGCCTACACCCACTCCACACAGATACCATCCTTACAGAAGCATGCACGCACGAACTTCGATGGCTAGAATGACGGCGTACAGAAATAAGAGTCAGGATTGACGGACTAATAACTTTCAATTTATTCAACAGAATGTTTATTCAAATGTAAATTCACAAATACATACAATTTGGATACTTTGTGGTTACAGACCTTTTTATTTTCGTGACATAGCTGAACGTCATTATGATTGTGACATCAGCTGACATTTTTGATTATAGCGTCAGATGCTTAATTGACAGGTCCGATCCATCCATCATGTATGTGCGCTGCAGTACAACTCGGCAATAGCTAGTGGGGGCCACAATCACCTGTCATTCATTAGGGCTGAGGTTTGTGAGGACTTTCATGAACCGAACCGGTTCACGATACAGATGTCCGAACCACGAACTGGTTCATGAACCTTTTTAATATGCTGTTGTATGTGAGAAATTACTCCTAACAGAAAATAACATTTAAAGGTGGCTTTCCTGGCTAAATGGTAGAAAAACACAAATGACAAGTTCTGACAACAAATGTTAGAAAATAATATAAGATTCATAGCCAGCTAAGTTCCATTCATGGCCATATTCGTAAATCACACTTAGAGGACATTCAGAGATTGCTTGTCTATTAGCCCTTTCACCGACAGATCCCTGAAAAAGTAAATTCTTTATGATATAAAACTTACTCTGTTGAATGTTTAGGAATTAATTTGACTGGAAGCTGTTGCTGTCAAATTAATTTCAAAATATTCAATAGTTTTCCTGTATGGTTTTCCTAAAATTAGATGTGGGAATTCATCAGTGAAAGGGTTAGTTTATGTATGGTTCATGAACCACACAAATCCCATACAAGCGAACCTAACCATGGTTCATCTTCCCTTGGTGTGCGATTTTCCGAACCAACGAATGTTCGTTACAGCCCTATCATTATACCTGACACGTTTGGTGAGTTGACAACGAAAGTCGGATGCCTTGACACAAGTAGAAGTTATTGGTTTATCAAGTCCCTGATTCCAAGTCCCATTCATGCCATATCTAGGCTGGTTTTATTTCAGTCTATTATTGGTAATTTCCCCAGCTGGTACACTGGTACCCATTTATACTACTGGGTTGAGAGAGGCAAGGAGTGAAGGAGACCGCATGTTTCCATCGAGGGGAAGTTGATTCATAAAAAAAATATGGCTGTCGTGGACCAATTAAAATGTTACGTGTTTGGCGACCATATTGGATCTTTTAATTTGAAATGTAGCGTGTTTGACGGCCATATTGGATTTTTTAATTTGAAATGTAGCATGTGTGACGGCCATATTTAATTTTTTTTTTTGATGGATTTAGAAGCTGAAATTGATTTTATGCAGTTTTTTTTGGTATGCTGATTTCAAATTTGCCACTTTCGAAATATTCTGATAACTGGGTTCCCAGTTGGTGGCCATCTTGGACTTTTTCTCATGCAACAAAACTCCCATAGTAAAGCAATTGGAAATCAAAAATTTCTTCTAGAACCACCGGACCGATATTCACCAAATTTGGTAGAACAAAGTCCTGTTCTTGCTGCAATTCTGGCAATGCCCTTAAGGGTTCTACAGTACTTATAGGAGATGACCTTTCTAGTTGAAATGCCTATGTTCCTGGTGTGCGATCCAGGCCCTTTGGGTCTCTTGTTTGAGAACTTACCTTCGGTCCATGACAGTATGATGTCTGTATTCAAGATATTAAAGACACCCAAATCTATCATATTATCATAGAGCAATCCATCATTAGCTCGGCCCCACCAAGTTTTAGCTAAGCTTCGCCCAATTTTTTCCAGGCTGTTGAATCGATAGTTAGACCTCTAACCCTTACTATGCTGATGTCAATCCTTGATTGTGTCAATAGCAAAGAAACTTGTGTACATTTTTCAAAAATTATGGTGGATGATGTTGCTGTCTATGACAACAACATCTTCCCCCAGATTTGTTGAAAAATGAACACAAGTTCATCTTTTAATTTAGTTTCAAAATTAAAAATCGTTGACACCGGTGTGGTAAGCGTTAGCCATGAAATTCCAGAATCTCAATTTCAACGCAAAAGGTAACCTGTTAAATTTTTTAGAACTAATTTGACTTATGGTAGCAGCAGCTCTAAGTCAAATTAGTTTCAAAATATTCCCTGTTTGTGTTTGATCGACCTCATTTGATTGTGACATTAAATTGAACCTTTCCAGTTTATCTATTCATCATGTGACGTCATAATCAACTACGTGATGTGTAGGATGATGTCATAATCAATTACGGCATGAATGACTCGATTTAGTCTGTCTTGCATGCGTAATAGTCCGACACGTATGAATTGTATGTCTTTAATATTTAACAAACATTCTGTTGAATATTTTGAAACTAATTTGACTGGGCGCTGTTGCTGCCATTGTGAAATTAGTTTCAAAATATTCAACAGGTTATCTGTATCTTTTTCTGAAAATTAATAGTCGGGGAGATCAGGGATTGATCGATGCCAACACAAGCAAGGTGTGGACGGAGATTACGTGGACCGATCTACCCACTAGCCAATTAGCCAAATGCTAGAAAAACTGAAATCTGGCTAATGAAAAACTGAATTTGCTCAATCATTGGCTAATAATTAAAATTAATTTAATTTTCTTGCTTGGCTGAATCCTCACTACTTCCAGCATTACAATAGCAAAGCAAAGATTCCTTTTTACGTTGTTGAATATTTTGAAACTAATAAGACTGAAATCTGCCTACGGCAGCAAGAGCTTCCAGTTATATTAGTTTCAAAATGTTCAACACATTTCTTATATATTAAGACTCTATAATATCTGGACTGTGAAATTGATAGTATTAACTAATGATGACTGACTGCAAACATGTTCATAAGTGATATTGAAGTAAAGATGTGGCTAAGATATTTACTATTTGGCTAACAAAAATGGTATTTGGCTAGAATATTGCAAAAGCCAGATGTGTCCCTGGCTTATCTAGGTCAAGTTTGACTCCTAACCATAGTTAGCTTTAGCTAACTAGAGTACCAGTCGAACTTCAAATAGTTAACTAGCTAGTCAACTATAGTCAACTGAGCATCCGACCTCGGTTCAGATGGTTAGTCCGATAGTTGCATAAGTTTCAAAATGGCTGACACCGATCGCTTGCCACGAATAAATGCATATAAAAGTGTAAATATTTCACTAAATAACTTAGGTTTGATGAAATTATGCTTTCCCATTGTATGTCGATATTCCCAAGCCCCTATTCCTTCCCACTTTATGCCATATGGGCGCTTTTTGACGTCTTAGTGCACAAACATAACCCATTTTCGTAGCTCATTAAAACAGACGACAGAACGGGTTAATGGAGACTGGTACCCGGCTCCAAATTTTCTGCAATAGTAATTGAATAGGGAACCGGGTACCAGCGAACTATAGTCGACTAAAATGAAGTTCGACTGGGCATAGCGACTGCGCATGATCAGTAAACCATGAAACTGACTATGGTTAGCGAGTCGAACTTGACCCTAGAGATGGGCAGGCCATAGCTAAAGCTGGAAAGGTCCATTGAGATATTTTGATTATGGCGTTGGATACTTGAGTGACAGATCGTCTCTCCATTAGTCAAGTACACAATGAGAAACACGCCACATTCATGGAGTCTAGGGCTGTAACGAACATTTGTTGGTTCGGGAAACGACAAACCAAGGGAAGATGAACCATGGTTCGGTTCCCTTGCATGGGATTCGTGTGTTTCATGAACCATACATAAACTAACTCTTTCACCGATGAATTCCCATATCTAATTTTAGGAAAATCATACAGGAAAACTATTGAATATTTTGAAATTAATTTGACTAGAAGCTTCCAGTCAAATTAATTCCAAAATATTCAACAGAGTAAGTTTTATATCGTAAAGAATTTACTTTTTCAGGGATTTGTCGGTGAAAGGGATAATAGACAAGCTATCTCTGAATGTCTTCTAAGTGATTTACGACTATGACCATGAATGGAACTTAGCTGGCTATGAATCTTATATTATTTTCTAACATTTGTTGTCAGAACTTGTCATTTGTGTTTTTCTACCATTTAGCCAGTAAAGCCACCTTTAAATGTTATTTTCTGTTAGGAGTAATTTCTCGAATACAATAGCATATTAAAAATACGAACACGTTATTGGGCGAACTGGGACAATACAGTGCGGTGTGGGACATGAGCTGGGAAGAATTGGTAAACCAAAATTACAAAGCGGGAAATCAACACTTTGTACACTGACAGGATACATGTATTAACAGCTTTCAGGAACCCTGTTTTAAAAATTTGCTCAGTCCATACCAATTTGTTTTCTTGTTTTACAAACCATCCTAAATTAAATTTTCAATATCAAGAAAAACAATTATGCTGGATACTTAAGGCTTTATTCTTCAACATTCTTTGCATCTAAACCCATTTTTTGCAGCCAAATTCTTATCACTCGGAATTCCTCTTAATTTTCTGTAGCTCTTTGTTCTCTGTAGTTTTGTTAACCCTTTAATGGTCAAGGCGGTCAAAATGGCTTTGTAATAGTCATGAGAAAAGTCCATTTGCTGGCCAAGAGAATATTATTTTGAAAATTTACCACTGTAATGGCTGGCTCATTAACGAGCCTGCCATCCCAGTGGTAAATTTTCAAAAATATTCTTCTCTTGGCTTGCAAATGGACATTCATTGTAAAAACGTTTTGGATTTTCTAGATCAATCTTGACAAATAACATAATGAAAGGATTAATACTGTAATAGCTTATAATTTCTGAGCTTGAAATTGTGCATTTAAAAAAAAATTTCTCCCCTCTGATCTTGTGTTTTGGGTGGGAATTTTTGTAAAACAAAACATTAAATTGGTCTGGCAGTACCCATTCTGCTGGATCTTTCATCACTCTCATAAGAAACCTGTGCCAACCCATTTCCTAGTTGTACATGCTTCAACTTCGACATACATTGCTCTTTTTTCTGAATGAATACACTGTATTACTGTAACAGCAATACTGAGTTGACATTCCTCAGTATCAAACAGGTCCAGTACTTAGTGCACTAACATACAACCATGCCAGTACTTAGTACACTAACATACAACCACTCCAGTACTTAGTGCACTAACATACAACCACGCCAGTACTTAGTGCACTAACATACAACCACGCCAGTACTTATTGCACTAACATACAACCACGCCAATACTTATTGCACTAACATACAACCACGCCAGTACTTAGTGCACTAACATACAACCACGCCAGTACTTAGTGCACTAACATACACCCACGCCAGTACTTAGTGCACTAACATACAACCACGCCAGTACTTAGTGCACTAACATACAACCACGCCAGTACTTAGTGCACTAACATACAACAACGCCAGTACTTAGTGCACTAACATACAACCACGCCAGTACTTAATGCACTAACATACAACCACGCCAGTACTTAATGCACTAACATACAACCACGCCAGTACTTAGTGCACTAACATACAACCACGCCAGTACTTAGTGCACTAACATACAACCACGCCAGTACTTAGTGCACTGACATACAACCACGCCAGTACGGCGGTATCAGTCATCTAAGTCGGGGACAGACCTGGCTTTCACAAATTACTACCATTTTTCTTATCTAAATCTGAACTATTTTAGCCAATGTTGTCCAATGTCTACGATCCCCGACCACCCGATAACACTTTCAACTGAACGCTACATACAAGATACAAGATTTTGTTGAATATTTTGAAAGTAATTTGTGTGGAAGCTGTTGCTGCCATAGGCAGCAACAGCTTCCAGTCAAATTACTTTCAAAATAGTCAACAGCTGGCCTATATGTATGCTTTTTGTCCTAGATATTAAGATTTCAGGGTTTATATGATTATAATAAAACATAATATAAGTACATATATTAGTTACATAAATATTAAGATGTTCTTAATGTTAATTTTAATGATTCTCCGCTTTGAAATTATGTATAATAATATGATTTTAATCATTAGCCAAATGTTTAGCCAGTCCTGCTTTCTATTAACCAGATCTTAATCTTACTAGCAGTTGGCTAATTGGTGAATGGGTAGATCAGTCCCTGCAAGTGACATACATCATCATGTATATGCAATCCAGTTACATAAGGATGCCAGAAGACACATAGAGCCTAAAGGAATTTACCCTACTACTATATAAATATAAAGTCATGAGAGGACATCATTGTATAAATATGTTAAGTGTGCTGCAGGATATCTAAAAGAAACAACCCAAGAAAGACTGATTGCAACTGTAACGAGGTACAGAAACTTCTGAGTAATTCCATATGATAAGGATTTGGCGGCGAAAAATTGCTACATGAAGAGAATGTTGAAAATATGACCTAATCCTTTAACCCGTGAATCTGTTCAAGAAATTAAAATTTTCTCATAGAAAATGCCCATTTGCAGACCAAGAAGACTATTTTTGAAAATTTACTACTGGAATGACTGGCTCGGTTACCGAGCCAGTCATTCCAGTGGTAAATTTTCAAAAAAGTCTTGGTCCACAAATGGACATTTCTCAAGACCACTGGAGAGGCCGTTTTTTGCATGATATGAGGGTTAAAGGGTTAAAATTCCAGCGTTATTTTGTTTCTAGGTATGAAAAAATTACGCTAGGAGGGTTTGTAAAATATAAAAAATTATTTTGGTACATGTCCTTATATATAAAAACTGTGTATAATGTAACATTTCTGTATTATTTCAGCTCGCCAGTGTAACAACAGATCAAGTCTGATCAAGAAATCGATCGGCGTAAAAACCAATTCAACGGACCCTGCATTAATAAAGTCGCGTATATTTATCAGCAATTTAAACTTAGAAGTTTTTGTGAAAAAAGACATTGAGCGTATCTTTGAGCGTCATGGCCCGATATCTGCGATTTCTGTGCACAATGGATATGTTGTGCACAATGGATACGCTTTTGTACAGTATACGAATGAGAAATGTGCGCAAAGAGCTGTTTCTGAAGAAGCTGGGTTTGAGTATGCTGGATGGGTAATGTGTAAGTTTAATAATAACTTATTGTACATAAAGATACGCCTGAATGTGTGTTTGAACAATAACCATGTATGTTTAGAACAAGAGAAATCAGAGATTGCAGATCCTCGTATTTGCCACATTGTATGTAAAAAGTTTTCAGATTTTGTAAATTTTTTTTTTTGGATTTTACTGATTTTGTCAGATTTTTCACTTTTCAAATTTTCCAGATTTTTTCGGAGCACTTCCAAATTTGTGAAATCTTAGTGAATAGTCACACCCGTTCCTGTGTTAAAATCTTAGGCAAATCAGAGCACTCGTTTCTGAGATTTCCACAGATCCAGAATTTGATGCTATCCGAAGCCAGGTTCTATGCAGATGATATAACAAAAGTCTGGAAATCCCCTTGCACAGCATGTTCCTTTGTTGTGTTTAAATTTGAGCCAAATCAGATCAGCAGTTTTTGAGATACAGTTCTGACCTCATGCGCACACGCACGCACACCTTGACCTGCAAATGGACATTCAGTAAGCAAATATTTTGATTTTCTTGACCAGATTTAGCCATTAACCTTGTAACACTGATATCAGCCCAAAATGTGGTCATGAGAAATGTCCATTTACAGACCAAGAGAGGACAATTTTTGAAAAATTTATACCTTGAATGACGGGTTCGATAACCAAGCCAGTCATTCCACTGATAAATTTTCAAAAATCTTTTGACCTGAAAATGGACATTCAACGAGCAAATATTTAGATTTTCTTGACCAAATTTAGCCATTAAGCGCTGGGTGTTTTATTTTATTTAAAGAACAGCTCAGGTTTTGGAATCACCAATCTGCATGATTAAATCCTATGGGATCTAGCGTGTGTAGTTGATGTATCCAGTACTTCTCTTGTTCTTTTCTGATATACGTTTTGTCAGTATACTCGGGGTCGTGAGGAACAACTTGTATAATTTTATAGGATACGTTTTTTCCATTATGGATGCATGTTCTCGTTTTCAATGAAAGGTTTAAACTGGTCAGGAAAGGAGTCTCTTACGCTTCATCTGTTGGATCAAAATCTGAATGTCGCTGCTGTGTTTTGCACTTGCTTTTATACTATTCTGTCCCGGTTACAGTTGCTCCTTAGTGTAGCCGAAATAGGACTAATCCGGTTACATGTAACCGGATTAGATACTGTGTAACCGGAAAATGTTGCGTTTATAACCGGAAATTTTGTTTTGTAACCGGAAATCTTTGATTGTTGGTTGGGTGTAATTGGAAATTTGTTTGATTGTTCTTTGTTGGGGTTAGTGTAACCAGAAAAACCTGATTGTATAACCAGAAATTTATTTTATCAGTCTTGTGTAGGCTGAATAGAGATTATGAGACAACATTTTGTGCGACCTAGAAGTACCCAAGTTGTGGGTATTTCTAGTTTTTAAGTATAATTCGCATTTGTTGGTCATAGGTTTCTATAGGTATAGGATAAACTTAAATGGAATTGATTCAGATTTATGGCATTTCGTGCTTTGTTTGGCTTTACTCATCAGAGAAAGTAATAATGGATGTAGTGATCCTTGCAGAAACCATACCGCTGGAATGACGGGCTTGGCTGATCACTTGTTCAGCTAACGAGCCAGACTTTAGTGGGCTATTTTTTAAAATCTTTCTATTGACCTGCAAGTGAATGTCTCTTGTCAATTTGACTTATAGTTTTAAATAATTTTATTTTAAACAAAAAATTAAACAAACTGACATGATTGATAGTGCAAGCAGTAAATCCTTTTATTGCACTCACTCCTTAGCCTTTTAACCCTCGAATTTGTTCAAGAAAATTTATATTTTCTCATCTAAAATGTCCATTTGCAGACATTGAGAATATTTTTGAAAATTTACCACTGGAATGACTGGCTCGGTTATCGAGCCAGTCATTCCAGTGGTAAATTTTCAAAAATAATCTTGTCTTTGTCTGCAAATGGACATTTGGCAAGACCACTGCAGAAGCTGTTTTTGGTGGATATGAGGGGTAAAGGGTTAAGGGAAAAGATGTATTTGTCCGTCCATCCCTCCCCCCATCTGTCTGTCCGAAGATGTATCTAAAAAAACTACTTATCCAAATTGCCTCAAATTGTAGTCCAACAAAAGAACTTACCGCATAAATAAGAGGATTTCCAGACTTTAGCAATGACCAGGATAGAAAAAACCCACCTGGATCCGGATTGAATCAAATTTTGGACCTAAGAATATGTTGGACGTTACTGGTCTGATTCAGGATCAAATTTTACCACACGAAAGAATGTGACCAGAAAACCTGTAAAAACAAAATAAATCTGGAAAGGTTACAACGAACCATTCCAGTTTTAGCCATGCCCCGCCCATCTCTGGCTAAGCTCCACCCGTGCTTCACCAGTGTTGGGATCGATCGATCCCTGAAATCCATGGCTATCAGTTTCCAGAAAACTATACAGGTAAGCTGTTGAATGTTTTGAAACTACAACTAGCAACAGCGCCCGGTGAAATTAGTTTCAAAATATTCAAAAGCATGGTTGTTAAGTAGCAAACTCATACAATTCGTACAACATGTCGGACTATTAAGCGTTTAAGATGGACTAAATCGAGTCATTCTTGCTGTAATTGATTATGACATCATCCTACACATCACGTAGTTGATTATGATGTCATGTGATGAAGGGATAAACTGGAACGGTCTGTTACCGTGGCAATCAAGTTTGGTGTATGCATGCATTATAGGCTTAAGGAATATAGCGTAAAAATAATGGACCTTTCCATTTTTAGCTATGCCCCACCCATCTCTAGCTAAGCTCCACCCACACCACGCTCATGTTGGGATCGATCGATCTCTGAACTCCCTGACTATCAATTTCCAGAAAACTATACACAGTCAGGTAAGCTGTTTGCATATTTTGAAACTAATTCAACTTTTCAGAGTACCCACCCATCATATGACGTCATAATGAACTGCGTGATGTGTACAATGACATCATAATGAATGACGTTGATAAGTATGTCCCGAACGCATATTTGAAGATGGTCTATACGTTGTTGTACAAATTGTTTGCTTTTACTATTTAATAAATATTCTGTTGAATATTTTGAAACTAATTTGACTGGGCGCTGTTGCTGCCATAGCACCGAGTCAAATTAGTTACAAAATATTCAACAGCTTCCCTGTATAGTTTTCAGGAAATTGATAGCTAGGGCATTTGGGGATCGATCAATCCAAACACAGCAAGGTGTGGGTGGAGCTTAGCTAGTGATGGGCAGGACATAGCTAAAAATCGAAATGTCCATTTTCCGAGGTGCTGTTGCTGCCTTGGTTTATTAAATCGTAGAGACAGACTATTAAGAGTTAAAGACGGGCCTAAGAGAATCATTTATGACGTAGTGATTATGACATCATCATACACGTCGCTTAGCTGAGTATGATGTCATATGATGTCAGATCATCGGATGGATACTCTCGAAAGTTGAATTTGATATTGTGGCATAAATGTGATCTAATTTTCACAAAGATTTTATCCACCTTGTTTTTTGCCCAAATAAATCGGTGAATTTTACCAGTGGTATGTACTCTGCTATATACTTAGTAATATGTTGCTGGCGAGGCGAGTGAAGAGCCAAGTTTCGCTGAAAGAGTGTAGTTTGTTTTTGCACACATTGCATCGTGTGTCTGATGATGACAATTTATAATACTCTCTGCTGTGTTTTCAGCTGTGGTTTTGGCTGGAGAATCTAAAATGAGGAAATATCAAGATTATTGTGTTGGCCCATCGCATGGCGCCAGCTTTGGTGAAGTTCGAGGGCCTCGTGCTACACACTCCAATATGAATACACCAGCTGCTTCGATGAGGGAGACTGTCATTTCAGGGGTAAATTTTCTAAAATAGTCTTCTCATGGCTTGCAAATGGCAATTAACTTCATAAAGATCTTGATTTTCTTGACCTATCTTGGCAATAGATGGATCCATTTTCAGCTATGCCCCGCCCATTTCTAGCTATCCCCCACCTATTTCTGTCTAAACACCGCCCATGTTTTGCACGTGTTGGGATTGAATTATATACTTTGAATCCTGAATTCCCAGAATCCCAATTTCAAGGTAACTACTATACAGGTAAGCTGTGGAATATTTTGAAACCAATTTGACTGGTTAGCTGTTGCTGCCATAAGCATCAACAACCCCCAGTCAAATTAATTTCAAAATATTTAAAAGAATATTTCCTGCATTATAAAGAATTCGTGATGTCTGCGATACTTAAAGGGTTAAATTAGGTTATGGTTTATAGATGGCAAGTTTGATAAATATACAAGGGGTAGCTACAGACAGGTTGATCTGGTGTAGATAATCACTTCATAGAACACCCATCGTCAACAACAACAACAACAACAACAACAACAACAACAGAACCAGTGTTCCCACTGGCACTTGGATTTTGGGGGTCCCAGGGACCCCTAGATTAAAATGTGGGGTCACAAGGTGTAATCTAAGGGTCCCACATTAAAATCTGGGGGTCTCATCATGTGGCTCTAGATAAACATAACAAGTTTTCATGGTAAAAAACGCCTCTTAAAAACGATTTTCCTAAATTCCAGTTATAAACTCCGTCTTCTCGTGGCCCGCAAATTGCCATTCACAGAGCAAATATTCCAATTTTCTTGAGAACTTGACAATTTAAAGGCTTAATTAATAAACGTCATCTTTTGAGCGCTTTGAGGTGCGGTTGACACACGAGGATTTAAAGGGTTAAAAATACTAGCAATTAAAAATTATGTAGTTTACAGTAATTAAAAATTATGTAGTTTACAGTAATTAAAAATTATGTAGTTTACACGCTTGAGCCATTATTCTTTTTAGAGAAATCTAGCCAGTCCAACGGAAACAGGAAGTGATGGCATAGCGCAAAATATGACGCGGTTAGGGAGATGTCCATTATCACCTGAAGATGAGAGTATGCCAATGACAGCCAGCAACATAGGAGCAGGAATAACATCCAATGGTGTGTATACACATGTACCTGGACAGTTTGCTTGTCACATACAGTTTTGACATGCAGGAGATAATTCAGATGATTTGTAGATTTTGTCCAATGGAATTAATGGTAGCAGGTAAGCTAGTAAATATTTTGAAACTAATTTGACGGGGATCTGTTGCTGCCATAGTCAGGAACAGCTCCCAGTGAAATTAGTTTCAAAATATCCAGCAGAATGTTTATTAAATTATAAATTTACTAAAGAGATACAGTTCAAAGAGTTGGCGTTGGGTCTTTACCACTTGTGTGTCAGTCCTATATCGTATTTTAATTATGATATCAGATTAGGGCTGCAATGATTCCCTAAATTACGATGCGATGCGTATCACAATACGTGTGTCGCGATACGATATGTATCACGATACATAGCAAACAATGCATAAAAAACCTATTAAAATAAACAAAGTACGTACATATAGTAACAGCAAACAGTGGGAACAATCTGTTTTGTGGAGAGCTACCAATAAAATGCAAATGTTAACATAACCCTTTCACCGATAAATTCCGTGTATCTCAATTTAAAGGCAACCATTCAGGAAAGCTGTTACATATTTTGAAATTAATGTGACTGGAAGTCATTGCTGCCTTAGGCAGTAATGGTTTCCAGTCTTATTAATTTCAACATATTCACCAACATATACTTTACCTTGAAAGGAATTTACGTTTTCAGGGGCTTGTGGTTGAAAGGGTTAGGTTTTCTTACTGTGTTGCGATATCACGATACGCGATAAATCGTTGCAGCCCTATGTCAGATACTTGAGTAACAGATCGTATCCCTCCATTATCTATTGTCACACAGGGGGATGGTGGCATAGCCGTAATATGCTAAGGTACTAAGCCATGATTCACTTCTCAGTGCTGACGAACACTAGGATTTGAATTTTGAAACTTCTATGATAGAGCCAATCTCATACATTTCTGAAGTATAAATTGGAAATGGTGTAAAACTTATGGTAGTTACCAGAAATATTCTCAGCCAATTTAACTCTTTCATACTGATACCAGCCAAAGCCAGCCTCTTCAGTGGTCTTTTGAAATGTGCATTTGCAGGGACAGAGAAGTCTATTTTAGAAAATTTACCACTTGAGTGATTGGCTCGAAAAAAATTTCAGTAGGAAGATATTTAGATTTTCCTGAACAAATTTAAGGAGGGTAAAGCTTTATTCATCAAGATGGCCTGAAATGGTCTCTCTAGTTGTCTTGAAAAACATCAATTTGCAGGCAAAGAGAAACTATTTTTGAAATTACCGCACTGAAATAACTGGCTTGATAACATGTTTTAGTGGTAAATTTTTAAAAACACTTCTGTTGTCCTGCAGATGGAAAGATTTTTATGATCCTGACAATTCGCGATGATTAAATGAGATGACCGCTATTGGTCCTTTATTTTCGGAGGTGTGTGTGGGGTGGGTGGTGGTATGCATTTAAGGAAGGATTATGTGTTGGTCAAAGCACAAATATATCTGTAATTTGAGAAGATAATCATTCACGTCTTTTTATAGACCATGAACCTGCGCGTAAAAAGCATAAGCATCATCATCGTCGTCATCACTCACGCAAAAAAAAGGATTTGCTATCAGTGTCTTGTGAGAAAGATTCAACGAGATGTGAATACGATCCATCGAAAAGTCAAGCCACTTTATCTCGCAATCACATTGAGGATCAAGCACCAGTTTCTAGGCGCAGAAAGCTACCTGCTGCATACGCGGGAGATGCAGTAATCATCAAATCTGAACCAATCATTAAATCTGAACCAATCATCAAATGTGAACCAAGCATCAAATGTGAACCAAGCATCAAATGTGAGCCAGCCAGTATTTCAGAACATGAAACAAGCCTGGATAATCGAGTTATAGATGTGGATTCAGGTCGGTAATTTTACCCAGTTTGCTGTTTAACCTTTAACCCTCATATCAGCCAAAAAGACGCTTCTGCAGTGGTGTTGAGAAATGTCCATTTGCAGACCAAGAGAAGACTATTTTTGAAAATTTACTGCCGGAATGTCATCGAGCCAGTCATTCCGGTGGTAAATGTTAAAAAATAGTCTTCTCTATGTCTGCAAAAGGATATTTTCTACGTGAACAAATTTGAGCATTAAAGGGTCAAGTGAATGATGAGATTAATTGTAAGACTGTACTTTGTGTGTACACCTTTATGTAGGCACATTTGCTTTATTTCTATGTTATTCTATCTGTTGATATTTGGAGAGAGGAGAATGGCTCGACTTACTAGAGCTGCCTTTACAGAAATTTAAGCATGCGACGAGCTTGCGATAAGAATTTTAGATCGTGTGACCTTGCGCAAGCTCGTTGCAACCTTGCGCAAGCTCGTCGCAACCTTGCGCATGCTTGCCACAATGTTGCGCAAGTTTGCCGCAACTGTGTGCAAGCTCGCAGCGAGCTGGTGCAACCTTGCGGCAGTAACCTTAAAATGGAAATAGCTGTATTGGGAGGTATGTATCGTGTTGGTTTGCTGCAATTTATTGACAGATACCAGTTTTGGTACAACTTCTTAAGCTCTATACTCTATAGTAATGCAGTGACCACTCTGGCCTTCTATTAATACACGCATATAATATGTTAACAATCTCTGGTTAACCATTTAATGGTCATATTTGGTCAAGAAAATGTAAATACCTGCCGATTGAATGTACATTTACAGGCCAAGAGAACACAATTTAAAAAATTTATAACTGGGATGAATGACTGGCTGGGTTATTGAGCCAGTAACATTCCAGTCGTAAATCTTCAAAAAATGTATTTCTTGGCCTGTCAATGGACATTCCACAAGACCATAGCAGAGGCTGGTTTTGGCTGTTATGGCCATTATGGTCATTAATAGCAAACATGTCAAACAGGGTATCGTACAGTGTTAATGCATTGCTGAAGTCATATATTTGATATCCATTATTAGCTCACCTGGAGCCTGTCAAAAAAGATTACTATCTCTAATTAAGGTTAAGCGTGGGCGAGGTTGCTGTAGTGCGCATTTAAGCGCGCGCGAATTTGCAGGAGTGCGCAGTTAAGCGTGCGCGAGGTTGCGGGAGCGTGCGGTTAAGCATGCGCGAGGTTGCAGGAGCATGCAGCCAATCATGCATGAGGTTGCGGGAGCGCGCAGTTAAGCATGCACAAGGTTGCGGGAGCACTCGGTTAAGCATGCACGAGGTTGCGGGAGCACTCGGTTAAGCATGCGCGAGGTTGCGGGAGCACTCGGTTAAGCATGCGCGAGGTTGCAGGAGCACTCGGTTAAGCATACGCGAGGCTGCAGGAGTGCACGGTTAAGTATGCGCGAGGTTGCGGGAGCACGCGATTAAGCGTGCGCGAGGTTGCAGGAGCACGCGCTTAAACATGCACGAGGTTGCGGGTGCACGCACTTAAGGTTGCGGGAGCATGCGGGTAGGCAAATATTATGTTTGTGCAAGCTCGTGCAACTTCACAATGTTTCAAATATGAGCTTATCGTGTGCTTGCGCAAGCTAACGCTGTGTGCTTATGGATAACTTGCGCGAACTAACACTGCGAGCTAACATCGTTCACTTATCGCATGCTTAAATTTCTGTAAGGGCGAGGTTCGTGAGGATTTTCATGAGCCGAACCGAGAAAATAACATTTAAAGGCAGGTGGCTTTATTGGCTAAATGGTAGAAAAACACAGGTCACAAGTTCTACTTCGAATAATACTTACCAGATGTACTATTATGATAATGTCTATTATCTAGTCTAGCTCAAAATAAACAATTAAAACTCCGCACTCTCCTGGTCCTGCCCATACTGTGTCCGGGAATTACCATAGCCGCAGGTACCGAGTCAATTCCCAATCACAGTCAGATTCGTCTATTTTGCACTTTTTCAAAGTCGTGTTTTTTAGAGTGCTCAAATTTTGCAATTTAAGCAGTTAATCAGTTGTGTTAGTCGATTACATCGCTGGACTAATGGAGGAGCTAGGGAAATCATCACAGGGGCAGGTTGTATCAATCTAGAATTTATACATTCATGCCATAATGACTGTTTGAAATTTCCTTAAATTGGCACATTGTTTTATAATGGTAGCCATTGTTGGAGTCGCTTCTGTACCCGTTAACTTTTAGTTTTAATTCGGGTACTCGGTTAATTTCTCTTGCGACTCGGTTCCTCTAAGATGGATGCGCCCTTAGCCAAGATGGCGGCGCCCATGTAATATGTCGTTATTGGCTTGGTGTATCCAGGCACTCTGTTATCGCCGATTTTAGCTCTCGCTTCATTGTCGAGGGTGTTTGTAGTGATCGGCGAGGTTTTCTTGGTTATTTAACGTTAGTTAAAGGCTGAGTTGTGTTTTGTAAAATTTTCACTCAAAAAAAAAAAGTTTCAAATATTTCCTGCCTAAGACTTGTTATCATTAATTTAAGAGAAAGTTAATGTGTTTAAGAAATCTTAACTATCAAGTCTATTGTGCGTATTGCTCGTCATCATTTGTCATGTGCAGCGTTTTAATTCTTCTCTGTGTTCGCAGAAACCGAAGAACCCGGACACGTTGTGCCAGAAGTGCAACAGGTTCATGAAACGGAAGTATCTTGGACATCACTGTGTGGCGTGTGCGAAGTGTAAGGTCGGAAGCCCGTGTGATGTGTGCGCCAAGTGGTCGTCGGCAATGGTGGCTGAGTTTGACAGGGATCGACGGGCGAGGCTGGAGCGCATAGAGAAGGATAAGGCAGTGAAGCGGCAGCAAGCGTCGTTGGTTGGACTGGAAGGTCGGCTGAATGAGAGGATGGATTCAGCACTGGGCGTATGGGCGGCCCAGTTCAAGGCCATGTTTGATTCATTACAGTCCACGGGCCCGGTGAGGCAAGCTGGTGCAGGGCAACCATTAGGTGGTCCGGCTAGTTTTGCTGAGGGTCATGCACCTGACCTTTCTCTGTCCTCGGCTCAAGAGCCGTCGGTAGAGGAAGAAGAATTGCTGTTGATGGAAGACTCCGGCATGCCGGATCTTTCAATGTCGGCAATGCCTAGTACGTCCCAGGGGTCTCCCTCGAGATTTGTACGGGTTTGCCAGGCGGATGGTGATGTCGACGTTCCGTCGGGCATTTTTCATCCATCATTGGTACAACCGGATATGCCGGCGGAGCCGTGGTTTGCGGTTCCGACGGCTATCCCGACGGCGTTAGGTGCGGCTCCTATCGGAGTGACAGTGCCAGCCGTGATTGAGGCGGTCGTAGTCCCGGATCCCGTGTTGGAGCCGATGGACTGCGGAGAATCCGTATCCGGCGATTCGTTGGATACTGGTGCCGCTGGTAGTCGCGCTATGGATGCGCTCTGTCCTAGCAGAGACGTTTATTGTAGCGTTCAGCATGGATCGTCGGTGGCCCTCTCATCTAAGGGAGAGAGGGAGGATGAAAACGGGAGTTCTTTAATGGACGATTCCGCTTTCTGCGCCGAAGCTGAATGGGTGCAGGTCCTTGGATGGATGACCAATCGTCTCGGGTTGGCATCGGATCTAGGATCTCAGCGCGATCCGGCGATGGAGCGGATGTCAGAGCGTGCGGCTAGCGCTCTGTCCAGTGGCTCTTCGGCCATGCCTACACTCCCCTTGGACACGCAGACTTCTGACATGTTGGAAGTTGCGGCATATCGTCTGGTTCAGCCAGACTATGCGTTGCCCAAGGCCCCGAAGGGGATAAGGAGTAGGGTCCGTTTTCCGGAGCAGGCCTATCATCAGTACGCCAGGGTTCCACGGCTTTCCGTTGCGGAACGTGAGGCGCTGAATAAGCCGTTGGCTGGGAAGGCCAAGGGGCGGTCACGTCCCTTGGTTTCTCAGACCAACAAAGACCCGTTTAATGAGCTCACGCTCATTGAGGATGCGGCTAGGGCAGCCATGGCTGCGCTGTCGCACGGGTGTACCGTCCTGCAGGGTATGCTGGACTGCACGGCGGAAGGCGGACAGGTGCCAGAGGCTGCTCCCGGAGTTGTTCGGGACACCATGCGCCTGTCTCAGGATTGCCTGGCCAGGGTGATCACAAGAACTTTAGCAGAGCGACGGAGAATGGTTCTCGATTGTGTGGAACCAGGACCGGAAATGAGGGTAGCGTTATCTTCTGCGCCTTTCATAGGTCCAGGCTTGTTCGGCGGCTCGGCACGACAAGCGCTTTCTAAAGTTGCATCGATGGTGGCGGAGCAAGAGGTGGTCGGCAAGTCGTGGAAGTCGACCAAGAGGACTCAGCCGCAACAGTCCTACCGTCAACACAGACAGGAGCAGCAGAGGCAGCGTCCTAGATCGCCCTTCCGTCCTTCTGCCCGTGATGCCCATAGGCCATCCGGAGCACAAGGGCCTGGCCGTTCGTCCACATACAAGCCCTCTAGTAAGAGGCCGTATGAGGACGACAGGAAGGGTGGCGGTTCGGGCCGTGGCGGCTACCGTAAGGATAGTCGTGGCGGCGGTTCCGGACCGTCATACCACAAGAAGCCGCGGGGCGGCCGTGGGGCTCGTTCCTGACGGGTTTCCGGCGGAATCAATACCGGCGGCTTTGGAAACAAATGGAGTCGAGAATCTTCACCCAAGCGATATAACGTCTTGTCGGCTAATCTCGACCGACGAATGTGTGCAGATTCCTTCCGTCGGAGGCAGACTTCAGCTATTCCTAAGCCAATGGGAACAGGTCGTGCGCGACTATTTAGTCTGTCAGTGGATAAGAAACGGCTATGATCCGGACTGGCTCATCCATCAATCGTTAGTTCCGTTAACCTCGACTCCAATATGGACTCCTATTCCAAGGGAATTAGACCGTCTAGTTGCCATTCAGTCAGAGATAGAATCGCTTCGTCAGAAGAAGGCGATTCACCTGGTCGCCGATCAGTCATCACTGGGCTTCTATTCGATTATGTTCCTAGTTCCGAAGCGTACCGGAGGGTGGAGACCAATTCTCAATCTCAAACCGTTGAACAAATTTATTCTTTCTCCCAGATTTCAGATGGAGACGGTAGCAGCGGTGATGACAGGGCTCAGGAAAGGCATGTGGGCGGTATCAATAGATCTGAAGGATGCTTATTTTCATATTCCAATGTCAATTCCCTTTCAGAAGTACCTGCGGTTTGCATTCCAAGACAATGTTTGGGAATTCAATGCTCTTCCATTCGGCCTGACCACGGCTCCGAGGGTCTTCACCAAGGTGGTTCTCGCCATGACTTCTTTTCTTCGCAGGAGAAACATAGCTGTTCACACTTACATAGACGACTGGCTGCTAAAGGCGGGGAATCCAGTCACTCTGCGCAGCAATCTGAAGGTAGTCCTAGACTTATTGAAGAAGCTAGGATGGATTGTGAATCTAGAGAAATCAGAACTGACTCCATCCCAGGAGTTTGTTTATCTGGGAATTTTTTTCAATCTCAGGGACGGCGTAGCTTTTCCGGCGGAGAGCAGAGTCAGAAGCCTGATTGCAGTATTGGAGTCAGTTTCTCTAGGAGCCTATCTGACGGCGCGTCAATTTCTCAGAATACTCGGTTTACTAGTATCTCTGGAGAAGGTGGTGCCATATGCGGCGCTCAGGCGCAGGCCGATTCAGATGTATTTGATGTCGTTCTGGTCACAGAGAACAGATCCGTTATCTCTGAGAATACCAGTAAAAGAACCATTGATATTCCACCTTCAGTGGTGGTTGTCGGAACAGAATCTCCTGCGAGGTGTTGCTCTACAACCTCCTCAACCTCAGATGTCCATATTCACGGATGCATCGTTGACAGGTTGGGGAGCGGTATTGGACAATCAGTCAGTGTCAGGGGAATGGGATCGGACCAATGCGCAGAAACATATCAATGTGCTCGAGCTATTAGCGGTGGTATTAGCACTGCAGAAGTTCGAGAGTCTAGTTCAAGACAAAATTGTCCTAGTAAGGACAGACAACTCAACAGTGGTGTCTTATTTGAACCGCCAAGGCGGGACAAGATCACCGGAGTTGTGTATGATGGTTTGGAACCTTCTGCTGTGGTGCCAAGAGAGGAATATTATTCTTCGGGCAGCACACATTCCAGGAAGATTGAACATCTTAGCGGATGCTCTCAGTCGAAGGACGGTTTGTCGTCCGACGGAATGGCAGCTCAACCAAGTGGTAGCGGAGGTTCTATTCAAACAATGGGGCAAGCCAAATGTCGACCTATTTGCGATGGAGAAAAACGCAAAGATGGTCACGTACGTGTCACCGATCCCGGACCCGTTGGCTCTAGCAGTAGACGCACTGGCGATAAGTTGGAAGGGAATGTACGCGTATGCGTATCCTCCAACAATTCTCATCCCGAAAGTTCTGGCAAAGATAAGAGAGGGGATGTGCCAAGTACTACTGATCGCTCCTTATTGGCCAGGCCGATCATGGTTTACGGATCTGCTGGACCTTCTGGTCTGCAGTCCAATCCCTCTTCCAGACACAAGAGATGTAATCTCTCAGAACAAGGGTCTGTACCTTCACGACAGACCAGAAATGTTCAAATTGACTGCATGGATGTTGTCAAGCAGCGTGCAATTGAGGGTGGCTTTTCTGAGCAAGCAGCGAAGTTTGTTGCTTCGGCCAGAAGAGTTTCGACCACAAAAACATATAATTATAGAATCAACAAATTTGCACAGTGGTGTGAGAGAAGAGATATTGATCCCTTTTCTGCATCTGTTCAACACGTAGCAGATTTTATCTGTCATTTATACGAAGTTGACAAACTTGTACCTTCTACCCTAGCAGCATATAAGTCTGCATTAGCTTCTGTCATTCCTAGTCTCACCATTGGGGGAGTGGAGAATGACACCTTGAATGAAGTTATTAAAGGAATGAGCAATCTGCGACCTAGACAGCCAATTCCTATCCCATCATGGAATCTATCTCTTGTTCTACAGGTTTTAGGGCATGCTCCCTTTGAACCGATTAGATCTATTGACATTAAACTGTTAACTATTAAATCAGTTTTCTTGGTTGCAGCAGCGTCGGCGAGAAGGAGAAGCGAGATTCATGCGCTTTCTGCCGAACAAGACCGTTTTGTCGTCACGGGTGAAGGTTTAAGATTACTTCCACGTCTTTGTTTCCTGGCAAAGAATCAGTCACTTAAATATCCAGGACAGCCGATCAATTTGCCAAGTTTAACTAGACATGACCCAAATTCTTGTGCTTGGTGTCCTGTCAGATGTCTAAAGATGTATAAGAAACGTACTTCTGAGTGGAGAGACGACCCGAAATCTCTGTGGTTATGTCTCAAAGCTCCCCATTTACGTGCTTCGAAAGATACTATTTCTCGTTGGATAGTTGACGCTATTCAGATGTCGCACAAGATCGCTACAGGAAAGCAGATTGATCGTGCGAATGCCCATGAGGTCCGAGCACTAGCAGCATCATCGGCCCTTTATAAGGGTGTCTCTTTAGAGCAGGTGATGTCTGTAGCACAATGGCATGCCGAGTCGTCATTCACTGATTTCTACCTTCGAGACATCTCCAGCACACTTAATCCAGTAGCCGTCGCCAATCTGTCGAACCTAAACTAAGCCACGTCCGACCACTACTTCGCACACATCACAAAAGCCTTCCGCCTACACTGACCAAGCGCTATGCACATGACTGAGTACGACCGTGGATTGGGCCTAGCTCCTGTGATGATCAAGAACAGATCGACCACTCAAAAATGGTGAGTGTTTACATTAATTAAGTGACTATAAATATGTTTACTTCCAGTCGAAATACCAGACTGAGTAAGTAGATAGTCTGGTACAAGAGTATATTTATCCTCTCATACAGACATGAGACTCATTCCAATTTGAAAATCTAATCGATATACTGATAGTTTTTTTCAAATATTGAAGTTGTAGTAGCTTCTTTGCACTCTACTGGACTGCCCTAGCTGAGACTTGGGGCTGACACGGGTCTGGTGGGTGTTGCATCCCCATGGACATCCCTCTGGTTTTGTGCGGACAAAAGAGGGGGGGGAGCGCGGTCTAGACCATGGAAGTTTAGCACTCTATGAGTCAGATAGCAGAACCCAAGCGTATGCCAGGGTTTTAGTCTCTTCACAACCTTCACTGTTGGATGGTTGGTGAGTGCTGGTTCGAGCCTCACCTCCTCCCACCGGCATTTCCTGGCTGTCGAAATCCGGAGTTTATCATAATAGTACATCTGGTAAGTATTATTCGAAGTAGAATCAAAAAAGCATCCGCTTTTGTTTCTACGAGAATTCTTAATACTTACCAGATGTACTATGGCCCTGCCTCAGCCGCCCCGCTGAGGTGAGGCTGAGCTGCTTTCGCAGTTTGCCAAGGCAAATATAAGACGAATCTGACTGTGATTGGGAATTGACTCGGTACCTGCGGCTATGGTAATTCCCGGACACAGTATGGGCAGGACCAGGAGAGTGCGGAGTTTTAATTGTTTATTTTGAGCTAGACTAGATAATAGACATTATCATAATAGTACATCTGGTAAGTATTAAGAATTCTCGTAGAAACAAAAGCGGATGCTTTTTTGATTCTGACAACAAATGTTAGAAAAGAATATAAGATTCATCGCCAGCTAAGTTCCATTCATGGTCATATTCGTAAATCACACTTAGGCATTCAGCGATTGCTCGTCTATTAGCCCTTTCAACGACAAATCCCTGAAAAAGTAAATTCTTTTCACTTCAAGAGTATACTTACCTCCCTAATACTTTTGATATTGCTAAATATTGGCTTTCACTCAATAAACACTCAGATTTAAAACAGTTAGGTGCCCCTACTGGGCAGGGAGTCAGAGCGTAGTCTGGCGGATGCCAGCCCCACCACCGCGCATGCGCAGACTAGCACTTCCTCTTTGCTAGATTATTGGCAGAGAGAACACACATGTCTTTTTGTGCATAAGCTTTTTCTTACTCTTAAACTGTTTAAGTGGTGTTATTTTGGAGTGATAGTATCTGATTTGGATGGCAGGAGGGAACACTTCGCCACAGGAGGACTTAGGACCTTTAAATCAGGTGACTTCTAGTAAAATTAGCGAGTTTTCTTCCCGGTGTATTGTGTTTCCGGGACTCGCGTTTACCGTGATAAGCGCCTTGGTTAGTTGGTTTATGTCAACTCGGTGCTACCTAAGGCTAATTTCTCTTTCTGTTTATGTCCACAGGTCTGTATGACGCTAGGTGGTGACATCACAGCAGCAGAGAGTTAGTTTTCTCTCCACCATGGTTCCATTTCCTACTAACACTGTTAGGTTATCTAACCAAATGAAAAATTATGTCCAGTGAGTTGGAGGCCTAGTATAAAGGTCTTCTCACTTTGCCCTCTTGATCCAATTCCTTCCCCATGAGGTGGAGAGAGTTAAGAGGCGTGCAGATGGTGGAGTTCTCCGGTTCGTCACGTTGGATGGTTTGTCTATACAAAGTGTCAGGTATCTAGTTATTGATAATGTGGTGATGTTAATTATAGTAAACAAACAAAGGGAGATAATTAACATTTTTGCCAGAAAAGAGTTATCTATATGTATCTGATGGTTGTGTAGTCGACTTATCCATTCAGCATACAATTCGTCCTTGCACTTGGATGTTTTGTTGGGATCGAATTTTTCCTGTCACGGGATTAATGACGTCATAATCAGCCTGGCTATGTATTTATCAGCAATTCAAGCGCTATGCTGGTTTCTGATGTATATTGATCTTTATGATCGTTTTCCTTCTCTTTGAGTTGGTTTGAGTCTCTAAGCTTAACTAGTTTGCTCATACTCCTTGTCCTTTGCCCTGTTTCAGGGACCGGGTTGCGCGTCCTGTGGACGTTTTCTACATGAAAAGTTCTGGCCTCATCTGTGCTATCAATGTAGCCCTTGTGGTCCCTTGGTTAATTGTGACATATGTAAGCACTGGGGGGGCGAGTTAATGTCCGAATTCTTGTGCTGCTTACAGGCGACGGACAAGGTGGTAGAGGAGGAGAAGAAGAAGAAGCGGAAACGAGAGGTTGTAAGTAGGAAGGGTAAGGGGAAGGTCTCGTCCGCGGTGGATATGGAGGCCTTCCGGACCGAGATGTTGGGAGAGATGAAGAGGACAATAAAGGATTTGGTTCCAGGGTTGCTTCGTGGCATGCTTCCTGGACCAAATCCTTTACTGTCCTCATCATCGGCTTCGGAGCAGGTAATCCCCGCCTCTGGATCGGTTTTCCTTAGACCGCTTCCGTTGTTCGACGATCCAGAGGTGGCCCCATTAGAGGGGGCGTTCCACGACCCTGGCAGCAGGCTTATTGCCGCGCCGAGAGGGGACCGTGGACGGTTGTCGCTGGAACCCGCGGGCTGCTTATCAGTCCAGGGGTATCCGCACGCCGCGGTGGCCAGTACCTCCTATGGCACCGTTCCTGGTCAGCCCGGGTTAGCTCTCTTTGCTGACCCGGGGTCTAATCTTTCTGACCAGGGTGATGAGGATTACCTGCTAGGGTCGCCGTCTGACGACGTGGACATGGATGAAGAAGTTTGTGCACCCCTCGCGGGGAATACAGGCGGCTTCTTCCACGGTTTTACTCACCCTGGAGTAAAGTCCGCGGCTCAGGTGGTGGCCCAGGGCGCTGCTGATGGCCAGCGGTACCGCATACCTCGGCTTGCCGAGGGTGTTGCTGGTGCTGGCCGGGCCCGTGGTGGGGCGATATATACCCCGCGCTCTGCCACGGTGCCTGCTCCTGGTCAAACCAGTGATATTGTCATGCCGGTGCTATCAGGCCCGCATGTTTTCCCTGGCTTGCCAGGTGTATCAGCATACCCGCCGTCAAGCTCTACTGCTTGCGCTCAGGAGGAAGACGAAGGACCCCGTCTTGTAGAGCGCTCGCAGTTAGCCACGGAGGAGGATTGGTCTGACGCTTGCCAGTGGTTGGTGAGCGTTAGGCCTGATCTGCCCGTGGAGCAGTCGCCTAGCCAGCGTGACCACAGGCCGTGGTTAGCTGGGAAACCGACTGCTAACGCTATGCCTTCTCTGCCGCTGGCGGAGCATGTCGTTGACATGTTCAAGGCGGCGGAGTCGTCCATTAACTCGAGTGGACGTCTCGCGAAGGCCCCTCGCGAGGTGGCCAGGCGTTGTCGCGTCGTGCCCCTGGATTACCAGCGGTACGGTGTGGTACCCAAGCCCAGCGTGGATGACCGCGCGGCTTTGGGTGAGGATGCGCGGCCAGGCTCCCGTTCTGACACGGGGGTCTTGTGCTCGAACGCGTTGCGTTCGGCGAATACCGCGTTGCGTGATGCGGAGGAGAGTGGGAGGGCTTCGATTGCCGCTCTGTCCCACGTCTCCCAGCTGTTACAGGGGGTAGTAACGGCATCCGCATCGCGCCAGCCAAGCCCGGTCACGGTCCAGCGAGCCATCCAGGATGGTATTAACCTGGCGCTGGACTGTATGACTCGGGCGGTGACCAGGAGTGTCCGGGCAAGACGCACGTTTGCCCTGGACAATCTGTGCCCGTCTCAGGACCTGTACAATAGGCTACTCCGTACGCCTATGACGGGTCCTGGTCTTTTTGGAGGTGAGGGATGTCGCCACCTCCAGGAGACGGTCACCCTGGTGAATAACCAGAGGGCGCTGCGCGAACAGTTTGAGGTGCTGCGTCGTGCTAACGTTCGCGCCGCGGCCCCTGCGTATCGTCCCCTGCAGGCTCGAGGTGGTGCTGGCCAAGTCAGAGGCCAGCCACCGTCGCAGCGTCGGCCTCGGCCGCGTGCGATTCGGCCAGCAGCGAGGGGGGCGCAGGTTCCTCAGGCGCCGTCAGCCAGGCAGCCGCCCGCGCACCAAGGTGCGCGCGGGGCGGGGCGGGGCGCGCGAGGATCTGGGCGTGGTTATCGGTCCTGACAGGACGCTTACCGCGGTAAGAACCACTCCGGTGTGTATGGCAACGGAGACAGTGCCGCTCTTGCATGCCTTGTGTCCACCGCGGTCCCTAGGTGGACCGGTGGGAGGCCGGCTAGCCGACCACATGCAAGAGTGGGAACGGTTAACTCAGGACCGTTTAGTCTTGCGATGGCTTTCCGTCGGGTATCATCCAGAGTGGATGACAGGCCCGCCGTCGCGACTGTCTCTAGTGCCAGTCTGGACTCCCATTCCGAGAGAGCCAGAGCAAAGGTTGTGTATCGAGGAGGAGATAAATTCCCTCGTACAAAAAGGAGCTATTCAGCCGGCACAAAGGTGTCCGGGCTTCTATTCAACCCTGTTCTTAGTAACAAAACGCACCGGAGGGTGGAGACCGATTCTCAACCTCAAGCCATTGAACAAGTTCATCGAGACGCCCAGTTTCAAGATGGAAACGGTGCGCTCGGTGTTGGCGGGGTTGGAGAGGGGGATGTGGACGGCGTCGATAGATTTGAAGGACGCTTATTTCCACATCCCCATCCACGGGAGTTTCTGTCGCTTCCTGAGATTTGCATTCCAGGGCAGACAGTGGGAATTCAGGGTGTTGCCCTTCGGAATTTCCACGGCTCCTCGGGTTTTCACCCGTGTGGTTCTTGCGATCACAGCATACCTCCGCAGGAGAAGCATAGCAGTCCACACGTACATAGACGACTGGCTGTTGAAAGCGCACACCCGGGAAAGTTTGTCGGCCAATCTGGAGATTGTTTTGAAAACTCTCACAGACTTAGGCTGGATGATCAATTTCCCAAAATCAGAGCTGACTCCATCCCAGAAGTTTGTTTACCTGGGGATGTTCTTCGATCTAGAGACAGGATATGTTTATCCTACTCAGGAGAGAGTTCAGAAACTCATCTCGTTAATTCAGTCAGTGTGCGACAGTCGTCATGTCCTGGCACGGGTTTACTTGAGAATGCTGGGGTTGATGGTTTCATTGGAACCAGTCATTCCTCAGGCCGCCTTACGCAGGCGGCCGATCCAGTTATTTCTCATGACACAATGGACCCAGAGTACAGGTTCGCTGGACTCGAATGTGTCAGTGTTGGCGCCTCTCATTCACCACCTGCAATGGTGGTTGAATACAGAGAATCTCTTGCCGGGGGTTTTGCTAACCCCTCCCCACCCTCAGGTGACTGTGTATACAGATGCATCGATGGAGGGCTGGGGAGCTTGCCTGGAAGAGTACACGATATCAGGGCTTTGGAATCTGGAACAGTCAAAGGAACATATAAATCTACTGGAGCTAAAAGCAGTAGTCCTGGGCCTGGAACATTTCTTACAGAAAGTTCAGGGCAAGATTGTTCTTATTCGTTCAGACAACTCAACAGTTGTGACTTACATAAACCGCCAGGGCGGAACGAAGTCGCCCAGTCTCTGTATGATGACATGGAAACTGCTTTGTTGGTGTCTGGATCACCAGATTACCTTGAAAGCAGTTCATATTCCGGGAAGGTTAAACCTGCTAGCAGACTCATTGAGCCGAAGGATGAGTGTTTTACCCACGGAATGGCAACTAAATCAATGTGTGGCGGATCGTCTGTTCGACCATTGGGGGAAACCCAACATCGATTTGTTCGCAACGAAGAAGAATGCGAAGATGACGACGTACGTCTCTCCGATTCCGGATCCAAGCGCTTTCGCAACAGATGCGTTAGCTATCAGCTGGGGGAGAATGTATGCATACGCATTCCCTCCAGCAATCCTGATTCCAAAAATTCTTCAGAAAATCAGACAAGAGGAATGCCAAGTGCTTCTGATCGCCCCGGATTGGCCAAGCCGATCATGGTATACGGATCTGCTGGACCTTCTGGTCTGCAATCCGGTTCCTCTGCCTCTGATGGACGATATTATCTTCCAGGGCAAGGCCCTTCACAACAATCCGTCAATGTTCAGATTGACTGCGTGGATGTTGTCAAGGAATCTAGAATTAAGGAGGGCTTTTCTGAGCAAGCAGCCATGTTTATGGCCAAAGCCAGGAGGGGGTCAACCTCCAGAGCATATAATTATAAAATCAACAGATTTGCAGAATGGTGCTCAAAAAGATGTATTGATCCAATGGATTCATCTATTCAAGTAGTAGCTGATTTCCTCTGTCACCTCTATGATGCCTATAGCCTCAAGCCTAACTCTATTGCTGGTTATAAGTCAGCATTAATGTCTGTTATTCCTTGCTTGGCTAAGAGGGGAAGTGATGAAGTAAATACATTAAATGTATTAATTAAGGGCATGGGCAATCTAAGACCAAGGAATCCACCTGTGATTCCGTCTTGGAGTTTATCGCTAGTGCTTCAAGTACTAGGTGATAAGCCTTTTGAACCACTTAGTTCCATTTCTATGAAACTATTAACACTGAAGACTGTGTTTTTAATTGCTGCGGCCTCGGCTAGGCGTAGGAGTGAAATTCATGCCTTATCAGCCGAGGATGACCGTTTTGTGGTTTCAGGGGAAGGCCTTAAGCTGCTACCTAGGATTAATTTCTTGGCTAAAAATCAGTCGTTGAAATATCCAGGTCAACCTATTATTTTGCCTGCTTTAACTAGATATGATCCTAATTCTAAAGCATGGTGTCCCGTCCGGGCGCTGCGCCGGTACAAACAACGTACGGCGGAGTGGCGCACCGACCAGTCAGCGTTATGGTTGTCATATATTGAACCCCATGGCAGGGCTTCTAAGGACACCATTTCCAGGTGGATTGTGGAATGCATTCAGTTTTGCCATAAATCCGCCACCGGGAAGCAGGTTGACGTGGCCAAGGCTCACAGTGTCCGCGGCGTAGTGACATCCACGGCCCTATTTAATGGGGTCCCTGTGGATGATATTATGTCGGTGGCTCAGTGGCACTGTGAGTCAAGTTTTACAGACCATTATCTCCGTGACACCTCTAATCCTCTCGCCTTGTCGGTTTTGAAAAAATAACTCGGTTTATATTTTTTGAGGAGGTTTTTCCTCATTACTTATATATTTCACAATTAATTTATGGAAACACCCACTTTTTTGGGCCTGCATCAGTCTTTACCAATGGGAAGATGATGTCAGCAGCCATTTCAACAAGGTCAGTCTTGTTCATGTGTTGTCCGTTGTTGATTGTATTGTCACGATTACCCGTTATTAATATGGTGATGGTTTGTGTATTTGTGTGGTTCATTGTTGAGAGTTACGAAAATGGAGCTTTTTCGTCTCTGTCCTGTAGTACATGGCACTTGTACGTAGAGAGCGTATAGGACATTGAGGTCAGTCGACTCTTCCTCCCAGGAAGGAGGGGGGGGAGCGCATATGACATTCGGTCATCTCTCATACATCGGTGGTGTTATCCGATGGTTAGTCAAATCCTGACTGTTTTTTCTTACAGTTTCAGAAGTTTAAGTGCCTTAAACGCAGAAAAGCGTATAGGGATGAGCTGGTCTTTTGACCTCGCCTCCCTCCCGCCAGATTCACTTTCGAATTCTGGCAATATCAAAAGTATTAGGGAGGTAAGTATACTCTTGAAGTGAAATAAACGAAATCTAGGATTTCTTTTTTCACGAGAGAGTTGATACTTACCTCCCTAGATACGGACCCGGCCTCTCCACCCCACAGAGGCTCGGTCTTCAGGCTCTTAATAGTTGCATGTGTGTCAGCCAATAATCTAGTCAGAGGAAGTGCTAGTCTGCGCATGCGCGGTGGTGGGGCTGGCATCCGCCAGACTACGCTCTGACTCCCTGCCCAGTAGGGGCACCTAACTGTTTTAAATCTGAGTGTTTATTGAGTGAAAGCCAATATTTAGCAATATCAAAAGTATTAGGGAGGTAAGTATCAACTCTCTCGTGAAAAAAGAAATCCTAGATTTCGTTTATTATGATATAAAACTTACTCTGTTGAATATTTTGGAATTAATTTGACTGGAAGCTGTTGCTGCCACGGTTCATCTTCCCTTGGTTGGCGATTTTCCGAACCAACGAATGTGCGTTACATCCCTACGACTTACAGTATGACTCAGAAATAAGTTAACATGTTTCCAAATCAAAACACAGAATTATGTTAGTTAGTAGAATTTTGAAGACGATGTAACCCATGTGATACAACATCGTCGTGTCGTG